>CM056508.1:8047037-9247037 GCA_029783415.1 Anisodus acutangulus
TTTTTACTGCTAGTTCAATTATGTTAGATTCTTCGTAATCCATGCTGCAGTTGATGATCCTTTAGTTGAATTATAATTTGCTAGGGTATTTGGATTTAGTTATGTCGAAATTGAGATGCTTTCAACTTCCAGTAGCTTTATTATGTACGTGTAAAACTTGTGTGTTTATGCGTTTAAATACAAATTGCCACTTTTGGTCTAAAGTGCAGTGCCAAGAACTTTAATGCATCCAATGTGTCCTATCAGAGTCTTTTTCATGTTAGGTGAGAGGTTCTCAATGTATAAGAAGGGACATTCTTTCAGTTTGTTCAGATTAAAGTTTAAGTCGATGTGCCTCTTTCCTATTTCTAAAATAGGATCCTGTTACTTAATACTGAAAACTTGATAATGTTTGGGACAAATCGGTTCATTTGAAGCACATCTTGTTAATTTAGAAGTAAAGGCATATGCTAGCCCCTCAGGTGAACCTTTTTGGGAAGTTGCCTGTCTCTGCTAAATTTAGAATGGTAATCCAACTGACTTCTTATTTGTTCCTCCTTATGTTGATTGAATGCTAATCATATAACAAAGTGCTCATCCATGGGTTTTTCCTCTGTGAATCATACATGTGGGGTAATATTTTAAATACAAACTGTTAGCCACTAATCATAATTCCATTTAAAATATGGTAGGTTCTTTTAGTTCAAACTGCTTTAAAGTTTCATTAAAAGTTCAAGCTAATATGCTGATGATTCTTTTGTGGAAAAATACTCGGATTCTACTAAATGAATAATGACAAAACTGGCTAGCGTTTTGGCCAAGTTGACTAGTAAAAGAAAATGTACTGACTAAGTTGATTCACAAATTGTAACATAAAGGGGGAATATGCTGGTTTCACTGGTCACTTTGTAACAGTCTGTATAATGACTATCCAATAATTCTAGAAGAGTGGATGAGTGGCTCCTGAAGTGTTCTCCCTGATTTTCCATCAGATACCAGGGTATAATAATATCTATCTCATCTGTGGATTTCCTTGGTACTATTTTTTGGTTGTATCATGCAGAATAACTGACATCCACTTCATTGTACATCCTTAACGTCTTGGTCTGTTAAGGAAATGTTGTCCACTTTTGCTCCGGTATGACTTTTTGTCTGTTACCTGTATGTAATGAAAGAAGGGGAGCCTTGGAGTAACTGGTAAAGTTGTTGCCATGTGACCAGGAGGTCATGGGTTCAAGCCGTGGAAACAACCTCTTGCAGAAATGTGAGGTTAGGCTGCGTATAATAGACCCTTGTGGTCCGGCCCTTCCCCGCGCATAGCGGCAGCTTAGTGCACCGGGCTGCCCTTTTTTACTTTTATGTAATGAAAGTCTGTTGGACTTTGACCTATATTTGCATAATTAAAAATTATTTATTTGATTTTCTAACGGATCTATATGCTAAATTTACTCTGCAGTTTTCATACATATGACTATGCAAGGCATTTTGTTAGTGCCTGTACTCGTATCCTGGGACTTGAAGGAACTCCTGAAGGAGTAGAAGATCAAGGTAGACTGACCCGCGTTGCTGCGGTATGTTAAAGTTAACTTTTTACACTTTCACACCACATTTCTTCATTAAGAACTTCCCTAATCCTCATCTAGGTGATTTCATGTACTTAGCCTTGCGAAATATCTACTTGATTTCCTTCTGAGCCATTTTAAATTGTTTCTGTACATACAGTTCCCCATTGGTATAGATTCAGAACGATTCATTCAAGCACTTGAAGTTCCTAATGTTCAGGAACACATTAAAGAACTAAAAGATAGATTTGCTGGGAGAAAGGTATTTCTCTCCCGATCTGGGTCTTCTCTTCATCTGATCTAGTACTTTCTTTTTTGGCATGATATCATTTTCATGAAGTAAGAAATATCTTGCTGTTTTTTCTGATTGTCTGTTTTACAAGCTGCATCATATTGGTGGAAAACTTGCTTTTTGAGACTTTCTTCACCAAATTCACTGTCTGCCTTTAATTGTAAAACTTGGTCTTGAATTCGGTCAACGTCGTGTTTCTGCTTCCCATGGTTCCTTGGGCCAGACTTGGTTATGACCTGGATCCATCTTTGGGTAATTTTACCATCATCTTCTGAAAATTATAGCTCCCCAAACTGTCATTCAACCAAAGATTGATAAAAGTAATAGCTCCCTTTTCTAACAGCATACTTTTGATAAAATTGGGGCTACATAAAATAGTACGATATAGGTGTAGGCTTGCGCCATAGATTCAAGTCCTACGGCTACCTGTCATCACTATATTTTCATGTGCTTAAATCAAGCAAAATGTTTCCAGTTCACTATTCACCAGAAGGGGTATCTTAAAGGCGTAACAAATAAATACTTGTGTGTGTTATTTTAGTTGATATAGTTACCATTTGGAGAGTCAGATGTTACTCACTAAAAGTTCTATTATCGAACAGTAGGTATCTAAAAGTTGAAAATTGACAGAAATAAAAGAGAGAAGAAAAAAAAAGAAAAGAGGAAAGATTTGTTTGCATTTGCCAGGAGTAATTGTGTTCCCTTGTTTTGGTGCCTTAAAGCAGATATGGCTTCTTAGAATTTCCATGCGGCTTTACAAGGGTTGGAGATCTTTCCCAAAAGGCTAAAGTGTATTTGCTTCTAATTCCTGTTTATACAAACTCCATATTCCTTTTTTCCACTAAATGGCCAATGTTTATTTGCTTCTAATTCATGAATGTGTGAATTTTCTGAAGGCTAACTGGAATTGCTCACCCTTGGTTGCAAGGTTGTCAGTGTAGCGTTCTTGCTAACCATTTCTTATGTTGGTTTATGTTACCAAACTCATATCACTTTCTTCTGTTTTGCCTGTAGTAAGGTAGGAGGATGACACTTATATCTACTGCTCATTTTTATGCATTGGCCATGTATTAGAGATATTTAATTGCATTGGTCCTAGAAGCTTTCATACTTAGTTTTTGCTAAAAGAAATTTGATTGCAGGTGATGTTAGGAGTTGATCGCCTTGATATGATTAAAGGAATTCCCCAAAAGATCCTAGCATTTGAGAAGTTCCTTGAAGAAAATCCGTACTGGCGTGATAAAGTGGTTTTGCTGCAAATTGCTGTGCCGACAAGAACAGATGTTCCTGAATGTACTTTCTTGAGAACATTCACTCTAAGTTCTTCTTTATGCTCTTAAATTAATTTGTTTTTCCTTTTCTCCTATTATCTTTACTGCCTGAAGGAAAAGTTTGCTTTCCACCATACTGGTTCAGTCAGTCATCAGCTTTTTCAACGGCTGAATGGAGAGGTTCCTAGGATGAGATGTTTTTTATTCATAAGTCTATTAGTCAAAGCCTAAAAAAATTCTTTTCTAGGTGAAGCATCATAGATTCTTTACCAAATATAAATGCTCTAAAAATTTGAATATCCCATTTAATGATCTTAATGATTCAGACTTGAGGGCCAGGAAAAGGACATATGCCACCAGCAATCAATCATGAATCCATTTAGTGCAGAATATAACGCCCCCTTCCTGTTTCCTAAATCATCTATCCTTAAGAACCATTTGCTCGTCCTTGCTTACTCCTAACTTGTTACCAAAGACTCAGATAGATGCACCATTGATATGAGCGATTGTATTAGAAAAACCTCTCTTCTCCTCCTCTTTGTTCTTCACTTTCCATCTCTTTGTCTTAAACCTAATGCATACTTGCGGTATTGGTTAAGATATTCAAAGGCATTAATTGATGTTAAACTGTATGTTGAGGAATCATGCCTCATCTTACCACCCACACTATAGCCTTTATGAAGTTTTGTGCTGCAACAGAAACCTCAAATACAAAATTTATGTTAAGAAAGTTGTATAACGGTATGCTTTGCACTCAATGATGATCTGTAGTTACATTAACAAACTTGGCAAGGAAAAACTAGTTGAGTTGATTATCTGCTTTTTTCCTTGGTTCACTTTAGAATAAGATTGAAGTGTGTAATGCTAGGACAATTGACAACTTTAGGCCTGTAACTTACTCTCTCAACGAAGTTGAAGCAGCTCCGTACAAATTTAGAACTATGGATGACTAGCACTGCGTACTAATCATCCAGCCCAGTCCTCAACTTGAAAGCAACATTCATGAGAGGAACAAAGACGAGATTCAAACCAAAACTTACTACATTTTGATGCACCTAATTTACAGTGGATTCCAAGCAGATGACTCTGTCTGTTTCCAGAAATGCTTCCGTGAAAATGGCATTTTTTTATCTGATGATCCTTGGTGACTAGCTTATTTGCCTTGAATTAGCTCGGTTGCCATTCAAAAGGGAATTTTTCTTGTGAGCTTTCAACTAGGACAATGTTTTAACCCCCCTCCTCTAAATGTTTAAAAACTTAAATATCTGGGAACTTATGAACCATTGGACCTTAAAGACTCAAGTTTCAATGAGATTTACTTGCTATTAAATGATGTTTGTCACAATATATGTTCATTCTTAATGATATTTACTTGGTTTCACCTTATATTTTTGCAGACCAAAAACTTACCAGTCAGGTTCATGAGATCGTTGGACGCATCAATGGCCGGTTTGGATCTTTGACTGCAGTGCCTATTCATCATCTGGTTAGTTTTTTTTTGTCATAATTATTGTGCCTGAATTATTAAACCAATGCTGAAATATGGATATACTGGTTTTTAATTGCAGGATCGTTCTCTTGACTTTCCTGCATTATGTGCACTATATGCTGTAACTGGTAATTCCTTTCGTCTTGCATTTAGTTCTGCAATTCTTGTATAGTTCTATTAGCAGCTTCCGCACGCCATAACGCCGACACCCCCCACCCCCACCCCACCCCACCCCACCCCACTTCTTAGTTGCAGTACTCTATGCTATTTTGACATATACTCATGCATAATAGTAGTGTTGTTTCTGCTCATCTATGTTTAGTCTTGCTATTTTCTTCTGCAATTCATTTGAAGGCACTAGTACGTGCTTGTGCTCTCACCTGGTATGAGTCATTTAGATTGTCACTGGAATTGACATAAACTATGAGAAGAGGTTAGCCGTTGATGATTATAATGGATGTCCTCCTAGTTAGCATAGTTCTCTGTTAATACATATTATAGGAAGGGTATATCTCTACACAGTAGTTTTTAAGGTTGTTTTCCCTTCAGGTTTGCTAATTTCTTTGTCTTTTTAAGCCACTTGCACAAAATTTAGGATAATTACTCTCACAGCATTTTAACATATTGTAGTTTCACGAGTCTTCTGGACCTTACAAATTAGTTTGACATTGGAATAGATTGATAGAGGCCTCTGTATGTTCTCAGAGAAGTCTGCATCATGTTGGACTTTCTAGAAAAATTCAAAACTAAGACACGTTTAGATCTGCTCACTGGGTTTTGCTATTAAATCCTGATATATTGTTTTCACTGCATCCTTGGCTTACGGAATGGTTGAATTGTTTGATGTAGTTGTGAATGTGGACATTAAGTTTGGAATGGGAAGGAGAATCATGTCCATGAACATGCATGTGCTATAGGTTTATGTTTTGTAGCTGCCTTTTTCCCGTGAACTTCTGTTTGCCTCTGGCACCAAACCAAGACACTCGCATATGTTTTCAGAAGTTCCACTCGAGTAATTTCAGAAATATATACCGTCTGGTGTGATAATAATGAATCTTTTTACTTATGTTTTCAAAAAATAATGAATCTTTTTACTTAGAGAAAAAGGAAATTCCAGCCAAGCACCCTGTTTCAATATCATACTTGATCATTTCTACAATGGTGAAATAAGGATACCGTTGTCTTCCCACATGGAACAGATATATAGAAGGGGAGAGACAAATTTTAAATTATTCTGCGCATATACTAATCAGAACATCTACTTCTTGCTTTCACCAATGCAGAGAGTATTCCAATTTCCAGCCAGCTAGAAGTCCAAGAGTCTTTTTTCTTCAGTTTTCTTGGTTTTGGGTATCTTGCACTTCCTTCTCTATTGATTGAGTTGATTATGATGACTCAGAAGATTTTCAATGATCTATGAATGGAGTCTTCCGCGGAGTGAACTAGGGGAGAATAATTTATTGCTCCAACCATGAAAACTAATCTTCTCAGGCACAGGTGCCCAGTGCTTACCTGTTTGGTCCAACTCATTTCCTATCTGGAGAGCACGGACCACTGAGGTGCTGAGTTCCTTAAGCTACTGCAACCAGTCATGTCTTAAAACATGGTTTATTCGCTAGAGAATTCTTAAGTTGTGCTCCAGGATTTGAAAGAGGGATAAGTATGGCTTTGTCACATTCTGAAAACACATGTATGTCTAAGTCCAGATTCTCCTTATTGCTTCAGTGATCTTAAAGAAAAAGAATGGTGTTACAAATAATACTTTCCCTATCCTACTTGTTATATTCCTGTTGGTTCAAGATTCTAAAATGATGAAATGATATAATACTGACATGATGGTAAAAAACATTCTAATATATAGTCGTATACTATAAACAATTATTGCAAGATTTATTTCATCGTCCGGAATACCATTCGTGTTGTTTTTTATAAGAATTGCAGTTCATGTATAATTATATGATAGTTATTGGTACCTTCAGTTGCTTTTCATCATTAGATAAATCCACGTGGTAGCTGCATGCCAGTTCCTGTTGTATTTGACATGTTCGCAATGTCTTGTTCATCAGATGTAGCGCTGGTTACCTCCTTAAGGGATGGCATGAACCTCGTCAGCTATGAATTTGTGGCCTGCCAAGAGTTGAAAAAAGGGGTCCTTATTCTCAGCGAAGTAATAATCATATATCTCCTTGCAATTCTATTTCCTCTGATGCCATAATTACTAGTTTTCGTTTCAAAAGGTGTTCTATGCTTTTAGGCATTGTGAAGAGATAAGACGAAAAAATTCTTCTGGCATAACCCACATAGACGGACATTTTCGTGTTTCTTTGCTAATTGATTTTGACAAGTCTAACAGTTTACAGAAAACAAAAGCAAGATTACAGTTGTCCTAACTCCCTCTTAAAATTTTGGTTTCCTCTTTTGCAGATAGAAATCTGTAACACGGGCCTTTTTTTTCCTCTTTCTGAACAGCTGATCTCCAGCTTCTTGTATCAACTTTGCTTTCGGTATATTGCTTTTAGGTGACAACACAGTATGTCAACCAAATGAAAAAAAAAATCCGTTAGATATCTTTATAAACCATAATTGACATGTTGCTTCTCTTCCTAATTGTGTAACTATTTGTATTTTATATCATACATTGTCATAGAGTAAGAAAATTTGCAAAATCAAAATAATGGAGCTATTCATATCAGTTCTTTAGTAACTTTTACGGAATTTTTACTGCTGTGCTGTCAAAAACCTTGAAATTGTCTCTGCTCTCTTTGTATGTTAATAATTTTAAAAAATAATTTTTCTAATCTTCCATCTCGTGCATTTGTAGTTTGCAGGTGCTGCACAGTCCTTAGGTGCTGGAGCAATTCTGGTGAATCCATGGAATATAACAGAGGTTGCTTCGTCGATTGGGCAAGCTTTAAATATGTCACCCGAAGAAAGAGAGAAACGCCACAGGCATAACTTTCTGCATGTGACTACCCATACTGCTCAAGAATGGGCTGAAACTTTTGTGAGGTAAGAAGACATTAACAGTGTAAAGCTAACATGGAATTTCGCTTAATCACTGCTAACTATGAGCGAACCTCCTGAATTATTCTGTTCAGAGTTCAGACTCCTGCAAAAAACTGTGGCGGCAAAAGAGTAATAATAGTATAATACCATACAATACGACCCCCAACTGTTTTACTTTGGACATAAATACAATGACATGCAACAAGACTTAATGAAGAAGGAAGATAGTAGAGAAGTCACTTCTTGCTTGAGTATAAGTTCATGGCCAAAGCTCTGATGCTTCAGGCTCATTTGCACTTTCTTTATTCAAGTTGGCCTTTTCTATCTGTATTTACTATGGAGTTATTTGATCCATGGATTGGGACAGGTCAGATTATACCTCAGGATTTATGTATTTGTATTCTTAGGGTCATTAAACCACATCTACAACCTGTTTACAGCTGGGAATCTTATATCAGAATATGCACTCTCATTTAGGGTATGCCTACCTTGCGAATGATTAGAGGCACCATCTTGTATAGTTTGCATATCTGCCTTGGTCATATCTGTGTTTAGTTTCATGGCTTCTCTTGATTTTAAACAACACTCTTTTATCAGTTGTGTTGATCTTTCATCAGCACGGATACTGTAGGCACAATTTAAGAATTGTCATGTTTGTTAACTGAGATTATACTTGAAGCTTTTAATGGGGCTTCTTATTGATAAACTTTGTATCTTAATTAGCTACTATTCCTCTTCTTTGCAGTGAACTAAATGATACTGTTATTGAAGCTCAACAGAGGATAAGAAAAGTTCCGCCCCGGCTTAACATCTGTGACGCAATTGAGCGCTATATGTTTTCCAATAATCGTCTACTAATATTGGTATAACTTGCTCCTATTTCAAAAGAAATCTGCCTGAAATTCTTGCTTATCCAGAAGCTAAAGTTGACTACTTTCCTTAATGACTCTGAGATTGATAATAAATTTTGAGCATTGAGGAGTTCATATATAGCAGAAAGGCTATCTATATGGCTTTAAATGATGAGTCATGTTATGGAAAACCCCTAAGCAAATTTGAATAGCATTCCAACTATGTTTTTGAATTTGACATGTGCACTCGAGTCCAAGTCATCTTTGTGCTGCTTTGGTGTGCATATTTGGGTGAAGGGATCTAGGACGCTACCATGATATAGGGGCCTCGATGATTCCGGGAAGGTGTTTTGGAGGAAACAACTCCAGTAAGTGGCAGACTTTTGTGTGAAGGTAACACGTGTGGTGAAGAGTAGATGCAGCCTCCCCCTCCCCACTGCCTTTCTGAGGGAACTTAAGCGGTCTCCGTGAAAGCCTAATTTTGTGGGATATTATATTTTTTCGAATTCAACTTTCTGTTCTTTGATCAGTATTTGCAGCAACTAGCTAAGTTAATGACAATTTCTTAACCTCATTACGGTGGTCCTCAAAAACAGGGTTTCAATTCTACACTGACGGAATCGGTGGATATCCCTGGAAGAAGAGGTGGAGAGCAAATCAAAGAAATGGAACTGAAATTGCATCCTGAATTGAAAGAATCATTGATCTCGATTTGTAACGACCCAAAGACAACAGTCGTCGTCCTCAGTGGAAGTGATAGAAACGTCTTAGACGATGTATTGCATTACAACTAGCAATATTTCAATTCCTTTAAATGTAGCGACGTTTCCCCATATGAAATTTGTACTTTTGCAGAACTTCAGTGAGTACAACATGTGGTTAGCAGCAGAAAATGGAATGTTTTTGCGATCTACAAACAGTGTATGGATGACGACGATGCCAGAGCATCTAAACATGGACTGGGTTGATAGTGTAAAGGTATGAGCATGTGTAGGTAGGTTCTGGACTTCTGGTAGTGCATCTTTCAGCCCTAACTTCTCTGGTTCTCTTGACAATATTCAGCACGTGTTCGAGTACTTCACTGAAAGGACACCCAGATCTCACTTTGAACAACGTGAAACTTCACTTGTTTGGAATTACAAGTATGCAGGTGATCTTACTTTCATAATCTATTTTCCTTTCAAGAAAATTCAGTCGTGCATTTTGGTTTTAGCTATTCAAAGTTTAGTGTTTCCTTAGGTGTGTCATTCTCTTCTCCTTTTCTCCTTTTTTTCTTTTTAATTTTTTATCTTTTTGGGGGGGTTCTTCCATGTCCTTTTAGATGTTGAATTTGGAAGATTGCAAGCTAGAGACATGCTGCAGCATCTCTGGACAGGTCCAATTTCAAATGCATCTGTTGATGTTGTACAAGGACTTCGCTCCGTTGAGGTCCGAGCAGTTGGTGTTACAAAGGTGATAACATTGTTTCTTATGATAATATGACCACGAAGTTGCTCCAAGAGTTTTATTTCAAGCGCTTGATTAGTTTATGTGACAATTCTTTTTTCCAATCCTCATACACTCATATATATACACATGCAGGGAGCAGCAATTGATCGTATACTGGGGGAGATCGTACACAGTAAAGCCATTGCAACACCAATTGATTACGTTTTATGCATAGGGCATTTTTTAGGGAAGGTAAATTCTTTGAAGCTTCCAAAATGTCCTCACTTCAAGTTAATATTGCTGTTGCAGTGAGCTTTAAACTTTATAATTCAAAGTACCCACTGTCCGTTTAACTTGTTCCAAATTTTGATGTAGTAGTCCAACTAATCTTTCAAAAAAGAAAAAAGTTGAGAAATCAAAGTAGGATAGGTTGTTCATTTGCAACTGTATTCTTGTTTATCATGTGTGCATCTTGAATTTTGTTGTTGTTGTATGTGCTGGCCTTTGTATTGCTACACTGTCTCCATCTGTATAAGTTTATTTGATTAATGGAGCAACGTGGGAAAGATCATAATGCACAGTATAATTCTTCTAACTTTTGTATGCTTTATAGGTCAAACTTCAAACTGTGCCAGAGGTTTTTATGAAATACAGATGCCTCTGTTCTGATTTCTGTCTGTTGCCTTTGTAATATAGGATGAGGATGTATATACATTTTTTGAGCCAGAGCTTCCTTCTGACTGCATTGGTATGCCAAGAAGTAAGGTCAGTGATGCACCAAAGGTGCCCGGGGAAAGGCGATCGGTTCCAAAACTTCCTTCTAGCAGAACTAGCTCAAAGTCATCCCAGAATAGGAACAGGCCGGTTTCAAACTCAGAGAAGAAATCTTCCAACCATATGCCTGGTGGTGGACGACGACCCTCACCTGAAAATGTGTCATGGAATGTGTTGGATCTGAAGAAGGAGAATTACTTCTCTTGTGCAGTTGGCAGGACTCGTACAAATGCTCGGTATCTGCTCAGTACGCCTGACGACGTTGTTGCTTTTCTAAGGGAACTAGCTGAAGCATCTATTTCAAATGGGCCATCGTGAAAAAAAAAAAGGATAGATGATGCTGGTTGCATCAAGAAATGAATGATCAGTACCAAGTTTTTGGTTGAGGGAGATTTGTATGGATGATATTGAGCAAAACGTTTATACCTTATTTGCGTTGGATATATAGATGTTTGAATTCAAAATTCTACTACAAAGTACAGAAAATAGCCTTTCTGCTAGCTAATAATAGACTTTACGCTTTATAAACATTACCTACCGAGCAATTCAAATCACAAGGACTATCTTTTTTTTTGGGCAATTAAAGATTTTATTAACTACCAGTGACAACTTTACAAATCCAAGGGTGAGCAAACCTACTCAACCCTTCTCAAAAAACAAACTCCTACTCAACCAAAGGAAACAAACAAAACACAAGGCACACCTATACAACCATCTATGTACTACCGCAGCTCATAAGGAGCAGATATATCTAAATAATCTAGCATTTTTCCTGACTCGAATGCACAGATTGAGTTCCATCTTGTCTATCAATGTTGCCTTTGTAGCTGCTCTGTTCTGAAAAATCCTGTTGTTCCTCTCTATCCAAATGCCAAACACCACTGTGGACAGACTAGCTTTCAAGATAACACTCCTAGGATGTTTGCCCTTTGCCTACTGCTGTACCCATGCCCCTTTCATAGCACAAGTCTGTATCTCTCTATTCCACTGTTGCCATTGCAGTATTGATTTCCATATATCCTGTGAGAAGCTGCAATCAAACAATAAATGAGGTAGTGTCTCTGCCTCACTGCTGCACAGAACACATATTCCACCCAACATCCAGTCCCCACTTTAGAAGTTGATCCGTTGTTCTTTTTCTCTCATGAAGGATCAACATAATATAAAATTGTGCTTAAGAGCTGCTACATTTTGACATACCAAGCTGCCCCAAGCCACATTTGGCACTTGCCCTCTCAATTTTCTATAGGCAGTAGCTAAATGAAACTTCCCATTCACTCTCAAGATGTCAATATCCCCCAGAGCTTGCCAATATCTCCTCATATGAAATATTTTCCTAATCATCCAAGCAGCTTGTCCGGATCTAACTGTTTCTCTTGTCTTGTCTTATTGTGCTTGCCTTGCTTATGCTTATGCTTTGTCTTGAGCCGAGGGTCTCTCGGAAACAGCCACTCTACCTACCAAGGTAGAGGTAAGATCTGCGTATGCTCTACCCTCCCCAGACCCACGTTGTGGGATTTCACTGGGTATGTTGTTGTTGTTTATCCAAGCAGCCTGTTTATGAATGTCCATTGTGAACACATTTTGCCTTTTTATGTAGTATGTATCCATGTAATCCATAATTTCTCCTTTTGCTGACTAAGTGCCCATAGAAGCTTACAAATAGCAACTTGGTTCCACAATCTCAGATTTATAAGATTCAGGCCACCTGCTTTCCTAGGCAAACAGATTTTGTCCCAATCCACCAATGCTTTTTTAGACACTGTTGCCTCCCCTGACCACAGATAACTCCTACAAATTGCTTCAATGAGCTTGATCACATTCTTAGGCATTAAAAATAGCTGAGTACAGTAAGCTTGTACACCAAACAGTACTGCCTTTATAAGTTGAAGCCTACCAGCATAGGAAAGACTCTTAGCCATCCAAAGAAGTGATCTTAGCTGTGATTTTCTGCACCAGTGGTTGACAAGGACTTGTCACAACCATTATTAAGTCTTTTTATCATATGTCCCTAGAGGGATGAATTCTTTTTATTGGCCATTTTTTGTGTTTTCTAATAATCAATCTCAGTCCTCTAAATTGGAACTCGTGAAAAGGCGGAGGAATAATGATACAAATTGCTTGAGGTAAATCTTATCCCTCGCTTGTGTAACTTGGAATATTCTTTTGTAGGCAACTCAAGTTTCTCCTTAGTAAAGCTCCGGCAAAGGCATATAATTTCAACATTTTTTCCATGTTAATTAACGACAACGTTGTGCTTTTATAGCTACAGAAATCTAATGACATATTTTTACTGTAAGTCTTTCTTTCTTAAACTCCAAGCATAGTTAAAAATCGTCGTATATAGCATAAATTGGAGCTGAGAGAGTAACGACAAAATTTGTGATTTGTACTAATTTTTTTTGTAGACTCGAAATAAGCAAAGTTATTATTTTTTTTTTTTAAAATCGCCATCTTATTCACTCTAAATGTCTTGATGTATTACCAATTGTATCTCATCTTTCACCATTCTTTCCGGGACGGAGGGTGCGTTTGACAGCTTGTAATTAGAAGCAAAAGTTGATTTTCTTGTATGCTGTATATTAGCAAAACTACATAAAAATAATTCAAGCTAAACATGCCCTTGTATTATTTACTGCTGGAGCTCAACAAAAATGCTTCTATACATTTATTCTGCCTTCAGAATACTGGCAAAATACAAAGCTACTTTCCAATCAATATGTGAAGGAAAAACAACACAACACAACACAAATGGAGCAAGAAACAATTCATAATTCCATATATATTAGATCCAACAAATAGACCCTTAGCATAAAGGGTTAATAACAGATACATGGGGAACTCCTACACAAACCCTCCTCATAACACATTAAATATTATAAACTCATAGATAACTGACAAGAACAACCAAGTGTAGGAATTCTAAACACTGGTAAGAATCTAAGTATTAGAATATTTTGGCTACTAATGATGAATAATGACTAAACTAGAATACAAAGTCAAGTAGCATATTGATCCAAGCCAGAAGGGTCTGCTCTCCACATCCTAAGGCTTATTATGCAGCAGTTTTTCTATTTGGTTCAAATACATTCTTGATCAATGATTCTTTAATAGACAGCAACTCGGGGAACTCCTTTTTCAACTTCGACGCATCCATTTCATTGTTACTGCGAGGTGCAATAATTACCTTAGCCTGCTCTTCCAATGTGAAGTTAGCCCATGTAAATTCTGGATTTATATATTTCTTGTACATCTCCAAGATCTCATTATGGCTCACAACACCAGGGTTTGTGAAATTCCATATGCCCGTGAGATTACGCTTTGCCATCTCGACCGAAATTGGAAGAAGCTCATCCAAAATCGTCATGCTGTTGGGAATGTTAACCACCTTATTGTAGCGACTAATCTTGGTAATGAAATTACGGGGGTTGTTAAGGTCTGAAGATATTGGCATCCGGACTCTGAGGGTGCAAACATTTGGGTACTCTTTCAACAACTCTTCAACCTGGTGGAAGAAACAAACAAAAAATATCAATATTTGTAAAAGAATACCCACATGCAACACGGAAAATTAAGGAGTACCTACCATGGCCTTGGTCTTTGAATAGAAAGAACCAGTGAAATTGGGCGTGTCTTCCTCTTTGAATCCAATGCCAGAACCTTCTGGATGTGCAGCATCGTATTCAAATATGCAACCAGTTGCAAAATTCATCATCAGTAAACCATTCTCTTTACAAACATCTGCCAAGTTTAGAGTTCCAGCAACATTGGTACGAATTGTTTCAGTTTTGTGACTCTCACACCAATCAACGTTGGGTCTACCAGTGACACCAGCAGCGTTGAATGCATGTGTGGGTTTGACAGCATGAATGTCTGCCAAAAGTTGTGAGCGATCCTGCAGACGTGCCTTTCCATACTCATAAGGAATTCCCTGTTCCGCACAGATTTTGCCTAGCAGACCACCAATCCACCCAGTCTTACCATAAATCAAAAACTTATAAGGTGATTTACTAGGGGAGTTGCTGATCCTGGAAGCTGGAACTACCATTCCGGTCTGATTGGAGTTTTCTGAACACTCATTTTCAGCTCCATCCAAATTTCTCTCGACCCCACCAGGCATCATCAGCATTCTAGGATGGGGAAGCAATGCTCCAGAGACATCGCCCCACCAATCAGGATTATTGATATACCATTCCATGGTTTTTTTCAGACCCTCTTCCCACGTGGTCCTCTCTGACCAACCCAAGATCTTCAATTTCTGATCATCTAGAAAATACCTCTGGTCATTGAAGGGCCTGTTCTCCACATATTGAATGCTTGTGTCTGGATCCTTGTTAAAAAGCTTGGAAATATCTTTGGCAACATCAATCACTCGCCTCTCTTTCTTAGTCCCGATGTTGTAAACATGACCAACATCTCCTTTGTGAAGAATGACTTCGAAAGCCTCAGCAACATCCTCACAATAGAGATAACTTCTAACATTTGAACCATCTCCATGAATAGGAAGAGGCTTCCCCGTCATGGCTAAAAGTATAAACTTTGGGATTAGCTTCTCGGGAAATTGATTGGGACCATACACATTGTTCCCTCTAGTGGTTATAACAGGCAATCCATATGATCTTCCATATGCCATAACAAGCATTTCAGCCCCAGCTTTCGTGGCTGAATATGGGTTTGTGGGAAGGAGTTGCGAGGCTTCATGGTTTCCTACAACAGCATCCTCATCAGTCTCTCCGTAAACCTCATCAGTGCTGACATGGATAAACCTTCTGATCTGACCAGTAACTTTGCATGCCTCTAACAGCACGTGTGTGCCATAAATGTTGTTCTTGGTGAACTCAAAGCTATTACCAAAGGAATTGTCAACATGGGTCTGAGCAGCAAAATGCATTATAGTGTCAATGTTCTCGGTGATGAGAAGGTAGTTAACAAGATCAGCACTGCCAATGTCTCCCTTAACAAACTTGAAATTTGGGGAGGATCGCGAGGGGATAAGGTTTTTCAGGTTTGAGCAATAATCAAGCTTGTCAAGGACAACAATCTTGTACTCGGGGTAACTCCGAACAAGGCGGTTTGCAACATGAGATGCAATAAACCCCGCCGCCCCAGTAATGAGTATATTCTTAGGAGTGTACGTCGACATTTTGACTTCAGCTAACAAATTACAAATATATTCAGAGTTTAATAGAACTCAAATCCTGCCAAAAAAAAAAAAGAATTAACTTCAGCTAATCAATAACTGTCAAAGCTAAAGCTTAAAAAAGGTATAAAAATGAATTCTTAATAACATCTGAGCACTAAAGAGCAACTAAATCACTTCTAGAATGTTGAATAAGCAAACTATACACCGACAAAAACATTAACCAAAAACAAACTCCAGGGATGAAATAAACTATATATATAAAACCAGCAAAGAATGCGACCCTTGTTCTGAGAAACCTAATGTCATAAACCTGACCATACGAGCCAATTTTTTGTTTGGGGGTGGTAAAAGCAGGGAAAACAATGCAAGTATACATGAATTAATAAATAATTCCACCGGATCAGGGATGAAATAAACTAAACTATACAACAAGAACGTACCCAGTATTAATCCTATACGTAGGGGAGGTAGAGAGCCTGTTTTCGAAAGACACTGGCTCAAGAGAAAGCACAATACAAAATTGACAACCAGCAAAATATATCTGTCATTCCAATTATGATACAAATCACAAATTAATCAAGTATACTATACAAATTCTCAATATACATTCAAAAAAAGCACAAAAATGAAATTAAATAAACACAAACACAAATCATCAGATCCAAAACATTGTCATTGCTCATCAGCATTTCAAATTTTGTGCCCCACAAACCCAATAATTACTTTCTTATCCATTGTAGATCTGGATCAAATTTTGCAATGTATATGGGCACTCAAACCCAGATCTAGCCCAAAATCATATCTTTTTTTAAAGAAAATTCCAACCCAGACCATAAATTGTATAGATAAGAAAGAAACAAACAAACAAAAAAAGATGTGCTTACAGATATTTTTTTTGTTTTGTTTTTGAGAACCAAAAAAGGATCAAACCCGAACTAAAAAAAAAAGATGATTTTAGATTCTTAGAGTGAGAAACGGAAGAGACTTTTAGAGAGAGAAAGGGTGTGTTACTTTATTATGAGCAAGTATATTTCCCCTCTTTGTGTATTCCTTGTATTTATTAAGGCTGGCCAGTGGGCCGGATCGATCCGCCCCGATCCCGATATTTTTTTTTAAAAAAATTATGATACCGGGACTCGAATCGGACGGTCATGTCCCGTCCCGTTCCGATCCGATCCCGATCCCGATCCGGCCCGAAAGCCCCTTTGCATAAATAATCGTTGCACCAACGATCATTTTATATTTTGGTCATTATGCAACGACCATTTTTGGCCGCCCCTCCCCCAACTCCCTACCCCCTTAATATTTATTTTTAACCCATAAGTTATTATATTTATATTTTAACCCAATTTTTCAACTATAAATAGCTCATTTTCTCTTCATCTTTCTCACAAATCTTCCTACAATCTCTCTAATCTCTCAATCTATCTCTCTGCAAGTTTACATTGTCTACTAAATATTAAATTTTATTTATTCATTTGGGAGTGAAGTTGGCAACTAGCTTGAGGATCTTCCATCGAGCAAAGTTTCAATTTTCAACTTCTCGATTACACGTCGACGTTAAATCGGCGTTTGGTACATTCGTTCCTTCATTAAATTATTATTGTCTGTTTATTTTATTTAGCGCACTTAATTTCATTTACTTTAATTATTTATTAGTATAATTATAATGGAATGATTTAAACATATGTTTACGGGTAAGGGTAAGGGTCAAACTTCTTCTAGTAGGGGCAACAAGGGCAATGGTACTTCTTCTAGTTATTCTATTTCTAGACATAATCATATTCCTACACATGATGATTTTGTTGATACTGAACATTTTCCTGCAATACCATTAGATTTAGATGAGGAGCTATTTTCTGGAACTCAAAAGACTTTAATTTAGACGATGATCTAGATGATACACCTACTAATGTAGATGACAACACACACTAATAAACCTTCAACTGAAATGTCTCTTATCCCCCCTAGTATGAGACGAGGTTCATCAAAACGACCATTAAAATCAGATACATAGACATTTTTGGATAGGGATGTAGAGAATCAAGTAGCTATATGTAAATTTTATAAAGATGTTTTAAAATTTAAAACTGAAAAAAGTCACAGTGGGACGGGGGTTTAATGAGACACGTTGCAAGGGCTCATCCAGCTAGGTATGTCCAATACGAGGCTTCAAAATCGGATGCGCAAATGCCTTCTCCATCGGGACAAGGTTCACATACTGTCCCGGACCAAGTACAGTGTCAAATTAACCCACGACTGGGGAATTATAGGCCTTAATTACAATAAACATAGAGATAGAGAAGCAATAGCAAAATTAGTTGTCGTGGAGGGTTTGCCTTTTTCATTTCCTTCATCTCTTGGTTTTATTCATTACATTAGAGAAAGTATAAGCATGCTTTTAACTATTTTCCTAGACCAACTGTTAAGAGAGATGTATTTAAATTTGCACATGAATATCAACAGTATTTACGTTATTCATTATATCATTTAAATGGCAAAGTGGCTATCACTTATGATATAGGTCGTAGTACTAACGACTATGATTATTTAACGATAACCTGTCATTGGATAGATTATAAATGATCTATGCAAAAACTTATTTTATCGTATAGATATATAAATGATAGGCACACTAGTACTTTTATTTCAAAAAATATTTATCAAGTGTGCGATTATTACGGAATAACTGATAAAATTATGACTATTATATTAGATAACGTTTCTTCTAACAATTATGCTATTACAATTTTAAAAAATAGTTTAACTCCATCTTTTTCAGGTCATTTTCATATAAAATGTGCGTGTCATATATATATATAACTTAGTTGTAAAGGATGATCTATCACTTTTTGAAGACATTTTTAGTAAAATACAATTTGCTATAAATTTTATTTTTAAAAGTAATAGAATACAACGAAAAAAAGAATATAAAAAAACTTGTCACGATTGTCAACTACCTTATAGAAAAATTCAAGAAGAAGTACTCACTAGGTGGAATTCTTTATACGAGCAACTACTTGTTGCTTATGACTATAGAAAACCTATAACTTTATTTTTTAACTCTCATAATCAAAATCCAGCTAATAAGGTTGTAGATAGCGATTGAGAAAAATTTCCGAACTTATTGTATTTCTAGAGAAATTGTTTCAAGCAACAAAAGATTTTTTCGGTATATATTATCATACTATTTCAACTATGTTGCTTTATATAACTCTAATATTTTTACTGCTTAATGAATATATGGATAAACCAGCTTATAAGACAGCTATTAAAAAATATTTATCAAAATAAAAAAATATTTTATTCCTATTCCCACTATTTATATTATTGGTGTTGTATTAAATCCAACTATTAAAATAGACGGTACTAAATCACTTATTGAAACTATTTATGATTGTATAGCAGTACTACCACCTCCAAGTCCCAAAAATCCAAATCACTCACCATCTATTGAACAAACTAAAGAAGAAGTGTTGTCTAGCGTAGAAGACGAATGCAAAAAAGTATATAGATTTTACCAACGAGAAAGTGCTAGCAACCTACCGGCTTTCATACCATCTTCTTCTTCTTCAACACAACCTCACATAAGACATGTTGTTCTGCGGCTAGTATTGAAAGCCTTAGAAATAGAATGTGTGGTGGTAACACTAACCAAATTAACGAGTTTGATATTTTTGTTTTGCAGGGTTCTGTACCGTACCAAGCAGTTTTCAATGAAAAAGGACGTGAAGACTTGCTGAAATACTGGAGGGGGAATAAGAAGACCTTTCCGACACTTTCAATGATGGCCCGAGATGTTTTGAACATTCAAACGTCATCAACGGCGTCTGAAAGCGTTTTTTTTGCCACATATATCAAATAGGAGAGCACAGACACTCATTAGCCGGAGACAGCTTGGAGATTGCAGTATTATTCAGAGATTGGATACAAGCGGAGCGGAGAAGGTGCGATCAACCGGAGATCAACGAAGAAGAAGACGAAAACTACAACGACATCTTATCCGAAAGTGGTGGAAGCGACGTTGAGCAATTTGATCAACAAATACCAAATCCAACCGAAGAACCACAAGAAATTATCAAGAAACTAGAACATGTTTTTTTTCAAAATGTAATTTTTTTAATTGCAATTTTACTATGTCATTTGCAACTTTTGAACAACACCACAAAGTTGCAATTTTGACAATTGTATTTGTATTTAAAAAAAATCATGTCTATTAAATAATATAAGAGACACAAAAATAATTTTGTGATGTTTTTATTACAATATCTTGTTCAATTATTGAGTTGTTTATATATATGTGTTATTTTTTAAATTAAGTGCAAAAAAAAAAATCCCGCCCCCGATCCGATCACGTCCCACCCCAGCCCGATCCCGCCCCGCCCCTTTTCCGACGGGACCAGAACCAGGACGGGACTTCGGCGAATCCCGCCCATCCCGATCCCGCCCCTCCTCCCGTCCAGCCCCGACCCGATCCCGCCAAATCTGTCCCGGCCCGTTGGCCACCCCTAGTATTTATAAATGCATCTACCCTCAATTCATGCAAAAATCAAATCAAATCATAATGTTCACATTTTTTACCAGAAAAAAGAAAAAATATAAACAGATTGAATAATACGTAAAAGAGTTATGGAGAAATACTTTTGCTAATGAGTACTTTATCAATGGATTTTACCGGTACGAATCTAAATATAATCGGACTTTAATATAAACATCGGACCAAAAAATAAAAAGAAAGTTATTATAGCGGTGACAAGGGGAGTGGGAAGTTACGGTATTGCCCTTGGAATGCTGAGTGAATTACACCACGCGGATCTTGTGGGCCTCATTAATAGGGAACGGTGATTGGTTAAACCGTTGAGTTGTTTTTGTGGTTCATATGTTATTGATAAAATATGATTTTACTCCTAATACTATTTGGAGCTAACTGTAATTAATATTATTTAATAAACTAAAATGTGTGTTTTAATCCCTTTATATGAAAAATATGTTATATTTTAGACTATTTTTAGAATTGTATTATTCTCAAATATGAAATAACGATATAAATTTAATATGATATATTGATAATTGAATGGTTTAGGACTTAGTAATTCGTTAAATTTGTAGAGATTCATAGCTTGAGGATAAAAAATACATGTATTAATTAATTTAAAGGTGACGTATACTTAATAATAAATCACAAGAGCTAAAATCTAAGTTTGAAGGATTAAAATTGTGTTTTTAATCACTTAACTAGTGATGAGTTCTGATTTTGATCATTGTAATGTTTGACTAAGCATATTTAACTTTAATGAAGTAATGTACATATTTTTTTTATTCCTTTAGATAGGGAATTACGTGATGCTTTGCCTATTTTTAACACTATATTATATTAAATGTGGATTAACAATACTAATTTAACATAACATATTAATAATTAAATGATTTAATACTTAATAATTTATTAAACATGTAAGAATTCACGGTTTGAGGGATTAAATTTGCTTATATCAATTAGTTAATGGTTAGATGTACTTTACTAGAAATTATAAGGATCAAAGCAAATTTATTGATATTTAAGAGACTAAATGTGCAAAAATTTCAATATAATATTAATAATAATGGAAAATTAATTAATGGGATTTGGGAGACAATGGAATGTGAGAAAGGAAGACGGTGACACGTGATTAGCTAGTTAATTGTGGCATATTTTGATTGGGTTCGAACTATCTATGGAGTATTGGACATCAAAATTTAGATATTTATAGACGAGAAATAATTTAATGATTATTATAATAATTATTTAATAACATTAGATATTGACCGTCATAATCATAGTCTTTGCTGGGAATTTTCATAATCCATAGTTGTACAGTCATATGATAGTTGTTTCCATTTTCTGTCATGATGTGTATCTTTAATTCAAGTGTGAAATTAATTAAAATAAGTTAATTTTTGACCGACAAACAAGAATGGTAGTCAGCAAGAAAAAAAATTACTCAAACTCAATTTTATACCAACTAGGAGTAATAAATAAAATATATGTTGTACTTTACTTACACTCTAAAAATAGGCTTTTATTAGTTACTCGTAATTATACAGTTACCTAAGATATATTATTCATTGATTCGATCAAAGTTCTATAATTAGAAGATTGATAAAGTGATATTTGACTAATAGTTAGCTATTGGTTGTAGGAATTAATTATTTTTAATAACTTAGCTAAGCACTAATATTATTAATTAGTGAAATCAAAATAAATTTAATTAGATTTAAAAAGTCAAATAAAAAATTCTAGCCTAGCACAACTTGACTACCTAGTGTAAAGAGCATTGATATGAATTATTATTTTTGTGGGATTTTAAGAAGTGTGTAAAGAATTTGAAAATATTACTGTGCCATGTTAGTTTGTAAATCAACATCCATAATGTGAAGAAAAATACAAGAAAGTTTTCCAAGATCATTTCCTTCCTTAAATTGTAGCGGAAAATTTGAGAAGCCCCACTCCTCGATGAAATTTGGGTTCTAAAATAGTTAAACCCCTCTATTTGAATAGTCCTTTGATTTGTTTCTGATTTTGGTAATCTTTAAGTTATACTATTTGATGAATAACCTTTTTAATCATTAAAAGTTTTTGTATATGAAGAAAAAATCACTGAGTTTTATATTCTATTATAAGAGAGCATGAACGGGAATACACATCTAAGTATAATCACGTATTTGTACTTGTTATTTTTACTAAATTAGTACTAGCATGACATTTATCTTCTGCATACTCTTTTATATTACTTAATTATAATTAATATGATATCAATAACAACATGACATGTTTTTTTCTGCATACTCTTTTATCACTTAATTGTATTAATTAAGTAATATATATTTTTATCTTTTGTATTACTTAACCATGATAAACAGATAGTCTATTGATTTAATGTGAATAATGTTTATCCGTAAAATGGTACAGTTGAATTTGTATACGTGGTCAAGGACACGTGAATTTCAAGTGATCAAGATGTTGGAAATTTGCCTTTGGCGGGAGTTGCGACCGACCAACTTTAACGGCTTAAACACTAGTGTAACGTATGTTGGAGAATCCGGTTCTTCACACATGCATGATCTACTAAGTACGTAGATAACCGTAGGGCCAAGAATCGTCAAATTTCATTGAGAAATGAAAGAGATATTGGTTCACGAAGTAAGGTGTTTGAAGCATGGAAAGTGTGGTATTGTGTGTAATTCTCCCTCATCGGTAGAGGAAGAAAGAATTGTTGTGTATATAAGATTCGAAATTGGTTTGGGGTTTGGGACCCCAAGGGGTATCCCATGTGTTTAAACGAGGGAGGACCTAGATGTGCTTCGGTTAGGAAAGACCACACGCTGCCTTGCCGCCGCCCGCCGTCCGGCTCGGTCCACTGCCGTGGGCCGTGGGTGGTCTTCGATATTATCTTTGGGCCAGAAAACTTTGCGAAATGCAGTTTGATCCCAGAAGTTTCAGATATCTGATTTGGACCAGAATTCTTTCAGATGTGCGCTTTGGTCCCTGAAGTTTCAAGATGTCTGATTTGGTCCCTGAAGTTTAAAAATCAGAATTTCGACGGTCAAAAACAGAAATGCCAAGCACTCAATTCAGCCATTTATTTTGCCTGAATTACTCCTCCTATAATGGCCAAAACAGTTGGTCTTTCTCCCATTTATGTTGGTGACTTTACTACCTCCATAATGGCCATTATTTGGCTATTATGGAGGCGATTCAGCAAGAAACAGCTCCTCCCTCTCCTATATAAACACCCCATTACACCATTGTTGAGCACTAAGACATATGCACGAAAATACATAAAGAGATGCAGAAAAACAGTGCACGAAAATACACAACCAAAATAGTTTTCTTCCTACAACTTTCAAGGCATCATTTCGTTACTCAATATTCTTCACGGTAGCTCTTGAGTTTCCTTTGCTCAAGTGTTCCATTGCTGTTTTATCTTGGGAGACAAATTGTCCAGGACGTATAAAGGATACATACGGGGCAATATTGTCTTAAGGACAGAGTGCCACACTCGACTCAGCAAAAACAATTTCAATTTTTCCATCTTCTACAAAACTGGAATTTCCAGTTTTCGTGTGTAACTATTGTAATTTCAGATTCCATGTTGAATTATTGAATCTCTGTTTATCCTTTCGAATACTTGTAATAGTTATATACTTCCCGTACTACTTTATAAAGTACCATAGAGCAAAAATACCCAACACAAGATAACAAGATAATTAACAATTGAAACTGATATAAACGGAATACAATTGAAAGTAAAGGATTTAAAATAGTTTGGGCCTTGGAGAAGCTTTGAGCTATGATCTCCGGGCAAACCGTTGATTATGTTTATGATATTGGAATGCTAAATTGAGACAAGAGCATGTAAAATTGTGTAAGTAGCAAATGTGTAGTATATCTTCTCTTTTCGATGACTT
Organism: Anisodus acutangulus; assembly: GCA_029783415.1. Lineage (NCBI taxonomy): Eukaryota > Viridiplantae > Streptophyta > Magnoliopsida > Solanales > Solanaceae > Anisodus > Anisodus acutangulus. The sequence continues at coordinate 8,071,281 of CM056508.1, forward strand.
TATAATGAAATGATTAGTCTTATTTATACTTGGATTCAGGGGTGCACATTCCACGATGTCTCTATTAACATTACATGTTAATGATGTAATAATAACAGACAATAAAGATCATCATCAGTTCCATTAATGCTCTTTGAGAGGTGTAAGGTCATTTTTGTAACGACCGCTCGTTGGGCATTCGGTACTAGTGACCCTTCAATACCTCTGGTGCAACATAAGAACTTCTGGGGACGCTGATAGCTGATCTGAATTAGACTCATTTTTCTTGTCATATGTCATAATATAATTCGTTCAGTTATATAATATTAATTTTACCCATACAAATAACATATAATATACAAAAATTTTACCATCACTCGTGCATTGGTTTGACGTTTTAAACTATCGTCTCATAAATCGTGTCATTCGGTTAGCTACCAAACAAGTTGCTCTTGAGGGAGCCAAAGTGACCATTTTTGTATCACTCCATGAGTGTAATGTAACTATCAATAGAGTTTCAAATTTTATAATGTAGTAGAGTTTTCATTCAATTTGAAACTCCATGATAATAGTTATTTTTTAAAAACAAGAACTGAAAAATGGCTAGTCATGAGCATTATTTTTATAAATTCGAATTGACACTGGGTGGGAAAAAATAGTTGCCTCCTATTTTTTTTGAGTTTCATTTTTTGCTTATGAGACTAGTTAATGGATGTGTTAATCGTAACAGTATATACGAGCGGGGCGGAAGCATAGGGCCATTGAAAATATTGTTGGGAGATTTTACTCTATGGTACTTTATAAAGCAGTACGGAAAGTATACAACTATTATAAGTATTCGAAAGGATAAACAAAGATTCAATAATTCATCTAGAAATCTGAAAATTACAATATAACCACAAAACTGAAATTACAATTTTGTTGAAGACGGAAAAATGGAAACTGGTTTTGCTGAGTCGAGTGTGACACTCTGTCCTTAAGACAATATTGCCCCGTATGTATCATTTATACGTCCTGGACAATTTGTCTCCCAAGATAAAACAGCAATGAAACACTTGAGCAAAGGAAACTCAAATGCTACCGTGAAGATTATTGAGTAACGAAATGATGGTTGGAAGTTGTAGGAAGAAAACTGGTTTGATTGTGTATATTTCTGTATTTTTGTGTATCATATATGTATCTCAACAATGGTGTAAGGGGGTGTTTATATAGGTGAGGGAGGGGACTGAAAAACTGCCTCCATAATAGCCAAATAATGGCCATTATGAAGGTAGTAAAGTCACCAACATAAATGGTGAAAGACCAACGGATTGGCCATTATAGGAGGAGTAATTCAGCGAAAATAAATGGCTGAATTGAGTGCTTGACGTTTCTGTTCTCTTCTGCCCACTCGACTTTACGAAACTTCAGTGGACCAAATCACATCTGAAAGAATTCTGGTCCAAACTGCGTACTCGTAAAGTTTTCTCGCCCAAAAGATAATATCGAAGACCCCGTGTTCGTGCCTAACCGGACGCAAGGCGGCGGCGGCAGCGTGTGGTCTTTCCTCGAACCGAAGCACATCTAGGTCCTCCCTCCTTTAAACACATGGGATACCCCTTGGGGTCCCAAACCCCAAACCAATTTCGAGTCTTATATACACAACAATTCTTTCTTCCTCTACCGATGAGGGAGAATTGAACACAACACCACACTTTCCATGCTTCAAACACCTCACTTCGTGGACCAATATCTCTTTCATTTCTCAATGAAATTTGACGATTCTTGGCCCTACGGTTATTTACGTACTTAGTAGATCATGCATGTGTGAAGAACCGAATTCTCCAACATACGTAACACTAGTGTTTAAGCCGTTAAAGTTGGTCGGTCGCAACTCCCGCCAAAGGCAAATTTCCAACAAATATGCTATGTATGGCAAAGAAGATTTAATTGATTCTCTTTCGCCGAAAAATTATATTGTATATATAAATGTATAATTTATTAAATTTTCTTTATATATATAAAGAAAAAACTTTAAGCATAGTAATTTTTTTAATTCCCTTATTAAAAATTCTAATTTGCCTTGTTTAATCGTGTGATAAGATATTTACCATGCCTTAATTCTTTGTCTCATTTGCAAGCTGTTGTTCTTCGCCATAAGCATTACCTAACACAAAAACCTCAAAAACATTTGTGTTACCTACCTAACACCCAGCAACGTCGTTTCTACATCGTTCATCGTAACAACCAGTACTTGACATTTAGGGATAGGACGTTTCGTTTGAAACTTGAAAGTAAGCCCGAAACTAGGGATGACAACGGATCGGATCTGGACCGGATCCTACTAGATCCAGATTCAGATCCGTTTTTCATATCTGGATCCAGATCCATCGGGTCCATAAAAATCAGATCCAAATCCGGATCCACCGGATCCACGGATCGAATCTGGATCCACATGTAAAAAAATTTGCCTTGCTAAGATTTTTTTTTTGAACTGACAAACGATTTTTACTTAGCTAACAGTTTACTGTGTTTCAATTTTGAAATGTTTATATGAGATATTTTGTCTGTTGTCTCGTTTTGATTGTGAGCTATTAATTGAAAATGTTGGACAATGACAATAGTTGTGAAAAATGTTGACTAGTATTTCCACAATGCTCAACTTGCATGTGCTTGGAATCTTCACAAATGAAGTGAATATAATTTTAACTACTTGTCTATGAAGATGTTAGTCATTCACTAATATAACATTGATTTTATTATCGAAATTACCTCTTTAATTTTTGGTTTTTGAGTTAACGCGGGGCTAAATTAAACCTGTTTTGAGAATTAAACTTGCAAGGATGTGCTTAGCAATTTTAAGAAAATACTTATAAAATTACATTCTAGGTTATGAATATATTTAATAAAAAATGGATCCACGGGTCGGATCTGGACCGGATACGGATCTCAAATACAAGATCCAGATTCGATCCGTCAGAAATGGATCCGGGTCCGATCCGGATCCGTCGGGTCCAAATTTTGAAAATTCATATCCTATAAAACGGATCTGGATCCACCGGGTTCAGGATCCACTGCCATCTCTACCCGGAACGATTTAGAATTTGAAGTTTGCGTATTCCTACATCGACATCAAGTTCATATATAATAATATCTTATTTACAACAAATTAAATATTTAATTGATATATATAGTAGCAGGAACAAAAGTTATTGATACTACTAGAAATAAATGTTTTTCCCACCGACATTCATTGCAATTCTCATCTCATTTTCACCGAACCAGCTCACTCGGAAAACATATGGTGGGAAAGAAGTTCTCATTGAAACGTTGGAAAGTTTTATAATTTCTCCATGTGAAAAAACACTACTATTTAGATTTTTTTCACCAATATTTAATGGAAAATAGCCACTAAATATTTTTCAATGAAAAAATAATTTATTTTAGTAAGTGTGAGTTCCCACTCGTAGCTAATACATTAAATCCACCACCGAGTAAGCTATGCAGAATTAGTACATGAATTATTTATGTGATGAACATAACAATGAAAAGATTGTTATCTGCAGAATTTTATGCTGAAATTAATTATTTTTATATTTCAATCAAACGTTATACTCCATTACTTTATGCAGAGATTTTGTATTGAATTGAAATTAATTATTTCTGTACGCAACCAACGACCCCCTAAGGCACTCCAAATAATGTGTAAAAGCACTTACGTGACATTTCTTTTGTTTGATACAAAAGATATTACTTCAATTGTATGTATCAAGGCATCATATTATACCCAGGGATGAATTTTTCTTGTTCTATTTAAGAACTAAAAAGTTCTACACAAGTACTAAAAACATTCTTTTTTCACCATTCTTTTTCCTAGTTATTCACATTCATCTTTCATCAAAAGAATATCTAAGAAAAGAACTCCACCTAGTGCTACCGAAAGGCAAAGCGATTCCATTCAACTGAAATTAATAGGATTTCTTCATTTTTAATTAGAGGTTTTAGATTTGAACTTTAAAAAATAAAAATTTCACGAGATATCTTATTAACACATTGCTATTAAATTTGTATCTATTTTTTTTTTTACATATTTATCATTTCAGAACAACTTCAAATAATGATGTTGAAGTTAGATTTGACCAAAGTCTAATTCAAATAAATATCTAAAATTTTATATGACTAAAGTTTAGACGAAAATAATTAATAGATAATGCCTTCTTTTTTATGAACTTTTACGTAATGTGAATTTCATTAACTGACATCTAAAACGAATATCGAATCGAAAAAAAAGTACTTTTGGGTTTATTGAAGTGGAGAACAAAATTATGAGGGAGGAACAACATTTGGTACACATGTGGAGGCGCATGACGAAAACTGGAATAAACTGCAAAGGTACTCACCAACTTTCATGTTACAACGAGTAGCCAGGCGCACTTTATTTATTTAACGAGTTTCGACTTTCGACAAAGGCTGGCCAACGGGGCGGGGCGGGGCGGCCCGGTCCTGCTCTGACCCCGGCCCGATCCCGCCCCTACCCCGCTATTAAAAAAAAATTGGTAACGAGACTCGAACCAGGACGGGACCTCGGCTAGTCCCGCCGGGCCCGGCCCGCTGCCCCGGTCCCGCCCGATAATCCCCCTTTGCACAAAATAGTTGTTGCACAACGGCCATTTATATATTTTGGCCGTTGTGCAACGGCCATTTTTGGCCTCCCCGCTCCCCCTACCCCCTTAATATTTATTTTAAACTCCTAAGTTATTATATTTACACTTTAACTCAATTTTCAACCATAAATATCTCATTTTCTCTTCATCTTTCTCACAAATCTTCCTACAATCTTTCTAATCTCTCTACAAGTCTACATTGTGTATTAAATATTCAATTTTATTTATTCATTTGGGAGTGAAGTTGGCAACTAGCTTGATGATCATCCATCGAGAAAAGTTTCAATTTTCAACCTCTCGATTACACGTCGACGTTACGTCGGCGTGTAGTACATTCGTTCCTTCATTAAATTATTATTGTTTCTTTATTTTAATTGGCGTACTTAATTTCATTATCTTTAACTATTTATTAACATAATTAAAATGGAAGAACTTAAAGGTATGTTTAAGGATAAGGGTAAGGCTTCCTCTAGTAGGGGTAACAAGGGAATGAGTACTTCTTCTAGTCATCATATTCCTAGACATGATCTTATTCCTAGACAGGATGATTTTGTTGATACTGAACATTTTCCTGCAATACCATTAGATTTAGATAGGGTTGGCCAGTAGGCCGGGCTCGGGTCTGGCGGGGTCGGGGTCGGGGCGGGACGGGAGAAGGGGTCGGGGTCGGGTCTGGCGGGACTTGCTCCAGTCCCGTCCCGATCCCGATCCCGTCGGTATCGGGGCGGGGCGGGGTCGGGTCGGGCTCGGGCTCGGGGCGGGGTCCGGCGGGTTTTCCTTTTTTTTTAAATAACATATGTATAAAAAAAACTCAATAAACAAAATAAGATAGTGTAATAAAAACATCTCAATGCTGTTTTTGTGCCTCTTATAATATTTAATAGACGTATGATTTTTTTGTAATACAAAATTACAAATACAATTGTCTAAAATTTAAATTGCAACTTTGTGGTGTTGTCCAAAAGTTGCAAATTACATAATAAAATTGCAATTAAAAAAATTACATTCTCAAAAAAACTTGTTCTAATTGCTTGATGATTTCCTGTGGTTCTTCGGTTGGAATTGGTATTTGTTGGTCAAATTGATCCACGTCGCTTCCACTACCTTCGGTTAAGATTTCGTTGTAGTTTTCATCTTCTTCGTTGATCTTCGGTTGACCGCACCTTCGCCGCTCCGCTCGTATCCAATCTCTGAATAATACTGCAATTTCCAAGTTGTCTCCGGCTAATGAGTGTCTGTGGTCTCCTATTTGATATCTGCCGGCAGAAAAAGCTCTTTCAAACGCAGTTGATGACGCTTGAATGTTCAAAACATCTCGGGTCATCAATGAAAGTGTCAGAAAGGTCTTATCATTCCCCCTCCAGTATTTCAGCAAGTCTTCATGTCCATCTTCATTGATAACTTCTTGATACGGTACAGAACCCTGCAAACTAAAAATATCTAACTCGCTAATTTGGTTAGTAGTAGAGGTACGGCCGCACATTCTATTTCTGAGGCTTTCAATACTAGCCATGAAACAAAGACATGTCTTTGTGAGGTTGTGTTGAAGATGAAGAAGATGGTATGGAAGCCGGCAAGTTACTAGCATTTTCTTGTTGATAAAATCTATATATATTTTTGCATTGGTGTTCTACGCTAGACAACACTTCTTCTTTAGTTTGTTCAATAGGTGGTGGGTGATTTAGATTTTTGGGACTTGGAGGTGGTAGTACTTCTATACAATCGTAAATAGTTTCAATTAGTGATTTAGTACCGTCTATTTTAATAGTAGGATTTAATACATAACCAATAATATAAATAGAGGGAATAGGAATAACATATTTTTTCATTTTGAAACATTTTTTAATAGCTGCCTTATAAGCTGGTTTTTTCATATATTCACTAAGTAATAAAAATATTAGAGTTATATAAAACAACATAGTTGAAATAGTAGGATAATATATACCGGAAAATTCTTTTGTTGCTTGAAAAAATTTCTCTAAAAATACAATAAGTTCGGAAATTTTTACCCAATTACTATCTAAAATCATATCAGCTGGATTTTTATTATCAGAGTTAAAAAATAAAGTTATAGGTATTTTATAGTCATAAGCAACAAGTAGTTGCTCGTATAAAGAATTCCACCTAGTGGATACTTCTTGTGGAATTTTTCTATAAGGTAGTCCACAATCGTGACAAGTTTTTTTATATTCTTTTCTACGTTGTACTTTATTACTTTTAAAAATAAAGTTTATAGCAAATTGTATTTTACTAAGAATGTCTTCAAAAAGTGATAGACCATCCTTTACAATTAAGTTATATATATGGCACGCGCGCGCATTTTATATGAAAATGATCTTGAAAAGATGGAGTTAAACTATTTTTTAAAATTGTAATTGCGTAATTGTTAGAAGAAGCGTTATCTAATGTAATAGTCATAATTTTATCGGTTATTCCGTAATAATGGCACACTTGATAAATATTATCTGCAATAAAAGTACCAGTGTGCCTATCATCTATATATCTATACGCTAAAATATGTTTTTGCATAGACCATTTATAATCTATCCAATGACAAGTTACAGTTAAATAATCATGGTCGTTAGTGCTAAGGCCTATATCAGACGTGATAGATACTTTGCCATTAAAATGATATAATGAAAAACGTAAATATTGTTGATATTCATGCGCGAATTTAAATACATCTCTCTTAACAGTTGATCTAGGAAAACCGTTAAAAGCAGGATTATATATATCTTTAATGTAATGAATAAAACCGAGAGATGAATGAAATGAAAAAGGCAAACCCTCCACAGCAACTAATTTTGATATTGCTTCCCTATCTCTATATTTATTGTATTTAGAGCCTACAATTCTCCCCGTCATAGGGTTAATTTGACCCTGTACTTGGTCCGGGATAGTATCAGTATGTGAACCTTGTCCCGATGGAGCGGCCGTTTGCGCACCCAGTTTTGAAGCCTGGTATTGGGCATACCTAGCTGGATGAGCACTTACTACGTGTCTAATTAAACCCCCCCCCCCCCGTCCCACCGTGACCTTTTCTAGTTTTAAATTTTAAAACATTTTTACAAATTTTACATATAGCTACTTGATTCTCTACGTCCCTATCAAAAAATGTCCATGCATCTGATTTTAATGGTCGCTTTCTTGGCCCTCGCCTCTTACTAGGGGGAATAGGAGGTATTTCAGTTGAAGGTGCACTAGTGGGTGTGTTGTCATCAACATTAGTGGGTGTATCATCTAGATCATCGTCTAAATTAAAGTCTTCTTGAGTTCCAGAAAATAGCTCCTGGTCTAAATCTAATGGTATTGTAGGAAAATGTTGAGTATCAACAAAATCATCCTGTGTAGAAATAAGATGACTAGAAGAAGTATATTTGTCCTGATTGCCCCTACTAGAAGAAGCACCCTTACCCTTACCCTTAAACATACATTTTAATCCTTTAATTTTAATTATGATAATAAATAAGTAAAGACAATAAAATTAAGTGTGCTAAATAAAATAAACAGACAATAATAATTTAATGAAGGAACGAATGTACCAAACGCCGATGTAACGTCGACGTGTAATCGAGAGGTTGAAAATTGAAACTTTGCTCGATGGAAGATCCACAAGCTAGTTGCCAACTTCACTCCCAATTCCCAAATGAATAAATAAAATTGAATATTCAGTAAACAATGTAGACTTGTAGAGAGATAAATTGAGAGATTAGAGAGATTGTGGGGAGATTTGTGAGAAAGATGAAGAGGAAATGAGTTATTTATAGTTGGAAAATTGGGTTAAAGTGTAAATATAATAACTTATGGGTTAAAAATAAATATTAAGGGGTAGGGGGGAGGCCTAAAATGGCCGTTGGCCAATGGCCAAAATCTAAAATGACCGTTGGTGCAACAGTCATATTTGCAAATGGGGGACAAAGGGCGGGGTCGGGGTCGGGCTCGGGATGGGGTCGGGGCGGGCTGGCCTGGGGCGGGCTCGGGTCTCGCTAGACGAGACATTGTCCCGTCCCGAGTTCGAGGCCCGCCAACGTTTTTTTTTTAGCGGAGTCGGGACCGGGGCGGGGTTGGGACGGGGTCGGGCCGTCCCGGCCCACTGGCCACCCTTAGATTTAGATGAGGAGCTATTTTCTGGAACTCAACAAGACTTTAATTTAGAAGATAATCTAGATGACACACCACTTGATCTAGATGACATACCCACTAGTGCACCTCCAACTGGAACGCCTCATATTCCCCCTAGTATGAGACGAGGCCCACCACAACAAAAATTAAAATCAGATGCATGAAATTTTTTTTGATAGGGACGTAGAGCATCAAGTAGTTAGTTGTCAAATTTGTAAAAATATTTATACATTTAAAATGGGAAAAGGTCAGGGTGGGACGGGGGTATAATGAGATACGTACAAAAGTTTCACCCAGCTAGGTATGCCCAATACCTGACTGAAAAACCGGGTGCGCAAATGTCCTCTCCATTGGGACAAGGTTCGCATACTGTCCCGGACCAAGTACAAGGTCAAATTAACCCCACGACGGAGGGAATTATAAGACCCAAATACGATAAACATAGAGATAGGGAAGCAATAGCAAAATTAGTTGTTGTGGAGGGTTTGCCTTTTTCATTTTCTTCCTCTCCTAATTTTATTCATTATATTAGAGACATGTATAATCCTGCTTTTAATGGTTTTCCTAGATCAACTGTTAGGAGAGATGTATTTAAATTTGCACATGAATATCAACAGTATTTACGTTATTCCTTATATTATTTTCCTGGTAAAGTATCTATCACGTCTGATATAGGCCGTAGTACTAACGACCATGATTATTTAACGGTAACATATCATTTGATAGATTATAAATTGTCTACGCAAAAACGTATTTTGGCGTATAGATATATAGATGATAGGCACACTGGTACTTTTATTTCAGAAAATATTTTTTCAGTTTGCGATTATTATGAAATAACTGATAAAATTATGTCTATTACATTAGATAATGCATCTTCTAATAATTATGTTATTGGATTTTTAAAAAATCTTTTAACTCCATCTTTTCTAAATCATTTTCATATAAAATGTGTATGTCATATATATAACTTAATTGTAAAAGATAGTCTAACACTTTTTGCAGACATTCTTGATAAAATACAATTTGCTATAAACTTTATTTTTAAAAGTAATAGAATACAACAAAAAAAAAGATTATAAAAAAACTTGTCACGATTGTCAACTACCTTATAGAAAAATTCCCGAAGAAGTACCCATTAGGTGGAATTCTTTGTACGAGCAACTACTTGTTGCTTATGACTATAAAAGACCTATAACTTTTATTTTTAACGCCCATAATCGAAATTCAAATGATATGGTTGTAGATAGCGATTGGAAAAAAAATCCAGAACTTATTGTATTTCTAGAGAAATTGTTTCAAGTAACAAAATAGTTTTCCGGTATATATTATCCTACAACTTTTACTATGTTATTTTATATAGCTCTAGCATTTTTATTACTTAGTGAATATATGAAAAAACAAGCATATAAGGCACCTATTAAAAAATGTTTATCAAATTAAAAATATATTTTATTTCTATTCCACTATTTATATTATTGGTGCTGTTTTAAATTCGATTATTAAAGTAGACGGTTATAAAACACTTATTGAAACTATTTATAATTGTATAGCAGTACTACTACCTCCAACTCCTAAAAATCCAAATGACCCACCACCTATTGAACAAACTAAAGAAGAAGTGTTGTCTAGCATACAAGATGAATACAAAAAAAAATATAGGTATTACCAACAAGAAAGTGCTAGCAACCAATCGGTTTCCATACCATCTTCTTCTTCTTCTTCAATAAAATCTTATAAAAGACATGTTGTTTTTGCGGCTAGTATTGAAAGCCTTAGAAATAGAATGTGCGGTGGTAACACCACTAACCAAGTTAGCGAGTTTAATGTTTTTGTTTTGAAGGGTGTTGTACAGTACCAAGCAGTCATCAATGAAGAACGACGTGAAGACTTGCAGAAATACTGGAGGGAGAATGAGAAGCCCTTTCCGACACTTTCAATGATGGCCCGAGATGTTTTGAACATTCCAGCGTCATCAACAGTGTCTGAAAGCACTTTTTCTTCCGGTAGATTTCAAATAGGAGAGCACAAACACTCATTAGCGGGAGACAGCTTGGAGAATGCAGTATTATTCAGAGATTGGATACGAGCGGAGCGGAGAATGTGCGGTCAATCGGAGATCAACGAAGAAGAAGACGAAAACTACAACGACATCTTATCCGAAGGTGGTGGAAGCGACGTGGAGCAATTTGACCAACAAATACCAATTCCAACCGAAGAACCACCGAAAATTATAAAGAAACTAGAAAAAGTTTTTTTGAAAATGTAATTTCTTTAATTGCAATTTTAGTTTTACTATGTCAATTTCAACTTTTGAACAACATCACAAAATTGCAATTTTGACAATTGTATTTGTATTACAAAAAAAATCATATTTCTATTAAATAATATAAGAGGCACAAAAACAGCATTGAGATGTTTTTATTACACTACCTTGTTCAATTATTGAGTTGTTTATATATATATTATTTTTTAAAATTAAGTACGAAAAAAAAAAACGATCCCTACCCCGCCCCGATAATACCGGTACCCTTTTCCGACGGGACCGGAATCGGGACGGGACATCGGCAGAACCCGCCAGTCCCGCCGGATACCGGTCCCGCCCTAACCCCGTCCCGCCGAGTACCGGTCCCACCCGCCCCGCCCAGCCCCGCCCCGCCCCAGACCCATTCCGTTGGCCACCCCTAGTTTCGACAGAACCTTTTTCACTATTACTCCTCCTTAACTTTATGTATTCCTGTTTCTTTCTTGTGTTACAAACAACTATGATTAACACTTTAATTTAGCTTAATCATTTGTCACTCTTGCGACATGTTCTCCTCGAGAAATTGCTGTTTCTTTTTTGTTTATTTATTATTATTATTATTGCTACTTTCTTTTAATAATAAGTGATTTTTTTAATTTGAGCACACCCTTTAAGAAAGTGTTCACTTCTAAAAAAATTAGGAGTGATTTTATTAAGTTACTCCTAATTAATGACTAGAAAAATAAAATATTGATTATTTAAACAAGGACAATTTTGAAAGAACATGCCCAAAGTATTCTTGAAATTCTAAAGAATCACTTATTTTAGAAAAAAAATTAAAAGGCATAAACAATCACTTATTATGGAACGGAGGAAGTATGTCTCCCTGTATGGTCATATATATGCCTTTGGAAATAGGTCCTTTCTGGAGATTTGTCATATACTCTCTTCGTTCTAATTTATGTGACACTATTTAACTTGACACGAAACATAAAGTAAAGTAAGACTTTTAACATGTGTGATCCAAAACAAATCTTATATAAATGTGTGATTGTAACTCATCTTATAAAATTAAATTATTCCTAAATCTAGAAGATAACATTCTTTTTGGGATAAATTAAAAAAAAACGATGCCACATAAATTAAAATACATGGAGTGCCTTGATGTGTATGTTTCAAACAGAGAGTAACCAAATGTTACAATTTTACGACGAGTTTAAATAATTTGTACTATGTGTGTATATATTTTTTACATATTCAGGTTAAATTAACTTATAATAATCATAAATTTTCATAGCAATCACGATATGATAACTTGAGAAATAGAATAATAACATGCTATAATCGATTAAATTGAATTGATAGCAGAGAAAAAATCAGAATTTTGGCTCTATAGTTCTACCTTTGAGGTTTATAGCATTAAACAAACTATATTTTTTAAAAATTATAGGTTCACACCTATTTATTACAATTTTAGTGATTTTTTACACAAATTTATACTTCGCATAAGAAATCTCCCTTGATTGATAGTATAAAAAATCCTTTATACTTTTGAGGTATATAATTTGAATCTTTTTAGTTTTTACTATTTACTTCCCTACTTCCTACTAATTATTGTTCTTTGGGCAATTCGCAGTAATGTTCTTATTTCGGGGTGATCTTTGATTTTTGTTCATTAAATTGAATTTTTTTATTTTTTGTCCTTCGTCTAAAAAATTTTGTATTCTGTGTTCGAACCCCAACTCAGTCAATTTTTTTAAAAAAAATTTCAAGGTAGAGTTTGAATTCGCAATACGTAATTTGCATGCAAACTTAAGATAGAGTTTGTCAGGCTGAAGAGTTTATCTTATGTCTGAAGGCAAATTCTATCTTGTGAATTCAAATTTTGTTTTGTGAATTCCTTTTTAATTTTTTATTGAACTTGGGTTCGAAACCGAAACCTCGAAATATTTTAAGCTACTTTTTTAAGTGAAGTCCAAAAATTAAAGACCAACAATTTGGTAGGCAAAAATTAAAGACCACAGTATCTGTGAAGCACAATCTGCGCAAAACAATGTTGTTCACTTGGCTCCGACTTTGCACCCCTTTTATTGGGCTTATAGACGAATTGACGGACAAGTTTTACGGACTTCTCATTCTTGGGCCTTTAAGGAATACACTTGGGAGCAAAAATTTGAACGTGGTGTCTCCTGTTGAGCATGATATTTAACATTTATTCATGTTTTTAAAATCTTACAAATATAAGATCAAGCAACAAAATTTCTAACACAATATCATCCACAATGTAGTCGTTTAGAGAAATTTGTTTAGGGAAAGATTTTTATCTCTACAATTTTTATAATTTTTTATATTGATTTTTCATAAATAGGTCAATTGACCAAAATTATATTAAAGCTTATGCATATTTAGTATTTTAAAAATAAAAACACACAAAATTTCTCCTTCCTCCTCCTTTTCTTCTTCTTCTTGTTCTTGGGTTGTAAAGTATTAGAATTTAAAAATAAGAATCCTGTCTGGAATATCCACGGAGAATGAACTTGACTCACTCTCATTTGCTATAGGAACATGTGAACAAACATGAATGAAATACTACAATAAGGAACATTTCATTGTACATATATGAATTATGATGGAAATAATGGAATAAAATATTTATATTAATATTTCAAATAATATTATAAGATTTTTTTACTCTTTACCAATATGCAAATACTGTCAATCTGCCTAGGCTTGTCAACTACTTAATAAGATATGAAATGAAGATTCCAACTACCGTTATATTTTGTGAACAATTGAACACATGTAAATTCTATCATTCCAACAAGACATATGAATAATTTAATAAAATAGGAGAAAATAAAGATGTTACAAAAATTACGATCCGCTTTTATAACTTGTGAATAATTGAACACGCAAGTTCAGCCAATTCGGCAAGTGACACACTTAAAGTATTGTGAAAAATAAATATAGATACCGGTCTGCCAATTATCACGAGCTTTGCCCATTAAAAGACATGTGACAATCTGGTCGTCTATTCTTGAAAATGACAATAAGAGTCCTAAATAACTAACCATACCTTTTTCCATTTCCCTCAACTAGATTACCTCCGCAATAATATGAATTATTTATAGGTGTTTAAAGGAAAGAAAGAAAGAGACAAATAGTAAAAGAAAAACGTGCAAATATCAACGACAAAAAAATAAAATAAAATAAAATTCTCATCTGTCCCTAACTAGGAACCACAAAGTCCCTCCTTTGTGGAAATGAATATCGAACAATACATCATACATGTACTACATTTCCATCCGTTTTAATTATGTCTTCTACTGCAAATAAGATTTGGCAACGCGAATATGGTTGTCTTAAATTGATAGTTGGGCAAAGGTGAAAATATATCCCTCACCTTTGTCACTTACAACAGATGTATCTTCCGTAATAAAAGTTGTGGATATATACTCCTATCGTTACAAAATAGTGTAAATATATCACTGTCTTTACACAAATAGTGCAAATATATCCTTTTCGCTGACGGAAATTTTCTAAAAAATACTTTAGCTTATTTTTAATTAAAAAAAGTGTCTCGTCGCTTTAAAAAAAGTCTACCCATTTTTTTAAGTAGTCAACATTCATCTTCAAGCTTAGGATGAAAATAAGGCTAAGGGTTCCTTATATAGTATCCCTATTACAACAAAGACCTAAAATGACTAATCTTCTCACCCAATTAGATTCGGTAAATACTTATTCATATCAAATATTCATATTTAATTAATTATTTTAATTTTATTCAATAATCATAATTAAGTGATAAATATATGTATAAAACACACATTTTACATTATTCAACGTAAAAATCAGTACGAATAAGTTCCCTTAGTTTGAGTTTTTTTATTTTATCTGCTGATGGTGGATAAATATTTATAAAATAATTACAAATAAAAATATTTATGATACGTACATATTGATTGTCAACTTGATATAAATGATAACGGATCAGTTATGATAGGTAAAAGTTATACTTATATGGATGATTTGGTTATTGAGATTAAGATACTACTTCTGATATAAAATTTAGGATTACATTCCTCTCGTATTTGGTTATTGATATTTAGCTATTATTATCGATATAAATTGTAATATTATCTATTTTATATATGAAATTATAATTCCAGAATAATAGTCTCAAGCACATCAACTGGTTGTTATTAATTTCTAACACAAAAATATTTTTAGCACTTAATTAATGCTTATCCACAAATTTTAATTCAAGTGACTCTTCAATAACTAAACTGTAAAGTATGGTGAAAAGTTGGGGTTTTCTTCTTGGAGATATAAAGATTGAATATTTGGGGTGTCAAAAGTTGACGATTTGTCCCAAATTATTGAAATTTGTAAAGATGCAGCACACATCATTTTCTCTGTGTATTATTTACCTTTTTTTTAGTCATAAAAAATTGGTCTTTGTGGTGGTTTCTGCAAACTTTTCTTTCCTTTCTTGCAATTTTCCCTGTTTGGATCACTTAGGTGAGTATATTAGAAGACAATTCTGAATCCTATATAGAATTATTGCAACTCTTTTTGGCAAAATGATCTTACCTTTTTTGGAAGAAAATTTAGTAGGCCTAACGGCCATGAAAATCAAATATTTTTCATTTTATTTAGAATTTTAAAGTTGGAGTTGTGTTTGGTTATAGTTTTTTGCAAAAAAAATTGATTGTTTGAACGTATTGAAAGAGAAAAAAGTGGGGGGAAATGAAAATAACGTTTTAATTGTTTTCCAAATTTGAAGTTGTATTTGAAATTTTTTTATGAACAAACATTAATTTTCAAATAAAGTGAAAAAAGATTCTGAAAAAATGTGAAAAATTCTCATGATCAAACGGAAGCCTAGCTAAGTTAACCGTTATTTTTGCAAATAGAATTGGTGAAGTTGTAGTTTAAGATATTGTTAGAAAAAATATTATTTTGTGGGAACAGAAAATTTCTTGACTTGGATAGAGTAATCTATGTCATTAAAGAAATTATGCTACCACTATTTTGTTGCATGAGTTTGTGGCAGAGTTCCTCTAGGATTGTACAAAGCCAAAATGAAATTCAAGTTCAGCAACACTTTAATTTCCACAAGAACATGATGAAGAATATTTTTGAGAAGGAAAGTGTTAGGCAGTCTGATTAGATGTGTATTGGAGGTGTAGGACATATATTTATGAAAAAAATTAATTTCATGAGTTTATTTCATGTCGAGTATACAATATATATACAATTATACACAATCAATCTAGGCTATCCTAAAGATATGCTAATCATATAATTGATCTAATCATCTTATATATATGATTTAATCACAATGTGATTGATGTGATGTGATAAGATTGAGATAATTAGGAATTATGTCCCTAATTATCTTAACAGTCCACCGCAGTCTTAGCGGGAGGTTCTCGTATGCTGAGATTGTCCCTGAAATCATCATACAGTACGTGCGGAAGACCTTTGGTGAAAATATCAGCAATCTGATAACGGGACGGTACATGGAGAACACGGACTTGTCCACGTGCAACCTTTTCATGGACAAACAAGATATCTATTTCTATGTGTTTTGTGCGTTGATGCTAAACATGGTTACTTGATAAATATATCACACTCACATTATCACAATAAACCACAATTACTTTTTCGATTGGACAATGAAGTTCTAATAGAAGATTACAGAGACCACATTAGCTACCCCTCGATATTCTGCTTCAGCACTTGACCGAGATAGTGTCGGTTGGCGTTTCGATGACTATGAAATGAGGTTGTCTCCTAGAAATACACAATAATCAGAAGTGGAACGCCGTGTGTCCGTGCAGCTACTCCAATCATCATCTGTATAAGATATGAGTCCAGAAATGGTGGACTTATACAAATGCAACCCAAAATCAAGAGTACCCTTAACATACCACATAATTCGTTTAAGATCCCCCATATGTTATTCATTCGGATCATGCATATGTAAACAAACTTGTTGAACTGCATAGGAGATATCGGGTCTCGTGAATGTGAGATATTGCAATGCCCCTGCTAAGCTGCGGTAATGTGTGGGGTCACTGTATGGAGTACTTGTAGAGTTACTCAATTTCGCCTTTGTATCAACCGGCGTATGTGATGGTTTGCATAAGGACATACCAACTTTTTCAATGATTTACTCGGCGTATTTCTTTTGACAGAGAAACAGACCACCTGCATATTGGGTTACAGTAATGCCCAAAAAATAGTTTAAAGGGCCCAAATTCTTCATAGCAAATTCTAAGGCAAGGAATGACATAATAGATTGGCGAAGTGACTCAGACGATGCTGTGAAAATGATGTCATCCACATAGAGAAGAATATATGTCATGTTATTTACATTCTTATAAATGAACAAAGACTGATCGGACTTATTTTGTGAGAACCCCAATGTGGATACAAACCATGCAAACCTGTTATACTACGCCCTGGGGCCTGTTTCAAACCATATAATAATTTTTTCAACATGCAAACATAATCCGGATGTGTAGGATCTCGAAAACCCAATGGCTGGTGCATGTAAACTATTTCCTGTAGGTGACCATGTAAAAAGGCATTGTTGACGTTCAACTGATGAATGTACCATGATTTTGATAGAGCCAGACTAAGAACAATCCTGACAGTTGTTGGCTTAACTACCGGACTGAATGTTTCACCGCAATCCATGCCAACCTGCTGAGACCTGCTATCACCAACAAGACGAGCTTTGTGTCTCGCAAAAGAGCCATCAAAATTTTTTTTATGAAAAAAAACCCACATAGACCGGATTATGTTCACATTAGATGGATGGGGCACTAACTCCCACGTCTTATTTTTAATAAGAGCATCAATTTCGTCTAACATGACAGCTTTCCAATTCGGGTCTGATAGGGCTGCTTTGGAATTTTTGGGAAGAGATGATGGTTGGACCGAAGATGTTAGGTTAAACTGATGCGTGGGCCAAAAAATCCTGTGCATGGCACAGGTTTCAATAGGCCTTAGTTGGGCTAAGACCAAAGGTTGGGGAAGTGGGCTTTCAGTTTGTGAATTGGGCCGAGGGGAAGTCTGATGTTGGGCCAAAATCGAAGGTTGGGACGATGGGTTTGCAGTTTGGGTATTGAGCCAATTGGGGATAAGATTTTAGGCCAGAAGAGCTGAGCCTGTTGGCCTGGTTGGGGACACGGATGAGGGAGTAGTGTGCTCCTCATGTGGGCATGTCAATCGCGTAACGTGGACTAGGCCGAGGCCGAAGAGGTGGAGGCAGTGGGCTCCTCAATTCGGACTGGCCCAGTCCCATTTCATTGATGAGCCGCTATAGTTGGTGTTGTATTTTGGGCTGGTCCAATATGAGTTTGGGTATTGAGATGGTGATTTAAAATTAAATGTATTCCGTCGTCCAAAAATTCGTATGAAGGTGGGGATGCCACGTGAGATTTAGCAAACGGGAATGTGAACTCATCAAAAATAACGTGACGAGATATGATAATTTTTCCATTCATCATATCATAACACTTATATCCCCTATGATTTTGTGGGTATCCTAAAAAGACACAATGAGTGGAACGGGCTTGAAGTTTGTTAATGAGTGTGGACGGAAACAAGGGATAACACAAACACCCAAAAACCCTAAAATATGTATAAGAAGGAAGACGATGGTACAACATTTATGTGGGTGAGATGTTTTAGAGCAGTTTGCTAGGAAGAATGTTTAAAAGATATGTGGCCATTTGAAGTGCATAATGCCAAAAGACCGGTGGTGTGGGAAAATGCACAAGAAGTGTGCGAATTATATTGTTGATTGTTCGAATTTTTATTTCGGCTTTTCCATTTTGAGGAGAAGTAAGTGGACATGAAAGATGCAAGGACATTCCATTTTGGTGACAAAATTCTTTAAATTGGGCATTTATGAATTTCCTCCCATTGTCACATTGAAAACATTTAATAGATTTCTCAAATTGGGTTTTGATAAAAAACACTAAATTATTTAAAACGGTGAAGACATGCGATTTCTGTCCTAAGGGAAAAGTCCACAAAAAATTGAATAATCATATAATATTTATGACCTACTGAACTTAAAATTGGGGATGTCCACAAATCACAATACATAAGATCAAATGGCATAAGTGTTTTTGAAGTAGATAATGAAAAAGGAAGTTTAACATGCTTCCCAAACAAAAAAAGCCCGGCAAACAGAAGAGTCCATACGTTTGTTACAAGCAACAAAATTATTATTTCTAAGAACATTGAAAAATGGTGCTCCCGGGTGTCCCAACCGGTTATACCATAAGATAGGGGAAATAGCTGCAAAGGTTGATGGATTGGTGACTTGGTTGTTGGTAGTGGTGGTGATGGGATACAAGTCTCCAGTGCTATTACATCTCATTAGTGGCATCCCCGTCTGAAAATCCTTCATAGAAAATTCAAACGGATCAAAATTAACAGAAACATTGTTGTTAGTAGTAAAACGACGTACATATACCAAGTTTTTAATTAGTTTGGATGCATGTAAGACGTTTTTTCAAATGTAAAGGTGGGTGAGGGAGGAAGATTTAAATGGCCAATACCACAAATTGGAATGTCATGCTCACTGCCAATAACAATAATTTTAATTCTGCTCATATTAAAATAAGATGAGAGATTACCTTGAGATGCCGTCATGTATGACGTTTCCCCAGTGTCCATGTACCACGAATCATCGAAAACACTTACATTCATGTTGTTCATAGCATGTTCAATATCCGTGGGAGCATAACCTGTGGAAGATGATCCATGGACTGCAAAAGCTTGTTGCGGATGAGAGCCAAGAACCCCAGGCTATCTAGAGGCGGGATGAGGTCAGGCCCACTAAGCCGTGGGATACGGGCAGGGTGGGGCAGCCCACTGTTGCAGCTGCCAAGCCCATGGTGGATACTGCCCCCACTGCCCGCTGACTGGCTGGCTAGGCTGCTGCCAGTGGGGTCTATTTTGACCCTGTTGACCGCGGCTATTGCCGCCGCCGCCGGCCTATCCTCAACCCCGACCCCGCCCCTTTCCACCTATTTTTCCCTTTGTTATTGTTACGATTTTGACCCATTATTTTCTCGGGTTGAACCATTATCGGAAGCAGAATTTTGAGTGCCAAAATCATCATTATACGTGTTGGTAGAAATAAGAGCAGTGCCAGCATTCGTTGCCGCCCCCGTTACCTAGTTTTCTTCCAGAATTAATCTCGACCGAGCCTCATAGAATGGTGGTAAGGGATTGCTTTGTTGAATGCACGTAGCAACTGTTAGGATTTGAGTCACAAATCCTACCTAATCAGAAAATGGTAAATAAGCGAAGAACAAATAACAGACAGATTTATAGTTGTTCACCTTCAATGCGAGAGCTACGTGCACCTTGCCACTGTAGATTTTACTATAATCAAATAGGGAGTTTGAGTTTACAATTCTCTCTTTCTCTCTTGCATAACCACAAAGAAAGAAAATGGTGCCCTTGTCTATATATAGCAAAAAATTAGGGCGAACATAATACAAGCCTAAAATTCCCAAAATACCCTCCACACTCTGTGTAGGGTCTTCATAGTGTCGGCATTGAATTATGCTCCACAACTCAATAATCTCCCACTTAGAGACTAATTTCAATCATCTGCAGCAGCGACTTCTATCCTCATCCAAGAAGTCCAACTGAAGTTGCATCATTCGGCACAGCTTTCGTCGGTATGTCTGCTGGATTCTGACTCCCTGAAATCTTCTCAAACACTAATACTTCATCTTCCAAGGCTGATGAAATGGTACTAGAGTTGTATGTACTTCGTGTGAGCATGGTAGACCGGGTTCTTTGCCAAATGAATGACACTATGGCTATCACAATATATCACACTCCCCTTGTGGTCCTGATCCAATTCCCAGAGAAAAGATCGTAGCCACATCATCTCCTTTGTGGCCTCCGTCATGGCAACATACTCAACCTCACAACTAGAGAGAGCTACTATCTTATGCAAATTTGAAACCCAACAAATTGCAGTACCTCCGAAGGTGTAAACATACCTTGATGTGCTATTTCTGCTATCAACATCACCATCATTGTCAGCATCAACTTATCCCTGCAATCATGTCTATGACTTTTGGAAACACAAATTTGAACTTGAGCAGCCCTTCAGATACATGAAAATCTACTTCACAACCTCCAGTGTTGCTTTCCCGGATTGCTCATAAACCTGCTAACAACTCCCACTGCATGTGCAATGTCTGACCTCGTACATACCATTGCGTACATAAGACTGCAAGTAGCAGAGACATAAGGTACCTTGTCCATATGTTCATTCTTGTCCTCTATCACATGCGACTGATTCTTTGACAAACGAAAGTGTCCAGCCAAGGGTGTACTAACTGGCTTGGCATCATCCATGTTGAACCTCTTGAGAGCCTTCTTCACATATTCTTCTTGTGAGAGCTTGAGGCCCTCCTTACTTCTGATGATTCTCATCCCGAGGATTTGGTTTGTGGATCCCTGATCATTCATTGCAAATTCTTCTGACAGCTTCTTCTTCAGCCTATCAATCTCATGTAGGTCTGCTCCTACGATCATCATATCGTCAACATAAAATAGCAACATCATATAGGAGTCCTTAAGTCTCTTGAAGTAAAAACAGTGATCTGCTTCTCACCTTAAGAATTCGGCTTTCTTCATAAAGCTGTCAAACTTCTTATACCACTGTCTTGGACATGTTTTTGTCCGTACAGACTCTTTTGAAGTTTGCATACCGGCTTCTCTTTCCCTTTGACCTCAAATCTGTAACACTCCGTACTTTCGGGTGATGGTTTGAGCACATAAATGTAGGCAAGTAGACCCGGGCCTCGGGAAATTTATGTTGTATTTACATATGCTAATAAAGAGTTTAGCATATAAAAGGATAAAATTCGGAAACAATTTAGAATTTAACAAGTGTGACGACGGAGATTAATAATAATAATTGTATATCCCGAAATAGGTTATGGACTAGTGTTATATTACAAATTATGACATTGAGTATAAGAAGATTTTATAAATCATCAAGATTTAAGTGAAGCGGGGTCAAGAAACTAATTATGTGTATAATTGATTAATTGTAGAATTGATTAATCTTAAATGGGAACAATATTTAGTGGGACATTACATGTAACATTATAACAAACTGTCTGAGTGACTAGCCTTAATAAGTGAAACGGTGACAGCTTCACAAATCTCCAAACCTTCACCCCTATCTATTACTAAATGCCTTCATCTTTTAAGTATCTGCAGAAACCTTTCCTTGGAGAAGAAATTGTTACATCTCTATCTGAAGGAGTAAGTCTCAATTGGTAGCCTACGAAAATTCTCGACCAAATTAGGAGATTTTCCGTAAACTGTTGCTCACCCAAAAAGGGGGGAAATTCATGGCATTTTGGACCTTAGCTCCAGCAAAATCGAATCCTTGAACAAGCTTGAACACTTAGAAATCAAGCAAAGATCTTGAGTTTCAAGGAAGTTCCAGGGTCCTGTTTTCGCTGGTCGGAATCCAGTTTGGGTGAAAGGTTGTCAAAGGACGCTCGTCGCTGCGCCTAAAAGAGGTAATGCTTCTTGTTCCTAAGTTTATACAAGTTATAGAACATGATTCTTGCCACTAGATTCTAAGGTGATTATCGGAAATCCTAAGTTTGGTTGGGTATTGTTGGGGTTGTCTATATAGAGTTGGAGGTTGCATATGAAGTTGCTGGATTGTTATAGGTACTGTAGCAGTTAAGAAGGAGGATTAGGCAGGCTATTGTTTTGCTACATGCATAGATTTCCATATAGAAGAAACATAGATTCTACGCGTACAAGGTGTTCGATAAAATGTCTCAATGAATTTATTAATAGCATATTGGTACGATTATGATTTAAATCATCCGTATGATGTAGATAATCATTCATAGAGCTTACAAGGACCCGTGTAACTTACATAACAAGGTATGCAATGCTCTTTCTTTCTTTTGGCATGTTCTATATACAAAACATAACCGTAATATTGTTCCATAAATTACTCTACTCTTAGTAGTTAAGAATGATCATGTTATTAACTTCTATGTTCAAAAGCATGTCTAAATATATTCCCAAAATCCTTATTAAGATGTAATGGAAGGATGTTGATGTTCCCAATGTTAGCCGAAGGTACAAATGTATTATGTCATCCATTAAGGTTGGAATATTGTATTACCATTCATGCATTTTTTATATTCATATATTATCCTGGACCCACATGTGTTTTATACACTACGATATGATATAAAATATGTATATGTATGGGATGAGAAAAGGGAAAGGCGTTATATACGCACACCACCTGCAGTTGGTACAGACTATCATAAAAGAGTCCGAAGAGGCCAATATTGATGCCCTTGTGTGGCCGATATAACCTGATGCCCACAGAGGCGGTTATGGGAAGGAAGATGCCCTTGTGTGGCCAATATTTATATATATACAACATTTGCATTGTGCATAATATTTAGGCATATGTATTAGGGCCTCAGAAGCATTTACTACTGGTCGGTTGTTTCTGTTTCAGTTTATTGTTATGTATCTCTGTTGTGTTCTTTATTATGCCTGACATACTCAGTACATCAGTCGTACATGCGTCCCTTTTGTCGGGGTACGCTGCGTATCATGCCCAAGAGGGTGACTGTTCGCGCTAGTAGATTGCTGGTGCAGCTGGTATTGGAGCACTCTACTTGTTTCAGAGTTGCAGTCTGGTCATGGTATGTTATTTTGCATATGCGAATGGGTATGGCAGGACCCTGCCCCACCCTTTTGATGTTATGTATTCTTTAGAGGCTTGTAGACATGTGTCATGTGTATAGTTGTCATGTATGACCTTGTCGGCCTTGATATGTATATATATAAGTTGGTGATTTTTGGTTAAAACTTTATATAGTCTTTTTTGGCCTAGTCCGTATTTAAATATGATTAGGTGTGGAGTGTATGGTTAGTGGTGCCCAACAGGTAGGGCCCGGGTGGCCGTCGCGGCCCTCTGATTTGGATCGTGACTAAATCCCTCAGGTCGCTTCATGTAGAATTCCTCTTCTAAGTCATCGTGAAGAAAAGCAGTTTTCACGTCCATCTGTTGAAGATGTAGATCTTCATTTGCTACCAGCCCAAGAACAGTTCTGATTGTCATCACTTGACTATGGGAGAGAAGATCTCCGTGTAGTCAATGCCTTCTTTCTGATGAAATTCCTTCACAACCAGCCTTGCTTTATAGTGCTTACTTTCATCGTGTTCTTCCTTTATCCAGTAGACCCATTTGTTTTTCAATGTATTCTACTCCTCTGGTAACTTGGCTAACTCCCATGTATGATTTGACAACAGTGAGTCTATCTCATCTTTTATTGCCAGTTTTTACTTGATCGATTCATCAACTTGCGTCACTTCTTCGTAACATTCTGGCTCCCCTCTATCAGTGAGAAGAATGTAGTTGAGGGACGGAGAGAACCTACGAACCGGCTTACTGATCCTGGATGATCTGCGTAATTCTGTGATCGGCTTCCGTTGATTTATTTCAAAATCAACATTTTCATCAACCTCACCATCACTGGCTTATCGGCTTTTAATTACCCACAAAGAGAGTTCATGATGAGGCCTTGCTAATAGAACTCCCAAAGTGTTTGCTCACAAAGACTAAATTTACTTAGATACAAAAACACAGTCGTGTAATGGGGTTGACTTGCTTAGACATATCTTGGTTGCGAAGTGTCGGACTAATCTAAGGACGCAAGATTATATATAATATTTGATCAACCAAGAGTTGCAAATAAGTTTTGCAATTGGTTTAGAACCTACCAAGATGTGTTATTAAAGTTATTAGCCAAAGCAAACGCGGAGATAACATAGGCTTGGATCTTGGCTCATTATGACCTTAATTAATATAGGTCTATATTTTACCATGGGGTCGTAGAAGTATGTTAAAATAGTGGGAGCTAATTAAACAAAAGACCATGTTGATTAGCCTAAACGAATGTGTATAATAGGAATAAATTTTGAGTTTGATTTTCAGTCTATCTAATTCTTCAGATTATCAAAAATGTCGAGCTTATCATTGAAAATGTTGATTGAAATGAACAAACCTATTGGACATAACTACCTTGACTGGCTAAGAAATTTGTAAATAGTGCTGAGACAAGAGAAATTAGAATACGTGTAGGACACGGTGTTCCCAACAGTCCCTGCGACAGACTCTGCTGAATATGTCTCTTTTGATAAGGATGCTTACCAAAAACACCTAGATGATGCCACTTCAGCATAGTGCGTGATGTTGTCTTCCATGTCTATGGAACTTCAGAGACAACATGAGAACATGGGTCCCAATGAGATGCTCGAACACTTGAAGAGTCTTTATGACTCACAATCCCAGACTATGGAATATGCGTTATTGATAGAACTTTTTAAGTGTAAGCTCAATGAAGGGGGTCAGGTCTCGCAACATGTGTTGAAGATGATAGGGCTGATAGAGAAACTTGCTTCAATTGGAACGATGCTGCAAAAGAATGTCGCTACCACCCTCATCCTGATCTCTCTCCCTCGTTCCTTTGAGAACTTCATAGTGAATTTCAACATGAATGGAACGAAGGTGACTCTGCCGGAGCTGCACAACATGCTCAAGACCTTTTAGTCTTCCACTTCCAAAGGCAAAGTTGTGCTCATGGTGGGCTCTTCTAGCAGACCCAAGCCGAAAGGCAAGGAATGACAGAAGAAGAAGGGCAAGGCAATCGTTGCGCCCTCAGTTATGAAGCCCAATGGAGGTGTGAAGAAGAAGGTGAATGCGGCTAAGGATGAATGCCTCAACTGCCATAAGAAGGGGCATTGGAAAAGGGACTGCACGACACCAGAAGGAGGAAAAGCACCAGGTGCTCCTGCCTTTGGTGGACAAGGTATGTACGTCATTGAAATAAATATATCTATAAATAACTCTCATTCCTGGGTATTGGATACCGCTTGTGGCTCACACATTTGTACAAATGTGCATGGGCTAACTGATAGCAGAAAGGTTGGACCGAGAGAGATAGACCTATGTGTTGGAAATGGAGTACGAGTGGATGCTGAGCGCGCAGGGACTTATAGATTAAATTTACCTTCCGGCTATTGTTTTGTGTTGAATGATTGTTTTTATGTTCCCTCATTAACGATGAATATTATTTCTATCCCAGTGTTGGACATGGAGGGCTTTTCCTTGTATATTTATAATGGCAGTCACGTACTGTCTTTTAATAATGTTATATATGGAACTGCTCCTCTTGTGGATGGATTATATACACTGAACTGTAGTCGAGAGATATTCAATGTACAAAATAAATGAGCCAAGAAAAGTAATAGAAACTCTACCTACCTATGGCACTGCAGACTTGGTCATATCAACGAATTAATGATAGCAAGATTGAGAAAGTTAGACTACCTCGAACCATTTGACTTGGAGTCTATAGTAACTGTGAATCTTGCTTGAGAGAAAAGATGACCAATAAACCACTTTCTGGGGAAGGGTGTGCGACCCAAGGAGGTGCTTGAGTTGGCCCATACTGATGTATGTGGGTCATTCTCGACTCAAGCTAAATGAGGCTTCTCATACTTCATTACTTTTACTGACGACTTCACAAGGTATGGATATGTGTATCTTATGAGATACAAATTCGAGGCTTTTGAGAAGTTCAAGGAGTACAAGTCTGAAGTAGAGAAGCAACTTGCAACAAGTATAAAGACCCTTCGATCGGATCGAGGAGGTGAGTATTTGAGGAAGGATTTTTTAGATTACTTAAAGCTGCATGGAGTCCAATCAGAATGGACACCTCCATGAACGCCACAGATGAATGGTGTCGCAGAAAGGAGAAACCTGACCTTATTGGATATGATTCGATCCATGATGAGATTCTTAGCTCTACTGACATACCTTTGGGGACATGCTATACAAACCTTAATATATATTCTGAACAGGGTTCCTTCCAAGTCAGCAGAAAAGACACCCATGAGATATGGTGTGGCAAGAAGCCAACTCTTAAACATATGAGACCCTGGGGGTGCCCTGCATATGTTAAGAAGATACTCACTGACAAGTTGGAATCCAAAAGTGAGAAATGTTACTTCGTGGGGTATCCAAAGGAAACTAAGGGATACTGCTTCTATCTTCCTGGAGAACGTAAGGTCATTGTTTCGAGGAACACAACTTTTCTTGAAGAAGAATATGTCTACAAGGAACATAACTGCACATAGATAGAACTTGAAGAAATTCAAGAACCACAAGATAACATAGAAAATGAACCCTTGTCGAATGACCTAAACGAGGATTCAGTGGGAGTATCTAGTGAAAATTGGGTACTTAGAGTACGCCCTTCATCTAGTGGGAGTGCTGTGAGAGATAGTGCAGAAATGCAAGGCTCTCATACACAACCAATGGAAGATGATACAATGGTTGTATATCATTCCATTCAGGAAATACATGAAAATGACATTCATGAAAGCTCTCAAGGTGATGGATTGTCGAACACACAAAAAACTTCTCACAATCAGAATGCAACAAACACTGAAACGCAGAATACTCAACTCCGTAGGACCACTAGGACTCATCGTCTGCCTGAAAGACTTAATCTTCTTGTTAAAACACACAATGAGATAGATATTCCTGATGACGATGAACCTACAACCTACAGCGATGCTATGTTAGACATTGATTCGCAGAGATGGAAAGAAGTCATGAAATCTGAGATGGACTCGATGTATATAAATCAAGTTTGGAACATGGTTGATTTGCCAACAAGGGTTCGACGATGCAAATGGGTCAGACCCTAGGATGCAAATGGGTCTTCAAGAAGAAGATTGATGCATATGGCAAGGTACAGACTTATAAAGCAAGTTTGGTGGCTAAAGGTTATAATCAACAGCCTGAGGTCGATTATGATGAAACATTTTCACTTGTTGCTAAGATTAAGTCCATTCGGATTTTGCTTGCAGTAGCTGCATATTATGACTATGACATTTGGCAGGTGGACGTCAAGACTGCTTTCCTCAATGGTAATCTAGTTGAAGAGGTGTATATGAAACAACCTGAGGGTTTTTCAATTGAGTCCAAACCAAATGTTGTATGCAAGCTACAAAAGTCTATTTATGGGCTTAAGCAAGCCTCAATGAGTTGGAACATTTGATTTGACAAGGCTATCAAGTCATTTAATTTCGTCAGAAGCAAAGAGGATCCATGTGTTTATAGTAAATGCAGAGATGTGAGTATTGCCTTCATTATCATATATGTAGATGTCATATTAATAATGAGAGACAATAAGACTCTCCTGCAGTCAGTCAAAGAGTGGTTGTCCAGTACCTACATGATGAAGGATTTAGGTGAAGCCTGCTACATTCTGAGATTAGGATCTATAGAGATAGACCTAACAAATTGTTGGGGTTGTCACAGTCAATCTACATTGACAAAGTGCTTAGACATTTTTCTATGGAAAATTCCAAGAAAGGCGGTCTACCTATGAGACAAGACATCAAGTTATCTAAGAAGGATAGTCCTTCTAATACTATGGAACTTGAACGCATGAAAATGATCTCATATGTTTCGGCTATAAGATCGATCATGTATGCCATGACCTGTACTAGGCCAGATGTGGCCTTTGCATTTAGTATGACTTGCAAGTTCCAGCAGAATCCTGGGGAAGAACATTGGAAAGCAGTCAAGAGTATTCTTAAGTATCTTAGACGAACTAAAGAATATTTCTTAGTCTATGGTGGACAAGAGAAACTGGTATGTATTGGGTACACTGATGCTAGCTTCTAGACAGATGTTGATGACTACAAATCTCAATCAGGTTACACATTCATTTTCAATGGTGGAGCAGTAAGCTGGAAAAGTTCCAAACAAGCTACAATCACGATTCGACAATGTGTCGAGTACATTCTTTGGATCGAAGTTTGGTAAAGAAGTTGTCGCGATATCTGAGTTCCTGAATGAACTAGGGGTAGTTCCGAGTGTCAGTTGTCCAATAACTATTTATTGTGACAACACTAGTGCGA
Organism: Anisodus acutangulus; assembly: GCA_029783415.1. NCBI lineage: Eukaryota > Viridiplantae > Streptophyta > Magnoliopsida > Solanales > Solanaceae > Anisodus > Anisodus acutangulus. The sequence continues at coordinate 8,100,321 of CM056508.1, forward strand.
CTGCACAAGCTAAGGAACCAAGATCAACAAACAGAAACAATCATGTACCAAAGAAGTACCACATACTCAGGGAGATGGTGGAGACTGTAGAGATTAGATTAGACTATATTCCCACAGACGATAATCTAGCTGACTCATTCACTAAACCATTAAGCTTAGTCAAGCATAATGGTCATTTTGAGAATATGGGCATTAGATATGTTGGAGATTGGCTCTAGACCAAATGGGAGATTGAAAGTATATGTATGTCCTAGAGACAATCCGTATTAGGACAAATGTACTTTATACACGTTCGTATTATTATTAATGGAGATTAATATTTTGGCATCTGCAATTATTGAATTATTAGTTGATTATTTATAATATTCTATAATATGCATCCGTAGATGTTACGTTGTTATTAATAATGTGAGATATTAAATTATAATGTAACTCTTAAAATAGCCTCGACTAATGATCATCGAGAATAGGATATCGATGATATGTGATAAGTCAACATGTGGTCTATATCACATCCTTAAAGGATGTAGTATGTCTCACCTGCTACGAGTAATGGCTACTCGTGATGGACACATGGATACTTTGAAAGTATTGGTATACCCTGCTGATATATTGTTTGTTATACTTGTCTAAAGTATGATCAGCGTGTGGGAGATAGAAGTCCTTAGACTTGAGGTCAATACGCGCCTTGTCTACAAAGTAATGTACTTTGATCCCGTCCTAAGGTAAAATGCCTTATAGGTTGAGATACAGCTTGTATTGGGTACATTACGATGTGGATTGAAGGTGGTAGTTGAGCCAAGATTAGGATTCATTCCTCGAATGTATATTCGAGAGAACACTCGGATTCTCAGTGATATTAAGTTGACTAAGTCGTTGGACAACGCAATAGACATATTTAGAATATGGTCTAGTCGTCAACTAATATAGATGAGATACAATGATTAAGCCATTTGGATAGACATTTGACAAATCCTAAACTTAATCGAGTGTGTCGTGAATGAAAGGATTTTATCTTACCACATAAAGGTTAAGTTTACTGGATTCGCGTAAACGTACTTCACATATTGAGTTCGTCTTCCGTCGCTATCTAGGAGTTCCGTGTAGACCTTAATTTGATTAATGTTAACATGAGAAGGCATGTAGGGTCACACTATGTCGATAGTCCATTTCGATCTAAGGATGTATTGAGAGAGTAATTAAATGTTCGATTTGGAATTGAGATATTTAAATGAATAATGATTATTTTAATTAAGTCAAAATTGGATTTTGATTTAATTAAGAATGCACGAAAAAAATAAATCAAGACAGTGCAGGAGCACGTCGAGCGCCGCGACGCCTCTGACTCGAATTTTAGGTCAGGCCCAAGGTCAAACCCTAATCCGGTTTTGACCTATTTTTCAACTATAAATAGAGGCATTCACCTCATCATTCATACACTAATTTTCATAATAACATTCTAAGCCTTAGAGACTTAGAATCAAATACTCTCTCGAACCTCTGCCGGATTTCCTAGCTTTCCGAAAGAGAAATACATTGAAGCTTGGAGCTTGCAATCGGAAGGGCAATTGCGTGTGCACCTCACAGTTGATAAAGATTCCAGATAATTCCAACTTGTAAGTATATGCTTTATGTTACAAGTTTAATTGTTGTATAACCATACCAGAAATGTTGTTGGGGTAAGTAAGAAACAAAACTTTTAAACTTTCGTTGTGCCTTACTTATGTGTTTTGTACCAAACAAAATCCTACAGAAATATCCTTAAGGACAGTGTCTTCGAAGACACCTCAAACTATAAAGAATTCCTACAACTGTTCGTGATCAAATATTTTCCGTAAAATTACCAACATATATAATATGTTTAAAAATTCATACTATCAAGTCACTTGAAAATAACAAATTCATAACAAGTTAAATTAATAACTTGGTAATTAGATAAGTAAGGCAAGTTAACACATATGACACTTACATACGCCACCAAAATATTTCGCATGTTGTCAAGCTCAAGAGCTTTAAGCAAGTTAACATATATGACACTTACATACGCCACCTAAATATTTCGCATGTTGTCAAGCTCAAGAGCTTTAAGCGTTTGAAATGATGATCTTGAAGTTGAAGTATTTAAGGATCATATTAGGGGTGACAAATGAACGGGTTGAGCTGAATTGGGCGAATTAAAATTGGTTGAGTTAATAAATAGGTGAGTTATTGACCTGCCTAAATGTTACTTGGGTTGAAATGAATTGGATTGAAATGAGCTAAAAAATGGGTCAAAACTCAACCCGCCCAATTCTTACTAAGCTTTAATTGCCTTATTTGTTTTTTTTTTATAAATTTTTAGTACCTAATAAATTATTATTTTTCTTTACTATGGCTATATATAATATATCAAATAATAAAATAATCTTTATTATCATATTTTAATAGATTTCTCATGGATCAATTTGGGCTAGATATTGTTAAAAAAATATTGTTTAATAACTCAAAAAAAATTATTATGTCTACCATATACAATTGTAAGACTTGATTCTGTTGAATAGTCTAATGAGACATTTATTTCCCCTCCTTAAATAGTCTTTATTGGCCATCATTCTAATATTACTCTAATGTTATAGTTATTAGCCATTATTCTTCTTAATTAGCCAGTCCATTACTCTTCTTCATTAGTCATTACAATTCTTCATTATCATAGCATTTATTCAATTTAATGGCCAGCGGATGGCTGCAAGAATGAGTCTTTGTTCATCTCATTCTCTATATATTCCTTTGTCTTTTTATTTTGGAGAGGCTAAGAAAAGATAAAAAAAAACTCTTCCACATTTCTTATTTTATGATGGGTTTTATATTTAAGATAAATCTTTGTTAGATTTTGGCTCATAATTTTATACTAGAAGAGTTTGTTGAATCCGGGTGAAATATCATTAAGGACAATGTCCTTTGACACGCCTCAAACTTACAAGAAATTCCTACGGTGTTCGTGATCAAGTATTTTTCGTAAGATTACCAACAATCTTAATGATATTTCTCGCTCTATTCTTACGGAAAATTGAAAGAGAATAACTTAGTATAATCTATCTAAGTTCTAGGTTTGTTTATGTTAATATTTGAATACTAAACGTACTTTATAATACGTAGATGATCGTTGGCCTGATACATATAATCTCCTTTCTATTTTAGAGCTACTTTTACAACTCTTTTAATAGTGAGTGTTTTAAATTTTCGCACTGAACATCTTGAAGAGGCAAATATATATTAATTATTTTATTAGTGGTAGAATTTTCTAACTTATCAAAATTGTTATTCACTTCTGTTAATAAAGCATCATAGCATGACCAATTGAGTGTTCCTAAATTAGACTTATCAGTAAGGTTATCTAAAAAGTTTACGTTTGTTTGGTTTTTAACTAATTCTCAAAATTATGACATTAATAAGGTTTTGCTCATACCACGTGATGTGCATTTGGTGTGCATGTATTTAAGCAATTTCTGTGAAAGTAAACTCTTAGTTATGCTGTTTTACATTTAGAAAAATTTACTTTGCCTTTTGAATATAGAATTGAATTTGGCATTAACGAAAAATTTTTATCATGAGGTGACACTTGACAAAATCAATTCATATATCAAATGATATGGTTTTCAGATTCTGTGAAATTAATTACCAAGTTTTTAATGGAAATAACAATTATTTTATGGGGCAAATTAAGTCATAATACTCCTAAATGTAAGAAGAAGATTTGGAGAAATGATATTCCTCTAAATAAAAATAAGTTTAATTAAGCGGATGATATAATTATTGTGATTTTTTTTCGAGCGAATCTTGTGGCTAATGTGAGACATTTGATGTTAGATGACTTTGATGCTTCTAAGTATCTTTGTGCTATAAATAAATAAATGATATTCTACACCTAAGTTGAAGAGGAAGAATGATTTATTTATGTCGGTGATTCAAAAACTATTCAAGTTCTTATTATGAAAACGTTCTTCTTAACATCATTCCTGGGGGGGAAAATTGACATTAGCTAGGGTAATTCATGGTTTTAATGTTCGAGTCAATTTAATTTTTGTAGAATTATTATTTAAAAAAAAAGTTGGAGTAAAGGTTTTTCAACCTAAATAACATATTTATGAGAGATGAATATTGTAAGCATAGTTTATTTGTGCTTACTAATTTTTAAATAAAAAGACGAAAATATTAGTGATGATACTTACTTTTCTCATATTGCTTTCTTAATTAAGTTATTTGTTGAGACATAGTGTGAGTGACTATATAATCGTTTGGGAGAAGCTATAATATTAACTTATTATTTATAAGATGAGATGTCTTATGAGAAATAAGTAATACTTCTTATGAGTTATGAAAATATTTTCCCCCTAGACTAAAATATTTGATAGTGTGAGGGTGTCTTGCTAAGTTTATGCTACATGATTTTGAAAGAGAAAAAATGTATAATATTTTTGGTTGTATATTTATTGTGTATGCTAATAATAAGTGTTGTATATAAACTTTGTGTTTATTAATAGTGATGTGATTGGGAGAAGAATTATAGTAAATAAAAAAAATGAAGTTTTTGAAAATGTATTTTTCTTGCAAAATGATAGTATTTTACGTGGTCTTGTTGTTCAAAAAGATCTTAAAATGAGATTTTGAGGAGAAGAAAAAGTACAAGGATAGAAAATATTTTGATGAAGATTTTTATACTTATTTTGTTGATAATGATCCTAAAATATATTATTGTGTTATTTCTTCTCTTGATGTATTGGAGAGAAGTTGCGGATGATAAAGTGTTGTGACGAATTAATATTTGTTGCACTAAAGAGGTACAATTATGCTAAGTGAATTTCAAAATTTATTAGTGACCATGTGTTTACCCTTTGTGGGGGTGTAGTAATATAAAAATCAGCCAATTAGATCATAATTATATGAGTTTATGGTTTGGAGTTAGCTAGTAATGAGGCTAAGATACTTCTTTGTGAGTATTGAGGTTGAGATAAAACCAACGTGTCTATATATTATGGTTGCCAAGCGGCGTGAGCTGTAGTGAATAAATAAATTGTTCAATGGCAATAAAACATATCCGCTTGAGACATAAAGTGATAAACAACGTTGTTGTTGGATAGAATTATTTCCATGAATTATGTGATGCCTGAGGTGAATTTGGCCGATTCACAAGACTAAAAGAAACATCGAGGGGAATGAAACTTTTGTCAATTGAGAAGATCAACAATGATGGTAACCCAACTTATGTGATTGGAGATCTCATGAATTAGGTTCATATAGGTAATAACAAGTCATTAGTTGATCAAAAGTGCACTATTAAATTATGGTCCTTCCTATGGTGCTTGAATACAGTGCAATAGTGCAAGGCAAAGTGAGGTTAAGTTAAACTCTAAATTCAATTCATATCCTTTATAGGTGGTGTATTGCTCTGTGGAATCACTTGATGATTGGAACTATATGAGTGTGGAGTAGTGCCATTCATATGAAATTGTGGTAGGTTTCTAGAGCACTCGTGAATACCAGGATACGCGCATGGCCTTTTAGCGCAAAATTGCGATAACGACAAAATTTTTGTGAGTATAATATGATAGATAAGACTCTGGGCTTACAAAGGAGTTTTTGATTCATAGAAGTTTTAAACTTTACCAATTATTATGTGAGCTTAAGCTTATTTTATCTAGTTGTGGTTCTTAGTCTACGCGACACCAGATTCGATGCATTGTACTCACATGTGGCAACCCAGCAAAATGTTTTTTCTCCTTCTTTTCCCTTTGAAATATGTGAAAACCAACAAAACTTCTTATTTCATTCCCTAATATTCTTTTTGAGATATGTTGAGGATGTAGGGATTTTGTTGGGTTATTGTACGCAGCAGAATTGAAAACTTGTTTCAAACCCAATAAATGTAGAACTGTTTGACTATAGGGTAATTTAAAACTGTAAACATAAGACTTGAATGGTACTTACAAGTTTACAATATCTGGAATCATTATCAATTGTGGGTGCGCACGCGAATGCCCTTTCGATTGCAAGCTCCAAGCTTCAATGTATTCCTCATTTGAAAAGCTAGGAAATCCGGCAGAGGTTCGAGAGAGTGTTTTGATTATGAGTCTCTAAGACTTAGAAAAATGATATGAAAATCAAGTGTCATGAATAATGAAGTATATGTCTGTATTTATAGGTGAGAAATTATGTCAAATTGGATTAGGGTTTGACCTTGGGCCTGACCCAAAATTCGAGACAAATTAGGTCATGGCGCTGCGGCCCTATGGTGTGGGCGCCGCAGTACTGACGTGGCCATACATTGTCTCATTTTATTTTCTGTACATTTTTAATTAAATCCAAAATCCAATTTTGACTTAATTAAAACAATCATTATTCATTTAAATATCTCGATTCTAAATCGAATATTTAATACTCTCTCAATACATCCTTAGATCGAAAAGACAATCGATATAGTGTGACCCTACATGCCTTCACATATCGACATTAATCAAACTAAGGTCTACGCGGAACTTCTAGACGGCGCCGTAAGATGAACTAAATATGTGAGGTACGTTTACACGAATCCAGTAAAATTAACCTCTATGTGGTAAGATAAAATCCTTTCATTCACGACACACTCGATTAAGCTTAGGATTTGTCAAGTGTCTATTAAATGGCTTAATCATTGTATCTCATCTATATTAGTTGACAACTAGACCATATTATAAATATGTCTACTGCGTTGGCCAACGACTTAGTCAACCTAATATCACTGAGAATCTGAGTGTTCTCTCAAATATACATTCGAGGAATGAATCCTAATTTTAGCTCAACTACCACCTTTAATCCATATCATAATGTACCCAATACAAGTCGTATCTCAACCTATAAGACATTTGAGCTTAGGACATGATCAAAGTATATTATTCTGTAGATAAGGTGCGCATTGACCTCAAGTCTAAGGACTTCTATCTCCTACACGTTTATCATACTTTAGACAAGTATAACAAACAGTATATCAGCAGGGTATACCAATACTTTCAAAGCATCCATGTGTCCATCAAGAGTAGTCATTACTCGTAGCAGGTGTGACATACTACATCCTCTAAAGATGTGATGCAGACCACATGTTGACTTATCACATATCATCGATATCCTATTCTCGATGATCATTAGTCGAGGCTATTTTAAGAGTTACATTATAATTTAATATCTCACATTATTAATAACAACGTAACCTCTAGAGATGCATATTATAGAATATTATAAATAATCAACTAATAATTCAATAATTGCAGATGCCAAAATATTAATCTCCATTAATAATAATACGAACGTGTATAAAGTACATTTGTCCTAATACGGATTGTCTCTAGGACATACATATACTTTCAATCTCCCATTTGGTCTAGAGCCAATCTCCAACATATCTAATGCCCATATTCTCAAAATGACCATTATGCTTGACTAAGCTTAATGGTTTAGTGAATGGGTCAGCTAGATTATCGTCTGTGGGAATATAGTCTAATCTAATCTCTACAGTCTCCACCATCTCCCTGAGTATGTGGTACTTCTTTGGTACATGATTGTTTCTGTTTGTTGATCTTGGTTCCTTAGCTTGTGCAGTCGCACTAGTGTTGTCACAATAAATAGTTATTGGACAACTGACACTCGGAACTACCCTTAGTTCCTTCAGGAACTCAGCAATCGCGACAACTTCTTTACCAGCTTCCAATCCAGCAATGTACTCAACTTCTGTTGTCGAATCAGCAGTTGTAGCTTGTTTGGAACTTTTCCAGCTTACTGCTCCACCATTGAAAATGAATGTGTAACCTGATTGAGATTTATAGTCATCAACATCTGTCTGGAAGCTAGCATCAGTGTACCCAATACATACCAGTTTCTCTTGTCCACCATAGACTAAGAAATATTCTTTAGTTCGTCTAAGATACTTAAGAATACTCTTAACTGCTTTCCAATGTTCTTCCCCAAGATTCTACTGGAACTTGCAAGTCATACTAAGTGCAAAGGCCACATCTGGCCTAGTACAGGTCATGGCATACATGATCGATCCTATAGCCGAAACATATGAGATCTTTTTCATGCGTTCAAGTTCCATAGTATTAGAAGGACTATCCTTCTTAGATAACTTGATGCCTTGTCCCATAGGTAGACCACCTTTCTTGGAATTTTCCATAGAAAAATGTCTAAGCACTTTGTCAATGTAGACTGACTGTGACAGCCCCAACAATCTGTTAGGTCTATCTCTATAGATCCTAATCCCAGAATGTAGCAGACTTCACCTAAATCCTTCATCATGTAGGTACTGGACAACCACTCTTTGACTGACTGCAGGAGAGTCTTATTGTCTTCCATTATTAATATGTCATCTACATATATGATAATGAAGGCAATATTCACATCCCTCGTTTACTATAAACACATGGATCATCTTTTCTTCTGACGAAATCAAATGACTTGATAGCCTTGTCAAAGCAAATGTTCCAACTCCTCGAGGCTTCCTTGAGTCCATAAATGGTCTTATGTAGCTTGCATACAACATTTGGTTTGGACTTAGACGAAAAACCCTCAGGTTGTTTCATATACACTTCCTCAACTAGATTACCATTGAGGAAAACAGTTTTGACGTCCATCTGCCAATGTCATAGTCATAATATGAAGCTATTGCAAGCAAAATCCGAATGGACTTAATCTTATCAACGGGTGAAAAGGTTTCATCATAATCGACCCCAGGCCGTTGATTATAACCTTTAGCTACCAACCTTGCTTTATAAGTCTGTACATTGCCAAATGCATCGATCTTTTTCTTGAAGACCCATTTGCATCCTATGGGTTTAACCCCAGCTGACAAATCAACCAAGTTCCACACTTGATTGATATACATAGATTCCCTCTCGGATTTCATGGCTTCTTGCCATCTCTTCGAATCAATGTCCAACATTGCTTCACTATAGATTGTAGGCTCATCGTTATCGGGAATATCTATCTCATTAAGTGTTTCCATAAGTAAATTTAATTTTTCAGGAGGACGATGAGTCCTAGTGGACCTACGGAGTTGATTGTTTTGCAGTTCAGTGCTTGGTATGTTCTAACTGTGAGAGGGTTCTTGTGTGTTGGATAATCCACTAACTTGAGAGCTTTCATGAATATTATTTTTATGTATTTTCTGAATGGGAGGAGGTGCAACTATTGCATCTACTCCCAAAGGTTGTGCATGAGGATCTTGGATTTCTGCATTATTCCTCGTAACACTCTCACTGGCCGAAGGGCGTACTTGAAGTACCCAATCTTCGCCAAATACTCCCACTTAATTCTTGCATTGGTCATTCGGCAAGGTTTCAACCTCTATGTTATCTCGTGGTTCTTGAATTTCTTCAAGTTTTATTTCTGTGCAACTATGTTCCTTGTAGACATATTCTTCTTCAAGGAAAGTTGCGTTCCTCGAAATAATGACCTTACGTTCTCCAGGAAGATAGAAGTAGTATCCCTTAGTTTCCTTTGGATACCCCACGAAGTAAAATTTCTCACTTTTGGATTCCAACTTGTCAGTGAGCATCTTCTTAACATATGTAGGGCACCCCAGGGTCTCATATGTTTAAGAGTTGGCTTCTTGCCACACCATATCTCATGGGTGTCTTTTCTGCTGACTTGGAAGGAACCCTGTTCAGAATATATATTGAGGTTTGTATAGCATGTCCCCAAAGGTATGTCAGTAGAGCTAAGAAGCTCATCATGGATCGAATCATATCCAATAAGGTCCGGTTTCTCCTTTCGGCAACACCATTCATCTGTGGTGTTCCGAGAGGTGTCCACTCTGATTGGACTCCATATAATTTTAAGTAATCTAGAAAATCCTTGCTCAAGTATTCACCTCCTCGATCCGATCTAAGGGTCTTGATACTTGTTGCAAATTGCTTTTCTACTTCCGACTTGTACTCTTTGAACTTCTCAAAAGCCTCGGATTTATGTCTCATAAGATATAATCGTGTGAAGTCGTCAGTAAAAGTGATGAAGTATGGGAAATCTCCTTTAGCTTGAGTCAAAAATGACTCACATACATCAGTATGGACCAACTCAAGCACCTCCTTGGCTCGCACACCTTTCCCGAAAAGTGGCTTATTCGTCATTTTTCCTCTCACGCAAGATTCGCAGTTACCATAAGACTCCAAGTCAAATGGTTCGAGATAGTCTAACTTCCTCAACCTTGATATCATTGATTCGTTGATATGACCAAGTCTGCAATGCCATAGGTAGGTAGAGTTTCTATTACTTATCTTAGCTCGTTTATTTTGTACATTGAATATTTCTCTACTACAGTTTAGTGTATATAATCCATCCACAAGAGGAGCAGTTCCATATATAACATTATCAAAAGACAGTACTTGACTGCCATTATAAATATATGAGGAAAAACCCTCCATGTCCAAAACAGGGATAGAAATGATATTCCTCGTTAACGAGGGTACATAGTAACAATCATTTAACACTGGACAATAGCCAGAATGCAAATTTAATCTATAAGTTCCTACGCGTTTAGCATTCACTCGTGCTCCATTTCCAACGCGTAGGTCCACCTCTCTTGGTCCAACCTTCATTCTATCAGTTATCCCCTACACATTGGTATAAATGTGTGAGCCACAAGCGGTATCCAATACCCAAGAATGAGAGTTATTTATAGACATATTTATTCAATGACGTACATACCTTGTCCACCAGAGGTAGAAGCACCTGGTGCTTTTCCTCCTCCTGGTGCAGTGCAGTCCTTCTTCAAATGCCCTTTCTTGTTGCAGTTGAGGCATACATCCTTAGCCGGATTCACCTTCTTCTTCTTCACAGCTCCCTTAGACTTCATAGCTGAGGGCGCAGCGACCGCTTTGCCCTTCTTCTTCTGGCATTCCTTACCTTTTGGCTTGGGTCGGCCAGTAGAGCTCACCATGAGCACAACTTTTCCTTTGAAAGTGGAAGACTCAAAGGTCTTGAGCATGTTGTGCAGCTCCGGCAGGCTCGCCTTCGTTCCATTCATATTGTAATTCACTGTGAAGTTTTCAAAAGAACGAGGGAGAGAGATCAGGATGAGGGTGGTAGCGACATTCTTTTGCAGCTTCGTTCCAATTGAAGCAAGTCTCTCTATCAGCCCTACATCTTCAACACATGATGTGAGACCTGACCCCCTTCATTGAGCTTACACTTAAAAAGTTCTATCAGTAACGCATATTCCATAGTCTGAGATTGTGAGTCATAAAGACTCTTCAAGTGTTCGAGCATCTCATTGGGACCCATGTTCTCATGTTGTCTCTGAAGTTCCATAGACATAGAAGACAACATCACGCACTATGCTGAAGTGGCATCATCTAGGTGTTTTTGGTAAGCATCCTTATCAAAAGAGACATATTCAGCAGAGTTTGTCGCAGGGACTGTTGGGAACACCGTGTCCTACACGTATTCTAATTTCTCTTGTCTCAACACTATTCATAAATTTCTTAGCCAGTCAAGGTAGTTAGGTCCAATAAGTTTGTTCATTTCAATCAACATTTTCAATGATAAGCTCGACATCTTTGATAATCTGAAGAATTAGATAGAATGGAAATCAAACTCAAAATTTATTCCTATTATACACATTCGTTTAGGCTAATCAACATGGTCTTTTGTTTAATTAGCTCCCACTATTTTAACATACTTCTATGACCCCATGGTAAAATACAGACCTATATTAATTAAGGTCATAATGGGCCAAGATCCAAGCCTATGCTATCTCCGCGTTTGTTTTGACTGATAACTTTAATAACACATCTTGGTAGGTTCTAAACCAATTGCAAAACTTATTTGCAACTCTTGGTTGATCAAATATTATATATAATCTTGCGTCCTTAGATTAGTCCGACACTTCGCAACCAAGATTTGTCTAAGCAAGTCAACCCCATTACACGACTGCGTTTATGTATCTAAGTAAATTTGGCCTTTGTGAGCAAACACTTTGGTGTAAATACCCACAAAAGTTTATCGTTTACCTTTACATTTAAAACACATCTATGAAAGAGTCTGGCTCCTCGTAGACTTAGAGCAAATGCTTTGACATAAATACTCGTATCGCCGAAAAAGATTTTGCACTCTAACAATTATAATGGACGACGCGTTTTAATTTAGACTTGTATTTAAAATTCTGGGAAATATTTTAATTCAGAGTTTTAACCAAGATCAACTCTTTTACGCCATATCCAATATGACATCTTAATATCATGCAAAACTAATGACACATATAGTTGGGAATCGTCAACCCAATAGGCATGATATACGATGGTTTAATCAGATACTGGGCGCCGCCTGCCTAGACAGTTATAGCGGACATTATGCTAATTATTAAATGAAAGTATTTAAACACTTAGCATATAGTTCATATATTATTCAATAATATACAATTATTATTAATAATCATTGGTTAACTTGTCTAAACTCTAAAATTTAAGTCTAATCCAAACAGTCCCTTAAACATTTTTTGATTTTAAAAATTGATTTTCAGGATATTTCTGTAAGTTCCAAAATTTACAATTTAGTCCCTCAAGAATTTAAAATTTCAATTTTGAACCCCTTTAAATTCAGAAAATCCAATTTTAATTTTCAGAAAATATTTTCAGATTTCAGGAACCTGACTGTAATTTTCAAAATTTTAAATTAATTACAGATTTGACCCAAGGGACCAAATCTGCTTTTCTAAAATTTACAGATTTGCCCCAAAGACCAAATCTGATGATTTTAAAAACTTTTCCAATGACCAAATTGCAATTCCAAAAACTTCTAAAATTTCAGATTTGCCCCAAGGGCTAAATTGTAATTTTGAAGCAAATCCTTTACTCGGAACAGTGGATCGCCACTCTTATTCACTGACGGAGCAGTGTTGATTCTTATTCCTTTGTTTCAAAAAAATAATAAAAATATATATATATATATATATATATATATATATATATATATATTTAAATTGGAGCCCCAGTGCCGCAGCAAACCCTAGGTGGCGCCGCGACACTCCATCGTGGAGTTGCGGCCCCTCCGTCTCAGAAGCACAAAATCTAAATTTTCAAAACCCTAAAACTGGTTCAGGGTCAGATTTGCAGATTCATCTTCGTTACCCTTCACTATCAAACAACACGTTCATCGACCACCATCCAATCCCTTCTCGTTCTTCGCTTCAGTGCACCATGTTCGCAATGAACTGGTTACACACATTGACTTAGAAGAGTTAGATCGGAATGACTTCCTCGATTACATCATTGTTTAATAGTTTGGGAGACAAGAATGATGTGCTTTTAAGATATTAGGTTTTCAAGCTTTAAACGACATAAATTTCAGATTTAAATAAATTCTAACTCATATTATTATTAACTAGTTACCTTATAATCATACAAAACAGTTCTTGCTCTGATACCACTGTAGGGATTTTGTTGGATGTTGTACGCAACGGATATTGAAAACTTATTTCAAACCCAACAAACGTAGAACTGTTTGACTATAGAGTAATTTAAAACCGTAAACATAAGACTTGAATGGTACTTACATGTTTACAATATCTGGAATCTTTATCAACTGTGGGTGCGCATGCAAATGCCCTTTCGATTGCAAGCTCCAAGCTTCAATGTATTCCTCATTTGGAAAGCTAGGAAATTCGGCAGAGGTTCGAGAGAGTGTTTTGATTATGAGTCTCTAAGACTTAGAATAATGATATGAAAATAAAGTGTCGTGAATAATAAAGTGTAGGTCTGTATTTATAGGTGAGAAATTAGGTCAAACCGGATTAGGATTTGCCCTTGGGCCTGACCCAAAATTCAAGACAAATTAGGTCACGGCGCCGCGACCCTATGGTGTGGGTGCCGTGGCGCTGACGTGGCCCTACACTATCTCATTTTATTTTTCGCACATTCTTAATTAAATTCAAAATTCAATTTTGACTTAATTAAAATAATCATTATTTATTTAAATATCTCGATTCTAAATCGAATATTTAATAGTCTCTCAATAAATCCTTAGATCGAAAAGACAATCGACATAGTGTGACACTATAGGCCTTCATATATCAACATTAATCAAATTAAGGTCTACGCGGAACTCCTAGACGGCGACGCAAGACGAACTCAATATGTGAAGTACGTTTACACGAATCCAGTAAACTTAACCACTATGTGGTAAGATAAATTCCTTTCATTCACGACACACCCGATTAAGCTTAGGATTTTTCAAGTGTCTATCAAAATGGCTTAATCATTGTATCTCATCTATATTAGTTAACAACTAGACCATATTCTAAATATGCCCATTGTGTTGGCCTACGACTTAGTCAACCTAATATCACTGAGAATCTGAGTGTTCTCTCGAATATACATTCGAGGAATGAATCCTAATCTTGACTCAACTACCACCTTTAATCCACATTGTAATGTACCCAATACAAGTCGTATCTCAACATATAAGACATTGGAGCTTAGGACATGATCAAAGTATATTACTCTGTAGACAAGGTGCGCATTGACCTCAAGTCTAAGGACTTCTATCTCCTACACGTTGATCATACTTTAGACAAATATAATAAATAATATATCAGCAGGGTATACCAATACTTTCAAAGTATCTATGTGTCCATCACGAGTAGCCATTACTCGTAGAAGGTGAGGCATACTACATCCTCTAAGGATGTGATGCAGACCACATGTCGACTTATCACATATCATCGATATCCCCATTCTCGATGATCATTAGTCGAGACTATTTTAAGAGTTACGTTATAATATTAATATCTCACATTATTAATAACAATGTAACCTCTAGAGATGCATATTATAGAATATTATAAATAATCAACTAATAATTCAATAATTGCAGATGCCAAAATATTAATCTCCATTAATAATAATGCGAACGTGTATAAAGTACATTTGTCCTAATACGGATTTTGTCTAGGACATACATATACTTTCAGAGGATTGTTGAAAAAATATTGTTTAATATCTCAAAAATAATTATTATGTCTACCATAAACAATTGTAATACTATTGATTCTGTTGAATAGTCTAACAAGACATTTATTTCCCCTCCTTAAATAATCTTTATTGACCATCATTCTAATATTACTCTAATGTTGACCTTGGCTAATTGTAACAGATTAGTTATTAGCCAATATTCTTCTTAATTAGCCATTCCATTACTCTTCGTCAATAGTCATTACAATTCTTCATTACCATAACATTTATTCAATTTAATGGCCAACGAATGGCTGCAAGAATGAGTCTTTGTTCATCTCATTCTCTATATATTCCTTCCTTTTCTTTTGGAGAGGCTAAGTAAAGATAGAAAAACTCTTCCACATTTCTTATTTTATGTTGGTTTTATATTTAAGATAAATCTTTGTTAGATTTTGGCTTCTAGTTTTATACTAGAAGAACTTGTTGAATCATGAGGATACACATATATCGTGTGAAATATCTTTAAGGACAATGTCCTTTGACACACCTCAAGCTTACAAGAATTCCCTATGGTATTCGTGATCAAATATTTTTCGTAAGATTTTCAACAGATATCAGTCCAAATTTTGATTGGTCAAAATGAATTGGGCTGAAATGAGTTGAACTAACAAATGTGCGGGTCAATAATCCGCTCAAATTTGAATGGACTAGACGGGTTATGGTTTCATGAGTTAATTTTGCCAATTTTTAGATCACATAAAGAAATCACTATCAATTTACACAGTGTTACAATGGAAGAAAGATGAAGATTTGGGGTATGAAGTGGGAACACAACCTATTAGGGTTGTTGAGCAAATCGATATACCAAAGAGTCACAAACTTTGTTGCCCCCTAATCGATGAATCTTGTCCCCTTTTTGGTGGCTTGAGCTCGATTTAATGATTTTTTGTTGTATTCATATTAATACCAAATCAAGTTTCATGAATAATATGTGAAATTACAGATTCTGTAGCAGAAGCAGGGGCCACAATAATAGCTTTCATTGCAATTTGTGGATGTAACTGAACTGGAAAACTCCACAAATGCGATAATTTTTTGCAAATGCAGACTATCCCAAATGTGACCCTCCCATCGCATTTGTAGAAGTAATAGAACTATGAATGTAGGGTTTCATTGATTATGTTTTGCCGCCCAAACATATTAATTCTATCTATGTTTAATCAATTTACGAGTATCTATGAATGTACTTACATTTAATTGCTTTCCTTTTCAATTGAGTATCATTAGTACAAGTAGCGATTAAATTGTGAGTAATTAGTTGTGAATCACTTCATTGCTTGTTTAACTTGTTCGGCGGTCTGCAAAAATATTCAACCTCTCGAGGATCTTCATAGTCTAGGTACTAAATTGATATTAGTTTAGGGGTATTTGGGATCTAATCCTTAATTAACTCTAAATTAATTATCAATTCAATTTCTAGCTTTCTTTCTTTGATTCCGTATTATTCTGATTGTCAGTCGTACCACAAAGTTCAGTTAGTGTTCCTTACACACATATTTCACCGAAAGTTAAAACAACAATAACACATTCAGTATACGATCCTACCTTACGGAAGTAGAGAAGTTATTTCCAATAAACACTTAGCTAAGTTCACCGGAAGTTAAAAAGTCTTATATTAAAAAATGGAATTGAAGGTATTGCACAATCAATGAATATATAAATTAAATAGTGAAGAATTATATTTACAACATTACTATTTAAAAAAAAATAGTGAAGAATTTATATTTACAAACTTTTGGGGGCCAAACTATAGGCAAAATATAAACCAAAAACCATCCAAGTAAAAAGATAAAACAAGGGGGAGGGGGCTGTTTGCTTGTTTTTTAGAAAACGTCTAAAGAAGGGCTTTTGCTATTTTGTTAGTCGGCTGTAGGTGGCACTTCGCAACCCTTGTTCTAAGGTTGGTGTTTCAATCTTACTTACATATACCTAATCTGTTCATTTTATATATTTTGTTCTATTTTTTTTTTGTTTATTTTTTCACCAAATTTGTAACTGTAATCGTTTTAGGGTTTAGCTAATTTCATGTAATCTGTACCTAGATATATTTCTTGCTTGTCGATGGAAGAGCTCAACCCTTTTCTTGAATTATCTCTATTTGTTTGAATTATTTGAACCATGTTATTTCTTGATCAAATTGAACTAACAACAACATATCCAGTGCAATCCCACAACATGAAGTCTGGGGAGGGTAGAATGTACATAGACCTTACCTCTACCTTGGTAGGTAGCGGCATTTTTCGAGAGACCCTCGGTTCAGGACAAGCAAAGCAAAAAAACAGTCATATCCGATCAAAAACTTAAAGCAGTAAGCAGTAAGAAAATGCTGATAGCAAACGCGAATACGCCATGATATCGCATCCTGAAAGAGAAGCAGTAACTAACGCAGATAAATGAGATAAACCGAGTACATTAAAGAACGCATAACAGAAGAAATAAAACTAGAGAAGACTATAAAGCAATACTACGTCTATTCGTATGCTAAGTATGCCTACAATAATACCACCACAACAACCAGTTTGTAAGTGTAAGTAGGACTATGCTCGACTACCTACTACCCTTACCCTAATCTGTGTCCTCCACAACGCCCTATCTAAGGTTATATCCTCAGTAAGTTGCGCCTACTCCATATCCCGTCTAATCACCTCTTCCAAATATTTCTTTGGTTTACCTCTACCTCTTCTGAACCCGTCCATAGCCAACCTCTCACACCTTCGCACTGGGGCATTTGTGTCTCGCCTCCGCACATGTCCAAACCATCTCAACCTCGCTTCCCGCATCTTGTCTGCCATTGAGGTCACTCCCACCCTGCTCCGGATATCATCATTTCTATTCATGTCCCTCTTCGTATGCCCACACATCCATATGAGCATCCTCATCTCCGTCACTCTCATTCTTTGGGTGTGCGACGTCTTGACTGGCCAACACTCCGCCCCATACAATATAGTCGGTCTAACCACCACCCTATAAAACTTGTCTTTTAGTTTTGGTGATACCTTTTTATCGCACAAGACTCCAGATGCAAGCCTCCATTTCATCCATCCTGCCCCAATACGATGTGTGACATCGTCATCAATCTCTCCATTCCATTGGATGATAGACCTAAGGTACTTGAAGCTTCCTTTCTTTGGAATGACCTGAGCTTCAAGCCTTACCTTCACGCCTGTCTCACGGTCGCTGAACTTGCACTCCAAATATTCTGTCTTGGTCCTACATAGCTTGAACCCTTTAGATTCTAAATATTGTCTCCAAACCTCCAGCTTAGCGTTCACCCCGCTGCGAGTCTCATCAATCAGGACTATGTCGTCTGCGAATAACATAAACCATGGCACCTTCTCTTGAATTTGTCGCGTCAGTCCATCCATCACCAAGGCAAATAAGAATGGGCTAAGAGCTGATCCCTGGTGCAGCTCCATCGTCACAAAAAGTGCTCCGAGTCTCCTCCCACTGTCCGTACCCTGATTTTGGCTCCATCATACATATCCTTAATCGCCCTAGTGTACGCCACAGGTGCACATTTAGCCTCCAAACATCTCCAATGAACCTCCTTAGAGACTTTATCGCATTCCTTCTCGAGTTCGATGAAAACCATATGTAAGTCTCTCTTCCTCTCCCTATACAGCTCCACTAACCTCCTAATAAGATGAATGCCTTCTGTAGTCGAACGCCCCGGCATGAATCCAAACTGGTTCTCGGAAATAGACACGCCTCTTCTCACCCTCATCTCGATGACCCTTTTTCAAACTTTCACAGTGTGGCTCAGCAGCTTGGTACCCCTATAGTTGTTGCAACTCTGGATATCACTTTTGTTCTTGTATAAATGAACCATTGTACTTCACCTCCATTCTACATGCATTCTCGCCGTCTTAAAAATGATGTTCAATAACTCAGTCAGCCACTCCAAGCCTGCCCTGCCTATGCTCTTCCAAAATTCAACTGAGATCTCATTCGGCCCGGTCGCTCGTCCCCCGCGCATCCTGTGAACAACACCCTTAACCTCCTCAATCTTGATGCATCTACAATATCCAAAGTCTCGGTACCTACCAGATTGATCCAGATATCCCAGCACAATATCTCTATCTTTTTCGTTCAAGAGTTTATGGAAGTAAGACTGTCACCTCTGCCTAATATGTGTGTCCTCCACTAGTACTTTGTCGTCCTCGTCCTTGATGCACCTCACTTGATCTAAGTCGCGGCCCTTATCTCCCTCACCTTGGCTAGTATGTACAACTTCTTATCCCCTATTTTTTCCTCTAATTCCACGTATATGGGTTCAAACGTCATTGTCTTTGCCGTCGTGACCGCCAACTTTGCCTCTTTCCTTGCCATCTTATACAGTTCCCTATTCGTTCACTTCTCCACCTCATCCTTGTTTTCTGCCAATTTCTCATACGCCACTTTCTTCGCATCCACCTTCTCTTGAACTTCACCATTCCACCACCAATCCCCTCGACGCCCACCATGGCTACCCCGCGAAACCCCTAACACTTCTCTAGCCACCTCCCTAATGCAATTGACCATTTTTTTTCCACATACTGGTCGCGTCCCCACTACTTCTCCATGCCCCTCGGCCGTCAAACTCTCCCTCATTTCTTTTGCACTAGCCATGGTCAAACTACCCCACTTGATTCTCAACCTGTCATCTATAACCCTTCTCTTCTTCTCCATCTTGATCTCCAAATCCATCACCAAAATCTTATGTCGGGTTGTAAGACACTCCTTTGGAATAACATTGCAATCTTTACAAAGACCGTTGTCAACCTTTCTAAAGAGCAAAAAGTATATCCGAGTCTTAGCCACCGAATTTCGGAAAGTCACTAAGTGCTCCTCTTTCTTCAGGAACTTCGAATTGGCTATCACCAACCCAAAAGCTCTAGCAAACTCTAAAAGTGAGACGCCTCCCTCGTTCTTGTCCCCGATGTCAAAGCCTCCATGCACGTCGTCGTAGCCCTCTGGAAGTTACCCGATATGTCCATTGAAGTTCCCTCCCACATATAACTTCTCGGTGGGTGGTATACCTGCCACCACCACGTATAAATCCTCCCAAAAGCACCTCTTCTCCTCCTCGGCCAAGCCCGTCTGCGGTGCGTAAGTACTAATAATGTTCATAGTGGACCCTCCAACTACCAACTTAATCGTCATCATCCTATCGTTGACCCTCCTAACCTCTACCACCTGGTCTCTAAGCTCGTTGTCTACCAAAATGCCTACCACATTCCTCTGCCTCGACATACCAGAGAACCATAACTTATACCCTTGCACCTCCTTAGCCTTAGGTCCTACCCATATGGTCTCCTGGACACATGCTATAATAATCCTCCTCTTCTTAAGGATCTTAACTAACTCTATGGACTTTCCTGTCAAAGTCCCAATGTTCCAAGACCCTATTCTCAACCTAGCATCGCCCCTACCCCACTTACCCCCTAACCCTCGCCCTCGTCCCCAACCGAGAACATGACCCTAGTCTACCATCAGTCGTCAGAGCCACTAAAGCAGCTATAGACTAATCGGCTATTTACCCTAAGACAAGCATAAATCAATGCGAAGCACCCAAATCAATGCGAAAAACACAAATTAACAAGAATCTAGATGCGAGTCTAGCCACTGCGATATGACCAATATAGCTAAGGAGAAGACTAGTAATGGCAAGAATGTAAAGTAAATATACAATACAGCAAAGCCGGCAAAATGTAACTACGAAGTTAAGGGCAAAGAATGAATACGGTCACCTGGAGGTACCAATTCCAGGTGAATCTAACCTGCTCATAGCTGTGCAAATGTTTGTCTTCCGCCGGGAGATTCTTGTTCATCGTCGGAACTTTGCCGGAAACTTGCGTAGCTATGTAAACCTGCCCGAAACCCACTATAGGGTTTCTGTTTTGAGCTTGAGAACCCAAAGAAACCTGGTCTTCTTCGGTCGTCGAAGGCCGCCGGAAACTTACGGTTGATAGTCACCGGTGACGGTACAACTCTGGCCGCCGGTGATGGCGGAAAGATAGAAAAAGAGTAGAAATGGAAGAAAGAGAAAGAGAGGAACAAGCACCATACCTGGTCACCTATGGTTGGCGGGCGTTGCAGTGGTGGCAGTCACCGGCGACAATACAACCACGGTGGAAGAAAGAGAAGGAAGAGAAAACAGAGAACAATAGTGCTAAAGGTAGCTTACTTGGTCGGCGGACGGCGCAGCGTCGACGGTCGGTGGTGGTGATGGTGATGGTGTGTCGATGGGGAGGGGGAGGGGGAGGGTAGATGTACGCATAACCTACCTCTACCTTTGTGGGGTACTTGCATTTGTTAAAAAAAAATTGATCTGCTGCTTAGGGTTAATCTTTTCGCTCTATCCTCTATTGATTTTTTTATGACCAGGGTTTGGGGGTGGGGGGATGGAAGTCATCTGCTAACACCCCTTTTTCCATCATAGTAAACGTAAGTCGGTGATATTTTTTTTTCCTCGTTTTCTTTAGGCATGGATTGGTTTTTTACTTTGTCTAACAAGTATATTTGATTATCGAATTATTTTGTGGTAGTTGCGGCTCCTTTTTTCAGACATCTTTATCATGCTTTTTATAGTATTTTGCCATGGCTTTTTATACTGCTTGTCCTTGTGCGGAGGGTCTACCGGAAACAGTCTCTTTACCTCCTAAGGTAGGGGTAAGGTCTGCGTACACTTTTCCTTCCCCAGACCCCACTTTGTGGGTATGTTGTTGTTGTTGTTCTAACAAGCACATTTGATCTCTTTATAAGCAAGACGGGATAAAACAAAGAAGATGGCTGGTCGAAATCGCGGGCCTCCACTTCCAATGAAAGGTGGTCCTCATGACGGGCTTCCTCCGCCGGGTCATGAACCCCCGTTTCCTAGGGGTCGTGTTCCAATGCCTCATCCGGCATTGCTTGAAGAAATGAGAGAATCACAGTTTGGAATGGGCTCCAGACCAATGCCTCCACACCCCGCTGTTCTTGAGGAACGCCTGGCTACTCAGCATGATGAGATTCAAGGGTTATTAGTTGATAACCAGCGGTTGGCTGCAACTCATGTAGCACTGAGACAAGAATTAGAGGCTGCTCAATACGAACTTCAGCGAACTGATCATTATGCCTCTTCTTTGCGCATGGAAACTGATGTGCAAATGAGAGAACTTTATGAGAAGTCTGCTAAGATGGAAATGGATCTCCAAGTAGTTGATGGTATGAGGTCAGAGCTTATGCGAGTGCGCTCGGATATTAAGGAGTTTACTGCTGCCAGGCAAGAGCTTACTGTTGAGGTCCAAAGGATGACACAAGATTTGACCAGAATGACTGCAGATTTACAGCAGACTCCAGCAATAAAAGCTGAAATTGAAGGGCTAAAACAAGAGCTGCAGCGAGCAAGGTATTTCTTTTCCCCAGGTGAATCTTCTCTATGTGGAACATTTTCAAATTGATAGTTTCTTACTGTACTCTTGGCATATAGGGCAGCCATTGAGAACGAGAAGAAGGGATATGCTGAAAACTATGAGCATGGTCAGGTTATGGAGAAAAAGTTACTAGCGATGGCTCGAGAGCTTGAAAAACTTCGAGCTGAGGTTGGTAATGCAGAAAAAAGAGCTCGAGCAGCAGCAGCTGTTGGGAATCCAGGTACTTTTGAATGCAGAAAACTGTGAAATATAGACATGAAAAAGTTCTTCGAAAGATCCATCTTCTGACAAGGGCAAATTTTCCTCACTGCTCTGTTCTAAAAGTTGCGTTTCTTAGCGGAATTGTATTTTTTGGATACCCGTGGTGTCCGGGCCAGCTGGCACGCACATCGGCTAATTTCACGAGGTAACTGCTACCTCCCACCAGAGCGGGTGCCGGATAACTTTGTCCAAAGGAAGAAATCAACTAGTTTTTTTGTCTTCACTAGGATTTGAACCTGAGGGCTTCTCAATCCACCTCATTGATCACTAGGCCACACCCTTGGGTGCAAAGCAGAATTGTATTTGCTTGATATGCAATGCAAAATGGGACCTGGAACACTTTTAAGCATGATTGATCAGTTATGTTGTTTTAATGTATGAAGTTGCTATATGGTTGATGCAGTCAGGTGGTTGTCTGTTTGATTTATTGCTTCATATCAGGGTGTTTCGAGTAATATTTACCTCTAATGGATAGTAGAATTTATTAAATTTTATGGGAGGTTTAAGTGCTTTACAAACTTCTTTGGAGTCCGTATAATGCTTTTTAACCTGTCAGTCTATAAAAAAATAACAAAAACGGGTTTGGAAGATTTTATAGGAGGTTCAAATCCCTGACGAGCTAAGTAGAACATGATTGCTCCTATTGGTCCCCCATTTAATTTTGTTTGAATAAAGACACAGACAGACACACATGTAATCTTTCACTGTTGCTGCTATAATCTTTCTCAAGTTTATTGGAAAATTTGGAATGTTAGTACTGTACCAGTTTCATGAAGTTCATCTTTACCTGCACAGGTGCAGGGTACAATGCAAATTATGGGAATCCGGAACCTGGTTATCCAGGGAATTATTATCCTGCTAGTTATGGAATGAATCCTATGAACCCTGCTCATCCTGTAAGTTATTCTCTGTTGTGGTTTTGGCATTTGATGGGATTATTTGCTCTTGTTCATTTAGATGAAATCTGAAGCTTTTTTCCCTTTCAGTATTTTATTTCTAAGTTAAGTTGCTCTTTTATATTTTAGGTGCAGGGTGGTGCTGAAGGTTATTCTCAATATGGACATGGACCTGGTGCTTGGGGTGGTTATGATGTGCAGCGAGCTCAAGGACCCAGATAAACTAATTCATGTAGGCTGTCACATGGTGTTGTGTTACTACTTTCCGGTACTTCAAAATGGAAACTTAGAATTAGATTTGAAATGTTATCCTGAATGATCTTTTTGATAAATAGTTTCTGTTGAAGCGTGTGACCATCTCATCTAAAAGCTTAAGCTGTTAGAGAGAACACACTTTTTATATTTGATTATATTCTCAACACGCGCTCCTTTACATGATGGCTTGATTTTTTCATGTTCCAAGCACGTGGACATTTTTTTTGATAATGGGTGGCGGTGAGGTTCGATCACAGGATCTTTGGCCTCTGATACCATGTTGAAGTGTGTGACCATCTCATCTAAAAGCTTAAGCTGTTAGAGAGAGCACACTTTTAATATTTGATTATATTCTCAACAGTTTCCATACTGAGATTGTTGTTGAGTGTAGTGACTGAGTTGCTTCTTGTGAGAGAAGTTTAAGCTGTCTGCTTGCTTTTTGTTAATGTCTGTTTTTGTAATCTAGACTAGTTGTAAGTTTTAGCTGTCTGCTTGATTTTTATTAATGTCTGTCTTTTCTAATCTAGAATAGTTGTCTGCAATTTCAGTAATCAATTTTTTTTATGTGCAGTCGCTTGAACTTTAGCCTCGTATTTACTTTTAAAGGAAAGTAAATTTACCTTCTTAATCACATTGCGCTATCAAAGCTTCCTTATAGTTGATCTTTTATCAGACTTTACATCACGGGAAACTGCTGGGGAAAGAATATCTAGTTTCTGTCAGGTCCTGAATGCATTGGAAAATACAAAATTTCTTTTGCTCTTACAATGACAACAACTAGGCCTCAATCTCAAGCTATTTGGGGTCGGCGATATAAAGCTCTGTTTGGGTTTGTAATGTTTCAATACTGCATACTTTAGGATTATCTAACACTAGGGGTTCTCTAATATATTCTAGTAATTATATCTCTTCTAATATACTAAGCGTCTTGTCGTAGCACTAGTCTTCTGGTTGGTATCACCTATACAGGTCTTCAACGTCTGTTATTTTTTTTTAATCTTTTGCTAGATCTGTCTGGGTTTTGGATATTCTAAGTCTTTAAGATAACTTCTTTCCATGTGATTTTAGGTCTTAACTCTTCCTCTTTTTAACACTTTCAACATCACTATTGCATCTGGAGGCCTACGTAAAATGTGACCAAATCATCTCAAGCGACATTCGCTCATTTTATCCTCTATGCTAATTGTACCTTCTGCCTCTTCTGACAAAGTTGGTCATTTCTATTCTATCTAACGTTGTATTTGAAACCCTCAGCTTGTGATATGTTAGGCTTTAGAGGCCCAAAATTCACTCACATAGAATACGGTTGGCGTTGCATCTGTTCTATAGAACTTGACTTTCACTTTGCTGGGTATCTTCCTATCACATAACACTTCTAGGGCACTACTACATTACGATTATGCTACTTAATGCTATGTGTAACATCTTCATCTACCATTCTGTTTTCTTGTAACATTGAGCCTGCATATCTAAACTGTCTAGATTTATGTACCTCAGTTCCATCTAATCTCACCTCAACTTCATTTTTATCTCATTGGCAAAACTCACATTGCATGCATTTTGTCTTTACTTCTACTTCCTTATCCCGTGCTCTCTAGGTGCTTCTTCATAGCTCAAGCTTTTAATTGTTCTTAATGATTAAAAATAAAGAGAAAGATAAGTTGTCTTTTCTTGTGAAAGACAAGGAAGACACTTTATCAACACATTAATGGTGTTGGTTGTCTGGTATGCCTAAAAGTGGGCAGGCATCATGTTTTCTTCATCATGAGAACAATAACCTAAAAAGCTAACCAGAACTTTCTAGTGCTGTCTTTTGATATTATAGACTGAATCATTGGTTTTATGTCAATTTTACCTAAGTTAGTTCCTTGTCGTGGATCCTGGAGAGTATGTAACGGCTGCTGTAAGCATTTGAATGTTCAGTATAGTACTTAAGTATGCATAAGGACTAAGGAGTCTTGTGTTCCACTCTAATTTTTTTGGGTAGGGGAGGGGTGGCTGGCTGGCTGGCATTCAATAAACTAGTAGGATATGTTTGACATTAAAAGATCACAAAAAAAATACTCTCTCTTCCCAAAGGATATCGATTTTGTCTATATATGTATGTATTGTAATTAGATGTGGTAAATTAATTTAGCTGGTAAGGCAGCCACTTTTTTTTTAGAGCTAGGTCAGTAGCTTATTGCAGTTTCCATGTGCCTTTTTACCTTTACCATCTTATCAGCTTATTACCTTTTTAACTTTTACCATCTTATGTCATAAAATTCTGGATGGATCTGAATTTTAATGGTCATCGAAGTCTTTGAGGCTTAACGTCTGCTTGCAAATTTGTCTACAAGCACTCGTTCTTGTACCCTGTTGGTGTATCAAAGTTGAATAGGTGCAGAGTTCCACCCTCCCCTGTCCTATGCTTTGTGTGCCGAAATAACCTTAGATCAAAGTGTTGTATATAGTAGTGTTTGTTGTGATCCATTCTCATTCACTTATTCTTCCTTCTAACATTGGATTCTAACAATGCTAAGAGCAGCGGATATGGATAGAAGACCAAGAGTTACTTATGTATCATCTCATGTCGAAAAGCAAAAAAACCTCTTCTTCTATACGAGACGGTCATGAGGGACAAAAGGGAGATGCTTTTTTATCAGCCAAACGCAGATATCGCCCCCATGCTCTAGCTAGTCGTGGCGACGTCTCATTATTTTGTTTTCTACTCGCGTTCTTCCTTTATCTTTTCGTTATGTCGTGCAACTCACTCGAATAAGACCAATTGGCATAGGCCATAGACAGAGGATGAAATTCTGTATACTTATAAAAAATAGTTGCAGTTTCTGCATAAACTTGCACTTGTGGATGGAGATATGAGATTTAAGATAAATCGCTAATCCAAGATGCAGTTTTAAGTTAGCCAGGAGCTCTTCCAAGTATGAAGCTTAAATTGGGGCAAGCTAGGGTGAATATCCTATAGGACACAGGCTCAGGACACCATGTACATCTGAACTCATGGATGGACAGAGGAAGTGCTATGGAGTGGCAGCTTCCCTGCCTAATTTTCCTCCTAGAAACCATACTGCTCAGCCCATTGTTGCACCCTATCCCAAAAACAAGGGAGAATAATCTATGCATGCTCAACAAGGTTTAAGTTTTGCCTAGATTGTTTTGTATTTTGGGAGATAACTCAGCAGTGTTGCTACCAGATTGTTTTTTCTTGCTCAAGTAGTACAAGTACTTCTGAAATTTGTTATCCCATTTTGTTTCTCCGTTGATTCTGTGAAACATAGTTTGTAGTTCAAGCCAAACGTGTCTTTTATTTAGGTTACCAAAGGTGTCTTTGATTTGCATAATGAAATACGCAATCCCCCTCCATTTCAAAAAGAATGATGGGTTTTTGGTATGAGCTCTAATCATCTAATTTCGGTCATTGATTCTTTAGTTCTTGGAAATGAAAATATACATATCTATATATGTAAAATGTATATTTTCTTTTATTAAAAAAAATGTTTTAAACCGAAAATTTGTAATTAAAGAAGGGTGCCCCAAGGCTTTTGGTCTAGCGGTAAAAGCCAGCCTGTGATGTGTGGGTTAGATGCACGTCACAGCTTCAAAGCTTGATGCAAATAAAAACTTGTTATGTATGTGGAGAAGGGTAGAGGGGTGGGCCCATTATTCCCGAGTTCCGAATCGTGTGCCACAGGCACTCGAGGATTTCTCAGATATCAAAACAAAATTGTAATCAAAGAAAAATCTGTTTCAACTCTCCCAATGGTAAAATGAAACAGGGGGGGTATCTTTTGACTTTCTTGTCTAATACTGTAGCTTTAGGTTTGTGTTTTATATCAAATTGTTTGATAAATGTTCTTTTTCGCCTTTCTCTGAGCTGAGCATTTGTAAAAAGATTTATTTGCACCTTTGAAGTCTTTTAAGACCATATGTGACTGAAATATAATAGTTGAGAATTCTGCATTCCTTATGTATGATACATAAGAGTGTAGGTCTCTTCTTGCTACTTCTATGACCTATGCATTGTAATGAATATTCTAATTCTCTTCTTTATTTTCAGGTTACAACCAATGTCTAAATGAGTTCATTGATGATGCATGTGCATGAAATTTTGGGTGAGTATTTACTTGAAATAATCCAAATGAGCGCTTTTATCTGCTGACCTCTTGTTATAAGTAATTCGGCAACATTCTAAGACTAGTTTTCTCTTGCCTCTATTTTTGTTATTTCCTTTTGCATCTCCTTAGCCTCAAATATAACAACAGAAAATTGCAATATTTAGGCCCTATTTGTTAACACAACATGTCTTCGTTGGAGAAGTAACTGTGAGTATTGGTTGTCTTAAACTTTACATAATGGGTTCCTCAAAAAGGAAAAGATTGACAGCAAATGTGGTATGTGGGAAAGAGGTCCATGTAAGAGGGAGTCATTTTTGCTCAATTTTTGTGTACCCTTTATTCCATAAAATGATCCACTAACATGTAATATTGCTTTTATTTTACTCTTTATTACAAATGACCATAACTAAACACCAGCCTGTATGTCATATCCCTACCCTTCATTATCTTTATGAGCCAATGACCTTTGCATCCAACCAAACACTGGAAGATTACTTTAAGAAAACATTCTCTTTACTATACATTTCCAGCAGAAGTATGTTTTACGAAGAACGTATTAGTCATACCAAGCAGGTCCTCAGTTGCAAAATTGTAGCTTGAAAAATTGGTCGAACCTTCAAATTGTTTCATCAATATTGTATCGTTCATTTTTCTTCCATTAAAACAACTAAGCTTCAATCCCAAATTGGCTTGATTCGGTTGTTTGAATCCTCTATATCTATTTCGTTCCATTTGGGCGAATTCATTCCTATTCTTACTTATTTGTCTTTTAAGACTAGAAAACAAAGATTTGTAATACTAGGGGTTCCCCAAAATCCCACTTATCCCTACTGACATGCAAATCTAAAAATAGGTTAAGAAATCCCTGGCAAACACGGGACACTGGATGTAATGTAAGGTAGCTAATTGTATCAATATTTTGCTTCCATTTTAGTAGCTTCTTCGCTAAATATACATGGATCACCTTGTTTTGATTGCGACTTGTGGTTGCTCGTCTATTTGGGGGATGGGGGTGAGGTGGAGTGTTAATTGACAAATGAATTCAAGATATCACACTTCTCCTCCTTGCTGAGAATACCTTAATTTATGGCTTTTTTGCACCAGTGTTTGAGACTTTGAGATAACTTGAGCTGGGAATATGCATAAGCTTAGGTACCCTTGCTTTCCATATTGTCTAAAAGGTTTTATTTGTTGTGTGCAACAGGCAGAATCTAGCGGCTAAAGTGGTACTGCCAGATCTGGCGGCAACTGATTTATCAGTTATATTGCAACTTGTGCTAGCCAGTGTAGCAGTTAATAGCAATGTGGATTTTCCACCACTATTTGTTTCATTAACAAATTGCTCGGAATATTTATCGCCCTGTGAATTGTGATGCCATTTTGTGTCTTCCTTTTGCCCAAATTAATTGTGCTACCTTGATTTTGGTGGTCAAAATAGTGATATTTGATTATCAAACATTTCTTTCTGTACTTGTATTTTGAAATTAGACTAAAAAAATTCAATAGTATTTTATACAACTTTAACATGAGAATGCTATTAGAGCACTGTAAAATTAAGGTTAAAAATCGTTTCAAAAGAACATTGAATTCGACATAGAACACTTGACATGTGAAGGCTGTTAGTTATGAACTTATGATGTCTGTTTGGTCCTGATCTTATTCCGATGTAACCTTAAAATGTGGTATGAAAATGTAATTGGAATCAAATTTTAAATAATCTCTTGCAAGTACACATGAAAGTTACAATAAGATCAGAACATACTTCTATGATCTATCTACTTGCAGTCGGTACTCTATTTACTATTCGACTTTGTACTAATCATAAATATTTCTATATATCAGTAATATAATCTTTTACAAATTTGTTAATACATGCAAAAAAGAAATGGTTTTCAAACAATCAAAAATATCAGCTGATGACATACTTCCTTGGGTCCTTTGTATTTGTCTCTACCTATAACAAACTTTGTCCAAAATAATTGTCACCTTAAGTAAACGAAGAAGGAAATAACTATTCTTTATCTAAAACTAACTCCTACAATTAATGTTATTAAATAATCCTTCCATACCAAAAACTTGTCATAGTTACTATTTGAAAAATCAAAAAATATTTTCTTTTTACTATAATTTTTTAAAATATTTTCTAAATATTTTGAATTATTAACTATTGTGACTTATACAGTAGAAATTCTATTAATTAATACTCGATTATTTAATAAACTCTCTTAGATAATATTTTTGGTCGGTCCCGACTCAGGGATAACGTGCTAAATTAATAATTCGCTAAAGTTATAAGATAATACATTTTTGATTACTCATATAGACCCCATGTAAATAATTCCTTATATACTACATAATACATGAGTGATTTATGACGACTTCTTGAAAAATGACTCAATTGTCTTTTGTTTTTTGTTGAAATCAATGTCACGTTGAACATCATCTCTAATTTTTCTTATCATTGTAAGAACTTCTGGTGTTGTTTTCTCATAGCTCAACAAGAAATTATTCAATGTGATTGCCGCTTTAATAGTCTCGTTTCGCGAAGGGGGCTCTACTGTAAAACTTTCATCATCATCTTCATCACCTTTATCAGTTCACATAACGCTCTCAATTAGTTCTTCATCAGTCAGCAACTGTGCAACTACATTTTCTTCTGGGTAGTTCATGACATGTTCGACATCCATTGCTTTGCGATAACCCAATTTTTTATCAAATTTTGCAGTTCTTGAGTGCTTTCACCATCTAACTGTTCATCTGAGTTCTCAAAAGCCATGTTATCTGTTGATCGAAGTTTACAATGACGAAAGCAGTTCGCAATTGTATTTGCACGTACATCCATAGTCCATGCTGAAATTGCAAGATTTATTGCATCTAACACGTTTATTTTCTCTGGATTTGGTGCCCCTAATTCATAGACCTCCAAAAGACTTCTATAAATTTGACGACGATAATGCATCTTAAAAGCTCGTATAATCCCCGCGTCACAAGGTTGAATTTTTGAAGTTGTGTTTGGTGGCAAAAAAAATAATTCAACATTTGCAAGCCTTCAATAATTTTTGGATGAGCAGGGCAATTATCCACAATCAAGAGAATTTTTCTTGCAACTATTTTTTTATCAAGTTGGCGAACATATTCTTCAAATAACGCCTCAGTCATCCATGCTCATTTGTTAGCACGATACTCACAATTCAAACAGTTCAAGTTTACATTCTTGAAGCACTTTGGTTTAGCATATTTTCCAATAATTCATTAAGGGATTTTCTCTGAACCGTCCTTGTTACAACAAACAACGACATTTAGTCTTTCCTTGTCTTGTTTTTTCCCTTCAAGCTGCTTTGTTGCAAGTGAATGATCCGGTTGAAGTCTAAAAAACAAACATGTTTATGATTAAAACATGTAAATAATTACATCACTAAAGTACAAAAGAAACAAATTTAAAAAAAAACATGTTTCATCCATATTAAAGATGTCTTTCATTTCAAACTGATCCACTTTGTCTCTTATGGATTTTAATTTGTCCTCCATGCCCTCCATTTCAACTGATCCACTCTCTTCGAAACGCCGAATTTTTTTAATTTCATATCTTGATTTGAACTTTTCAAGCCAGCCTATAGAAAAAGTAAAGTCTGGAGTATCCGTAGGATACATATCCTTCATGAACTTTTTCGCCTTTTCGATGATTAGCTCTCCTGTCATATTCACATATTCTTGATATTGAAAAATCCACTCACAGAGAGATTTTTCCAGGTCAGGGAATTTTGCCGGTTTGTGTCGCGTAACATCACCTCTTTCAGGAGCAAGTGAGAGATACTTTGAAGACCGCTTAATTGTATTCGATATCGTCCCTTGACTCACCTGCAAACCATAGTTACTAGAAACCCATTCTTGTAATTGTTTTTTTAGTGACACTTGGATTATCCTTGTTGTGCTTGCATAATGCTCTTCGAATTTCGTCAGTCATTGTTGATTTTTTCACACCTTTAAGATGAGAAGTCATGTTGTGTGTATGATTTGTTTGTATTAGCATGCTTTGATCTTGTATTTATATAAGAAATATTTTTTAATATTCATGCAGTAGTACATTGAATACAAGAAGCATAATAAAGTGGGAGATTGAAGAGTGCTTCATTTGATATATAGATGGCCAGTGGGCCGGTCTCGGGTCAGGCGGGGTCGGGTCGGGGCGGGGCGGGACGGGCGAAGGGGGCGGGGTCGGGTTTGGCGGGACTTGCTCAAGTCCCGTCCCAATCCCGATCCCGTCGGAATCGGGTCGTGGCGGGATCGGGTCGGGGCGGGATCGGTATCGGGTTCCGGCGGGTTTTCCTTTTTTTTTTTAATAACATTCAATAATTAAAGTTATTAAACAAGACAAGATAGTGTAATAAAAATATCTCAATGCTGTTTTTGTGCCTCTTATATTATTTAATAGACATGATTTTTTTGTAATACAAATACAATTGTCGAAATTGCAATTTTGTGGTGTTGTCCGAAAGTTGCAAATTACATAATAAAATTGCAATTAAAAAAATTACATTCTTAAAAAAACATGTTCTAGTTTCTTTATAACTTCCTGTGGTTCTTCGGTTGAAATTGGTATTTGTTGGTCAAAATGATCCACGTCGCTTCCACCACATTCGGATAAGATTTCATTGTAGTTTTCGTCTTCTTCTTTGTTGATCTCTGGTTGACCGCACCTTTTCCGCTCCGCTCGTATCCAATCCCTGAATAATACTGCAATTTTCAAGCTGTCTCCGACTAATGAGTGTTTGTGGTCTCCTATTTGATACCTGCCAGCAAAAAAAGCGCTTTAAGACGTAGTTGATGACGCTTGAATGTTCAAAACATCTCGGGCCATCATTGAAAGTGTCGGAAAGGTCTTCTCATTCTCCCTCCAGTATTTCAGCAAGTCTTCATGTCCATCTTCATTGATAACTTCTTGGTGCGGTACAGAACCCTGCAAAACAAAAATATCAAACTCGCTAATTTGGTTAGTAGCGGTACGGCCGCACATTCTATTTCTGAGGCTTTCAATACTAGCCGCAAAAACAGCATGTCTTTTGTGAGGTTGTGTTGAAGATGAAAAAGATAGTATGGAAGCCGGTAGGTTACTAACACTTTCTTGTTGGTAAAACTTATATATTTTTTTGCATTGGTCTTCTACGCTAGGCAACACTTCTTCTTTAGTTTGTTCAATAGGTGGTGGGTGATTTAGATTTTTGGGACTTGGAGGTGGTAGTACTTCTATACAATCGTAAATAGTTTCAATTAGTGATTTAGTACAGTCTATTTTAATAGTCGGATTTAATACATCACCAATAATATAAATAATGGAATATGAATAAAATATTTTTTTATTTTGATAAACATTTTTAATAGCTGCAATATAAGCTAGGTTTTCCATATATTCACTAAGTAATAAAAATATTAGAGTTATATAAAATAACATAGTTGAAATAGTAGGATAATATATACCGGAAAATTCTTTTGTTGCTTGATTTTTTTTTTCTAAAAATACATAAGTTCGAAATTTTTTACCCAATCACTAACTACAATCATATCAGCTGGATTTTGATTATGAGAGTTAAAAAATAAAGTTATAGATTTTATATAGTCATAAGCAACAAGTAGTTGCTCGTATAAAGAATTCCACCAAGTGGATACTTCTTCTGGAATTTTTCTATAAGGTAGTCCACAATCGTGATAAGTTTTTTTATATTCTTTTATTCGTTGTACTCTATTACTTTTAAAAATAAAGTTTATGGCAAATTGTATTTTACTAAGAATGTCTTCAAAAAGTGATAGACTATCATTTACAATTAAGTTATATATATGACACACACATTTTATATGAAAATGATATGGAAAAGACGGAGTTAAACTATTTTTTAAAATTGTAATAGCGTAATTGTTAGAAGAAGCGTTATCTAATGTTATAGTCATAATTTTATTAGTTATTCCGTAATAATCGCACACTTGATAAATATTTTCTGCAATAAAAGTACCAGTGTGCCTATCATCTATATATCTATACGCTAAGATACGTTTTTGCATAGACCATTTATAATCTATCCAATGACAAGTTACCATTAAATAATCATGATCGTTAGTACTACGACCTATATCAGACGTGATAGATACTTTGCCATTAAAATGATATAATGAATAACGTAAATATTGTTGATATTCATGTGCAAATTTAAATACATCTTTCTTAATAGTTGATCTAGGAAAACCGTTAAAAGCAGGATTATATATATCTCTAATGTAATGAATAAAACCGGGAGATGAAGGAAATGAAAAAGGCAAACCCTCCACATCAACTAATTTTGATATTGCTTCCCTATCTCTATGTTTATTGTATTTAGGGCCTACAATTCCCCCCCATCATATGGTTAATTTGACCATGTACTTGGTCCGAGACAGTATCAGTATGTGAACCTTGTTCCGATGGAGCAGGCGTTTGCGCACCCGATTTTGAAGCCTGATATTGGGCATACCTAGCTGAATGAGCACTTACTACTTGTCTAATTAAACCCCCCATCCCACCGTGACCTTTTCCAGTTTTAAATTTTAAAACATTTTTACAAATTTTACATCTAGCTATTTGATTCTCTACGTCCCTATCAAAAAATATCCATGCATCTGATTTTAATGGTCGGTTTGCTGGACCTCGTCTCATACTAGGGGGAATATGAGACATTTCAGTTGAAGGTGCACTAGTGGGTGTGTTGTCATCAACATTGGTGGGTGTATCATCTAGATCATCGTCTAAATTAAAGTCTTCTTGAGTTCCAAAAAATAGCTCCTCGTCTAAATCTAATGGTATTGTAGGAAAATGTTGAGTATCAACAAAATCATCTTGTGTAGGAATAGGATGATTAGAAGAAATATCTTTGCCCTTGTTGCCCCTACTAGAAGAAGCACCATTACCCTTAAACATACCTCTTAATCCTTTCATTTTAATTATGATAATAAATAATTAAAGATAATAAAATTAAGTGCGCTAAATAAAATAAACAGACAATAATAATTTAATGAAGGAACGAATGTACCAAACGCCGACGTTAACGTCGACGTGTAATCAAAAGGTTGAAAATTAAAACTTTGCTAGATGGAAGATCTTCAAGTTAGTTGCCAACTTCACTCCCAATTTTCAAATGAATAAATAAAATTGAATATTTAGTACACAATGTAGACTTGTAGAGAGATAGATTGGGAGATTAGAGAGATTGTAGGAAGATTTGTGAGAATGATGAAGAGAAAATGAGTTATTTATAGTTGAAAAATTGGGTTAAAGTGTAAATATACTAACTTATGAGTTAAAAATAAATATTAAGGGGTAGGGTGGTTGGGGGAAGGGGGAGGCCAAAAATGACTGTTGCACAACGACCAAAATCTAAAATGGTCGTTGGTGCAACGGTTATTTTTGCAAATGGGGGGTTACGGGCGGGATCGGGAGGGCTCGGGACGGGCTCGGGATCGGGTAGGGATTGGCGGACCTGGGGCGGGCTCGGGACGGGACGAGACATTGTCCCGTCCCGGTTCGAGTCCTGCTACCATTTTTTTTTAGTTACGCGGGTTCGGGGAGGGACCGGGCCGTGATCTGGCCGACCCGGCCCACTGACCAGCCTTAATTTGATATAGTACATTGAACAATAATGAAGTGGAAGATTGAATGGTGCTTGTAAATTGGGTATTTCATTATAAAATTATCTATAAATTGATAAAGTATTAATTAATATATAAATTAATAATTATTAATTAATCAATTAATTAATATCTCTTTTAATTAATAAATTTTGGTGATTCCAAGAGTATTAATTTATAGAGTTTCTACTATAAAATATTTTTTATGTAACTTTTAAATATAGAGTAATTTTTATTTTTAAAAAATTAATTTGACCTTCGAAATCCAAATCATGCTAATCTTTTGGGCGGGCGGGCGGGCGGGCGGGAGGGAGTAGTTTTCCGCCAAATTCTTAAACCACAAAACAAAAATTAGAGCCAGATCGCATCAACTGAATTTTTTAAAAAAATACTCCAGCAATGAAAAACGACAGCGTTCCATTCGCAGAAATTGTAAAGTTTGGAGCCACCTCTTTGAACTTGCCGCTAAACTAAAACTACAAAAGTTCAAAGTTCAAACCCAAATTGTAAAAATCCAAAATTTGCAAAAACTCAAAATAATTTGGTTACTTCTCTCCCGGGCCTTTTTTCCTCCCAAATTTCCCTACTTCATCCCTCTCTTTTTCACTCTTCTTCAACACACACACACACACACACACACACACACACACACACACACACACACACACACACACACACACACACACACACACACACACACACACACACACACACATCTTCTCTCAATGAGTGGCAAACATCAGTTTTTACCTCCAGCCAAAAGATTCATGTTAATGCAACAACAACAACAACAAATAGAAAATGAATCTATTTCATTATCAAACCTTCCTGCTAAAAAGCGTAAATTCACTCCAGAAAATCCACCTATTTCTAATAGCACTGTTACAACTCTTTGTTTACCAGCCAAAAAACGTGTTTGGGCTTTTCACCCATTTGACCTCAACGAAGAATATAATCCACTCCCTTTTAATGATGACGATGAAATCAACGAGGAAAAAATAACAACCAATGATAATGATGATGATGATGGGATTATTTGTGTTATTTGTAATAGCACAGATGGAGACCCATCAGATCCAATTGTTTTATGCGATGGATGTGATTTGATGGTCCATACAACTTGCTATGGACATCCTTTTACTGATGGTATGGTTAACTTTGATACTCCCTCCGACTCATATTACTTATCCGTTTTTCTTTTTTAAATGTTAAACTATATAAACTTTGATTATTATTTTGAGATATATTTTTAAATCATATTAATATGAAATTATAATTTTTGGTATATTAGTTAACTTGACTTTTGAACTATAAAATAGTACAACTAATACTTCATTTGTCTCAATTTATGTGTCATATTTTAGATTTTAAGAGTAAAACAGTTTAATTTTGACTATGAAATTGAGCAACAATTTTTAAAGTTTTTGTAATAAAATTTATATATTTGAAAGCTATTTAAAGTATATATGAAAAAGTTATCGTAAAAAAACTTATTTGAATCTCAAAATTCAAAATGTGCTACTAAATTGGGACAGATGGAATGTGTTAGAGGAAGTAAATAGTTGGTGATTGTGGATCCCCTTGAAGTCATGTAAAATTGTGTGTTCTCCCTTTTTGTTATTCAGTCTAGTTGTAAAAAATTTTGACGTTGTTTTACTTCACGTGCCATTTATTTATTACTCCATCCGTTTCAAAATATTTATTTTGATTACTAAAAATAATTGTATCGAATCATTTATCGTTAAAGTTCATAAGTTAAGTCATTTTTCAAGGTCTCGATCAACTCTTATCCTTCGATCAAATTTCTTTTCTCAATTTACAAATAACCAACCATACCCTTTGTTATAAGGCTTAAAATACTTTTTATTGTTGTCTTATATAACAGGTATTCCAGAAGGTGATTGGTTTTGTGCCCAATGCTTAGCCTCAAAATCTGGCCCAAAATCATTTACTTGTTGTCTTTGTCCTGAAACTGGTGGGGCCCTAAAATCCACTATGGATGAAGGCAAATGGGCCCATATTGTTTGTGGGCTTTTTGTACCTGAAGTATTTTTCAATGATCCAGAAGGCCGTGAAGGAATTGATTTCAGCAAAGTGCCTAAAAGAAGATGGGAAAAAAAGTGTTACATTTGTAAATCAAGAAATGGATGTGCTATTGATTGTTCTGAGCCGAAATGTCCTTTGTCTTTCCATGTGACTTGTGGGTTGAAAAATGAACTTTGCATTGAGTACACTGAAGGAAGAAGAAATGGTGGTGTTGTTGCTGGCTTTTGCACTAGCCATACTGAACTATGGAAAAAGGTTGAATCTTTTTACTTTATTTTTGCCCTTTTTTTTGTTTTCGGATTTAACTTATATAGACTAGTAACTTTAAAATTTGTTGTGTCACTTAACTTGTCTTATTTTATACTAGTAATTTAGTACTACTATTCAATTATTTTACTTACAGTTGCATATAATCTTACGTGTGTATAGATGGATCTAGAATTTATACTCTATGATTTAATCTTTAACGTTGTATTTCTAAAGTTATTAGTGTTTTCTTTTACATAAATTTATGTATGCTGCATTTGCCTCTGCTTATCTGACCAATGACAGATCTAGTAGTATGATTATGAGTTTATTTGAACCTATAACTTTTAGCCTAGATTTGGATTTATTTGTGTGGCTTCCACTAAAATTATTGATCTATGAACCCATAACTCAAACAAGGTGACGGGTTAAGTAGTTGAAACTCGAGTCCTAAACTCATAGAATTAAAATTAAAATCCTTCATTCGTTTATGACATGACCTCACATTGACAATTAGTATTCGTATTTGACTGTTAGTGTATATAAGTTAAATTCTTGTTTTCTTGTGTTGTACAGTTTCATTGTCTAATTTTTTTTGTTTGCAGCAACAACAAACTGGGAAGTTCAAGATTGTGCCAAGAGAAGAACTTGACAGATAGATAGATACACATCTATTATTATGAGTCAGCAGAGTTTTAGATATACAAGGCACCGTCCAAATTCAGTGATACATTAAAGAATCCTAGTTTTTAGTACTAGTAGTTGATAGAAAGTAGTATTCAGTGATTGTTAAATTTGTATCATTTTTTTTATTGTCATCATGATTTGAAATCTTTCTAGTTATTGTTATTCACTGTGTAGAGCTTTTTTACACTAACATAATATAGGAGTATTTAGAAAAAGTTGTACCGTTATGACCTATTTATCATGCCAATTAAAAATAAAAGAACGCTGATAATTAGGATGGTATCATATTGGTCGCTGGTTATTGGCAGAAAAAAATTATCTAATGGTTAAAATAAAAAAATGCTAACCCATATGTAATTGTGAAATGAAATCAGCAATTGGAGATCCGGGATGAAAAGGGATAATTTAAGAGTTGCAATTGCTCCTAATATGGAAAGTCCTAGGCAAGCTGATTGTTTTGATGTCCAAAAATCAAAACGTAGGAGTAAGTCAATTCTTGATTTCTGGTTATTGTCTTAGTCGGAAATAAAAACTTACTCCCGTCATGTGTTTATATCAAGATATATTAATCAAGTATGTTATGCTATGTTACTAGGGACTTTTTAAAAATATTAATGGGTGTGTCAGATCCTCCAAAAATAGTGTATTTTTGAAGAATCTGACACGAGTGTAATAATGTTTTTACAAAGTTTGAGCAACATAAATATTATGTGGTAAATAGAGATCAAAATGTGCATTAATTAACCATATTTTTGGCGGTAACATGTGAGTATTAGATTTGGAGCAAGTTACTTAATTCTCTACCACACAAGGAACAAGCAAAATTTTTTTAGTTTTTCCATTGATGATGTGGAACAAACAATTCCAATTTCTGCCATACAAGACAAGCACAATTTAGTTTTTCCATTGATAGTATGCTAGTTTGGTTAGACTATGGATCTATTTTCTATTATTTAAAAAGTGATTAGTTTATCATTCACCAAAATAATAAAATTCTTTGAAATAACAGTTTGTTATTAGCAGTAAAATATTTTTTTCTGTATAATCAATTACTCATTGTGATCTAGTAAATTGATTTAATCAAAAAGTAAAAAAAAAAATCAAAGCAAATAGGCTTAAGTAGTTATCCTTCAATTTTTTTAAACAACTAGTTTGTGCATGTTTATCAAAAAACTTATTTTCTTCACCAGAATTAGTATATTATGCTCGTTTTATATAACATATTAATCTAGTACAAACAACAAAGAAAGAAAATTAA
The DNA here is from genome assembly GCA_029783415.1 of Anisodus acutangulus. NCBI lineage: Eukaryota > Viridiplantae > Streptophyta > Magnoliopsida > Solanales > Solanaceae > Anisodus > Anisodus acutangulus. The sequence continues at coordinate 8,140,140 of CM056508.1, forward strand.
CTTCGACAAAGAAAAAACCCACGAATATATATATTTTAAAGAGCCTCTATCTTTTGATTGTCTATCGTAAACAAAGGTGTATTCAAAATTTTAACTTTATGGGTTAGGGATTTCTGAACCCACACCTCATTTGATTTTTTGGGTTCCGAACATATTATTTATCCCTATCTACTGTGTTTTTAATACATATATATAGTCTATGAGTTGAAATTACTAAGTTTGGTGTCGATATACTGTAAATCTGCCTCACTTAGTCACTTGCAAGTGATTATGCTTTTGTTTCTCTTTATAATGATGAAAATAATGCTCTTGCAGCAAAGCTGGTTCACTTGGTGAATGAGCCTGATAACAAACTGAGCATAAATGATGCCAAAAGGTTAGGACAAGAGAACCTGAATGTGAATACATATGCAGCCTGGAAAGAACTGTTCTTAGGATACAAATGCAAAGTTCAAGATGAACCAAAACCATGGAATTTTTGGATGATCATGCTCAAGAGTGGCAACATGGACACTACAGCTGCTATTTGTCCCAAAAATGGCAAACCATCACAACCATTTCCACAAGAATCGTGATTTCTGTGTTTTGGCAAAGGTTGCATGACTATGCCTAGAATATACCATGATTATACCACTCTACACAGCCATAGAAAACTGTTGGAAATTTGCCTTTTGGTGGGGAAGTGCGTCCACCCATATTTAATGACTTAAACATTAGGGTTCTTTATGTTGGAGGCTTTGTCTCTTCACACGTGCATAATCTACTAAGTGAGTAGATGACCGTAAGGCCAAGAATCGTCAAATTTCGTTAAGAAATGAAAGAGATATTGATCCACGAAGTAAGGTGTTTGAGGCATGGAAATATGGTGTGGGACAAATCTACCACATCGATGGGAAAAAAGAAGAATTGTTCTCTTTATAAGTCTCAAAATTGACTTTGGGTTTGGGACCCCAAGGGTAACCCATGTGTTTGAAGGAGGGAGGACCTATGTGTGCTTGGGTTCGAGGCTAAGCCCACACGCGCGCCGCCGCCCGTCCGGTCTCGGGTCGTGGGCCTTGGGCTTCAGGCTTCTTCTGATAGACCCCCAAATTGTTTAATATTTACAGTTTGGTCCTTGGAGTTTCTGAAAAGATGAAATTGGGAACGACGGAAGGCCTACCATTTGGGTTGATTTTTGGAGCGTTAAAACTCCATTAATCTGCACTTAATCTCCTCCCTAAAAGCTCCTTTATGTTGCACATTAAATCAGCCATTACTTGGCTGATTAACTCCCTCACTAATGGCCATAAACAACCATTACTTGGCAATTGAGAAGTCCCTCCCCTCATACTATATATTGAAGCCTTTTGGCTCAATTGTTGAGACTACTATATACTACACAGAGACAAACAGAAGAGAGAACAATTGAAATTCTGTCCAAAACGTGAGCAGAAACAGTGGACGAAAACAGAAAACTCTTCATTCCTTTTCCATTCTTCACCAAGTCGTTTCGTGTTTGTTTTCTTCGTCAGAATCAACTTATTTGCTTTGTAGTGTTGATTAGTTGTTGTTTTATCTTGGGAGACTATTGCCCGTTAACGTAAAAGCATATATACGGGGCAATCTTGTCTTAAAGACAGAGAGTCATCTCTCGACCTCGACCTGATTAGGAGTGGCGATTAGAGGCTCGGTCTGGCGGGTCGAAATGGGCCGACCAAGGGGGTGAGTCGGGTCTAAGCGAGTGCAATGGCGGGACTTGCTCGAGTCCGATCCCGATCCGTCGATATCGGGCGGGAGTCGGTCAGATCGAGGTTGGGGTCGAGAGGCGGAGGAGTCGCGGATTTTCATTTTTAAAAAAATAACATATGTATAAAAACTCAATAAACAAGATAAGATAGTGTAATAAAAACATCTCGAAATTTGTTTGTGCCTCTTATATTAATAAACATGATTTTTTTTTTGTAATACAAATACAATTGTCTAAAATCTAAATTACAACTTTGTGGTGTTGTCCAAAAGTTGCAAATTACATAATAAAAGTTTCAATTAAAAAAATTACATTCTCAAAAAAACCTGTTCTAATTGCTTGATGATTTCCTGTGGTTCTTCGGTTGGAATTTGTATTTGTTGGTCAAATTGATCCACGTCGCTTCCACTACCTTCGGTTAAGATTTCGTTGTAGTTTTCATCTTCTTCTTCGTTGATCTCTTGAATGACGCTTGAATGTTCAAAACATCTCGAGCCATCAATGAAAGTGTCGGAAATGTCTTCTCATTCCCCCTCCAATATTTCAGCAAGTCTTCATGTCCATCTTCATTGATAACTTCTTGATGCTGATGCAGAACCACGCAAAACAAAAATATCCAACTTCGCTAATTTGGTTAGTAGTAGAAGTGCGACACATTCACATTTGAGGCTTTGATAGCAGCGAGAAACAACATGTCTTTGTGAGGTTGTGTTGAAGATGAAGAAGATGGTATGGAAGCGACAAGTTACTAGCATTTTCTTGTTGATAAAATCTATATATATTTTTGCATTGGTGTTCTCGGCTAGACAACACTTCTTCTTTAGTTTGTTCAATAGGTGGTGGGTGATTTAGATTTTTGGGACTTGGAGGTGGTAGTACTTCTATACAATCATAAATAGTTTCAATTAGTGATTTTGTAAATCTATTTTAATAGTATGATTTAATCTGAGAACCAATAATATAAATAGAGGAATAGGAATAAAATATTTTTATTTTGACAAACATTTTTAATAATTTGTCTTATAAATTTGGTTTTTCATATATTCACTAAGTAATAAAAATATTAGAGTTATATAAAACAACATAGTTGAAATAGTAGGATAATATATCTGGAAAATTCTTTTGTTGCTTGAAAAAATTTCTCTAAAAATACAATAAGTTGAAATTTTTACCCAATCACTATCTAAAATCATATAATTTGGATTTTTATTATGAGAGTTAAAAAAATAAAGTTATAGGTATTCTATAGTCATAAGCAACAAGTAGTTGCTTGTATAAAAATTCCACCTAGTGGATACTAACGTGGAATTTTCTATAAGGTAGTCCACAATCGTGACAAGTTTTTTTATATTATTTTCTCACGTTGTACTTTATTACTTTTAAAAATAAAGTTTATAGCAAATTGTATTTTACTAAGAATGTCTTCAAAAAGTGATAGACCATCCTTTATAATTAAGTTATATATATAGCCACATTTTATATGAAAATGATCTGAAAAAGATGGAGTTAAACTATTTTTAAAATTGTAATTGCGTAATTGTTAGAAGAAGCGTTATCTAATGTAATATTCATAATTTTATCGGTTATTAAAGTAATCATGGCTTTATGATAAATATTATTTGCAATAAAAGTACCAGTGTGTACCTATCATCTATATATCTATCGCTAAAATACGTTTTTGCATAGACCATTTATAATCTATCCAATGACAAATTCTGATTAAATAATCATGGCCGTTAGTACTACGACCTATATCAGACGTGATAGATACTTTGCCATTAAAATGATATAATGAAAACGTAAATATTGTTGATATTCATGCGAATTTAAATACATCTCTCTTAACGAGTTGATCTAGGAAACCGTTAAAAGCGAGGATTATATATATCTCTAATGTAATGAATAAAACCGCAGGAGATGAAGGAAATGAAAAGGCAAACCCTCCACAACAACTAATTTTGATATTGCTTCCCTATCTCTATGTTTATTGTATTTAGGACCTACAATTCCCCCGTCATAGGGTTAATTTGACCACTGTACTTGGTCGGGGACTTGATGTCGATGTGTGAACCTTGTCCAGATGGATCGGCGTTCTTGTGCTTGATTTTGAAGCTGGTATTGGGCATACCTAGGTGGATGAGCACTTACTATGTGTCTAATTAAGCCCCGTCCCATAGTGACCTTTTCGATTTTAAATTTTAAAACATTTTTACAAATTTTACATATAGCTACTTGATTCTCTACGTCTCTATCAAAAAATATCTATGCATCGATTTTAATGGTCGTTTCTTGGACCTCGTCTCATCTAGGGGAATAGAGGTATTTAGTTGAAGGTGCACTAATGGGTGTGTTGTCATCAACATTAGTGGGTGTATCATCTAGATCATCGTCTAAATTAAAGTCTTCTTGAGTTCCGGAAAAGAAATAGTTCCTCGTCTAAATCTAATGGTATTGTAGGAAAATGTTATAAGTATCAACAAAAATCACCCTGTGTAGGAATAAGATGATTAGAAGAAGTACCACTTGCCTGGTTGCCCCTACTAGAAGAAGTCTTACCCTTACCCTTAAACATACCTCTAATTCCTTCCATTTTTAATTATATGCTAACAAATAATTAAAGTAAATGAAATTAAGTCGCTAAATAAAATAAGCAGACAATAATAATTTAATGAAGGAGCAGAATGTACCAAGCATAAACGTAAAGTCGGCGTGTAATCGAGGTTGAAAATTGAAACTTTGCTCGATGGAAGATCCTCAAGCTAGTTGCCAACTTCACTCCCAATTCCCAAATGAATAAATAAAATTGAATATTTAGCAAACAATGTAGACTTGTAGAGATATATATTGAGAGATTAGAGAGATTGTAGGAAGATTTGTGAGAAAAGATGAAGAAAATGAGTTATTTATAGTTGAAAAATTGGGTTAAAGTGTAAATATAATAACTTATGGGTTAAAAATAAATATTAAGGGGTAGGGGTTGGGGGGAGAGGCCTAAAATGGCGGTTGGCCAACACAAAAATCTAAAATAGCCGTTGGTGCAGCGGTCATATTTGCAAAGGGGGGACAAAGTGGGAGTCGGGCTCGGGGCGGGCTCGAGGCGAGTCGAGGCGGGCGAACTGGGGCGGGCTCGGGTCTGGCGGGACGAGATATTGTCCCGTCCCGAGTTCGAGTCCCGCTCCCATTTTTTTTTTTAGTGGGGTCGGGGCGGGCTCGGGACGGGGTCGGGCCGTCCCGGCCCACTGGCCACCCCTAGCCACAGTTGTAACCATCCAGATTTAGTGTTTCTTGATTCCAGGTTATCAAGATTCAGGACTCAACAAGCTTGCGGCAGTTCTGAATATTGGCTTGTTTGTTTATCCTTTCGAACACTTGTAATATTTATTTACTTCCCGTACTGTTTTACATATTCAACAAAAACATCCAAAGAGGAGTCAATTGAAGGAAAGTTTTCATGGGACATGGGATTTGCTTGCTGATATGAGCAAGGCAGAGACTCAGAATGATACCTCATTTTTCAAAGTTACTTGGCATAAGAATCTTGGAAAAGGAAGCTGGAAATTTCATCATATCTTGAAGACTTCATCAAAGTACCCTTGGTTGATGCTTTATTTGAGATCAGATGCAACCATTGGAGTTTCTGGTGGATATCATTATGAAACAAGAGGCATGTCAAAAATAGTAAGTTTCTCTTCCCAATCTTCCATGTTTGAAATTATTCTTGAAAATTTCATTAGTGTACTCTTGTTATACAATGTCTTGAAAGACCTACAGTCTCTTGGAATCCTTGAAGACCTAGCGAAAAATCACACACAATGGTAAAAAAGATCTAGATAAGCAATACCAAATAGTTGGGATTAAGATTTAGTCATCTTACGAATACTTGCTATGAGTATTTTAGTCTTGTCAGACATTTATATACCAGTAGAAACTACTGAGAACTTCTAGTAATACACATACACATATATTCTTGAATATTTTGTTATCATGTTCTTGTTATACAATGTCTTGATAAACTTATCATCTTTTTGAATCCCTGCAGACCTAGCGAAAAATCGGATGCAATGGTAGAAAAAGATCTATATAGGCAATACTTAGTTGGGATGAAATTTTAGTCACGTTAGTACATTTTCTTTAGGTCCAATATCTGCTAGGAGTCTTTTGGTCATGTCAGACATTTATATGTCTCTAGAAAGTATAGAGCACTTCTAGTAATACACACATACATACACATCTAGAGATGATCTTAAATGGAGTGACGCGTACAATGAGATTCATATAGCCGATTCAAACTGACCCTAACTTGATTGCGATTGAGGCTTAGTTGTTGTTGTAGTAGTATTCTTGTTATACGGTCTTATATTCTGTTTGCTGATATGGAATTATGTCCCAAAGTCACCAAATTTCAAAGTGAAGTTCACACTGGATATCAAAAGAGGAGGTGGTCCAAGCAGCCAATTTTATCTAATGGACATGGGTAGCTGCTGGAAGAACAATGGCCAGCCATGTGATGGGGATGTCACCACAGACGTAACTCATTACAGTGAGATGATCATTAATCCTGACACTGAAGCATGGTGCAAGCCCAAAAATAATTTGAAGCTATGCCCACCTTACTGGCTTACCATACTTCTGCAAATGGAATTCGAGTTCATCGGACTGATGAGGCAAGATTTCCCTATGATGCTTATCATGTGTATTGCTCCCCTTGCAACGGAAAGTATATTGAGGAACCATTCAACTATTGTGATGAATACAGTAACCCTCAAGCTCAGGAAATACTGCAAATTCTGCCTCATCCTGTTTGGGGTGAATATGTATATCCAACTAAGAAAGGGGAAGGATGGATAGGTGATCCAAGAACTTGGGAACTTGATGTTGGGAGACTATCACAATCACTTTATTTCTATCAGGTACTTGATTATTTTTTTACGAGTTTTAATCTCTACACGAAGACTATTAGATCACCTAAAAGATAACTACATTAGTCACCTGAAAAATAAGACAGTTTACTTGCTACATGCTAAAACTTCATGACACTTCCAGTGTATTTTGGGAACCATATGAATGCATTAACCCCTAGATGAATTGTAAAGCTGTTTCTACAGTGATATTGCAGGATCCAGGACCCAAACCTGTTGAGAGGCATTGACCATCTATTGATTTGGGAACTGAGATATATGTTAGCAGCAATCAAGTTGCTGATTTGACCGTTAGCGATTTTGATATCATTGAATAGTTTCACTTTTTGTTAGGAATAGAATGATATCATTATTACTGATGAATAGTTTCACTTTTGGTTAGGAATAGAGTTTAGTAGTTTTTTTTTTTAGCTTGTTACAGTTATAACTTAAGTAGGAATCTCAAGGCTAGTACATTCTTTTGTTTATGTTTATATCAACCAGTTAAGATATATGATCATGTGTGCTTGCTTAATCATCTATGAAGAAATTGACACATTGCCAGATCTAAACTGACATTGCCATTGCATTTCAATTATTGTAGTTCAAACTTGATAGTACATATTGTCATTCTATCTATAAAGGAAATGTGTCAAATAGACAGTAAACTCAAACAGTCCTTGATTAAGTGGAAATGATAATCTTCTCAGTTCCTAAACCTTGAGATGGTCATGCGACATAAAGTATATGTTTTCAGAAAGTCATAATACATAAATAGACCATCAAACTTGGCATTAGCTGGCAAGTATGCCCTCCATCTTTGGGTGTGCACAAGAAGGCACCTCAACTTGTATAAAATTGAACACGTAAACACAAATGCTGACGTGACACATAAATTTTGGAGGCCTCTAGATGATCATTTTGTAAGTTTGAGTGTTCAGTTGACAAAGGGTAGACAATTTGAGGTGCCTACTTGTGCACACTTTGAGTTGAAGGATATACTTGCCAACAAAGGCCAAGTTTGAGGACATGTTTATGTGTTATGCCTTTCAGAAACCACTAGTCCATAATTTGATATCTATGTGAATTAGTCAGTTAACACAGCGTAATAATACAAAGATTTCAGATTCAAATCCGGGCTATAACACTTGGTGTGGGCTCAACTTTGGTGACAGGTTTATCCAAAGTTGTGCTTGTTGATTGCAATATGATGCCCGGTGAATTAGTTGAGATGATGGTTGAGTGATTATAACATATAGTATAACATGAAAACCCTAGGCCCAAATCCTAGCTATTACACTCGGTGTGATCACATTTGTTTCAACCTTGGTGTTTAGGTTTACCTAATAACTATTCATAGGGCTGTATAGTATGTTGTCCTGAGTAGATCATCGAGGTGCAAGGAAAATACTCGAATACCACTGTAATCCAAACATTTTTTTAATTGTAACAAAAGCATTTTCTTTAGAGAAACCTTACCTCCCATGTCAGCAATGGCTTTGCAATAACGCAGGTCTCCACCAGCCAAGAAATATTGGCCATCCATTGGTTTAGGTACACAACAATTTCATTATATGCAGAATGAATAGACAGTAACTTGGACATAATTGTTCCTAGTGGCAGATGATCTCAAAATCTGTCATGGATTTGTTTATTTGAAATTTCCTAAAGGTATCTCTTGCTCTCTTTTGATGCTCAAGGTTAAATGAGTTCCTTTTTCCTTTAGAATCTTTCTTACTATAAACGCAGTAAATAGGAAGAGTTGAGCATATGAAAGGAAAGGAAGTAGAAGAACAATTTTTTTTCTTCATTAATATCAATGATGCAGTACCTAGATATATATACAAGGGCATAAATACTAACTCACCAGGGAACACTAAAGCTAAAGAATGCCTATTTAGAGACCCTGACTAATGTCATATGATTGCTGGTCTGTCATCTACCGCGTTAATAGATCCCACTTCAAATCTCCCATGCTGCTTGATTCGAGGAAAATGCACATCCCAAACTGTCAACTACAAGGTGGATGTCCTCACTTGATTCAAAGAAAAATCAAAAGATGTCTCGTCTCTGCTAGGTTAGACCATACTGAACGGTGCCAACCTCTCTGTGAGCAGCAACAGCGACAGCTGCAGCACCGACTGCACCAAACTGTGTTTGCGCCTGTAGTAGTTTTGCATCCATGGCGATTTGACTTCCCAACTGTGCTACTCTTGCCTGTGTACGGTAATACGGGTTAGTGTTCATCTCAAAGGTCATACTAGCAGTCGACTTGGCAACCATGTACTGCCCAGGTTGTGGTTTAACTTGAGAGCGGTCCTTCTCAGCTTCTGTCCCACACTTCTCCAGATGTGCAGAATTACTTCTGAACAGATAGTGTGGAGACATTCCATGAGGTGGTACGACAGAGTTCTGGGGATATACTCTTCCGTCAGCGACCTCCTTGATGCTTCTGTCACCATCATATGGTAAAACTGGCCCTATAACTCTTCCAGGTTTGGCTGAAAAGGATATTAAAAGATATTAGAGAAGATTCCGACAAACATTCAACCCACCATCAAAAATATTTGGCAAGGACATTAAGAGCAAAGAATTCAACAAGCATACAACACTTCCTAAAGTTTCAGCATTACATATACTCATTGGGGCACCACTAAATATGATCTCTCCTCGTCCTTATTTGCTTCACCCCAATCCCCATCCCCACTTTCCCTCCCTCCCCAAAAAGGAGAGAACTTTAGAAAGCCTTCTCCATAGCTAAGTAGTGAGTTCCAGTTCGTCCAATGTTATTAAATATGGTGAAATATTTGACTTCACTTCGGAGACTGTAGACATACAGGTACATTATCACTAAAAGAGTGCCAGCAAAGATAGTGTTAACCATACCTGTGGGTACTCGAGGTGGTGGTCGCAAAACCTTCTGGTCTGTGACTCTGACGCCAGCAGTTGCCTTTTCTGTTACTTGCCTATGATCAAACATAGCGTTCTGCTGTGTTCTGGGGGGGATGGTACTGGAATTAACAGTAGATCTGCAACACATTTAAGAACATTTGTCATGAAGCCCCAAATAAACAGACTGAAAAGGAGAGCAAAAGAGAAAGAAGGAAGGAGGGGAGATGCTCCTAAGCAACAGCTTTTCCAATTGATGCACAAGATAACGTTCCAAATCTGAACCTCCTCAGAAAGTATGCAAGTACAACTTATTGTTCTAGGTTACTTCTCCAGCAAATGCAAGAACAAACAAAAGCTCCTCCCTTTCAGGAGATAAAGTTGAACAAACAGAAGCATAAATGAAAAGGACATAATCATGGACACAAAACCAACAAGAAGACAAACAACTTGTTGAATCCTACCGTGGGAGAGAGACGTGCTTTCGACCAGGAGGAACTACTGGGCCACTTTTACCACTATTTTCCTCTAGATAAGCAAATTGCCTTCTGAAGTTACCGATGGCACTGCATATTCAATGATTGTCACACCATCAATCAGTAATTTAGATAAGATACTGTGCTACAAGAAAATAGAGACAAGAAAAAGTAGAGAAGCATATTACAAACCTAGGATAGAGAAAATTTGCACCATTATTTCCAGCCATGTAGTCCTTCAGAAGTTGAGGATGATACTCTAGTATCTCCCTAAATATTAGTTCTCTGATGTCATCCTTTGTGACCCTTCGTCGCTCAAACTCGAACTCCAGCTTCGAGATTGGTTGACTACAAGGTTCCCTCTCAATCTTGGCCAGTCCCTTGAAGTACGGATCAGCCAAAGCCTAAAAGAAAAGAGGAAAAACACAAAAAATGAAAATGAAATTAGAAATGGACAAGCACAGACAGATGTCATTCATGTAATCTTAACGTCAGGAATATGAGGGAGAGTACCTCTTCAGCAGTTGGGCGATCCTTCGGATCAAATGCTAACAACCTCTGCAACAGTCGGAGTGCCAAAGGATCGGCTTTTGGAAATTTCTTAGTAAAAGGAACTGGGCTCTTTTTCCTCATGTCTGTCAGATACTTCCTTGCCTTGTCATTACGAACCTGCACTCAAGAGGGATACTTTCATCATTATGCTGCCGGACAATGCTAACATCAACAAAACAAATCAACTGATGGCTCTTACCCCGGATATGATATCAGCTGATGGCGTCCCAAGAAGATCGGTAATCAAATCCAACTGGTGAACAACACTTTTGCCCGGAAATAATGGTTTCCCCGTCACGACCTCCGCAAAAATACACCCGATACTCCAGATATCAATAGCAGGTGTATACTGCAGGGAATTTATACACGAATTAGAAGGCAAATCAGCAAAAAGCATCAGTAAAGCCCTACTGAAAAATTGACCCAAGACCTAACACAATTACCTGAAGAATAGAAAAATCAACTTCCAGGAGAGTTCAATAGTCCTCCCCGAACAAGAATGATTTTAATCTACAAATCACTATTTAATACAACACTCAGAACTGAACAATATCTTCTATTCTAACCAGAAATCCCTTCCATTTGAAACTATCACTACAGGACACATGGCAATAATAGTGAACATGACAAGTACCTTCTTTTCCTTTCTAAAACATGGAAAAAGGAGGCTTTACTGATGCCAAAAACAGCATCTAAACAACTGAATCCAGCAAAAACAGGCGTGAAAAGTTCTGTGACCACGCATACACTAGCAAGGAAGTGGCTAAACGAATAGATGACCAAATATGTGACCCTAAATTTGTTTGAGAGATAAATGGAATTAAACACAATTGTGTCAAATACCTATGTTATTTACAACACCACCTTGCCACTGAGTTGGTTCTCTTTCCCTTAGTTTCTGCTACGGCTCCCCAAGGAGAGGGTGTTGATACTTGAAAAGTATTTTGACAATTTTGATATATTTAAAAGACCACCTAAGACGAAGTTCTAGAATGGAACTCATAGATAAGGTTCAAAACAAAAAGTAGCTTGTATAAGGAAGCAAAAACAAGCTGCACACTATTCGCATAAATTACCTTGGAGAAGAAAGACCCACATAGCTCTGGTGCACGGTACCACCTTGTAGCAACATAATCCTGCATGATGTATCAAAAAAATATATAAATCAATAAAGTTTCAGTCAAAATCAAAGATTAAAATGAATGAAAATGCCTTATCTTAGTAAAGCTTTTATATATGATTTCAACTAAACCCTAGTAAAAAATCTCATAGATGGCATATGGAATAGAGCTAATATGAAAGCTTACCGTCCAAAATGTAGTGGTTGGTGTATCACTGAATGCAACCCTTGCCAATCCAAAATCACATATTTTGAGTTTACAATTTGCATTTGCCAATATGTTTTTTGGCTTCAGATCTCGATGGTACACATTTGCTGAAATGAACACACACATATATATATATATATATCAGTCAAAACAGCGGAAAAAAACAGAACCCTTGTCCCCCCCCCCCTTTCACCCAGTGGTTGAAAACAAACATCCTTCGGAAAAGTTAATGACAGAAGTCATAATACTAAGAGTTACCGAATCTCTAGACGTTTACCTGTGTGCATAAACTTCAATGCTCGCAGCATCTGATAGAGGAAAAACCGGTGGTGCTCATGTGTCAAGTCATCGTTGGCCTTAATGACATGGTGAAGATCAGATTCCATAAGCTCAAAAACAACATAAATATCTCTGAACTCTCGTCTTGAAGGTGGTAATATGATTCGCTTAATTTCAACAATATCGGGATGTCTTAGAAGTCTAAGCAATTTGACTTCACGCAGAATTCGAATTGCATCAGAGATGTGCTCGAAAATATCAGTTATTTTCTTTATAGCAACTTTCTCTCCTGTATGAGTGTCGATTGCAGCACAAACTACTCCATAACTTCCTTTGCCTATAACTTCCAAAATTTTATACCTATTAGCATCACCATACTCCGTGAAGAACTCCACTTCTTTGGAACTCTGTACGATCAATAACAAAAAATCAGATATGTCTACCATAGTTTAATGACTAATTAAGCAAACTAAATATAAGATCAAATTTGAACAGTGCTTGATATTCTCAAAGTATATTCTCATGACTATAAATTACTACATTCCTAGAACAGCAGACGTTTCAACAAAGAGACAAACAAGGATTAATTTGTAACTTGAAAGGAGAATATGTTCCAATTTGAAAATCATACTAGACAATCATGAAATACTATTTCAGAGCCAAATGAGGCCAAGCAAAGGTCTAAAGCATCAAATCACATTTCGAACTAACACAACAGTTAGCATGAAGTAAAAATCCGGAATCTAGAAAATAAAGAACATTTCAAAACTAGCTCCTGTGCAATAGCCCGCAAAACACACCGAAGAGATAACCAGCACTAGACGAAACAACAAATTTCACAAGGGCATTTTCATTAGGAATGTTAATTAGCAATATGGTTAGAGATTACTACAATTTCTAATAATCAAATAACTTAATCCTCAATATGCAAAATTCTCCATCTTCATTTAATGAGTTACCTACATATTCTCTAAATACATCAAATAACAGCTAAAATTAGTCAACAACTTGATGCTTCCAAAATTAAACAAACAGCTATAATCCTCCCAGCTGACTCAATCAATCAACTACACACTAGATGAATTCGTCTATAACCCTCTATATCCATTTCCTCTATTCGGGTCAATTTCATTTCAATATCCCTAAAAAAACCCATCTTTTAAGGAAAATTAGGGTTCTCTACCCTCAAATCTTAAAAGCAAGAAATAAGAAATCTCAATCAAGATCTCTACTTTGTTAAACACAAAGAAAATAATTTCAAATAGGAAGCGAAAGAAAGAAATAAACCTTGTTGCGTTGATCTTGCTGCATCTTTTCAAGACTTTAAAAACAAAAATGGATATCTGAGGGCACCCTTTTCTTTTCTTAAACAAAAGATCAGATCAAAAATATCCAAATCTCAATAATAACCCCAAAAATGAATAAATGAGAGAATAATCAACTGCGTATAACCAAACGGCAATCACTCGTTTTTTTCTCCCCAAAATTAACGTATCCAAACGTACTAAAACTGAACACCAACTAACTCATCCACTTTTAAGATTCTTTATAAACTAACATACATACAGAAAAAAGACTATCAGTTGAGCCCAAAAATCCTACAAAAAATTATTATAGGAATACGAAAGAAGGGTCCATTTTCGGGTTTTGGAAGATGGAGAATTTGGAGAGAGCAACAAGGAAGGAGGACGAAAGGAGAGGAGAATTGGTGAGTTTTGGGGTCTTTTTAAAGGCAAATAAAAGATTTGTGGCTTTGCGTGTTTATGTTATGTGGTGGTGTTTTTTCCTCTTTGTTATTTTGACTTCTCTTTCTTTTTCTCTATATTTTGTTAGATAATTTAACTTTTTCTAGTTAGAAAAGAGATATAAGTATAACACCAAATTTAACTTTTTCTAGTTAGATTATTTTATTTTTATATCGAAATTATTACTTTCATTTTCCTATTTTCTTTTTGAAATACTTTACTCGAGCTAAGAATTTACAGGAAACAATTTCTCTATCTCAACGAGGTAGGGGTAAGATTTACGTACATTTTATTCTTTTCAAATCTCACATTACTGATTGCACTAGGTATATTGTTGTTGTTGTTATTATTTTATTTTCAATTTGAAAAAGTGATATTACTACTTACCATTTGTATAAAAGAAAATAATTTTATAAATTTCTTATTTCTCTTTTTTTTTATATATTATTTTTGTACTCTCCTAAAAGATTATTTATTAAACAATCATTTTACTAAGTTGCACTATTAAATATGTTTTGAAAAAAGTTGACCAATAATAATCCGATAAGTTTGTACATAGTTGCTTAATGATAAATATAAAATTGAAATAGTTATAGAAATATCACTTAATTTGTTAAAATTGATAAGCGAAAAGAAAAATTTACGTTCAGTATACTTAGTAGGGCCATGCATTTTTATATCATAATTTTATAATTTTATTTCAAATCATCGTTTGTTTATGCAATTTGGATAAAATTTCAACTTCAACTTCAACTTTATATCATGATTTGAAATCTCAAATCACTCAAAAAGGTATGATTTGGGATTTCAAATCATGATTTCAATTTTTTTAAAATATAAAACTTGACCATAAATTTATATTTTGTAAAAACAAAGATCCATAAGTTGGTAGATATATTTACTAATCATATTTACCAATCATTTTATTAAATATTAAAAGATTTGCAAGTTGATGGTATATTAAGAGATTGTCCATACTAATAGAATATTTTGTAAATATTATATAATCTTTAATTATCTTCTGTATATGGTAGGTGTATAATTAGTTATTTACTATCTTAATTCTAGCCTAGGATTATATTTGTATTATGGGTATATTTACCACCTCTTTGGAATGAAATAAGCAAGGAAGATATTTCTTACATGTTATCAGATTCTAGGAAAAGTTTCAAATCCAAATATTCCACAAAACCCTAAATTTTTCTCGTTGCCGCCGGCTGCCCCCTTGCCTCCGTCCACTTCCTTCATCTTCTTTATCCCGTCAGCCATGTCTGGCTCGAGATTAAATTTTCATCCAGCCCTAGTTGTTTCAAACATTAAGTCTCATATCTCCGTGACTCTTGAGATGGAAAACGTCCATTATGTGACATGGACGGAGCTCTTCAAAATTCAGTGTAGGTTACACCGGGTTATCTATCACATAATTCTGCTGGAAAAGGTAAGTTGAATGTGCCAAAAACCGATGATCAAAAGGAATTATGGTTAACGCTCGATGCGACGGTTCTCCAGTGGATTTATGCCACAATTTCGAGTGATTTGTTGCATACGATTCTTGAACCCGACTCCAACGGCAATGGAGGCTTGGATCAATTACGTGACATATTTTGAGATAATAAAAATTCTCGAGCCGTCACAATTGAGCAAGAATTCTTCACCATTGACATGGCGGATTTTCCTAATGCATCCGCATATTGTCAATGACTCAAGGTTTTGTTGGATCAACTCAAGAACGTCGGGGCGCCGGTAACTAACAATCGGCTCATTTTACAAATGATTGTCGGCCTCACTGACGAGTATAGTGGAGTTGGTACACTCACCTGCCAAAGCAACCCTCTTCCGTCATTTTACTAAGCCCGTTCTATGCTCATACTAGAAGAATTGGGTTTTGCTAAAAAGACAACCACCGTGTCGAATTCCGTCATGGTTGCCGCTCCGTCCGATAATAACTTCATAATTTAAAAATTTGCCGCCAAACCGTGGTTAAAAGGGACGAAATAACAATAATGGTGATAAAAATCACGGTGGTGATCACAGTGGTAGCGACAATGGTGGTAAGGGCGGCGGCCAGCAGTAAAAGAACTTGGGCCAGGTGTGGCAGTTGTGCGCCCAGTGAGGCAGTGAACCACCACATTGGGCCTAGCAGTGGCCTTAGGCTGTCCCGCCCTGCACTTTTCTTTCGGGAACTTGGGCCAAGCCCAGTCCAAGGCACACTGGCCAGCAGCCCAGTGTACTTAAGTCACAACCGAGCCAGTGGCACCAGACCCACTCGGCAGTAGCCGCACCAATCGACATCAAGGCCGCGATGCACACTCTTGGGCTCAATCCATCCGACGCAAACTGATATATGGACACCAGAGAAACGTCTCATATGACGTCCTCACAAGGTACGTCTTATTTTAATTTGAGTAATAATCGTGGTATAATTATCGGAAATGACCATTCAATTCCAATTCATGATTATGGTAATACAAACTTGCCCCCCCCCCCCCGAACCCACCGTTAGCTTTCAAAAATATCATTCACGCTCCTCAATTGATTAAAAACTTAGTTTCACTTAGAAAATTTACCACTGACAATTCCTCATCCGGCGGCAACATTGGAACAACATACTCATTGGTTATAGATCTACATGCCCTAACATCAATTGATTTGATATGAGAACGTAAGCTAATCTTCCAATAGGCATAGTTTGAACTATCTAAAATGGAAAGTCTACCAATAGTCGGATTTGCCGGATCCATAACTTTAAATAACAGGACCAAGCACGTATTATGTTAAGTGTTGAATCTGATACCACTTGTTAGGTTCGGGTATGCTATGGAACAATAAAAACAAACTGGAAATAAACTAACTCGAATGCCAATTCAGTTTTCGAATGTCGGCGACAATGTCATCCGGCACCAGTGACAACACTTCGATAAAACAAAAAACTTTAAAGAGTAAATGCATTGGAAAAATAAAGAACACGAATGTTTAAAATTTACATAGGTTATATATATTATATAACCTATGACGGTCAATGACCGAAAGTATTGTATATATTTATTAAATACAAAAATTACAAATTCCTTTCTTTACAAATTTACAAGATGAAACGGAAAGGAATTAAACGTTGAAGTTGCAGATGACTTCTGCCTGAAAAATCTACCTAAATAGACATAGACAACTTCTCATTACAATTGCTCAATACAAAGCTAATCTAGAATCTAAACTGCAATTGTAATGTTTGACAGAATGTTGTCAACACGCTCATGCAACACTTGTGATCCAGTTTTCTGAGAAGAATTCTCGAGAGCTCTCTTGATATTTTTGCAATTTGTTTCTGGATATCGATTCACTTCAACATCCTCTCTATTTATAGTAGATATTCTTTCTTGAAAAGCTCATCGATTTGTTATGAGGGTTGAGGGAAAAGTGGGCAGCCGGTGTGTTTGTTGGAGAAGATCATGGAGCAAAATCCTCTAACTTCTTGAACTTGTTCCTCAAGCATAGAAACGACTTTGACTTGTTCTTCCCACGTTTTCATCAGCTCCTATTTACTTTGCCAAGTCACTTTTACTTCGTAGTAATATTTCCACGAATATTGCTTCATTCCGTGAAGTAATGCAAAACTGTTTTTCATAAAATATTGGTCCGAATGTTGTGACATTTGTTCCAACATTTATTAAATTCAAATTAATACTTAAAACGATATGTTGGGTAGAATGTCACAACACCAAACATTAACAAAGTTCATTAATGCACTTACCAAAAGTTAAATTAATACAATATTATTATGGGGGTGCAGAGCATAATGTAGATTTTTATTTATTTATTTCCTTTTTTTACTTTTTGCATTATCCAAGTCCATAATGTACATCATTGTTGTGTTGTCACTATTATGGAAAGTCAATATCTTTTAATTGTAATATTTTGGAACATAACTAAGGCAGCTGCTAAATTATTTTGTCAAACCATGCAAGCGTTATGGTTAATTAAAGACAACCATGAACCACCCATTAAAAGTATATAATGATGAATTAGAATACCAACTTGACCACTTTTCACCTAAATTATGTTTTGAAAATGGTCTAATTGGTTTATATCCCCTCCCCCCCCCCCTTTTTTTTTCCTTTGTTCATGATTAATGCCTTTTTACTCTCCTTCCCGTGATTCATCTCTTTATTCTTTCATCCATAAATCATCAGTCGATTTTCAATATAAGACAATTATATATAAGAGAAAAATAATTAAACCTTTTTGTGTACTAATATCAGAATTTAATTTGTTATATTTATCTTTAAGATAATACAAAATGTAAAAGAACAAAACTGATTTTCTCCGTACTACTATGTTCTTTTTTCAGCCTTCTTATCGCAATTGTAGATAAGGTTGCTCTCTTATCATTCATTGACCAAATATATATTATCACAATTATTATGGATCTTTTTTCTTTAATGCAACTGAAAAAAAAAGAAGGGATAAGAGGAGCTTCTGTCGGTGATTGAAATAACTATTAACATGTGTCACAGATAAAATTTTCTATTGAATAATTTAATTTATCCTTTCCAATATTTTAATATTTTTAATATAAAATGAAATGGTAGTAAAAATGATTAAGGGAGGAAAAGGAGTCAACATCACGTGGCTCATTACATTTGAGGTCCCTTAGGTTAGGTGACCCTATCAACCCCCAATGGTGAGAGTTTGTAGGGTTGGTGAGGGCTGTGGGGTTGGTGTGAAGAACGATTTCTCATTAAAGTAATATTTCCTCCGTTTCCAAAATAGTACTATTTGTTTTAATTTCGTTTTTAATTCGTTTAAAAAAAAATGTCTATTCCCTTTTATGACAATTCTTTAACTTCAATTTTCTACTTGATATATTTAATATCACAAAATTAAAGAATATTTTGGTACATTCTACACATTTTTAATCTAACACCACAAAATTAAAAGTTTTCTCTATTTTCTTAAATTTTGTGTCAAATCAAAACCAGACAAATATTTGAACGGAGGAAGTACATTTTTTTTTGGGTACATTACCATCCTTTTATTTGGTGCGTGTTTGTTTAAGTGACCATATTATTTTAAGAAGTATTTTCTTCGTCTGAATTTATGTAAAAGTGTATGATCGATACGAAATTCAAAAATAAAAGAAGTTTTTTGAAATTTATAATCTAACACTTAGGGATGGCAACAGATCGGATCAGGACCGGATCCTACTAGATCCAGATTCATTTTTCATACCTGGATCCAGATCCGGATCCAGATCCATCGGGTCCAAAAAAATCATATTCAAATCTGGATCCACCGGGTCCACGGATCGGATCTGGATCCACCGGGAACTTTGATACTGCTATGAAGGTTGCCGCTTCCTTGGTTTGCCATGTTAATTGGTATTTATTGCTTAATTTTGTTTACATTTAAAAGTAGTGCACTAGTAATTGTAGATCAAAATGTAAATATGGAATGGGTTTTGAAATTGTTGGATTGGTGAATTTATAAGCTTCATAAATGCACAATTGGTGATCTCAATTCATGCATATCCTAACACATGGCACAGTGCAAGAACATCATCACTCCTAGCGTGGCGGATGGTTTTGATCGGACAAGAACTACTCTGATGAAATTGTTTATCCGTTTAATTTGAAGAAAGTTTTAGTAGTGCTAATTAAAAAATATAATTACTGGCCAAATGTTTTGGTCAATCTTATAAAGACTAACAAGCCAATAATATCCTCTTAATTGTTTGTATTTTCTTGGTAATTCTCATGTACAATAATCTCTGCAGAGTCGCAGAATTTGACTCTCAATAAAGTAAGTTCAAATTTCATATTTGTTTACAAACAATATTCACATTGACCATTGATATTTACTCCATTGTTACATTAACAGTACATCAAAATTGAATTCTTTTTATGGATTCCAATACTTAAAAAAATAGGAAGTGATTGTCTTGGGTTGGGGGGAGAGGGGATCATGGTCCAGCTGAAGTCTAGAACGATGAGAACTAATCACCCTTCTAGGTTATTGATATATTTAATAAAAAAATGAATCCACGGGTCGGATCTGGATCAGTTACGGATCTCGAATGCAAGATTCAGATCCGATCCGTCAGAAACGGATTCGGGTCCGATCCGAATCCATCAGGTCCATATTTTGAAGATTCATATCCTATAAAATGGATCTGGATCCACCGGATCCAGGATCCACTGCCATCTTTAAACATAAGTTATAAATGTGTGTAGATATAAATAATCTCATTAAAGGTAAAATGAAATGTTTAAAGTTAAAGTGTTACTAAATATATAAAGTGTAATTCTTTTTAGAACCGACTAAACAATAAAGAGTGTCACATAATTTGAGACGGGGGAGTAAGATAATATTTAAAACAGACTAGCAAACGTAAGTGCTTTTGAGTAGTAACAAAAACTATTGATAAAATTGCTATAACTAACTCACTGTAATGGAGAATTAGCTATGGAAAAAGCAATCACATGAGATAAAACATTTGTTGCATTTGTGATATATATATATAACTAACTTGACAATGGTCTAATACCCTAATTAAACATCTAACTACCCTTAATTAATTGATTTCTAACTAACTAACCATCATGGCTAATTACAAAAATGCCAATGATCTATCTCTTAACACTCCCCCTCAAGCTAGGTGGTGCAAATAGATTCAACACCCTTAGCTTGTTTAAGATATAAGCATGTTGTGCCTTCCCAAGTTCTTTTGTCTTGATTGTGCCATCTTGTATTTTTTCTTTGATGAAGTGCAAGTCAATCTCTATGTGCTTTGTCCTATCATGGAAGATTGGATTAGCAACTATCTGGATAGATGACTTACTGTCACTGCATAACTCAACTGGTGTTTTGACATTCAAGTTCAACTCCTTGCACAATCTAGTCAACCATACGACCTCTGAAACTGCTGCTTCCATGGCCTTGTACTCTGTTTCTGCAGAGCTTTTTGACATTGTATTTTGTTTCTTTGCCTTCCAAGATATCAATGAATTTCCCAATTTCATCTCATAACCAGTAATTGACCTTCTTGAGTTTAGGCAAGATGTCCAATCTGCATTACAGTATGCAGTCAACTGTGATCCACTTTCAGAACTCAGCAAAATTCCCAACTCAGGCTCATTCTTCACATACCTTACAACCTTGATGGCAGCCTCCCATTGTGACTTCTTTGGCTTTTGCGTAAACTGGCTGAGAACATGTACTGCAAATGTGATGTCTAGCCTAGTCATAGTGAGATACACCAACTTTCCAACTATTCTTTGATATAAACTTGGATCATATAGGACATCATCAACTTTATTTCCAACATAAGTATCAAACTCTACTGATGTAAGTCTTTAATTGCATTCCATAAGTGTGTTTGCAGGCTTGGATCCTGGCAAACCTAGCTCTGTGATTAATTCAAGTGCAAATTTCCTCCGATTCATCAAATTCCTTTCTTTGATCTGGAAATCTCAATGCCCAAGAAATATTTCATTTCACCTAAGTCTTTTATCTTGAACTTCTCCTATAAAGCTGTCTTTGCCTCAAGGATTAAGTCATGATCATTCCCTGTTATTAGCAGGTCATATGCATATACCAAGATAACAACCAACTTGTGCTCCACCTTAATTGTAAATAAGGAATAGTCAAAGCGACTTTGAGTGAAAATTGAAGTGATAAATGCCTCAGTGAGCTTTAAATTCCATTGTCTTGAAGCATGTTTAAGCCCATAAAGGGACTTGTGTACTCTGCATACATAATTCTCCCCGTGACTGCCAAGACCCTGAGGAGGGAACATGTAAACTTCTTCAAACAAGTCTCCCTGCAAGAAAATATTTGAAATATCCATTTGGTGCAAACACCAATCATTAGCAGCAGCTAAAGCCAACACCACTCTGTCAGTCGCCATTTTTACAACTGGTGAAAATATTTTCTAGTAATCTAACCCTTTCTTTTGATTGTATCCCTTTGCTACCAACCTAGCCTTATACCTCACAATTTCACCATTTGCCCTGTACTTGACTCTGAACACCCATTTGCAACCAATGGGAATTTTACCAGGTGGCAAAGATACAAGAGAACATGTCTTATTATCCTTTAGTGTTGTAAGTTCCTGTTCCATAGCCTCAATCCACAAGGGATCCTTTATAGCCTTATTATAAGTATGTGGTTCTTTGATAGAAGTCATGTTGGCCAAGAAGGATTGATACTTTGAACTGAATCCAACAAGAGACAAGTAAGACTGCATGGGATAAGTACAAGAGTTTGATCTGGTATGAGGTAACAATGTTTTTATGTATATTCTCTTGAAACCCGGTAGGAGTGGTTCTTATCCTTCATGACCTTCTTTGGGCATCAAGTTGTGGAGGAATAAGATATTGTATTGGTGGTAATTCTGGTGATAATGTAGGCAAGTTGAGTGACTCTGAGGGTCAAAGCTTAAAGTGATTAACAATATTATGAGTGTCAACATTAGGAATATCAATATATGGTGCATGCCTAGTATTAGTAAGGATCGGATATGGAGACGTGGAAGCAGGATCTTCCAAAGAAGTGAATACTCCACTGGGAAACAACTGAAACCTTTTCCCCCCTAAGCATTTGGAAAGGAAAAATGGGTTCTTTTAAATGGACATCCCTGCTAACAAAGAACTTATTAGTAATCAGACTAAATAATATGTATCCCTTCTGTGAGATATTCATCATGAAAACAACTACTAATCTTAGAGAAAACTTATCACCATCAGCCAAACAAGTAGCATAACACAAACATCTCACGGTTCTCATATGTTTCATAGAAGGTACTCTACCATATATTTTCTCAAAAGGAGATTTTCCACCTAATACTGACAAGGGCAACCTATTGATGATATAACTTGTAGTTTGAATACATTCAAATCAAAATCTGAGAGGCAAGTGACCTTGTAACCTGAGAGCTCTAGCAACCTCCAAAAGGTGTCTGTGTTTTCTTTCAACCACCCTATTCTGTTTGGTGTAAGGACACAGAGCTTTGATGTATTATATCATTAGTTGTAAACAATTAGTACATGAGGAGTTAATGCCATTATCACTTCTAAATACATTGACATTAGCTGCAAATTGAGTCTTTATTAATGCCATAAATTCCCTCAGTACAACAATGACATCAATTTTAAATCTGAGTAAGTACACCCAAGTCATTCTACTACAATCATCTACCAAGGTTAGGAAGAATCTACATCCATCATGACTGTATACTCTATAGGAACCCCACACATCAGCATGTAACATTTCAAAAGGAGTATTACATCTACTTGTACTACTGGGAAACTTGACTCTTGTTCGTCTAGCTAAAGGACACACGGTACAATCCTTTATTCCTGCTTATTCCTCATTAAACTTCATATTAGAAATCAACTTCAAGACTTAATTAGGGGCATGACCAAGTCTCTTGTGCCAAACTTCTATGTCTTCCAACTTATCAACTAAGTGAGTTGAGATGGTAGCTACTGCATTATTGTCATTAGTGATAGGTAACTGGATATTGCATAAGCCTTCACTCATCTTACCAATCTCCTTCATCATTATATTGTGAAGGTCTTGAGGCATCACATATAGATCAATCAAAGAAAGTGACAACACATTTCAAGTCTCTAGTTAGATGTGAAACTGATAGTAAGTTATGTTTAAATCCTGACACATATAAGACATTATCAATAGTATTATGCTTGTTCAGTTTGCATCTCCCAACACCGGCAATTTATAAGGCATGTCCATCAGGAAAATACACTCACCTTATACTTTCTTTAGTAATTTGCCTAATGCCATCACGTAATTCTTCACTACAAATCATATGATTTGTTGCTCTTGAATCAATTATCCATCTCCTAGAAGCCTTACTCTTAGTAGCCAAAAATATCTGAGTCATATTTGCCCCATTTTTGTTATCATAGTTTTGTGGAACTTCCTTGTAAATCATCTTGAGGATTTGATCATATTTCTCTGGTATGAAGATCATCCCTGCTCCATGGTGTTGTTGTGGAACTTGATTGTCCAAATTGAGTTGATTCATGCTATTCTCCATTTGCTTAGGCTCTTCATGGACCGTATTTGCACTAGTCTGATGTTGATAAGGAATTGGTGTGACTTTCTTCTTGAACTTGTTGTTAACCTGACTACCAGCTTGGATTGCAAGTAGTCTACGACATGTCTCTCTAGTGTGTTACACCCCATAGTATCGCATTCTGCCGTGTCGTCAATGGACACCGAAGTCCCAGGGAGAGAAACGACCTTACAGAAGGGTAATAAAGGTTTACAACTTGTTTATGGAAGTACCAGAGTGATTGGAAATTAAACAGATTGAAGAAAATACGTTTTGATAAAATCAGGAAATTGTGTATTTTGACGGGGAGTTTGATGGGCCATCAAGAGGCAGATTGATGGTCAAGATTGATGGACCATCAACATGTTTGACAGACTGTCAATCCAACCGTCAAGTTGCGGTGGTAGAATTTGGGTTAGAAATATTGGAGAAGGTACTAACTAACAGTCACCCATTAATAAGGATCCGAATAATATAAGGTCCCCGGAAGGAAATGTAAGTTATTCTATGGAAGACGATCCGTCTATAGAAGATGATATGTCTATAGAATAAGATCCATCAGAAGATTTGTCTATGGAAGAGGACCCATCTGAGGCCCCAAAAGAATCGCCCTTCCGAGTGCCATCTATTCCAGTGGTGTTGTCAGATCACAGGAGGGCCCGCACAATAAAAAGGCCATCATCACGTCGATCATTTCTGGTGGGGTTAGGTGCTAGTGGTCCTATGTAAGCAACAACGCCCCCAATTGTCTTCCCAGAGCAGGATAATGTTCAGATACCCCACAAGATAGACCTTTCGAGAGTCTGAGAAGCACATTATCATGGAAGTCAGTTAACCAAGGTTCACCCCTAACGAGTAGAAGTGAGAAAGAAGTAACCAGTAGATATAACATAAGTTTTGGGATGAATGCAAATGCTAAAGGTGTCAGATCGAAGCTCCCATGTAGCAATCAGGAAAGCACAAGAAGATGTTAGAAGTAGTAGACCACACTATCAGCAATGTGGAAGGAGACATGACAGAGTATGTCTATCCAATATCGAGCTATGTTCTGGATGTGGAGTTTTGGGCCATAGGGCCAGAAAATGTCCCGAGAGATCTCAGTCATTGTGCCATCAGTGTGGACAAGTGCATTAGGGACAATGTCCATGTGATTTTGAGGAATGTTATTGGTGCGGGAGCAGAAGCTATAGGGTGTATAGATTCCCGAGATTAAGTAAGGGGGAATAGCAGGTCCCGATGCCACTCAAAAGTTATGTAACTAATCAGGTATGTAGATAATTTTATTAAGAATATGTGTGTTTATGCCGATAATCGGTCAGTTATCATTGATATAGAAAATGTGTCATACAGATATATACATACCATGAATGGATAAAAGATGTAAAAAGTAGTGAGTGAAATCACAGCTATGTTCAAGGTTCTAAGTAACGTGATTTAAGAATCAACCGTATCTCGGTTACATGCAGACCATTACCTTTAGTTTTCATAGCGTGAGTAATATTGGAGCACAGAAGATATATGGACACGTGAGGTGACCTAAAAAGGGCTAGTTGTAAACGCAAGGGATTAAGGGAAGCCCCGTAAGAATGATAAAGAATATGGATTTCTGGGAATAAGTTACTTGAAGTTTTGTTCAGAAAATAGTTAAGGAAAAAAGGACGCGAAATGTTATGTATATGCCAGCAACCCTAAATTCCTCCATAAAGGCTAAACTACTTAGGCGGACCGTAAGACAAAATAAGTGTTGTCGATCAAAGGTGGATGATATACTTTCCTCACCCGGACAACATGTGTGTATACGGCAACAAGATAACAGAATTTTCAATAGATACATAATGATAAGTGAGGCCGAAGGAAGTTTCTCATACCAATAGATCGATGGAAAGAAAGAAATAGTAAGAGTATCCATAATGGGATTGGAGTGAGATGCCAAGCAACAGATTGCCACTATAAGATAAGGATATTAGTAAAAAATTGGTACTCAAGCTTTCTGAGCCAAAAGATGTAATCTATAACACTCGTAAACAAAAGCGTTGGGAGCACACTAAGATATGAAATCTTTGAAGGAATTTAAACTGGTGGTATACCAATTGGCTGACTGGACGATGATTATAGAAGCATTCTAATGCTAGTAAGGGGAAGAAGTTCAAACCAGCGACAAGGTTGAATCTCATCACAAGTTGCAGTTAAATATGTCAAGCACTAGTTCCGCCACGAATATCGATAAGGACCTTTAAGGATATGTGAGTGAAAGTAGGGACAAGTGAAACCCGATATTATTACAGGATGAGACACTAGAGAAATGGTCCGGGATAAATGTTTAGGAGAAAAGAAAAAAGATAAGAGCAAGGAAACAATAGATAATCATGGAAAGTAATGGTAAGTAGTAATTGCCAAGTGAATCAGTGACCCTACCAGAAGGATAAGAAAACGATTATAAGGTTAAGGTCAATGGCTACAAAGAAAGCCAAAATGGGGATATGAAGATGGTAGCATTGATTCAAGTATGGTAAACACAAAGGGATCTAGTAGATCAACACCTTGTCAAAGTAAATATTTTCAATAAAAAAGAAGATAGGATGACCCCTAGCATGAGCAATATTGAAAAACCATACGATGTTGTCAAAGGTTGGCTCTTGAAAGCAAGTGTGCAAGGGATACCTAACGAATGAATAATCGAATATGACATGTAAGGAATCTTGGAGCTATGAGGAGCAAATGTGTTCTCTTGGCGTGAAGGAAATGCTAATAGTGAAAGATCATAAGGTTGGAACCAGTAAATATAGCAGACACTCAAGAAAATAAACCCAACAAAGGGAGAAACTATGACGGTCAGAACGAAAAAGAGAGACCAAAAAAAGTGAGAAGGGTAGCATAAGAAGCAAGAAGTTCTGATGTAATAGACAAGACGATAATGGATCATAGAGTCGCGTACTAGTGGAAAATGAGAGCCATTATGGGAATTACAAGAAGGAACCGCCCCAAAGGAGTAACAAGTGGTCAATTGTAATAGAAACTGGATGGTATCCCCGGAGGCGGTAGGTAAATGAGTTCTTCCTTATATTAGGAATTTAAGGAGTACCGAGATAGAGTACCCCATTTAGAGCTCACTGAGAGGTTTGTAATACAGAGCAAAGATAATAGCGAGAACCTTATCAAGTTCCAAAGATTAAGAATATCGAGTAATAGCATTCGAGGAGAGTTACCCTTGAAACTAAGATAGTACATATGAGTTCTTAAATGACATGGGAATCATTATGGGCCATTGTGTGATCATGATATTAATGCCTAAGTGACTTATCAGTCTGTACGATAATAATTAAGTCTGTCTATACAATCAAAGTTTGATCAAAGATTTATTTTGAATACTACCTCAAGCCATGGTACGATTGCTCATTAAGACAACCAGCTAATCAAATAACAAGTTTAAAAGAAGATCTGAGTATTCAAAATTTCCATTGTTCCATCCTAAGATGATCAATAAAGATTTCAGATCAGATTACCAGACCCAGACCGAGAGTGAACGTATATAATTTGGAAGAAATTTGAAATAAGTATCGATGTCTACTAAGAGTCATATTACCAGATCGATAAATAAAGAATATTACACGACAAAATAATAGAACTCTTATCGATGTCACAAAAAAGAAAGGAGCCGACAGTAATAATATTAGATTGGAGGAAATAAGTATGAGGAAATATTTAGATCAACAAGGAAATCAAGTAAGAAATTGATGTTCGGAGTAGGATTCAACTAGACAAGGAAGAAAGATTTCACTTAAGTGTATTCAAGATCATAATATCGAATTTAGTTGAGAAATGTAGTAATCAGCAAGCAGAGCATAGTTCTAATTAGAGACATTTATTTAGGAAATACTCCAAATAAGAGTGGAGAAGAGATGTATTGACGAAAGAAATTTTTGAATCAGTAGGCTGCTCAAAACTTATGTACCATAAAAGGACATTGTTGAGAGGGGAAGAAGAAGAGTAGATAAAAAGTGGATTAAAATAAATCTATTATTTTCACATTCTTGACTTTGGTGATCATCGTACCACAATCTTTCATCATCATCTTACGCTTTGTGCCTACGAATTATGCTATTTAAACTTCATTATGAGGTGAACATTATAACACAGAAAAGATGAATATATCCCAGATGTCAGAATATAATGGCTCAAATAAGGTATAACCATCAGGCAATGGTGTAAAAGAAAAGTACAACTATGTCAAAGTTGAGGATATACCAACAATGTATGTCAGTGTAATTTGATCAAATGACATGATGAGATAGTTCTTAGTCCGTAAGAACTTTGTTAGAAAGGTCACGGAGCCTAAGAATCACTCTACTAAAACAATTCAGATACTAGCTTCCTGTTAGTATTCGTTCGGTATAATTCCTCTATTCGATTCAATTTATCAAGTTGGACCTTGTGCCATATGTAATCAATGTTTCTGAAGCAAACATAAAAAATGCAGCTTGGATGTCAGCAAGAAGATATTAAGGCAAGTTATGATTGAACTTTCTCTAATTTTTATAAGTATAAGTGGTCGTGTGAGGCCGATTAATGTTATCCTGATATTGTGTTATCCTGTGTGGCATTGAATATATATTTGGGCTGCTTGACAAGTTTTAGATAGTCTTGTTTATAAAGGAAACTCTATCAAAATTTCTGGAAAAATTGAGAGTTAGAATATTTTCAACATTCGTCTAAAGGGGGTGGGGGGAAGGATGTTACACTTCGTAGTATCACGTTCTGCCATGTTGCCAATGGACAACAAAGTTCAATGGAGAGGTATGACCTTACGGAAGGGTAATGAAGGTTTACAACTTGTTTATGGAGGTACCAGAGTGTTTGGAAGTTAAATGGATTGAAGAAAGTACGTTTTGACGAAATTAGAAAACTGTGTATTTTGATGAGGAGTTTGACGGGCCATCAAATTATTTGACAAACCATCAAAATGCAGGATTGAAATGGCAAAACGTCTAAGATTTTGAGATATCAGGAGGCAGTATGACGGTCAAAATTGACAGACCATCAACATGTTTGACGGACTGTCAATCCAACCGTTAAGTTGCAGTGGTGGAAATTTTATGTTGGGTTTATATTTGAGTTACACGAATTGAGGCTTATTTTTCTTCAAGAACAGATCCCTATACTCTCTCCAAATCCTCTCTAAGATACTATATTATCCCAATATCAAGTCCAAGCCATAACTCGCAAGAATTACGTGCTAAACTTCGTGATTATCATAGGAATTGTCGTCTTCTTAAGGAACTGATTTCGAAAACCCTTGGAATGAAATACTCTACTGTTTTGAGGGGATTTTGATACATAAAGGTAAGTCTTGTCCTCCTTTACTTATGTTTGTGTTTAATTGATGATTTGAAGAAAGTTATGAAAGGATTTTCATAATCAAAACTTCGTAAACTTATGAAATCCTTGTAGTTGGAGTTGTTGGGTTGTTACACTATAAGTATGTATGGAGTTTGATTGTTTGGGTACATTATGGATTAAGAGGAATATAGTTTGAAGGATTGTGAAATTGAATCACATAAGACTTTCCATATAAGAAAATCTTAAAGAATAGTTTATGCTTCAAATTATTGAAGAACACCTATATGAGTTTTTTTTTTGTTGTGAAAATTGTGTTTGGAGAATCATGGGATCGAATTTCATAAGTATCTCTTGTAAACGAATCTAAGGACCTGAGATGTTCAAAGTTGCCGATAAGATACCTACATAAATTTTTTTTATGGAATTTGGATTCAATATTGATATCAACTTTTATGTGATATAGATAATCATATGTAAGAGGAATGAGGACTTGTAGAATGTGGTAGTGATGAAGACTAGGTATGTTAAGGAATATTCTTTCATTCTTTTGGCATGATCGATAAGTAAGTGTAACTATAACGACGTCACTTCAAAAGGAACTCTATTCTTAAAGTTTAAGCTTGCAACTGCTTTCCTATCATATTGTTATGATCTATAACTCCTGTTGTTCTACTTTGGAAGTATTTTCCTGACTTGATAGTCATGTGAATCTTATGCCTTTTTATGACCCTTGTTGACTCTTAGTCCAATCCATCGATACAAATACAATTACATAACGATAATCGAAGGATAATGACCCTACGTCACTCCGATTGGATCCATAAGGCTCTTCAGAGTCAGTCATTGTATTGCACTTATATATATGTAGTTATTTTTTTACCGAGGCACGCTCTAGTCGGTCAGGTACAATACATATTTGTGCACACCACTGTAGTTGGTTTTGATATTACCGAGTCCCATATTTAGGCCAGGTACGACCGAGTCCTCATCTAGGTCGGGTACGATATATATGTATTATGATATAATTTTTCCCACAGAGAGGTTGGATATTACACTATATGGCCCCGCTAAGCAGCTTGATTTTACAGACATGCATATCTCTTCATGATTATGACAGGTAGGCCCTCAGAGGCTATTTATGAGTTTTAGATTGACTTATGTACTCTTATATATTATGTTATATCTTTTATCCATATTTATTATCTGCCTTACATATTCAGTACATCTTTCGTACTGATGTCCCATTCCGGGGACACTGCGTTCATGCCCGCAAGTACAGATAGAGCTACAGATGATTTTCTCACAGTAGGTGACTCGACTCAGATGAAGATTGTCACTCTCCTTTTTTCAGAGTTGTGTAGTGAGATGATAGGTATGATGGACATGCATATATATATATATATAGTTGGGTATGCGGGGCCCTGTCCCGATCAGTTCTTGTCGTTATACTCTTTAGAGGCTTGTAGTATTGTGTAATATAGTTGTGTGTGGCCTTATCGACCTCTCCAGTAGACTTATTATATCTATGTCGATCTTGTTATGTATATATCTACAGTTTGGGCCTTTTTGAGTGTAGGTGGTTATGTCCTTATTCAGTTATGTTTATCGGAAGTCTTATCGGCCTACAAAGGGTTGAGTATGTCACATATATCAGGATTGGTACGCTCGAACCTTAGGACATTGGGTGCTGACCACCCCCTCACCCCCCCCCCCCCAAGGTTGGGGTGTGACATAGTGTGTCCTATCCAATTGCAGCAATCACAGTATAAATGCACATTCTTCCCTTTGTAAACATTCCTATCATAATTGTAATTGATCCTCATGTGATGACCCCCTCTGTTGGTGAATAAGGCAACTCCATCTACACCTTCTTTTGAATGACTTGATTGACCAGTCCTGTTCAAGCCTCTTTGGCTTTCTTTTGAGATTATCATAGCATAACTTTTTTGATGTTAGGAACTGGAACTATCAACATGATTTGGCTTCTTTGATTTGAATAAGCCTCATTCAATCCAATTAGAAACTAGAATAATCTATGTTTATCAAAATGCTCTGCATAACTCTTTGATTCTGAACACCCATAGCTTGGGCAAAGCAAAAGTGAATCAAATTCCACCCATATTTCCTTCAATTTTGTGAAATAACCAGATATTGAACCAGTTCCTTGTGTAAATGCTATAATTTATTTATGGAGATGGAAAACCCTAGAATAATTCTCCTTTTTCAAATCACTCCTTTAAATCTGCCCAGACTTTGCTAGCATTAGACGCATACGCAACACAATTGATCAGATCATTAGTAACTGCACTCATGATCCACGAGAGTACTGTGACATTAACTTTCTCCCATAGATCATACAACGATGGATCAAACTTGTCTTTGGTGTGTATTGTCGAGAAAATCTATTTCACTCTTCCCTACTAAAACAATCCTCATCGACCTACACCATAGTGCATAGTTCTTGGTTCCAGTCAACTGAAAAGAGATTAAGGGGCTACCTGGTGTATCACACGATTGCAAATACAAGGGATGATGAAGATCGATCATTGTGTTCATATTGTTCGACATATTTGGTCCAATTGCACCTCAAATTTCACTGCTTTCTTCTCCAATCTCCATTAAAAATGCAATTATGAGTACTTGAAATCCTAGAAATTTATCATATCTTTAATTGAGCAATTCAACGACTTCAATGAATCACAAAGGATCGATTACGCAACTCTAGGATCTTGCGGACTCTCCCGCTCTGATATCATGATAAAATTGCTATAACTAACTCATTGTAATGGAGAATTAGCTATGGAGGAAGCAATCACAAGAGAGAAAGCAGTTGTTGCATTTGTGGGATTGAAAGATATTATTGAATGAATAATGAATGTAATCGTACAAGTACATATATACAACTAACTTGACAGCTGTCTAATACCCTCATTAAATATATCACTACCCTTCACTAATTGATGTCTAACTAACTAATTAACCATCATGACTAATTACACAAATGCCACTGATTTATCTCTTAACAACTATTTTTCAGGAGTCGAAGAAAGTAGCTTTCTTCATAGTCACTTTTGGAACCTTGGCCAATTAAGCACAAATTACTGCTTTGATATTCAAAAGAGTTTATCAAATTAATTAACCAAATACAAATTGCTTCTCTCCAGCAATAATTTATTTACCAAAAAACTTTTCAAAGTTAATTTTGGAAGTTTGACCAAACATGCTATAAATATGTGTATAATATATCAAACAATATCAAATTATCATTTGAATCTAGTAGTCCTATCAAATTATCATTTGAATCTAGTAGTCATTTAAGCGTTTCTCCCTCTGTCTCAATTTTTGTGAAGAGTAAAGAAACTTTTCTTTAATCGTGATTCTTTTATATATCTTTTAAATATTTTAAGTTTTTATTATTGTGACTTATATTATTTTTATGTAATTTTTAAATATGTAATTTTCATTTAAAAAATATTTAAAAAATTTAAGTCCGAATTCACATTTAAAAGTTCTATTGTTTGACCCTCGTACCTCGAATTATCTCACATAATATGGAATGATGAAAATATTGATCAAAAGATACATAAATTGCAACAGAGAAAATAGTAATTAATGTATGTTCATATTTTATTTTGTGTTTTTTGCATATTCCATAAAATAATTCATAATATTAATTATAAAAAAATACTATCAAATGTATTATATATTCTTGCTTAGTGAACACTTCACTATACAAAAACAATTAAAATAAAATTTAGAAAACAAGTAGTAAATAATATTCTTAAGACATAATGAATCAAAATTCCCCTAAATTATTATATTTTTTTTAGTTTTATATTTAAACTATGTCTAGTTATGTTATCCTTGTGAACTATAACATTCAGATGCTAAACTTCCTAAACTATCACTTTTCTTTTTCAATTACACAATTAAATTATACTTAGTTTACATTTCTGATCCATTATCTCTATAGTATTAGTATTGACTAATTTGAAATGTTCGAGACCTCTTTTGTAGGAAAGAGACTACCCAAGATATTGGCTTTAGTTGATGGTGAAATGGGGATGACGTAGAGAGAGACAAGCCACGTGTGTGCAAACAATTGCCAAGCGATTCTCTATCCTCCTTTTGTTTCTCTCGACTTGTCTCATTCATCAAGGATGACAACGGATCGGATCTGGATCGAATCCTACTAAATTTAGATTTTTTATATCTGAATTCAGATTTGAATTCAAATTCATCGGATTCATAAAAATTATATCAAAATTCAGATCCACCGGATCCACGGATCGGAACTGGATCCACATGTAAAAAAATTGTCTTGCTAAGAATGTAACCTTGCTAATAATTTTTTTTGAATTGACAAATGATTTTTACTTAGCTAACAGTTTACTGTGTTTCAATTTTGAAATGTTCATATGAGATATTTTGTTTGTTGTCTCGTTTTGATCGTGAGCTATTAATTGAAAATGTTGGACAATGACAATAGTTGTGGAAAATGCTGACTAGTATTTCCACAATACATAACTTGCATGTGTTTGGAATCTTCACAAATGAAGTGAATATAATTTTAACTACTTGTCTATGAAGATGTTAGTCATTCACTAGTATAACATTGATTTTATTATTGAAGTTACCTCTTTATTTTTGAGTTAATACGGGGGTAAATTAAACTTGCAAGGATGTGCTTAGCAATTTTAAGAAAATACTTATAAAATTACATTATAGGTTATGAATATATTTAATAAAAAACGGATTCATGGGTCGAATCTGGACCGGATACGGATCTCAAATACAAGATCCAGATCCAGATCCGATCCGTCAGAAACGGATTCGGGTCCGATCCGGATCTGTCGGGTCCAAATTTTGAAGATCCATATCCTATAAAACGGATCTGGATCCACCGAATCCGGACCGGGTCCAGGATCCACTGCCATCTCTACTGTCATCCCGTTATCACTATTTATTTTTATTATTCATAATTAATACTTAAAATAAGTTTATTAAATTTGAATAGTAATTCGTTCGAACTTAAACATTGTAAGTATTATACAAAGTAGTACTCTTATCAATAATTATTTTAAGGCTTTTTAGTTCACGGACTAAGTTATTTTAGAATTATAGTTGTGAAATTATAATTTCCGGACTAATTTATTCCATCCGGAAGATGACATAAAATAATACCTAATTTAAAGGGATATCTAATTTTGTTTGGTTGAAGATATAATTTTATCCCAAAATAATTTATTTCTTTAACCAAATAAAATATAGATTTTATACCAAAAATAATTTTGGAATATCCAACCTTTTCCATGAACAAAACGAACTGTTAGTCGAAATTCATCTGCATCACATCTTAAAATATGATAAGTCACAAATGTTTTAGAATACACTACTACTCGTTTACCTTAATTAATCAAATTCATTGGACGGTGCTTGACTAAGTATATAAATTTACAATAATTAAAACTATTGACATTCCTTCTTATAGGAGCACGACACTAAGGGCAGAATAAAATACTAAAATTATTTTCTACATATAAAAAAGGGTCTATGTTTTATGAAATTGATTGACAAAAAAGAAGGTATAATTATATTGGTCCTTAAGTTATAGTTTGTCTTTGTATGTAATATTTTGTTAAACATATTAATCTTCAATTAACTAGTTAGATTGTGTTTTTGCTCTTTATATAGAAAATATGTAATATCTAGATTATATTTAAAATTGTATTACCTCAAACATGGAATAGTTGTACAAATTTAACATAATACATTGATCACTTAATAATTCATTAAATTTGTAAAAATTCACAATCGAGGGTCAAAAGTACACATACTAATTAATTGAAGGTCAAATAATGTACTTAACTATAGAAGTTTATCAATATTTAAAGGACTAAAAGTGCTAAAAAGGAAATGTATTTTAAATAGGGGGAATTGGGGAAACATGAAGATAAACACAAGTGGATTCGATCACCATCGGAAAAAAGCAAGGGGCAAGAACTACTTATGTACCTTGTTTATAGACATTGGTTGTTACAACTTGCAATGAACTATTACCAACCACAACAATACTTATAAAATTAGAATATGCTTTTATTATTTATTTTTTGTTGAGTCAATGGTGGTGGGAGTATCTTATTTTATATTCCAATGGCATGGCCTTGGATGCTTCCCATCACTATTAGAACTTTTTTTTATATCCAGCTTCCCGGCTTACGTCAGACTATTCCTGAAGATAGTAGTTCCGGTCCCTCAGCACTACGACCAATAAATCGCGGGATGTGCATGAATGACCAGGGTTTGAGGACAGAGCAACTTATATCACCTACAAGGTCCTATCCCAGAAGAGAGCAAATTGCTCTCACCAAAATTCGAACGCACGCTGCAGGCCTCCAGCTGGATTTTAAGTTCCCATCCTTGCCATCCAGTTATATCCGGGGAACACTATTAGAACTTTTTAATTCCCTCTCTATGTGGTCCGTCCTTATTTTCCCCCTCTTTTAAATCATGATCATTTTGATACTAAGGGTTACTTTTATGGGGTGTCATTACAATTAAAATAATAAAAATATAGTCAATTCCTACTTAATTATTACACCATTTGTGGGGCCAGTTATTACATATGTTGCTGGCGGATAAAGCTTGAATTTTTTTCCTCCATACGTTATTAAATTAAGGTCTCACATTTTCGAATCAGCTCACGATTCTTCAGAGAATTTTGTACTCATATGCAATGGCTTGACAAACCTTATAGTTTCACCGGAACATTATGGATATCATCCCATTCTTCAATCAAACCTTATAGTTTCACCGGAACATTATGGATATCATCCCATTCTTCAATCAAATATTTAGTTGTGAGTTATACTATACGAAGAGTCAAAATAATGTATAGCTTTACTTTATCGATTGAACTTTTTTGTCTGTGTGTGATTAAATATGCTTAGTGCCAACCTCTTAAATGTTACCACCTTTATTTTTAGTGCTTCGTAAGGTCCCAATTGTTTTCTACTCCTTGTTTGTGTAATTCACCCTTATTTTCTTTCAAGTATTCCTTAGTTAGAACTTCATTACCTCCAATTTTAAGATGTGAAATTAATGCATTTTTCTTGTTAATTTTACTTGAAACTATTCTTAATATGGAATATTCTAGCCTTTGTTGTAAAATATGATACTAACAGGATGAAACACAAACACCGAATTGTTGTTCTCTGACTTCAATGCTCTTATGCAGATTCTTTTAGATAATTATTTTGACATTTCCCAATAAATTGGCGAGTACAATAGGTCTCAGAAATATTGCCTTCATGATACAATGAAGCCCTAACAACGATGTTGAATTCAAAATTTGTACTCCCTTGATCCAACAAAAAACACACAGTATGAAGTTTCTGATGATGCTTAGGGAAGAAAAGAAAACAGAAGTTTTGATTCTTTTTCATATCTATTTTTTTAATGAGAAAACATCTTTACTACATATAGAGATTTCACATACATTGCTGATGCCTTTTCATCACCAACAGACACCTCCAAGAGGCATCAATGGTGGCTATTGGGAAATATTGCGTCTGTTCAAATTCAAAATAAATATGAATTATGTTAACAGACCCCCCCTAAACTTGAAGGGGCATCACATCAATGATGACCTTTGATTTTGCTGAAAATATCCAACATTCATCCCCTATTTTCAAAATCAAAAAACATAAAATAAAGTAAAATCTTTCAGAATAGGAATGACTGCATCACTCAAGTGACTGCCTACGTACCCGAGTGGGATCAAGCCAACGTAGTTCAAATTAAGTTGAGACAAATCATCATCGTATAAATCAATACATAAATGATAGGTATCTTTTGGATTTGAACCTTCACTTAGTGTAAGAAATTCAAAGCCTTATCGAGGTTCCATGGTAAACTAGCCTTGAACCAAGTACCCCTTGTGATAAAACCTCCACATATATTGACTTCAGAGAATTGTGTGTTCTGTAGCTTAGCACGTTAATAGCCATGTGCTTAGATTCAAGATTCATGGGTATTCTTTAGAGAACGGTCTTATTCTCATAGAAAATGGTCTGATTTCCATATTCATATAGGTAAGTCTCTAAGGTGTTTATGCTATACACCTGTAAACAAACATAGACTTATTAAGGATTTCCATCCATCCTCAATCATGCAGAATCACTACACTAATACAGAAATGGAAAGTTTTGACTTAATGTACCATAATCACTCTCGTAACTTGTTGGTACCCATTGAACCTTGTTTATCTTTTTTAAAACATAGGTTGGGTTTCTGTTAACCTGTGATCAACCTTCTTTCACAGACCTTAAGCCCATTTCCTTACACTTTATTGAAAC
The DNA here is from genome assembly GCA_029783415.1 of Anisodus acutangulus. NCBI lineage: Eukaryota > Viridiplantae > Streptophyta > Magnoliopsida > Solanales > Solanaceae > Anisodus > Anisodus acutangulus. The sequence continues at coordinate 8,177,802 of CM056508.1, forward strand.
CACTGCCTTTGGTAGACTCTTAGTAAATGGGTCTGCCAAGTTCTTTTTTGTTTCAATATAGTTAATTGCAACTACTCCTCTCTTGAGTAATTATCTTACTATTTGATGTCTAAGACTTGCATGTCTTGACTTTCCATTATAAGTCTTGTTTGAGACATTATATATCGTAGCCTGATTATCGTAGTTAATCAATACTGGTGGGGTGGGTTCTTCCATAATGGGATCTCTATAAGTAAATTTCTAAGTCATTCTGCCTCCTTACATGCATCTGCCAGTGCAATTAATTCTGACAACATTGTTGAATCAGATATACAAGTCTGCTTTTTGGAACCCCAAGACACAGCAACACTACTTAATGTAAATATCCATACAGTAGTAGACTTGGACTTGGATTCTACATTATTCCAGTTTGCATCGATGTATCCTTCCAATACAACGGGATAACCCTGGAAATGTAAATCATAATCTATGGTTCCTTTCAAGGAAGCCAACACTCTTGAAATAGCTTTTCAATGTTCAACTCCTGGGTTACTTGAGAAACGACATAGTACTCCCACCGCTTGGGCTATATCTGGTCTCGTGCAATGCATAACATATATAAGACTTTCGATAATACTAGAATACTCAAATTATCCATGAGTCCTTCCAGTATTCTTCATTAATTTAATACTAGGATCTAAAGGAGTGGGGGCTGGTTTGTCATTGAAATGACTATACTTTTTGAGAAATTTCTCAATATAATGAGATTGAGTTAAAGCCAACTCATTTCCCTTTCTTAGGATTTTAATTCCTAAGATCACATCAGCCTCTCCTAGATCTTTTATAACAAAGTTAGAACTGAGAAATTTCTTAGTTTTTTCCACACAAGATATGTCAGACCCAAAAATAAGCATATCATCAACATATAAACATAGAACTACACATCCAGTTTTATCATGCTTACTATAGATACATTTATCAGCATCACTAATAACAAAATCATATACCAAAGCTACTTTGTCAAACTTCTCATGCCATTGCATGGGAGCTTGCTTCAAACCATAGAGGGATTTCACTAACTTGTAAACTTTCCTCTCTTGGCCTGGTACTATGAAACCTTCAGGTTGTTCTATATATATTTCTTCTTCTAAATCACCATTTAGAAAAGCATTTTTGACATACATTTGATGTATAACTAGCTTGTGAATAGAAGCAAGTTCTATCAAACAACGAATAGATGTGATACGAGCAACAAGAGCATATGTATCAAAGTAATCAATTTCATGTCTTTGTTTATAACCTTTAGCAACCAATCTGGCTTTCGACTTATCAATTGTACCATCAACATTCAATTTTCTCTTGAATATCCATTTGCATCCTATAGGTTTAGCACCAGGAGGTAAATCAGATAGCACCCAAATTTCGTTAGACAAAAGTGAATGTTTTTCATTATTGATAGCTTCTTTCCAGAAATTAGCATCTCTGGAACTCATAGCTTCAGAATAAGTTTTAGGATCATCATCAACATGCATATCATATTGGTACTTCATTATTATTACCCTCTACAAAATATTGTATAAAATCTAGATATTTTTTCTCTATTCTTGCTCTCTTACTTCTTCTAGGTTCGATATCTTTAGGAGGAACTAAATTATCATTGTTGTGAGTAGGAGCAGAAAGTTCAACATTGTCATTAGTCTCTACAGGTTATAGACTAGGTAAAAATGGGTTTTTAGTAGGTTGTGGTTGAGAACTAGACCTTGTCAAGTTTTCAAAAAAATCCACATCTATAGATTCTATAATATCAAATGTGTCAAGAATTAAAAATTAGTAAGTAATATTGTTAAGTGAATAACCTACAAAATACATTTATAAGCCCTATTTCCTAACTTTGGTCTCTTAGGGTCAGACTTTCTGACATATGGCAAACAACTTCATGCTTTGAGTCTTTTCAAGTTAGGCTTTCTCTTAAACCACAATTCATAAGGAGAGATATTCTTCTTTTTCAAAGGAATTCTATTTAAAATATAGCATGCAGACAAAATAGCTTCACCCCATAAAAAATTTGGCAAACCAGAACTAATGAGCATAGCGTTAACCATATCTATCAAAGTTCTATTTTTTAAGCAACACCATTCTGCTTTGTAAATTCTAAATTTATCAAATACTTCATCCTTAGATTTCATCAAGTAAATATAGGCATATCTAGTACTATCTTCAATAAAAGTTATATAGTATTTGTTTCCACCACGAGTCATATGACTTTTCAGATCACCAACATCACTACGTACTAATTCAAGCAAGGCAGAATTTCTTATTTCAAATTTAAAAGATGTTCTAGTTATCTTTGCTTGCACACATATTTCATATTTAGAAACATTATCAAAATTACAATTAGAAATCAATCCTAATCTTTTCATATTTCTAAAAGAATCATAATTCACATGTCATAATCTAGCATGCCATAAATCAACAGACACAATAATATAAGTAGAACCATTATTTATTAAATTAAGCTTAACCATCCCATTATAAGAGTATCCTTGTCCAACAAACATTCCGTTCTTGGACAATACAAACTTATCAGACTCATACGTAACCTTGAATCCAGCCTTGTTAACAAGAACTTCAGAAATAAGGTTTTTACAAATGTCAAGGATATGTAAAATATTAGTAAGAGTAACAATCTTTCCCGAAGTAAATGAGAGATCAAAAGTGCCTTTGCCAACCACTTTGCTGCTTTGGTTGTTCGCTGAAGTAACTTCGTTTTCTTCTCCACTAACCGGTTCGTATGTCTTGTAAAGATTTCTATGTTTACAGATATGAATGGTTGCACCAGTATCGTACCACCATCCACTACCATGATCTGCAACAGTGTTGGCCACTTGCACTATAACGATAAGCTTGCTTTTGTCATCGACCACATTCGTTTCATTTTTCATTTGTTTCTTTCGTTGACGACAGTCACGAGCATAGTGGTCGGATTTCTTACAGAAGTAGCAATTTCCCTTCTTCTTATCTTTCTTGTTGGGATCTTTCTTCTTAAACCGAGTATCAATCTTAGGTTTCAAAAAAATCGTTTTTTCTATTCTTCCACACTATTAATCTTAGAATGATTTTTAGTTTGCTGATTATCTTTAAACTCTTGTTTACGAGCATCTTTTTCAATACGAAGATGACGCTGTAAACCTTCTAAGTCATAGTCAGTTTCAACATGCTTAAGTTTCTTTTTGTAATAATTCCAAGAAGGGGGAAACGAGAAACAATAACCCCAACGACGAATGAAGATACGAGGTCAATTCCAGTATCTTTAAGATGATTAACAATGAGTAAAAGTTCACTGACCTAGGCAATAATTGACTTACTATCAACTATCTTAAAGTCCATGAAATTATAAATAAGAAATTTCTTGTTACTCGCTTCAGAAATTTTGTACTTGTTTTCGAGCGCAATTCACAATTCCTTTGTTGTTTCAAGACTTCAATGGCCATTGTAAACATTGGCTCCTAGAACATTCAGAATATGACCACGGCACATAAAATCATCCTCTTGACGTTTCTTTCATTTAGCCTTCAATTCATCATTGTCCATTGGAGTCGCATCAGGAATTTCCTCCAAACCATCTTCAAGGATGTACCATAACTTGATAGTCAACATGAAATATTTGATAGTCTCTTGCCAACGAGTGAAACCCTCACCATCAAAATGTGTTAAACGATTCAAAGTCTAGTTCATTACTTGCAATGATTTAGCAGTAATTGAAGTTTCACCTTCTGTTGAAAAAAATCAAAACTTGGAGTCTTGTTATTTGTGAATCTTGTTTGAGAGGAAAGATGACCAACAAGCCACTTTCTGGAAAAGGGGTGCGAGCCAAAGAGGTACTTGAGTTGGTCCATACTGATGTATGTGGGCTATTTCAACTCAAGCTAAGGGAGGCTTCCCTTACTTCATCACTTTTACAGACGATTTCACAAGGTTTGGGCATGTGTATCTTATGAAACACAAGTCTGAAGCCTTTGAGAAACTCAAGGAGTACAATTCAAAAGTAGAGAAGCAACTTGAAACAAGTATCAAGACCCTTCGATTAGATCGAGGAGGTGAATACTTAAGTAAAGAATTTCTGGATTACTTGAAGCTTCATGGAGTCCAATCACAATAGACACCTCCTGGAATGCCACAGATGAATGGTGTTGCTGAAAGGAGAAATCGAACCCTATTAGATATGGTTAGATCTATGATGAGTTTCTCAGCTCTACCAACATACCTTTGGGGCTATGCATTGCAAAGCTCAATTTATATTCTGAGCATGGTTCCTTTAAAGTCAGTAAAGAAAACTCCATATGAGATATGGAATGACAAGAAGCCGACACTTAAACATATGCGACCCTGGGGTGCCCTGCATATGTAAAGAAGATGCTTACTGACAAGTTGGAATCTAAAAGTGAGAAATATTATTTTGTGGGGTATCCAAAGGAAACTAATAGATACTATTTCTATCTTTCTGGAGAACATAAGGTCATTGTTTCCAGAAATACAACTTTCTTTGAAGAAGACTATGTCTACAAAGAACAGAGCTGCAATAAGATAGAACTTGAAGAAATTCAAGAACCACAAGATAACACAGAAGTTGAACCATTGTCAAAAGACATAGACAAGGATTCAGTGGGAGTATTTGGTGAAGATTGAGTACTTAGGGTACGCCCTTCAGCCAGTGGGAGTGTTGTGAGAGATAGTGCAGAAATGCAAGGCTCTCATACACAACCAATGGAAGATGATACAATGGTTGTAGATCATTCCATTCAGGAAATACATGAAAATGACATTCCTGAAAGCTCTTAAGGTGATGGATTGTCCAGCACACAAAGATCTTCTCACAATCAAAATGCAACAAACACTGAAACGCAGAATAATCAACTCCGTAGGACCACTAGGACTCATCGTCCTCCTGAAAGACTTAATCTCCTTGTTGAAACACACAATGAGATAGATATTCCTGATGACGATAAACCTACAATCTACAGCGAAGCTATGCTAGACATTGATTCGCAGAGATGGTAAGAAGCCATGAAATCTGAGATGGACTCGATGTACATCAATCAAGTTTGGAACATGGTTGATTTGCCAACAAGGGTTAGACTCATAGGATGCAAATGGGTCTTCAAGAAGAATATTGATGCATATGGCAAGGTACAGACTTATAAGGCAAGATTGGTGGCTAAAAGTTATAATCAACGGCCTGGGGTCGATTATGATGAAACCTTTTCACCTGTTGCAAAAATTAAGTCCATTAGGATTTTGCTTGCAATAGTCGCATACTATGATTATGACATTTGACAAATGGATGTTAAAACTTCTTTCCTCAATGGTAACCTAATTGAGGAGGTGTATATGATACAACCTGAGAGTTTTACATCCAAGACTAAGCCCAAAGCAGTATGCAAGCTACATAAGTCCATTTATGGACTTAAGTAAGCCTCAAGGAGTTGGAATATTTGCTTTGACAAAGCAGTCAAATCGTTTGACTTTGTTAGAAGCAAAGAAGATCCATGCATTTATAGTAAGCGCAAGGAAGATAGTATTGTCTTCATTATTATATATGTAGATGATATATTAATAATGGGAGATAATAAGACTCTCATGCAATCAGTCAAAGAATGATTATCCAGCACCTTCATGATGAAGGACTTGGGTGAAGCCTGCTACATTCTTGGAATTAGGATCTATAGAGATAGACCTAATAGATTGTTGGGGTTGTAACGGTCCATATACATAGACAAAGTGCTAAGACGATTCTCTATGGAAAACTCCAATAAGGGAAGTCTTCCTATGGGTCAAGGCATCAAGTTATCAAAGAAGGATAGTCTTTCTACTATTGCAGAACTTGAATGCATGAAAAAAATCACATATGCTTCAGCTATAGGATCTATCATGTATGCCATGACCTGTACGAGACCAGATGTGGCCTACGCACTTAGTATAACTTGCAAATTCCAGCAGAATGCTGGGTAAGAACACTGGAAAGCAGTCAAGAGTATTCTTAAGTATCTTAGACGAACTAAAGAATATTTCTTAGTCTATGGTGGACAAGAGAAGCTAGTGTGTACTGGGTACACTGATGCTAGCTTTCAAACATATCTTGATGACTTTAAATCTCAATTTGGATATGCCTTCATTTTCAATGGCGGAGTAGTGAGTTGGAAAAGTTCCAAGCAAGCTACATCTGCTGATTCGACAACTGAAGCCGAGTACATTGCTGGATCAGAAGCTGGTAAAGAAGTTGTCGCGATATCTGAGTTCCTGAAGGAACTAGGGGTTGTTCCAAGTGTCACTTGTCCAATAACGATTTATTGTGACAATACTGGCGCGATTGCGCAAGCTAAGGAACCAAGATCAACAAACAGAAACAAGCATATACCGAGGAAATACCACATACTCAGGGAGATGGTGGAAACTGAAGAAATAAGATTAGATTATATTTCCACAGATGATAATCTAGCTAACCCATTTACTAAACCATTAAGCTTAGTTAAGCATAATGGTCATTTTGACAACATGGGTATTAGATACATCAGAAATTGGCTCTAGGTCAAGTGGGAGATTGAAAGTATGTATGTCATAGAAACAATCATTATTAGGGACAAATATACTTGAACACATTCGTATTATTAATAAGATCAATATTTATGGCATTTGCAATTATTGAATTATTATTTAATTGTTTGTGATTATTCATTAATATGCATCACTTGAGCTTACGTTGTTATTAATAGAGTGAGATATTGATGATAGAGCGTAACTCTAAAATAGCCTTGACTAATGATCATCGAGAATGTAGTATGTCTCACCTGCTACTAGTAATGGTTACTAATAATGGACACATGGATACTTTTGGAAAGTATTGATATATCCTGCTGATAAACTATTTGTTATACATGTCTAAAGTGTTATGAGCGTGTGGGAGATGAATGTCCTTTGACTTGAGGTCAATACACACCTTGTTTACAGAGTATACTTTGACTCTGTCCTAAGCTTAAACTCCTTATAGGATAAGATACGGCTTGTGTTGGGTGCATGTTGATGTAAATTAAGGTGATAGTCGAGCCAAGAATATGATTCATTCCTCGATTGGATATTCGAGAGAGCACTCAACTTCTCAGTGATATTAGGTCAACCAAGTCATTGGCCAATGCAAGAGACATATTTATAATATGATCTAGTTGTAGACTAATATAGATGAGATTAAGTGATCAAGCCATTTGGATAGACACATGGAAAATCCTAAGCTTGATCGAGTGTGTAGCGAATGAAAGAAATTTATCATCTCACATAAATGTTATGTTTGCTGGATTCATGTAAACGTACTTCATATATTGAGTTTGTCGTACAGTGCAGTCTAAGAGTTCCGTATGGACCTTAATTGGATTAGTGTCGATATATGAAGGCATATAGGGTCACACTATGTCGATTGTCTCTTCGATCTAAGGGTGTATTGAAAAAGTATTAAATATTCGATTTTGAATCAAGATATTTAAATTGATAATAACTATGGGATAATTTCTATTAGATAGAAATTATTTAATTAAATCAAAATTAGATTTTGGATTTAATGTGCTGAATATATATATTAAATGAAAACGGGAAACATAATTTTACGTAAGGCGCCGCGACGCAGTGAGCCCAGTCAGACTGGCCTACTGCACCTCGGTTTTGGGCCAGGTTTGGAGCCCAACCTTAATCCGTGTTGTGACCTAAAAATTACTATATATACATCACTAATCTCTAGTTATTAATGTCGCGCCCGTTTTCGACCTTGCTACGGGTCAAAGCGGAGCACGGACGTGTTCGGTGATTCCTGGGTAAATGATTGAGGAGTCGCCACCTAATTATCTTTTACGGTGAATTAGGACACCTAAATATTAAACTAGAGTCGAATGTAAACTCAGTTTTTTAAGGTCTGCGAAACTAGTGAGATTCTAGAGTGAAGGGTTCTTTATTATCCTAAAGGGAAGGGGTTAGCATCCTTTAAGATCCGCTAATCCTATGAGTTATCCGGTCAAACTCAGGGTTTAATTATTACTAGAAAAAATGCATGCTTGAAACATGAAGTTAAAAGATGTTTGCAAATAATTAATAAGAAAAAAAATGCATTTTAAAAGATAGATAAATGTAGAGATTTTTCAAAATATGCATTTATGATATTTAAAGAGAAATACATGTAGAGTTGGAAAATATGTATTTGACAATTGATAGTAAAACAATTTATTTATAATGCCAAAGAAGTAAAATTTTGAGAATCAATGAATTGTAAATTGACAAAAGATAAACTTATTAGGTATGATTAATAAAGCAAATAAAAGATGACAAAAGTTGTTTTAAAAATCTTGAATACTGGCGTGACGAGACTAAAATAAATAAACTAGAAGGATTTCCTAAGTTTGAATTCAACCGAGCCTACAAATAAATAAGCTAGCGACGGTTTCAAATCTTAAACTACCTTATGAATTAATCCTAAGTTTGCCTATTCTAAGCATTTCAATAGTTACATAAGTGCGATAAATAATATTACAATACAAAGCGGGATAAGATTTGAATTAAAAAAGATATAAAATAAATAAACTCCGAGAATAATTACCGGCCGTTATTTACTTTAATCCACATAGTCAAGAACAAGCGGTTAGAAAGCGGTTAAATGTAAATAACTTCATATCCGTATTCAAAGCAGTGGAGGAATGTTTTGATCACGGAGGAGCTTAGACTTAAATTTTGAAAGAACATTCCAATCACGTCGTATTTGCAAACATATGACTAATGTAGTTATTTTGATTGCCTCGCCTACTAAACGTGTTGGTCTCTCGTGAAATAGAAAAATCACTATAATCACGCTGGTACTTGAATATATAACTTGTTGGTTATTTTAGTCACCTAGCCTACTAAACATGTTGATCTTGGAAAAGGTTTAAGCCTCATCATTGCCCGTTTATATTTATATTTCGTCTTTGTACAGCTGTGGAGGCCTCAAAATCACGGATATTTTCATCGGCAGTGTAGTATCGTGTTCAAATCGAAAATTAAAATGAAACGATGCTTGATGGCGACAAGCGAGGGCGAAGCGATGCGATGCGAAAAAGAACAGAGGCAATTTCGAAAAAAGACGCGATGTTTAATTTAAAGCAGAAGACAAGAAAACGGTAAATATCAGTTGCATGGATGTTTAAAGCGACAAGCGAAAATAAGCGAAAATAAAGTGCGGCCTCGAATTCAATTTCATCGGCCTTAATGCAATATTAATAAAACAATAAAACAGTAAAAGAAACGAGCAGTGAGCAATTAAAATATCCGACCCAAATTCTGAAATGTTGAAACCGAAACAGGATTAAGAAGTAATTATGGAAAAATCCGACCCGGATCATGAACAGTGACCCGAATGAAATCAGAAATTCAGACTTTTTCAGATAACCAATATACAAGACATGAAATGTAAGAAGTTTGGGATCTGACCGGCCGACAGGCAGGTCGATAACCCAGACCCGAATCATGTGTTCAACCCGAAATCAACTGATTTCATCAATTTCAGTTAACCAATATACATAAATATGAAAATGCAAGAATTCTGAAAATAATACCCAAACCGGGTCAGTGGTCCAAACCCGAATCAGATTTTAACACCAAATTCAGATAACCAATAACAAGAAAACGAAATGCAAGAATTCTGAAAATATTACCCCAAGCGAATTGACCGACGGGATCGATGTTTGACGAATCGGTGGTCCAAACCGAATCGATTTTAACACCAAATTCGGATATCGATAACAAGAAAAGCGAGATGCAGAATAAAAATATTACCCAAGCGAGTCGACCCGGCGAATCAGTGGTCCAAACCCGAATTAGATTTTAACACCAAATCCAGATAACCAACATACATAAATATGAAAAATGCAAGAATTCTGAAAATGTTACCCAAACCAAAGTCGGTGACGAGCCGAATCTAAACTCAAAAATCAAATATTCACCAAATTGAATAACTAACATACAGGAATATGAGCATGCAAGAATTCCGAAAATAATACCCAATCCGGGTCAATCTGACCTCGTTGATCTGACGAATCGATGGGTTCAAACCTAATCGATTTTTAACACCACTTGATAACTAATAAGCGAAAACAAGAATTACGAAAATATTACCCAAGCCCAAGTCGACACTGGTCGATGACTTGACCCGAAATCAAATATTCACCAAATTGAGATAACCAACATACAGGGGAATATGAGCATACAAGAATTCTGAAAATAATACCATGGCAATGACGATCTAAATCGAAATGAAGAACAACAAGAAATGCAAAACAGATTTTCGGACTCGGTTTTTCAGAAACCAAATAGAGGCATTTAAAACCCAAGTTCAAGAACGAAACTCACCTCCTTTCTTTCGAATCTTGGACCTATTTCGGACTTGTATCTTGAACAACACAGACAGCAAAATGATTTAAAATCTAGAACACAACAAATATTTTATGTATATATGGAATAGTCTTCCGAAAAAATCCTTCGAAAATCTGTTTTTATCCCGAAAATCTCCTCCCAAAATGAAAGAACAACATGGGGTATTTATAGTGGATCCAAGAACGAGTTTGAAATTTGAATTAAAGGTAAAGATTTACGAATTTTGGGCGGGATTTTAGGGGTATGGCGTGGGTCAGTCGGGAGGGGTGTGGTGGTGTCGGGGTTTGGTGGCGGAGTGGGTGGTGGCAGTGGGCGAGGTGACCTACGGATGGGGTGGGTATGGGGAGTATGGGGTGTCTGGCTTGGTTTGGTTGAGAGGGAGAGAAAAGGGTTTTTTGTTTCAAGCGATTTTATTAGGTTTTGGGCAAATGGGGTGTTTAATTTGGGGATTGAGCTTGAGTTGTTATAATTTGGGAGTTGGGCTTGTGGAACCAGGTTGGGCCTGGTGGGTCGACCGGTTGGCTGCTTTGTTTTAGTTTGGGTAAGAAATGTTTGTGGTTTCGGGTTACGGATAAAGGGAATGGGTTTGGGGGTATCAGGAGTCCGACGGATTGGGGAGTTTGGTTTTTGGCTTGTTTTTGGTGTGGGTAGCGGGTGATGGGTTGGGGTATAAGGGGAAATGAGTATTTTAATTGGGGGTTATAGTTTATTTTGAGTGAGGGAAGATTAAAAGGGGGATGGGTTTGGGCTTTGTTTGAAATGAGTTTTAGTTTGGGTAGAAATTGTTTTGGGTTAGGAAATAAAAATGGGTTATGGGTTTAAAACATAAAAGGGGTTTAATATTAAAATATTATTTTTATTTTGTAAAAGATGTGAATTATTTAAAATAACATAACGACGTGATAATAATAAAATATAATATTTTGCAAAATATTTAATGCTTAATAAACGGAAAATGCGATGCAATTTTGCTAGAATAAGATAACATAGAATTTCGGATAAAACTTATGATTATTATAAAAATGCAAATGATATAAAAAATGCGAATAATAATAATAATAAGAGGATATACACATATATGCCTATATTTTAAAATTATTTTAAAAGTGTAAAATATTAAAAATTACAAATAAAATCATAAAAGATGGGACAAAATTGGGTGTCAACAATTAATATACTAAGAATATCAATTCTCATAAACAAATTCTAGACTTAGAGTCTAGGATAAAACTATCTCAAACCTCTGCCAAGATTTTCTGGCTTTCTTGACAGAGAAATACACCATAGCATAGTGCTTGCAGTCAAATGGACAGTCGCGTGTACTCTCTAAGTAAAGACTCTAGATAATACAGTCTGTAAGTATTCATATTTTATGTTACAGGTTTTGATTGTCATATAACCATACCAGAAGAAATTGTTGGGGTAAGTAGAACAAAATTTTAAAACTTCCGATGTGCTTACTTATGTGTTTTGAACCCAATAAAACCCTACACTCACTTACTTGACAGGAATTATGCAATAACTGCTTCACCTGAGCCTGCTCCTCTTCTGTAAGATAATTCTCTTGTCTTCCCCTCCGACTGTAGCATTATTTGCATATGATCTGAAGTTACTTCCTCCTCTTGATTGTTGACATATGGCCTGAAGTTTTTTCTTCCTTCTCTATTATTCATAATTGGACTTGTTTGAGTCAATTTTTTCTTACTCTTAAAATCAGCAGGATAAACCCACAATCCTATAGCATTTTTCTGTCAAGTGACCTTTATAGCCACATTCTTCACGAACTGCTCATGTTTGATTGTACTGTACTGGTTTTTTCCCTTTAAAATTTTCACCTGCTCTAAATTGTTGTCCTCTACATGCTAGTAGAGTCAAAGCGTCTTTATTCAAATCTACAACCCCTAACTTCCTTTGGCTTTCTTCTTGCACCATAATATAATAAGCCTGATTCAAGTTTGGTTCATCTGTTCTCAGCAGTATATCACTTCTCACATGAGAAATGTCTCATTAAGTCTCATTAAAAACATCAACAATCTCTGTTGACCTAATTGATCCACATACACATTAGATTCTTCACAATTACACAGTCTCGATGGCATTAGAACATCCAATTCATCCCAAAGGTCACACATCTTTGAAAAATACTTTGTTACTGAGTTTGTACCCTGTCTTAGGGTTGATATTTCTGTCCACAATTGGTATATCCTTGTGAGATTCGATTTGTCAAATCTCTCTTTGAAATTATCCCAAACTCTTTTAGCATTCGAGGCATAAACTATAGTTGTAACCAATCGCGGATCTACTGTGCTACTTATCCATGAAAGGACCACCGCATTACACCTTTCCCATTGATCTTCCGATATGCCTTTGTACGAGCTTCGTAAACATGTTCCATCTACAAAATCAAGTTTATTCTTTACCAACAAGGCGATTCGCATTGATCTACTCCATAAAGCATAATTTTCTGATTTGTAAGCTTCAATCATATCAAAGCTATTCCATGTGTATTCGAAGGCTACATGTATAGTGGATGATTGTGTTCAACTTCTGCAACTTTCTGTGGTGGTGATGTGGTTGTTGATTCAAATGTTTGAGGTTCCATTGCGAAGCTTCAATTTTGACTTTAATTGGACCTAGAAATGGTAGTTCAATCGGAGCTTTGATTTGACCTAAAAATAGCAAAGATTTCAGTCTTTCAATCAACTCTTTACTTGTGGAAATCTATGAGCTAATCGTCCCAATTTTGCCGCTCTGATACCATGTTAAGTTGCACAATATACAGATCAATGTGTATGATTTAGACTACAACCTTAGGTTGCTAGTCGAGATAGAGCTCCATGCTTAGCAATGGAGATGAACAATAGAGAGAAAGAGTTAGTTAGAAGAGAGAAAGATATTTTCATTATGAGTGGAAAAATAGTTACAAGACAATCTTATAGCTAATAATGACCACCTGTACACAACTCACTGTTCAGTCATGTTATCAACTAACTGTTGGATATGTAAATCACGTACAAAAATAGTAAATAACTATTGCATTGATCGAAAGGATAAACAACAAAGATTACAACAACAAGTTGTCAATATTTGATCTTGAATTGGAACTTTAAATATGAATCTCAAACATTTCACTTATGTACCAATATCTCTTTCATAACGAAATTTACGATATTTGGCACTAAGATTGCACATGTGTGGAAATGACATCTCCGACGTGCGGGGGGCCGTTCGAGTAATAAATAATGGGATAAACTTAATTCCACATTAGTAAATTTCCAACACTAACTAACTAAGATATTTAACTACTTAACTATACTAACTAACGTCAATATTAAGTCGACAGAATGTGTTCATATAATTCCAACCGAAAGGTCATCCTAATTGCATGAGTTATTAAAGTAAGTATTGGACTTTTCCCAAAGCTTTGCGACTGATATTTTGGACTTCTTTATTTAACTTCAATTCTAAAATTTGGCACGTTATTGGCTTTGAATTGCAAAGTGTTTTATTAGCCAAATATCATTGCATTTGTCCTTTTATGGAATGACCATGACAGGCCAAAACAGAAGCAACCGCTTCTGTAACTGAGTGGTGTTGGTGTGTTTCATATGCTTTAAAATATCTCACTGTTATTGAAAAAGGAAAGGATCTAAAAAATTTAGGTTAGGTATGAAATATCATCCATTAAGTGTTGGTTAACAAAAAGTGTACATTTAGTGTGTGGATATAGATAGTTTGGATTCAAAATATCTGTACCTGCTGTTTACATGTGGATCCATCCACCTTTGATCTGAAGCCTCAGGCTATAGACGCACGTATTCAGATAAAAATTTAGTCGCACTTGAGATTTGTATCAAATCAATGAATATAGTATGTGTTTTCCATACAAATATTTACTACTTAACCATGATTAAGTGATATATATTCTCACTTTAATTTTTAACTATTAAGATTAAATTATTCAGATTTGATATAAATATTAGATACGGGCAAGCATTTATTTGTTCGGTATATATAAACTGCATGATCATAACCTGTTTGAATAAAAAGTACTAGTATTTCTTTTGTTTTGTGAAAGTACTTACTATTTCTGAGAGATGGCTAGGTTTGTTAAATGAAAAGAGACAGAGATGTGACAAATAGTAGCAAAAACAATTTTTTGCAGCAAAATGAAATAAATTTTTTTAGTTTTTAACCTGATGTAGAAGCTTAAATTAATTTTCCTGACAAAAAGTACACACCAAAAATCTATATGAATATTCCACCTTAAATTTAACCCAGTTACTTATCATGCTCTCCTTTCTTGGCACATCCCTCCTGGTTTTATATTTTGATTAGATAAGATTGAGACAGTTTCTCATAACAAGTATTTAAATTATTTTACTTAAATATTATTATTGCAAGTGAATCTTTATATTTTCTGTAATTTGACATTCAAAAATCTTTTTGGAAAGAATGGCCAAACACTAACCAGTTCTCTAACACGGACAAAAGTATTTCAAATAGTTTTTCCAAATATAAATTATTATTCTCGCAAAGTACTTATAAAAACTTTATTTGATCAAAAGTCATTTCAAAATAAGCAGATTCTAAAAATTTGATCAAATAAGCCTGCATAATTTCTATTTCCCCACACACATTGTCACTTAACCTCATGAGTTAAATGTAGATGCAAATTATGGAAGTAGAACATTTGAGAATCTACAAATCACATTTACCCAAACAAAACAAAGGGAAGAAGAAGAAGAAAAAAGAAATTAGGTAAGAAAAACATTTGGGCAGAACTGGTCTAATATTAACTTCTTTATTTATAGCTTATTGTGATCAAGCTTCCTTTGAGATGGCCCAACAGAGTATATTGAAGCCCATTAAAGGTGATTCTATCCAAATTAGAGTTGGTGGAGATAATATTGCCTCAAGTTAAAAGGTCAGTTCACATACACCTAATCAAACAATTTAGTTACAGAATTAGCTTGAAGCCTAGGACCAATAGTTTGGCATTAATATGCATGTAAAAAATAAAAATTGGTTGCCCTATATATATGTATATATATGAAAGAGTATATAATGATGATGTATTTGGCAAATCAAATACCATACTTCTAAAGGTGAATCCAGAGGATGTGTGCATCATCACGGGTGGAAGGGTATTCATCGAACCCCCTCGATAAAAAATTACACGATATATAAGGTAATATTTTTATTTTTTATGCATATATATAAATTTTGAATCCCTTGAGCACAAAACTAGAAGTTGGTTTAGTGGCTTAGGGGGTTCAAAATTTACTTTGAGGTTCCCAGTTCAAATCCAAACACTACATTTTCATTTGCATTAGAAGAGGGGAAATGAAGAAATAAGAAGAATGGAAAAGAAGTCGCAGCAAAGGATACGATCCCTCGACCTTGAGGACTTAAGCTCGGCGCCTAACCAGTGCTCCACTCAGTCTGTTTGACCATGGGTTCCTTCAGTAAGCATTAAATACTATATTTAGAAGAATCATACACATAATATATCGGGTTTAGTCGGGTGACCATGAGTGTATTGGGTAGAAAAGCATCCAGAAGCATTAAGCGTATACAAGAAGATTAGTAGTTTTGGAAATCCCAACGGTTCTCCACAATTGTCTTCCACTCCCAACAACTCCCATCACATCAACCTTCCTAGATCAGAGCGTCGTGACGAAAATGAGTACAGTGAGGTCAAGACCAACTTTCATCATCAGAAGACGGAGCAAGGTCCAAAGACGAGGCACGCACGGGCAAAGTCTTATGGGCCCTATCTTCTACCCTCAAAGCGTCGGCTAGGGCCGCCTCAACATTTCTCGAACCCCCTGGAGAACTTGCCGACGAGCCTTGAACACAAGATGAGTCTTTTCAAGGATGAGATCTAGGTTTGACTACTGGATTTTGGCATTCGTGTCGGACATATCAACCTTCTGCAGGGCCGCCCAGAGGGAAGTATTACTCTTGATCAGATTCTGGTTACACTTAACATGTCTATCATAGCAAGTCAACATGCCCTCATGTCTTTCCTCCAGTACGCTCAGAGCACTTTCAGCAGAAGCCTTGTCCATTTGACAAGCCTCGAGCTCGACCCCCATGATCCGAAGTCATTCGACCATGTCTGTTTCCATCTGAACTATATCGGCATAATGCTCATGATGCTCGGCCCACTTCCTTTTAAGGTCCAGAAGCTCCTTATGAAATTTCACAGCCTCCTCACTGTAAACCTTTATGTCTTTCTCTGACTGAGCCAACTTGGCTTCCAAATCCTCCACAGATATCAGTTGGCTCTCTAAAATCGAGACTCATTCATCCAGTGCCTGGTACTCCAACATCATTTCCCTCTCTTCAGCAAGTTTTTGATGAAAGCCCTCCATAGTAAGAAGACTCACTTGAGAAAGTGAAAATTTTGGAAAACAGGATGTTACAATACGAAGACATGGGAAGCAGGCCAGAAAGAAAGAAGAAAGTATACATGCGCGGCAGCATGAGCTCCGTCATTAAGCAAACAGTCGCCAGAGACCCTCACCCATTTTCTCTTTGTCCCTCCACTCGCCAAAGGCCGCAAGTTATTTGCCACCCCTACCAGCCTCGAAAGAAGGTTACATTCCTAAGGTTTGGTCAACGAAACCTGACAGCGAGCCGTGAGATTGCAGCCAGGACAGGATAAGTATCCACTAACCACGACCCATGGGAGCTTCGCGGACCTTCACTACGCCATCCCGCATTAGGGCCCTCGGTACGATCCTTATGAATGATACCTTAAGGGATGGTGACTCGACTCTGAGAAATTGAAGTAGGGGGAGCCCGCGACAATGATGGGACGCAGGGGATCGGAGCATGGCTCGGGGCCATACCATCAATCTGGACAGGAGCATGGGAAAAATGAGCATGGAGTTCATCTTATAAGATATATCTATTTCTCTAAAGAGATCGGTAGCAGCAGAATCGGGCTTGTTAGACCTTCAGTAGGTAAGATCTAAGGCATGACCCTCTTCTCCGCTCGCATCATATGCCAAATCAATGGCTACCAGAGGAGGATCTTGAGTAGCTTGGGGCAACTCCTGAGCGGCTCGCTCTCCAGCATCCGGCCTGATCCTTTTGACCGTGGGAGGAGAAGAAGGGGACGTCGATCTTTTGGCTCCACTAAAATTCGCAGCCTCTGGGCCCCGGCCCAGCAGTGAAACAACTCTTTCAATATGCTAAAGGGCCGCATCTGAATCTTCAGGAACCTCCGCGTGTGCTCGGACGGATGCTCCCTTCGGAATACCATGATTATTCGATTTCTAGCTTCAATGTGATCTCCTGCCACATCCAGAGGGAACAAGGCGCATAGTCCATGATCTTTTGGACCCTTCGAGCCAGACCCGACACGGGCTTCGGTGTCCAAGCTATGGTTGACAAAGCAAGAAGGGATATAGTTAGATATGTTGTTAAGGAATGTAAAATAATAAAGGCAGGCTTAAGCAGAGTGCTTACAATCAAAATTCCATCGCTCCGGGATAGGAACCTCTGGGCTTGACCAGATCGCCCGTCGCAACAACGACATATCTCTCTGTCCACCTGCGATCGGAGTCGTCATCAATACTGACAATTAGCGCAATTTGGCCACGGCGGGATAGATGAATAACCCCCGCTCTGAATTTTTTTGGAGAATATATTTGAATTAAGTAGGCAAGGGTAAAGTCCTCTCATACATAAGAAGAAAGATATTGGAGATATGCAACCATCCTCCAAAATGCCGGACCAACTTGAGCCAAGCACACTTTGTATTTCCGGCAGAATTCCAAAATCACAGGATCAATAAGCTTGTCCAGACACAAGGAAAAGGAATACATGTACACGAAGGAGTATACGTGCCGATAGGAAGTAATGTTTTCCCCTTCCCTTGGAGAAACACTTCTATGTTGTTCCAGCCGCAGTCTACCTGCTGTCGCGCCTGTTTTTCGACCTTGTTCGGGTCAAAGCGGAGCGCGGACGTGTCCGGTGATTCCTGGGTAAAGAATTGAGGAGTCGCCACCTAATTATTTTTACGGTGAATTAGGACACCTAAATATTAAACTAAGTGCTGCAATGTAAACTCCAATTTTAAGGTCTGCGAAACTAGCGAGATTCTAGGTAAGGGTTCTTTATTATCCTAAAGGGAAGGGGTTAGGCATCCTTTAAGATCCGCTAACTTGCGGTTATCCGGTCAAACTCAGGTTAATTATTGCTAGAAAAATGCATGTTTGAAGCATGAAGTTAAAAGATGTTTGCAAATAATTAATGAAAAGAGATGCATTTTAAAAGATAGATAAATGTAGAGATTTTTTCAAAATATGCATTTGTATGGTATTTAAAGAGAAATACATGTAGAGTTGGAAAAATATGTATTTGACAATTGATAGTAAAACAATTTATTTATAATGCCAAAGAAGTAAAATTTTGAGAATCAATGAATTGTAAATTGACAAAAGATAAACTTATTCGGTATGATTAATAAAGCAAATAAAAGATGACAAAAGTCGTTTTGAAAATCTTGAATACGCGTGACGAGCCTAAAATAAATAAACTAGCGAAGGATTTCTAAGTTTGAATTCAACCGAGCCTACAAATAAATAAGCTAGCGACGGGTTTCAAATCTTAAACTACCCTATGAATTAATCCTAAGTTTGCCTATTCTAAGCATTTCAATAGTTACATAAGTGCGATAAATAATATTACAATACAAAGCGGGATAAAAGCTGAATTAAAGAAAGAAATAAAATAAATAAACTCCGAGGAATAATTCGCCGTTATTTACTTTAATCCCTGCAAGCTGTCAAAAACAAACGGTTAGAAACAGTTAAATACAAATAACTCCATATCCGCATTCAAAACAGTGAATGTTTTGATCACGGAGGGCTCAAACTTAAATTTTGGAAAGAACATTCCAATCACGTCGTGGCTGCAAACATATGACTAACGTGGTTTATTGTTGATTGCCTCGCCTACTAAACATGTTGGTCTCTCGGGTGAAATAGAAAAAGATCACTATAATCACGTCGTGGCTGCGAATATATAACTTGTTGGTTATTTTAGTCAGCTCGCCTACTAAACATGTTGATCTTGGAAAAAGGTTTAAGCCTCATCATTGCCCAGAAGTTATATTTCCGTCTTTGCAACTGTGGAGGCCTCAAAATCGACGGATATTTTTCATCGGCCAGTGTAGTATCGTGTTCGAATTAGTAAAATTAAATCGGAACATCAGCAGCAGGCAGTAAAACAGAGGCAGAAAAACAATTTCCGAAAATGACGCGGTGTTTAGTTTAAACAAAAACAAGAAAGCGGATATTTGAATGTCAAACAGTGGATCAAACAGAAAGCAATGTCCGAATGGTCAGTGTTTATTTTAAAACGATAAAAATGGTAAAACAAAGAAAATAGTAATCTGGCGGGCAATCAAACAGAAAAAATAGTGTTAAAGCGATTTGCCAAGAAACAACAAATGGGTTTAAAAATAACGCATGATGGCCGGAAACGCAGAAGCTGGGCTGTCCGAAAGCGACCTAAAGTAGCAGGATTTTAACCAAGAAAACAAGAGTAATTGTGCTAAAAATACAGCGGTGATAAGACACCAAATGAGCTCAAAATGCAAAGAAAATGCTTAGAAAAGAAGTGTAAATGGTCCAGATTGCTGTGCGCGGCAAACGCAGCAGCAGAATAATGGCTCAAAAGTGCAGTGATCAGCCCAAGTATTGCAGCAACTGGCAGTCTCAGAATCAGCAGCCAAAATGCAACAAAACCCATAACTAGAACTATTTAAAGATGACATATATCCAGAATCTCAAGGTGCAGCTGGATGCCACAACTATTGATAGCACATCAAAGACATAAAGGAAAAGGTAAACGTAAAAAAAACAAATCACACTAAACCTCAAATTTGAAAGATAAGAAGACAAAGAGGGCTACCACCATTCATTTCCGATGCCGCAACAAGATTCAAAAGGCTTCTTGAACCTTAGGCATGGCAGGCTATCGAAGAAGGCTAAACCCAACCCGAAGCTTGTCTTGGCTTTCAACCAACATATTAAGATAAATATAAACCTCACATGTGTACATTCTGAAAGTCTCAAATAAAGGGGCAGGAAAAGGCATAATATGGAAGGAAGGAGTAAATTGGACCAGTATATGACATAGTAGACCCCTGGACATTCAAACTCAGAAAGAGGTAAGATAGGATGGGGTTACAAGTTGCTCAAAATGTCTCAAGCAAATCCTCAGATGTACACACAGCCTATTTACTCAAAATATAAGGGAACTAGTAGGGATTATGCAAAAACTTAGGTTCCAGTTTCGAGCAGCTCATTGTATATTCAAATCCTTAGACAGTATATCAACTTTTCCTACATATGCTTTACATGAAAATAAGAAAGGAGACTACATGTATGCATAAGCAAAGACTTATGGTTAACATGACGTTGGCACATGTATCACTTAGTAGTTCAAATAGACATGGTATGACACATGAAAGCTTAGGAAAGTGCTATATGTTGTCATGAAGGCATTGTACACTTAGGCAAGTAAAGACAAATATGTAGTCAATTTAGGAAGAGTATGGAGGCCTAGAAATGCACAGATGATCATTTTTTATGCAATTTCTTAAATGTGGAGTCAATCAAGTCAAAAATAAATATGAGGAATCTCATTCATTCTACACAACTAGACATAATGCACTAAAGCAAGTAAGACAGATGGATAATCAAGCTGGTAGACACATAGACACATGATTGGTCAATTCAGATATGACACACTGCAGAATAGGACTGTCCAAGCTAGACTAAGCATGCACACTATTAATCTAAGCAAGATATGATATAAAAGGATTTTCATTCTAACATGGTGACAGTTTTTACACAAAGACAAGTAAATGCAAGTGTGCAAGATGCTCAAACAGGCACATGATCATGATAAGAACAAATATGTTTCAAAACTACTTAACATAGCCCCCATTTAATCGTGTTCGTGGATCAACAGACATACACAAGGTTCATATTGGCCCTTTGAGATTCTTTCCATATAGATTCATACCAACAAATGTCAAAAAGTAATAAAACTTAACCTATACTACTTCTAAATCATAGAAGGACATGAGATTAGTCACACAAACATGTATCCAAGTTAATACAATAATTAAAACTTTATGACTACTTAACATGAGATTCAAACAGGTCAAAGACCAAAGTACAAGAACATATTCAGAACTGAACTATATAACATGAATCTCAAAGTAAAATAAACTATCATACTAATTACTTATATCATGATCTTCACTGAAACAGACATTGAGACGGTATATACATCACTTAACTCTAAATATAAACTCAACATAGCATACTTAGGTATAAACAGTCAATTAACAAGAAGCAACAAATGGTACTTAACTAATCAACGTCTACATTATAATCTCTATTAAAAAAGTATTGAGATAATAATCATATCACATCTAAGCATTGATAGTCAAATTAGATACGTTAATAAAATAGCTAGTACCAATCATTTAATTTAATCAAACATCCTAATTCTTCTAAACAACCGTAATCATCCATCAAAATATTTCGTAAATAAACTAACAAACTCGACATACTTAAACTCTAAGCACAACAACACAAATATACTACATTATCACTAAATCAGTGATAAAACACGCAAAATACAGAAAGTAAAAAAAATGAGAAGAGTTTGAATTTACGAACCTTCTCCGGGTAGCGAAACCGAGGCTTGTTTCGAATCGACGACCCGCTCGGAGATGTTTAGAATTCAGATTTTGGATTTTTGATCACCCAATTCTGAATTGGTAATTCTGATAAGGATATGCTTTACGAAAATGTTCGACCGACCCGAAACCGAAAAACAGTAAAAAAAATAGCTTAAAATCCAGATTCTTCAACACTAAAAACAATAATTTCGACCTATATTTCGGAATCTTTAAGTTGAAGAACACATGCAAGAACAAACAACTCTCAAGCAGATTTCGGATTGTTTCTTTTTCAGTGAAGAACAACACTAATAAAATCAAAAGAAACAGAGATTTGAATCTAAATTTTCAACCCAAAAAAATCGAATTCGAAAACTCCTAAAAAGAACCCTTTTTATCCGAAAATCGAACCCCCCAAAAATGACGGATTTTCCAACCTCTCTAAAATGAAGAACAAGGGGGATATTTATAGGTGGATTTCCCCCCAAGAACGAGTTTGAAATTTGAATCAAAGGCAAAAGAAATCTGAACTTTGGAAGCGGATTTTAGGGGTATGGGTATGGTGAAGTGATGGGAGGGGTGTGGTGGTGTCAGGGTTTGGTGGCAGGGAGTTGGTGGTGGCAGTGGGCGAGGTGACCGGCGTGTGGGGTCGGGTATGGGGGGTATGGGGTGTGCGGCGGCTTGGGGTTGAAGAGAAAGGAATGTAGGGTTTTTTTTTGATTTTCTAATTTTTTGGTGTTAGGGGTGTTTGATTTTGGGTATAAAGGATGGGTTTGGGCCGACGGGTCAGTCGGTTGGGCCTGGGGCGACGGGTTGGTCGAGTGGGCTGCGGATTGTGGGCTCGCGGTTTTGGGTTGTGGGAATGGGTAGGGGTTTTGGTTGGGTTGTTGGAGGATGGGGGTTTTAAATGGGGAGTTTGGGCTCGGGTGTTGGGGAAGTGGTGGCTGGTCCGGTCCGACGATTGTTGGGTTGGGTTATAAGGGTTGGCCTAAAGGGGATAAAAGGTTGGGGTGGCCGGTTGGGCTTGGAAGGGTAAGGGAAATAAAAATGGGTTATGAGTTTAAAACATAAAAGGGGTTTAATATTAAAATATTATTTTTGTTTTGTAAAAGATGTGAATTATTTAAAATAACATAACGACGTGATAATAATAAAATATAATATTTTGCGAAATATTTAATGCTTAATAAAGGAAAATGCGATGCAATTTTAGAATAAGATAACATAGAATTTCGGATAAAACTTATGATTATTATAAAAATGCAAATGAAATAATAATAATAAGAGCATATACACATATATAACTATATATTAAAATTAATTTAAAAGTTTAAAAATATTAAAAATTACAAAAAAAATCATAAAAGATGGGACAAAATTGGGTGTCAACAGATGCCCCTCTTTGGACGGAGACGATGAAAGAGTTTTCGCCAAATAAAGTTGACTGAGTAGCCAATTTTGTCCCGATCAACGGGACTTGAAGGAAGATCATGGGTAGAAATAAGATCCTGCGGAGAGAAATTATGGAAAAAGTTGGTGCAGATTCAAGAAATATTGCCCGGTGTCGAGTTATGATGACACCGGTCGCAGATGTAACAAAACTATTGGGAAAGAGCAGATCGGTTCGAAGTAGGTCGTTGACCAAATTGCCTTGGTTCGTGAGATATAGTTCCACGTTATGAAAGCTCCCACGATTCAAATTCTGTGGACCAGAGCTAAGATAAAAGTTAGTGTATAACGGTTGCATAAGATATGTATGTGAGAATATGACTTTGTAAGTTGAAATGATGTCGTTGCTTAATGTTGTGCAGATGATGCCGTTGGCGGGCGCTGTTACACTTTAAAATAAAGTACCCGATTAGGAGGTGGGCGCTGACTTAAAATAAAATATCCGATTAGAAGGTGGGCGCTGATTTAAAATAAAATACCGCGATTAGAAGGTGGGCGCTGATTTAAAATAAAATACCCGCAGATTAGAGGTGGGCGCGATTTAAAATAAAATACCCGCGTTAGGAGGTGGGCGCTGTTGAAATTTAAATACCCGCATTAGGAGGTGGGCGCTGTGAAATTTAAATACGCATTAGAAGGTGGGCGCCGATTTAAAACATACCGCGTTAGAAGGTGGGCGCTGATTTAAAACATACCCGATTAGAAGGTGGGCGCCGATTTAAAACATACCGATTAGAAGGTGGGCGCTGATTTAAAACATACCCGCGTTAGAAGGTGGGCGCCGATTTAAACATACCCGCGATTAGAAGGTGGGCGCGATTTAAAATATACCGCAGATTAGAAGGTGGGCGCTGATTTAAAACATACCGTTAGAAGGTGGGCGCACTGATTTAAAATATACCGCGATTAGAAGGTGGGCGCTGATTTAAACATACCCGATTAGAAGGTGGGCGCTGATTTAAAACATACCCGATTAGAAGGTGGGCGCTGATTTAAAACATACGCATTAGAAGGTGGGCGCGATTTAAAACATACCGCGTTAGAAGGTGGGCGCTGATTTAAAATATACCCGCGATTAGAAGGTGGCGCTGATTTAAAACATACCCGTTAGAAGGTGGGCGCTGATTTAAAACATACCCGCATTAGAAGGTGGGCGCCTGATTTAAAACATACCCGCATTAGAAGGTGGGCGCCTGATTTAAAACATACTCGCATTAGAAGGTGGGCGCCTGATTTAAAACATACCCGCATTAGAAGGTGGGCGCCTGATTTAAAACATACCCGCATTAGAAGGTGGGCGCCTGATTTAAAACATACCCGCATTAGAAGGTGGGCGCCTGATTTAAAACATACCCGCATTAGAAGGTGGGCGCCTGATTTAAAACATACCCGCATTAGAAGGTGAGCGCCTGATTTAAAACATACCCGCATTAGAAGGTGGACGCCTGATTTAAAACATACCCGCATTAGAAGGTGGGCGCCTTATTTATGTCGTCGTGTTGACGGGATGTAAAGTGTGGCTCTATTGCCAGGCCAATGATAGTTAATGTGTGGACATAAGCGATGCAAAAGTTGAGTAGATGAGAATGCGACCCTGTAAGTCGAAATACCGTTCTTTGCGTGGACACAACACGGTTGGGAACATGTAGTTTAGCATGAAGTCTTTGTACAATCTCCAAACAGGAAAGTGATTCTTGTAGTGAGTTGCGATGCGGAGGCCCTTGCGAATCTGCTCATAAATGTTGCAGCTTCCCTGCTGTTTTCGACCTGAAGAACCTGTACTCAAATAAATTTATGAGTTTTGGGAGGGGGGAGTTGATTCGCGTTGACTTTGTAGCTTCGGCCTTGGTATTTGCATGTCCTGCTAACTCGGACCCGTAGCCCCTCTCTGCTTCCTAGTCTTGGCCAGCCGTTAGTGAAAA
Organism: Anisodus acutangulus; assembly: GCA_029783415.1. Lineage (NCBI taxonomy): Eukaryota > Viridiplantae > Streptophyta > Magnoliopsida > Solanales > Solanaceae > Anisodus > Anisodus acutangulus. The sequence continues at coordinate 8,203,311 of CM056508.1, forward strand.
CATTCGAAAACAATTTGTAGAAATGCATCTTAAAAAATAGAAACATAAAAATTCTATCGAATTTTGATGAAAATGTTTGTTGAAAATAATTTGCTTATAAGAATTACTGCATATATATAAATGCGTCGAGTTGACATGCGGTGAAACAAAGCAAACGCCCTATCCAAAATTCTTATGGTCAAGACTTAGTTTGCCGATGCTTTTCCACGCCTATCGGCGTTTTCTTGGCGATGATCCCTTAAAAATGCCCGATTTCCGATATGTGAGAATGACGATCTTTGAGCGGACAACCGAGTCTTGTGTAGATTGCTTGCCTTCCCTATCGTGGGTGATCGGATGGGTGCATTTTGTCTTTTGTGAGATAAAGGAGAAAATATTTCCTAATGGTGGGACCGAAGCCGATTTAGGCCGCCTACGTATCCCCATGAGGGAATCAGATCGTGACGTAGTTCATTACAAGCAAAAGGGGATTGTAAGGATTTTCTAAAATGGGACCGAAGCCGATGTGGCCGCCTACGTATCCCGCCGAGGGAATCAGATCATAACGTAGTTAATGTTACAAGCAAAAGGGGATTGTAAGGATTTTCTAAAATGGGACCGGTCGATGTGGCGCCACGATCCCGCCGAGGGAATCAGGTCATAACGTAGTTCATGTTACAAGCAAAAGGGGATTGTAAGGATTTTCTAAAATGGGACCGAAGCTGATGTGGCCGCCTACGTATCCCGCCGAGGGAATCAGGTCATAACGTAGTTCATGTTATTCTGTTATGATAAAGTTGCCTGACAACCGTGGTTCATCACCTCATGTATATGAATCTGTATCCACTTGGCTGCGAAGCATTGCCCCAGTAGAAGTCCTGATCGTAGTATGGTAGCCCGAGAGTACAAATGGCAAACATCCGTGCCAATGCTTGTAACTATCAATCATCTTGGTGTTTCATCCAAATCTGGCTTTGACTTATTCCGAAAATGCCCCAATTCTTCCGGTTGTGAGTCTTCCTTATATTCTTCGAAGCCTTGCTTGTTGTTCGGGACCTTGTTTGCTTGTTTCATTACATGTCACATATTATCGGCAAATTTATACGTTTGCATGATGAAAAAGAAAAGAAATTGATTAAATAAAACATATTTTAAAATAGCAAAAGCAATGCGGATTTGTCTTTTTGAGCTTTCAGAAAGGTGGAGGCAAAATACATTAAACTGCATAAAATGCGATTCAGGCCTCAATTTAAATCGTATTTTTATTAAGTTAGCGCTAATACAATTTGGATAGGCATGATTGGGAAATAACAGATGGGGTGCTCCGCCAGTTTTAGTCAACACGAATCAACTTTTGGGGAAATAAATAAGGCAAAATGAATCTCCTGAAAAATGAAGAAAACCAAATTAGTATAAGGTGAGTAATTATTGATTCAAATAATATACACATAGTGGAAAGCAGTAGAAAATAGCAAAATGATTGTAAGGCAATTAAATGCGCATCCTAATATGCATGGAGCCTCCCTTATGCCGGAGGTGGGCCTAAACGCCAGATATGCGGGATTACGACAGATTTGATCCAAGCTGCTAAACTGGAATGCTTTGTCGGAAATGAGACAAAATGAATGTACATTTTCCAATTTCAGCATGTCATGATTAGTCTTGGATTAGTCTATCCTTATCACGCTACACATAATATGATGATTGGTCGTTGGGTTGTGAGACCCGTAGACATCTTTGGCGGATTTCTTAATTGTGGAGTCGATACCAAGGATCGACCCACCTAAGGTGTATGTATGCATGACTTAAAATAAAGGGTGGTATAGCTCTATCTTAAATTTTCTAAGATTTGGCTAACTAGACACAAGGTTCCCGAGCGGACTACTCGAGTGAGAAGGCTACGCGGCCACCGGATGGTCCGGTCACTCCGCGCATACGCCAACTCTAGTAAAATTTGGTAGATTGAAAGAAATTTGCGGGTGCGCAAAACACACCTCGCGTGTAGTGTGTGATAGTGTCAATTTTCCAGAGTGGAAGAAATATGAGCGAAATGCCAATTTAAGATAAGCAGTAAAAATATGGAAATTAAAGCAGTTTATGCATGCAAAAAATTTCACAAAGGAAACAAATCAAAACATTACATCAAACAAAGAGTGAAAGTAAAGCACAATTATAATTAACCTGAATTTTGCTATGGTTAAGAACCTGAAAAGTCCCCAGCGGGGTCGCCATGCTGTCGCGCCCATTTTTCGACCTTGCTCGGGTCAAAGCGGAGCGCGGACGTGTCCGGTGATTCCTGGGTAAAGAATTGAGGAGTCGCCACCTAATTATTTTTACGGTGAATTAGGACACCTAAATATTAAACTAAGTGCTGCAATGTAAACTCCAATTTTAAGGTCTGCGAAACTAGCGAGATTCTAGGTAAGGGTTCTTTATTATCCTAAAGGGAAGGGGTTAGGCATCCTTTAAGATCCGCTAACTTGCGGTTATCCGGTCAAACTCAGGTTAATTATTGCTAGAAAAATGCATGTTTGAAGCATGAAGTTAAAAGATGTTTGCAAATAATTAATGAAAAGAGATGCATTTTAAAAGATAGATAAATGTAGAGATCTTTTCAAAATATGCATTTGTATGGTATTTAAAGAGAAATACATGTAGAGTTGGAAAAATATGTATTTGACAATTGATAGTAAAACAATTTATTTATAATGCCAAAGAAGTAAAATTTTGAGAATCAATGAATTGTAAATTGACAAAAGATAAACTTATTCGGTATGATTAATAAAGCAAATAAAAGATGACAAAAGTCGGTTTGAAAAACTTGAGTACGCGTGGAGCCTAAAATAAATAAACTAGCGAAGGATTTCTAAGTTTGAATTCAACCGAGCCTACAAATAAATAAGCTAGCGACGGGTTTCGAATCTTAAACTAGCCTATGAATTAATCATAAGTTTGCCTATTCTAAGCATTTCAATAGTTACATAAGTGCGATAAATAATATTACAATACAAAGCGGGATAAAAGCTGAATTAAAGAAAGAAATAAAATAAATAAACTACGAGGAATAACTCAGTTATTTACTTTAATCCAGTCGCCAAGAACAAACGGTTAGAAACAGTTAAATACAAATAACTCCATATCCGCATTCAAAACAGTGAATGTTTTGATCACGGAGGGCTCAGACTTAAATTTTGGAAAGAACATTCCAATCACGTCGTGGCTGCAAACATATGACTAACGTGGTTTATTGTTGATTGCCTCGCCTACTAAACGTGTTGGTCTCTCGGGTGAAATAGAAAAAGATCACTATAATCACGTCGTGGCTGCGAATATATAACTTGTTGGTTATTTTAGTCAGCTCGCCTACTAAACATGTTGATCTTGGAAAAAGGTTTAAGCCTCATCATTGCCCAGAAGTTATATTTTCGTCTTTGCAACTGTGGAGGCCTCAAAATCGACGGATATTTTTCATCGGCCAGTGTAGTATCGTGTTCGAATTAGTAAAATTAAATCGGAACATCAGCAGCAGGCAGTAAAACAGAGGCAGAAAAACAATTTCCGAAAATGACGCGGTGTTTAGTTTAAAACAGTAAAAAACAGTAAAACGGATATTTGAATGCTGAAACAGTGGACTGAAACAGGAAAGCAATGTCTGAATGGTGCAGTGTTTATTTTAAAACAGTAAAAATGGTAAAAACAGTAAAATAGTAATCAAGCCGGCAAAGAAATCAAACAGAAAAACATGTTAAAGCGATCGTTTCGGCCAAGAAACAAAGACAAATGGGTTTAAAAATAACGCAAGAATGGGTGGAACGCAGAAGCTGGGCTGTCCGAAAGCGACCTAAAGTAGCAGGATTTTAACCAAGAAAACAAAGAGTAATTGTGCTAAAAATACAGCAGTGATAAGACACCAAATGAGCTCAAAATGCATAAAATGCTTAGAAAGAAGTGTAAATGGTCCAGATTGCAAAGAAATTGCGGCGCGCAAACGCAGCAGCAGAATAATGGCTCAAAAGTGCGTTGATCAGCCAAGTATTGCAAAGAATCGGCGCCTCGTAATCAGCAGCCAACATGCACCAAAACCCATAACTAGAACTATTTAAAGATGACATATATCCAGAATCTCAAGGTGCAGCTGGATGCCACAACTATTGATAGCACATCAAAGACATAAAGGAAAAGGTAAACGTAAAAAAAACAAATCACACTAAACCTCAAATTTGAAAGATAAGAAGACAAAGAGGGCTACCACCATTCATTTCCGATGCCGCAACAAGATTCAAAAGGCTTCTTGAACCTTAGGCATGGCAGTTATCGAAGAAGGCTAAACCTAACCCGAAGCTTGTCTTGGCTTTCAACCAACATATTAAGATAAATATAAACCTCACATGTGTACATTCTGAAAGTCTCAAATAAAGAGGTGAAAAGGCATAATATGGAAGGAAGGAGTAAATTGGACCAGTATATGACATAGTAGACCCCTGGACATTCAAACTCAGAAAGAGGTAAGATAGGATGGGGTTACAAGTTGCTCAAAATGTCTCAAGCAAATCCTCAGATGTACACACAGCCTATTTACTCAAAATATAAGGGAACTAGTAGGGATTATGCAAAAACTTAGGTTCCAGTTTCGAGCAGCTCATTGTATATTCAAATCCTTAGACAGTTTTCAGTATATCAACTTTTCCTACATATGCTTTACATGAAAATAAGAAAGGAGACTACATGTATGCATAAGCAAAGACTTATGGTTAACATGACGTTGGCACATGTATCACTTAGTAGTTCAAATAGACATGGTATGACACATGAAAGCTTAGGAAAGTGCTATATGTTGTCATGAAGGCATTGTACACTTAGGCAAGTAAAGACAAATATGTAGTCAATTTAGGAAGAGTATGGAGGCCTAGAAATGCACAGATGATCATTTTTTATGCAATTTCTTAAATGTGGAGTCAATCAAGTCAAAAATAAATATGAGGAATCTCATTCATTCTACACAACTAGACATAATGCACTAAAGCAAGTAAGACAGATGGATAATCAAGCTGGTAGACACATAGACACATGATTGGTCAATTCAGATATGACACATCAGAATAGGCCCAAGCTAGACTAAGCATGCACACTATTAATCTAAGCAAGATATGATATAAAAGGATTTTCATTCTAACATGGTGACAGCTTTACACAAAGACAAGTAAATGCAAGTGTGCAAGATGCTCAAACAGTACATGATCATGATAAGAACAAATATGTTTCAAAACTACTTAACATAGCCCCCATTTAATCGTGTTCGTGGATCAACAGACATACACAAGGTTCATATTGGCCCTTTGAGATTCTTTCCATATAGATTCATACCAACAAATGTCAAAAAGTAATAAAACTTAACCTATACTACTTCTAAATCATAGAAGGACATGAGATTAGTCACACAAACATGTATCCAAGTTAATACAATAATTAAAACTTTATGACTACTTAACATGAGATTCAAACAAAGTTAAAGACCAAAGTACAAGAACATATTCGTAATCTAACTATATAACATGACTCTCAAAGTAAAATAAACTATCATACTAATTACTTATATCATGATCTTCACTGAAACAGACACTGAGACGGTGTATACATCACTTAACTCTAAATATAAACTCAACATAGCATACTTAGGTATAAACAGTCAATTAACAAGAAGCAACGAATGATACTTAACTAATCAACGTCTACATTATAATCTCTATTAAAAAGTATTGAGATAATAATCATATCACATCTAAGCATTGATAGTCAAATTAGATACGTTAATAAAATAGCTAGTACCAATCATTTAATTTAATCAAACATCCTAATTCTTCTAAACAACCGTAATCATCCATCAAAATATTTCGTAAATAAACTAACAAACTCGACATACTTAAACTCTAAGCACAACAACACAAATATACTACATTATCACTAAATCAGTGATAAAACACGCAAAATACAGAAAGTAAAAAAAATGAGAAGAGTTTGAATTTACGAACCTTCTCCGGGTAGCGAAACCGAGGCTTGTTTCGAATCGACGACCCGCTCGGAGATGTTTAGAATTCAGATTTTGGATTTTTGATCACCCAATTCTGAATTGGTAATTCTGATAAGGATACTGTTTCTGAAAATGTTCTGACCCGACCCGAAACCGAAAAACAGTAAAAAAAATAGCTTAAAATCCAGATTCTTCAACACTAAAAACAATAATTTCGACCTATATTTCGGAATCTTTAAGTTGAAGAACACATGCAAGAACAAACAACTCTCAAGCAGATTTCGGATTGTTTCTTTTTCAGTGAAGAACAACACTAATAAAATCAAAAGAAACAGAGATTTGAATCTAAATTTTCAACCCAAAAAAATCGAATTCGAAAACTCCTAAAAAGAACCCTTTTTATCCGAAAATCGAACCCCCCAAAAATGACGGATTTTCCAACCTCTCTAAAATGAAGAACAAGCGGGATATTTATAGGTGGATTTCCCCCCAAGAGCGAGTTTGAAATTTGAATCAAAAGCAAAAGAAATCTGAGCTTTGGAAGGGGATTTTAGGGGGTATGGGTATGGTGAAGTGATGGGAGGGGTGTGGTGGTGTCAGGGTTTGGTGGCAGGGAGTTGGTGGTGGCAGTGGGCGAGGTGACCGACGTGTGGGGTCGGGTATGGGGGGTATGGGGTGTGCGGCGGCTTGGGGTTGAAGAGAAAGGAATGTAGGGTTTTTTTGATTTTCTGATTTTTGGTGTTGGGGTGTTTGATTTTGGGTATAAAGGATGGGTTTGGGCCGACGGCCGGTTGGGCCTGAGGGCGACGGGTTGGTCGAGTGGGTCGCAGATTATGGGCTCGCGGTTTTGGGTTGTGGGAATGGGTAGGGGTTTTGGTTGGGTTGTTGGATGATGGGGTTTTAAATGGGGAGTTTGGGCTCGGGTGTTGGGGAAGTGGTGGGTGGTCGGTCTCGGTGGGCCGACGATTGTTGGGTTGGGTTATAAGGGTTGGCCTAAAGGGGATAAAAGGTTGGGGTGGCCGGTTGGGCTTGGAAGGGTAAGGGATATAAAAATGGGTTATGGGTTTAAAACATAAAAGGGGTTTAATATTAAAATATTATTTTTGTTTTGTAAAAGATGTGAATTATTTAAAATAACATAACGACGTGATAATAATAAAATATAATATTTTGCGAAATATTTAATGCTTAATAAAAGGAAAATGCGATGCAATTTTGCGAGAATAAGATAACATAGAATTTCGGATAAAACTTATGATTATTATAAAAATGCAAATTAAATAATAATAATAAGAGGATATACACATATATGCCTATATTTTAAAATTATTTTAAAAGTGTAAAAATATTAAAAATTACAAATAAAATCATAAAAGATAGGACAAAATTGGGTGTCAACACCTGCACCCGAGTTAGATAATGGCCAGTCACTGTGGATTTGTATGAGCTCGCCGGCCTGGATCATTTTGAATCCATAGAGACCGGGCGCTTCCAGAGATCCTTTAGAGAAGACCAGCTACCGGAAATATAAGCATCGATCCGTTGAACGGAAGAAGAAGCCCTTAATTTCTTCTTCCTCGATGTCTCGATAGTTATTGGAAAAGAATCTAAGATAGGAACCTTGTGGATATGGACGTCTAAATCGCTCCCTAGCCAGGCTCCTGGCCCGTGTGGTGGCACCGCTGACAACTGAAGAATCCGAAGACATGTCAATAAAAATCTGGTTGAGGAAGAGAAAGGAATAACGACAGTTTTTTGAAGAGTGAATTGCCAGAGGAGCAAAATGAATGAGCAGAATCCTTATGGGAAAGACGGTACTTAGAAAAGATAAATAAGGGGTAACGTTTGAAAAGAAAATCAAGTCATCATTACGACGTTCCTTCCCTAGGAAGAGTATCAACGGATGCGTGACATGTGTAAGGTGGATGATACACGGGTACCAGAGCATTAAATGCTATGAGATGGTGTGTGAAAAAAAGATGGACAACCGAATCGGTGCACTATTCCCAAAGGACGCCGTGTTACAAGCAAAGATTGATGGGTGATAGACTCTTCCACTTCTCGGTTCCTCGAAGCTCGAAAATCCCGAAAAGTAGGGGACTATCTGTATTGGATAGAAACACATCCGGAGACATTAAGCGTATACAAGAAGATTAGTGGTTCCGGAAACCCCCAATGGATCTCCACAGCTGTCTTCCACTCCCAACAACTCCCGTTACATCAACCTTCCTAGATCAGAGCACTGCGGTGCGTATGGGTACAATGACGTCAGAGTGCTCACGTATTCACAACTGAGGGAGCATAGTAGTCTGAGCTTTATTTTTCTCGAATGTAATGAAAAACTATATGTTTCTCAAATGTAATGAATAAAATCAGGAGAGGAAACAACTAATTTTGCTAAATTTTCCGATCTTTGTGTTTATCATATTTCGGACCTATAACTTCCCCCGTCATCAGGTTAATTCGTCCCTATACTTGGTCGGGGACACTATGTGAACCTTGTCTCGACTCAGAAGGCATTTTCACACCCACTTTGTCAGCCAAGTATTGGTTATACATTGCTTTGTAAGAGTTTTCTACATGTCTTATTAAACCTCCTGTCCCACCTTGACCTTTTCCAGTTTTAAATTTATAGACTTCGCGACAAATTTTACAAATAGCTAGTTGATTAGGAATGTCCCTTTCAAAAAAATCTCATGCAGATGATTTTAATTTTTGTTGTTTTTGTCATCTTCTCATACTAGGGGAAATAAGGGGATTTCAGTTTCAGTTTCAGTCTGATCATGAGGTGGAGGTGCACTAGTAGGTGTGTCATCTAAATTATCTTCTAATTCATTTTCTAAATCAAAGTCTGGTTCAAATACATAATATACCTCATGATCTAATGATATATTAATATTAACATTAAAAAAATCAGTGTCATCTACATGAGTGAAATCATTGTAATTAGGATTACTAGAAGATGCACCCTTACCTTTGTTACCCCTAATACCTTTACCAGAAAAACGTCCACCTCATTCCATTATAATTATACAAATAAATAATTAAAGTTAATAAAATTAAGTACGATAATTAAAATTAAGTAACAGTAATAATTTAAATAAAAGAAGGAATGAATGTACCAAACGCCGACGTAACGTCGACATGTAATCGAGGTTGAAAATTGGAACTTCGTTCGATGATCCTCAAGTTCGTTGCCAACTTCACTCACAATTTTTGAACTTTGATAGAAATTAGCAAATGAAATATAATATTTAGTGTGCAATTTAGACTTGTAGAGAGAGAGATTAGAGAGATGGTAGAAAGATTTGTGAGAAAAATGAAGAGGATAATATAGTATTTATAGTTGAGAAAATAAAGTTAATGTGTAAATATACTAATTTAGGGGGTTAAAAATAAATATTAAAGGGGGGGTTATGGTGTGTGTGTGTGGGGCAAAATGGTCGTTACTAGCCGTTGCCAACGACTAAAATTGAAAGTGGTCGTTTGTGCAACGGTTGGTTTCTGCAAAGGGGGGTGGGACAGGGCGGGCCGGGATGGGTCGGGTCGGGGGCGGGACGAGCTCTAGTCCCGTCCCGAGTTCGAACCCCACTACCGACATTTTTATCCCATATTTTAAAAGGGGGGTCGGGGCAGGTACCGGGATGGGCCGGGGAGGGATCAGGTCGTCCTGGCCCACTGGATAGCCTTAGTTTATTTTAAGGACATTGCTTAAGACTTATCCAGTTTTTTTAAAGTGAAACTTACATGAATGACTATAGTTTAGGAGTTTTAAATTTGTCATAGCTATAGTTTCAATATTTACATGGTGTAACTACTTTTTAGTTGCTACAACTCACTGTATTCATAAAACAATCTCGATGTATTCTACATCGAGTAAAAATCCGCTTTGTATTCAACTCAGATGTATTCAGGTCAAATGTATTCAACTCAGCTGTATTCATTTGTAGTTACTTTTACACTATATTCAATTTATTATATTTAAAAGTTGTATTCAAATTTATTTATTTTTGTACAAAAAAATCTCATTCAAAATACAACCAAAAATTGAATACAAGAAATAAAGTACACTCCCAAACACTCGATTTTTACACTAAAATTTTACGAATACGGTAAAAACTGAATACAAGAAATAAAATACATAACGAAAAATTGGATTTTACACTAGAAAAAAATGAATACACTTTAAATTCACTATATTTATTTGTATACAAAAAGATCTCTTTCGAAATACAGGCAAATAAATTGTATGAATACACTCAAAACTGAATACAAAAAATAAAATATATCCACAAACACTTAATTTTACACCAAAAAATTAACGAATAAACTCAAATATGTTTTGACAGTCCGGTGAAAAATCACTCCGGTGAGCAGTGGTATCCAGAGAAAAACGACCAGATCTAGAGGGAGGTGGCGGCGGTTGTCAAGACGGGACGTGCCGAAAAACGATCAGAGATTGTCAATGAACTCGAACTCTGCAAAAAAATAAATATGAATTGTATGTAAAGATAGATAACTTTGTTATGTAAAAGAAGATGAGATTGTTGAAAAGGTGCCAGAGAATTGGAGGTGAAATCCATTGATTTGTATTACATTCTCCCTATGCTTTGCACCAGAGAATCAATAATTAAGAGAAAAAAGAAAAGACAAATATGAGAGAGAAAAACGGAGAGCATGTGTTTATGTGGTGGTGTGTAACGTAGAGGAACCAGATCTGGAGGGAGTCGCCGGCGGTGAAGATCCAGTGACGCCGGAGATCCAGCGACAACGGGACGAAGAGAGAAAGGGGTGAAGGAGAAGAGAAGAGTGAGGAATAAATACAAATCACAAACCTGATGTATTTTGGTATAGCTATGGATGATAATTAATATATAACTTTTAGCTATGAAATGTAATTAACATAAACTATAATTATTAAATATAATTAGATACTAATAGTTAGTCATGCCAAGTAAATTTTCCTTTTTTAAAACTATTTAAATGAAATAAGTAATTTAATATCTAGATAAATAAAAATACATTTAAACGGAAGCGAACATAAATCCATATCTCATACAGGTCTTATGTTCTATCAATCGCTTCATACCCCAGATTATGTCTATTTTCAGATCAAGATCATCCGAAACTGATCAATATCAACTAAATCCAATTATAGATGAAATAATACATTCCATAGCTAACTCTAAGATATATATTTATCTTTCATAATTATTATTTAAATAAATTACAAAATATAACTATAATGTGTATTTGAATTACATACCATAACTATATTATATATTTAAAGTAAAATACTCTACTTTTATTATTTCTATCATATCCCCAATTCAAGATCGGTTCATTTGTATTCCTACACTTTATTCGCCTGTATTTCAAAGATCTTTTTGTATACAAATGAATACAGTGAATTTGAAGTGTATTCATTTTTTTCTAGTGTAAAAATTAAATTTTTCGTTATGTATTTTATTTCTTGTATTCAGTTTTTAGTGCATTTGTAAAATTTTAGTGTAAAATTCAATGTTTTGGTGCATATTTTATTTCTTATATTTAGTTTTTATTTGTATTTTGAATGAGATTTTTTGTACACAAATAAAATTTGAATATACTTTTTAAATATAATAAATTGAATACAGTGTAAAAGTAACTACAAATGAATACACCTGAGTTAAATACATCTGAGTTGAATACAAAATAGATTTTTATGAATATATCGAGACTGTTTTATGAATACATCGAAGTCGTTTTATGAATACAGGAAGTTGTAGCAACTAAAAAGTAGCTACATCCTGTAAATATTGAAACTATAGCTATGACAAATTTAAAATCCCTAAATTATAGTCATTCAGGTAAGTTTCACAATTTTAAACTCCCAAACTATAGTCATTTGTGTAACTGCTAAGATTCAGTCATTTGGTCCTAAAGTTAAAAAGTTTCAATTTGGGTCATTTGCACTTTTTCCCTATTTTGTATTGGTCTTTAATTTTTGTCCCTCAAGACTAAAAGAAATTTCATAGGCACATCTTTATATTTTTACTTTATAATATAACACAAGTTATGTCTATTTTACTCAGCACTCTTAGAAGTCATTTGGTATGATGAATAAACAAAAATAGTCTCGAGATAAAATTTATACTTTCTTATCTTATGTTTGATTGGAATAAAATCCCGAGATAACTAATTCTAGAATTGTAGTATTATTTTATCCCACATCGAGGGTGGAATAATTAATTCCATTATAACTAATCTCGGCATTAGTTATCTCGAGATAACTTGCTTGGTATGAGAGATAAGGGATATTTAATCCCGAAATTTAATTTGAGATGACTTTATCCCATATTTAATTGGGATAAAATCACGATATAACTAATTTTGGAATAAGTTATCCCGGGATTATAGTATTTTTTTTTATTTTTATGAGAGAATAGAATAACTAATTCGGGATAAGTTATCAGAATAATTAATCTCAGAATAACTTGTTTCCAACAAAACAAATGTAGTAAAAAGCTTGAGGCGCAGTCCATCTAATACAATTGGATTCTCTTTAGTCAACGTGGCAAGAGATGAGCCTTTATTTTTGCCAACTGAAAGAGAACCACTACTCAAAATAAGGCATATTCAGCTACGCTCGACTTCTTGATCGAACTCTGGTCATAACCAGTTAGATTTTAGATAGACATAATAGTGCAGTAGATATAAAATAAATAAATATGTTCTCTCTAGTATATAAATTCTTAAATAAGGTGATTGTACGATTTTTAACATTATACTAAAGCAGCAAAGCTGAAAAGCTATCATCTACGAGACCAAATTGGTAAAGAAGGTTTGACCAACCAAAGGACGGATCGATAGAGCTATAGTTGCAAAGATAAGGTTATCCGGAATCAACAGAGATTGGTGTTGCAAGGGTGAAGCTATTACATCCCGCATTTTCGTGCGTTGAGTGGCGTTATAAGTTGCCTCTGCATAAGATCAAAGAACGATGTTATTTCTAAGGTTATAAATATTGAACCATGACTAGTGTGTGTCATAAGAATTAGAGGTCAACAATACGAAGAAAAAAAAATTCATCAATATAATCCGTATTTTGGGCTATGAAATTTTTGTAGAATCCGATCAAAATATGATTTGCACTATTAAATATGATCAAAATGTCATTATTGTAGATTGGAGTACTATATGGGCCGCTTCGGATGACTTGTCAAGCGAACCGACTTAGATATATTAAGGCTCTTCCCTTCTTTTCTTGACATGTTTGTTGAGGTATCGATGTCCGATGAAACGGCTGTTAAAGAGATGTTGTTCCTTACTCTTAAGAGAATCACAAGGTCCTTGATGATCCATGTTAGTTTCCCTGGAAGCTAGAAACACTATATGCTGCCTTATTAACACTTACGAAAGATGTAGAAGCAAAAGGAGTATGTTACCGTTGTAACAATAGACATGACTATAAAGGCTCTATTCAGGACGAATTAGGAGCTCATACTCATGACACCCTTAAGATGGGCAAGTTCAGGCAAACAATGTGTCTTTAGCTTAAAGATAACGTGAGGAGTGTGATGATAAACTCCGGATGCTAAGTAAGAAAGTAACGATATTAAGTATTGCAATAAGTTCATAAACATAGACGATCAATATGGATTTTTGTGTATATATATACGTATGAAATACCTATAAGGGCGTGAATATGATAGTATGGCATACCACCAAGCTACGACTGATTGGGCAGTTGAGCCGTTAGAGTTACGATGAGATGTAAAGGCATAAGAGCAGGTTATAAGACAAGTATGATCGTTAGCATAATAATATGAAATAAGGTTTCAAGATAGAAATGATCATTATGTATATTCAGACTCAGGGACATTTCAGAGGTTCAGGTTGATTCGTATCCCTCTCTTTTATGATTATGCAGTATCATGTTTTATTTTCGCCTTACATATTATGTCCCTTTGCCTGTGTTTCATGCCGCACAAGTTCAGGTAGGCGAGGAGAGGATCCGTCCGGTCGTTCGTGTGCAGATATCATCTTTGGTTGGTGAGCTCCATCTCTTCCTGGAGTATTGTCGAGTCAGAAGTATGTTTATATTCTTTTGGTACTTTGGGTATGTCGGGGGCCTTGTCCCGACTTATGTATTATGTCGATACTCTTTTTAGAGGCTTTATAGACGAGTTTTGTGTTGTATCGGTTGGTCGGTGCGGCCTTATAGGCCCGGATGTTGATAAGAGATTATATTGGCCTTGTCGGCCATAGTATGTATATATATGCCTAGGTTGGATTCTTCTGTTTGCAGGAATTGGTGTCGTGTCATGTTACAGTTACCCTATGGGGCCTTGTCGGCCCAATCGTGACATGTTTATATGATGATGTCCATGTGTTTCGCTCGGGCCGTTCAAACGAATGTCACTCTCATGTACTCTGTCCCAAAAAAGTGTGGTACATATAAATAAATGTGTTCTTTTTATAATTTAAATGAAGTGAATTGCATTATCTTTTCACATATTAGTACTATACATCTACCGTTGAAAGAAAAGGATATTCAACAAAAGCTTTAACGGCTTAAGGTGATGAGACCATTAACTTCCATGGGCTTGCGCAGTATGGGAATATCTCCTCTATGAATACTAGAGAAAATGCTCATATTCAAGAATCAATTCTGGTAAATGTCCATGGCTTCTCGTACCATACCAAGCTCCTCCTTCAGCTCAGCTGTGAATTTTTCATCAAAATCCCATTTGGGATTTAACAGAAAGCCATTATCTTGCGTAAATTTTGGAGTGCTAAACAGACCCAAAAACAGAATATCAGTCTCAATTCGTGCAATGGGCTCCTCAGCTTCTTCTTCTTCGAAGCCCGATAGTGCTCAAGGTCTCTCTCTCTCTCAAAAACTATATTATTTATAATTTGTAAGAGTAGAGAATCGCCGTTTACTTGTGGTCATAAATGGTTAATTCGTGAAAGGACTACTTTGCCATTTTCTTCGGCTTATGATGAATATTATTAGGCATGGGCGGAGCTGGGGTTGGGGGTGAAAAAATATATATATATACAACTTACCCAATGAAGTCACATAACGTGGGTCTGGGAGTGTAGAGTATATGCAAACTTTACCACTACCTTGATAAGTAGAGATGCTATTTCCGAAAGGCCCTCGGCTCAAGAAAAAACATAGGCACAAGTAAAGCAAGAGAAACGGTCAGATCCAGAAATTTAAAACAGAATAAGAGTAACAATATATATATATATATATATATATAGAAATTTAAAACAGAATAAAAATGAGAGTAACAATATATATATATATATATATATATATATATATATATATATATATATATATATATATATATATAATGTCAAATTTTGTATACATTATATACATTAGATGTTGAATCACTAAGTGTTTACTTTTTTAATATTTTGAATCCCCTACTGAAAATTCTAACTCCGCATATTTGGGTAGCAAAAGCTATACTATGAAGAACTTGTAAGGTTCAGTCTTTTGTTCTTTCTTTCCGAGCCGCAGTTATTTAATTTTTCTTATGAAATTTGTACCTAGTTAATTTGGAAATTGACAGAATTACATGTACTCGTGCTGGTGGGAAGTAGCAGCTACTCGGTGGAACAATCAAGAACGATTATAAAAGAATTTTGGAAATTGAGAATTTGGCTCAAGAAATTGCTGGTGGAATGCCAACAACAACAACAACAACATACCCAGTAGAATCCCACAACGTGGGGTCTGGGAAGGGTAGAGTGTACGCAGACCTTACCTCTACCTTGCTGGTTGAATGGCATACATGAAAATTTTCAAAATGTAAAACTTGATTACTAAGATAAGATTAAGGGACTGCTTAGTGCTTAGGCTAATTGGTTTATGTGAAGTATGTCTCAAAATGGTTTGGCATAAAATGAACTTTTCAAAGCATGTTTGTCTAATCATCTTGGAGTAACTGGTAAAGTTGCCTCCATGTGACCAGGAGGTCATGGGTTCAAGCCGTGAAAACAGCGTCTTGCAGAAATGTGAGGTAAGACTGCGTACAATAGATCCTTTTGGTCCGGTCCTTCTCCGGACCCCGCGCATAGCGGTAACTTAGTGCACCGGGCTGCCTTTTTATTTGTCTAATCATCTTGTGGGAAGTTCTTGAACTTGTTAAAAGCATGGAGCTTCCGGAAATGAGAATCATCTTGCCATGACCTTAAAAGTGTACGTCATTGTGCAGGGGCCAGTAAAATAGATTATAGCTCTATAAGCGATGAGGAGTGGAGGAAGCAACTTACAAATGAACAATTTTACATTACACGGCAAAAGGGTACAGAACGGGCATTCACTGGGTATGATCTTTTTCCGTTCATTTTTTCCTTATGCTAGAGTGGATCTTTTGTCTCTTGTTTGTCAATAGAGTTCAATAATACTAGGTTGCTCTCTCAAGGAACCATCAATATTTGAATATTGGTAAGCAGTCTGACGCTTGCGGTTGTATTGCGGATTGATCAAACGTTAGCATTTGCATCTGAGGAGGAGGAGGTTGGTTAATTTAGGAGATGTCTTTGGATGTGGATGTTATTTTTGTTTTCTTTTGAGGGTTTCCATTTATAAACCAAACAATTTAGGTGGAGCAGTAGATTTCTGAACACCAAACAGGAAAAAGGAGAAGGATTTAGAGGGAACGTATATATCTGGTCCTGAGATATTTACAATTTCTACAACAATCTTGGCATTCCATTTTCAACTCCTGGTGACAACCTTCGAAAAGCCTCTTAGATCTTTTACAAAAATAGATCTGTCTGCTCATTCATGTCAGCCTGTGTTTGGACCCATCCGACTCTAGAACTTTCAGCTTTCCTATTTTGTTGCAATATGCTGTGTTGAAAACGGGACCAGTAAAACATAGTACTTTATTTTTCTTTCTTTTTCCTCTTCCTTGTTGTTTTACACGCTGAAGGGGAGCTTTGGATTAACTGGTAAAGTTGCTGCCATGTGACCAGGAGGTCACGGGTTCAAGCCGTGGAAACAACCTCTTGCAGAAATGTGAGGTAAGACTGCGTGCAATAGACCCTTGTGGTCTGGCCCTTCCCCTGACCCCGCACATAGCGGGAGCTTAATGCACCGGACTGCCATTTTTTTTGTTGTTTTACACGCTTTGGGGAGAGGAAGACAATGGGAGAGAGTCATCATATTGAGTTATGTATTTCTCCAATCTTACTTGAAGCAAGAACCAAGAATTAGATGGTCTCTTATAGTCTATGCTAAATTTGAGGATCTAAAATTGATTTTAGCCATGTATTTAGAATTCAATTCTAAATGCTCAATGATCATTAACACAGACATGATGTGGTTAACTGGAACGTCTAAACATTATGCGTGCAAACAAGTTTCTAAATGTATCAAATTATAGTCCATATTTTATTAAAAGATATACCGTGATTGCATCACTTATGGAGTAGATGTAATTGCATTGTTGCTTAGTGCCCTAGAAATGTTTCTTCACTGCCTGTTTTACTGATCTCTTTGTTGTTCTCGTTTTCAGGGAGTACTGGAACACTAAGACCCCTGGAACATATCACTGCATCTGCTGCAACACTCCTTTATTTGAGTATGTAGTCTCCTTGTATTTGATTTATTACTCGAGATTTTTTAAGAAACCATTCTCAATACTTCTGTTACTGCGTCAAAACCTGAAATTCGATATTGCTTGTTGCAGATCATCTACCAAATTTGATAGTGGGACCGGGTGGCCATCTTATTACCAGCCCGTTGGCAACAATGTGAAGTCAAAGTTGGACTTGTCTATCATTTTCATGCCTCGTCAAGAAGTTATATGTGCAGCTTGTGATGCTCATCTTGGGCATGTATTTGATGATGGCCCTCCGCCAACTGGAAAGCGTTACTGCATCAATAGGTATATTTCCTTCAATGCAGTCTATGCTCATTCTCATTTGCGCTGAACTTTTTCATTAGTGTAATTTACTTGAGATTCTAAACTTGTCTTATATGTGCAGCGCTTCCCTGAAATTGAAGCCAAAGTAGAAATGTGCTGCGTAGAATATCAAAGGGTATTGATTTCAGGAGAAAGTGAACATATCAAGCTGCAGAATTATTCATATGGAATATTGTTGCTTCTAATGTTTTAAGCTTGAGGGTTTCTTATGTGTGATATGTGAAGTTCATTTCTGCTGATATATTCACATATATATAATGTATAAGAGGGTCAAATGTACACATTTTCGGTGTTCAATCTTTGTGTCTTACCACTGTACTCATTACACTTTCAGAATTATGCGTTCAAAATGTAATATTTATTGAAATTTTAATGTTCTTCACATATATATCTAAGCACCTAACAGAAACTGTATTAAGTACTGGGATCAGTTGAACGGTAAGTAACATCCATGGATCCACCACTGGCTACGAGCTTGATAATATTGGCCTTTATACTAACATCTATATATTAGATCAAAAGAAAGTTAAAAAGAGTATTGAATACTCATGAACTATATTAGTCATACCATTTCATGATCTCTCCTAGTCCTCTCATTGGTAGTAACTTGGAGTTCAGCTAGAAAACAAATTTTCATCTTGGTAGTATAAATTAAGCTACTGAGATTCGACTTATAATGCATAATTGTAGGCTAGATGGTATATTAGTTAAGCTAGAACATACCAATATAAGAAGAATGTGGATTAACACAACATCCACCAGAATAAAATCTCAACATGCATATTCGATTCTTATGAGCCAAGAATATAGCAAAGAGTGTTGTGATAAGTCATCTTTTAAGTATGATTGGGAAAAACACTAAAGGTGTTTCCACGTCCATATGAATTATCGGGAGTGGACTCAGGATTTAAGTTTTATGAGTTTAATCTATTCTTTTTTTTAAGTTATAGGTTCAAATCTAATATTTATTGTAATTTTAGTAATTTTTAAGCATAAATTTATACCTTATCTGTCTCTTTATATTATATTCACAAGTCAAATAAGACTAATAGATATAAATTTTGTTATGAAATGTGGCAAATAATGACTTGGCGGAGGATGTGGCAAGTATTTCAGAGGCCAACGAGGATCTCATTCTATTAGACGAATGAGCAAACGCATGAGGCAACCCTCCAAGAAGATAGTGAGGCAACTGTTTATCATCTATTTCTGATTCTCTTAGGATTATGTTAGCAATATCTATTTGCTTCAGTTTCTAGTAATTCTTCTCTGTAATTCATCTGTTGGTTGGATTATATTGTTCAATATTGGGTTTGTTTCATCTTTATTATGAATTTTAAAAAAAATTCAAGTATCAATATTCTTTATAGCCAAAAGCCTTTTAATTTTCAAAATGTAAATAGTAGTAGCATAATTACATAACCCTAAAAAAATGCAAGACACAGCAAAAAAACAATCTATGAAATAGGAGGAAACCATTTTGAAAAAACGAAGACTTTAGCTTTTGATTTCCACTTATAAAACCAAACAACCCTCCTTAAAAATCCTACCTGTCACATCCTTATTCGTTACCTTTTAACTATACTCAAGTCCGCGACACACACGATCCTAGCCAAATACTTCAATTTGGGGAGGAACTGTAAAGACTAGAACCTAAACTACCCATAATAACACTACCAAACCGTTAATTATAGCCGTCAAGAAAAACCAACACACCCCATTACCTTAAAACTGCTTTCTTAAGTTACCAACATTAAAGATTGTTTTTTTTTTGGGATTTTGAACTTGTGGGTAATTGTTTTTTCAAGAAAACTGAAAAGGGGTTCTATGGGTTTTCAAGATTATAGTTTTTTGAGAGATGTTCAAGTGGAATTCAAAGATTATGAAGTTACAAATAGGTTCTCTTTGTGTTTCTGGTTTTACTTGAATGATGCCTCAATTTTACCCTCTACAATCCTTCACCAGGTTTGCTTTTTTTGCTCACTTAAAAGTCTTTCATAACTGTTTTTTCAGTTCTTTTTTAGGTGTAGATATGTGTTTCAGTTTTGTGTATTTGCTGCTTTGTTTTCTCTTAATTTTGCTCAATATTAGTTAGTGTCTGAGCCGAGTATCGATCGAAAACAGCCTCTCTGTCTCTGTCCCAGTCTCTGTCCCATAAAGGTAGAGTTAATGTCTGCGTACATTCTACCTCCCCAGACTCCACTTTATGGGACACTGGTATGTTGTTGTATTAGTTAGTGTCTGAATGCCAACCCACGTTTTTGTGTCTGTTCTTTGGGGTGGGGATGAGGTGGGGGGGGGGTAAGGAGCTCCTTTGGTATCGCCTTCTTATGGCGATTACATTCTTTTTTTATGATTTAGGTTTCAATTTTGTGGAAAGATTTTAACTTTATAGCTTATCCATGGTTTAGAAATTGGCAAGTTGCAATTTCATAGCTGTTTTCAGTTCTTTTTTGGGTGTAGGTATAGAGGGGGCTGTGGGTGGTGGTGGTGGTGGGGTTAATCTTTTGGTTTTCCTTTTTTGGGTGTAGATATACATTCTTTTTTATGATTTAGGTTTCACTGTGTGGAAGGATTTTAACTTTGTTGTTTGTCCATGGTTTAGGAATTGGCAAGTTACAAAATTTTCTTCAGGCTAATGTGAATGTTTTGTATTTTCTGGTTATATGACTAAGGATATGTTTCTCCTTATTTATTGTGATGCTACCCTCCTAAGTTCAGTTGTTTGGTAGGTTTGCAACTTAGCAAAAAGTCTTTTTTTATGTTGTGTTCACGATTACCTTTGTACTGTCTTTATTTTTAAGTCTATATACTGTTTCATGATTACTTTCCGTGCCTGCATCAGCTCATGATTTTTGGTAATTGAATCTGTGACCACATGTAGGTATCTGCAAATCATGCTTTCCTATTAAAAGATAGATTTTTTGAGAGTTAGTACTCCGCGACAAAGACATAAACCTTGTGATATCCTTCAATTTGTTTCCAGTAAAATCAAGGAAGAGACTTTTGAATCCTTATGATCACTCTATTGAATGTGTCTTGCAAGATATATTTGTTCCTTTGATATGGTTGATAATGCTTGTCGATTATGCAGGAGCATCCAGATGTCACATCCCATGCTCCTTTCCTGTTACTTGATGAGGAGAAGAAAATTTCACTTTTCCCTTTACTAATTTCAAGCCATTCAAATGTTACTTCCTGGAGAGAATTTGCACATGCAACTTCCGATTGTGAATTTCCTACGAAGAAATGGGTTCATGTTGGATATGAGGTAAATAACTTGTACTTGCCCTAGTTCCTCCCAATCAACATTCTTTGCACTTGATGCAATGTTTTGCAATTTATACACTCTTTAACATTGTCGTGTTACTAATTTCTCACTTCACAATGGCCATCGTTACCTTCTACAGTTAAATCTTTTGCACGTTGTCACTTTATTAGGCATATTGATTTTGTCATTAAGTTTGCTCTGGAAAAGCGAGCTTTAACACAAGAATAGGGAAACTAAAAGACTGGCCTACGCCTAGTCGGTTTTCACTTCTTGATAATGAAATGAAACACTTATCAGTGGAGCATTTCAGGTCACACAAGATCTTTTGCACCTCTACTTTGATGGGAAGATTGTAGGTGAGAAGTCTTTGACTTCCTCACTCAATAGTGATACGGGATCAGACAATTCTAGAATATCTTTGACTTGCATTAGCGGAAAGGATTCTCAGCTGGATGGTTATGTGCACAGTGCAGAGCTCTTTCCCGTAGTATCAACTATAAAAAATCACTATGTTAAGGTAAAAAGCATTGTCATTAATTTTACGAAGATTGTGTCTACTCATGTATTCACTAGTTTCTGCTAACACTTTGTGCACCTATCAGGACCCTCCAGTACAACTATCTATTGATAGTTCAAGCGCCTACGAAATTGAAGAAGACACTGATGGTGTTTGGAGCATTGTTGGTGGAAAGGTAATAAATATATCCTACTTTGAAGTTCATTGGGAAAAATATCTAGGGGAACTGGAATTTTCCCAAGATTGAGTACTGTTACTTTAGAATGTCTCAAACATCTGCGTTACTCCTCAATTTTGTCATATTTCTTCTTTTAAAGCTGATTTTTAATTGGTGAAAGCTTGCTACATTACATCAAATCCACACTACTCGAAGTCCTTGATAGACATTAGAATGTCATTGACAACCGTTGAAGATTCAAGATCAGCAATGGTTAACTTTGATATCTTATCAAACAATAAAGGCATACTTTGGAATTTTTTCGTAACGCTAGTCCTTCTCGTTTCTCCCCATTTGTTCCGCAAAAGATGGAAAATGTGGGTTTTGCGGAATTTTTGCAAATATATTCCGTAGATTTGATTAATGTCCAAACAGCAGAGTCCTTCAGAAATGGCAGAAGCAGACTAGGTTGAACTATGGAAATATTTGCAAAAATTCCGCAAAATCCACATTTTCAGCTTTAGCGGAACATGAGGAGAAACAAGCAAAACTAGCATTGCAAAACTGCTGAAGTATGCCTTTATCAGTGATAAAATATTGAAGTTAAACAATGCTGATCTTAAAAGTTAAATCTACGACAGTTGTCAATGACATTCTGACATCTCTCGAGGACTTGGAGGATTGTCGACCTGTATTACCACGCAATATGTCATTTAACTTTGCAATATTGAGACCGAATTTATAATTTAAGAGCTGTTGCATAGTGACATTTGCAATTGTTGGTAAAGCCAATTATCTGATCATAGGTTTGTTAATGTTGTTTCATTTCTATTTTGTGAGGGACTATTCGATTAGGCAGAAAAATAGTTCTCCTCGAAATGGGATTTCTGCCTATTTGATTAGGCATTTCTTCTTACATTTGATGCTCTCATAAAGATTAAAATAGCAAGAGGGAGTTTTCTGAGGTATTCATGTGTTTATGTTATCTGATACGAGTTCTTTTTACTCCTTTACCTATATGTTTAAAGCAGGCTTCCTGTCGGAGAAACTTTTCTTTAGATGTAACACTGATGGACAACTTTAGCCGCCCCATGACTGAAGAAGCAGAGGTTTGTTATTTATTTGTCTATATAAAAAAGTTAAAGGAAGTCCTTAAGTTAGCTGCAACTGTTCTTATGCATATATGTTATGCTTTCAAAGGTTGTTGCTTTGCTTGTGTATGACGATAATGAAGCACCAGTTGAGAAGCCAGTTGATGCTGAGGCACCCCTTCTTACAAGTTATGATGGAATTGAATACGCTTCTTCTGATAGACCAAGCAAAGTAATTAGTGGACGTGCTTCCTTTAAGCTCAAGATATCTCAGGTACTGGATAGTTGTATCTCTGTTTTTAATACCTGCAAGACAAAGTGGGCAGAAATGTTTGTTGATTGCAATCTTGAATTAGAGAATACTTGTTTTGGAGAAGGTATATTTATTCAGGAAACGCATAATCTCCACTTGCAAAGAAGATCTGTGATTAACGAGGCAAATGTTGTATTGGTTAATTTTGCGTGGTTATAGCTGTTGCGGATTTTACATTGAATTCTGCCAATCTGTGCTACCAGAGTTAAAAATGACAATTTTCTATGGGATGAGCACATCAATATGGATATATTATGTCTCATTAAAATCAGCCTAGTTTATAATCTATGAACTTGACTACTTGTGTACCTTTTTATGTAGCTGGTCATGTGTAAAGATTATTACAACATTAAGTAGAGTGTATTATTGTAGTTCACTTCTACATGGAAATTGATGACAGTTATGCTTGGAGATGAATAAACATACTTATGCTATTGATTGCTTTGATAATGCTTCGTAGTTCTCTCTATTTAAACCATTTAGAAAATTGATCTTTTGTCTCAATTGCAGCTTTCATCCAAGTGTGATAACAGGCTGTTTCGCATTAGGTTTGAAATTCCAAAAATGGGAACATTTCCTTTCCTTGAGGTATTCTCCAGACCAATTCGGTGTATTTCTCGGAATCGTAGCACCCGGGCGACCTCTCTAATGTTGAGGAAATCATCTTTGGGGATCCATTTACTAAATGGATCTCAATCTCCTGTGTTGGAGGATGGATCTTCTGACCTGCCCTGTATTGTACGTGAAGCAAAACAAAGTCCATCATCAAAGCGGGTCAAATTAGGACAAGAGAAACTATGTGCAAATTTTAAGGATGATTTTGTGCTGAAGCAAGC
Organism: Anisodus acutangulus; assembly: GCA_029783415.1. Taxonomy (NCBI): domain Eukaryota; kingdom Viridiplantae; phylum Streptophyta; class Magnoliopsida; order Solanales; family Solanaceae; genus Anisodus; species Anisodus acutangulus. The sequence continues at coordinate 8,227,442 of CM056508.1, forward strand.
TAACGGTGGATCAAGATCTCATTCCTGGACCTCTGAGGTATTTTTAAACATCTGCCTCGTCCTATTATTTTTTAGCAAGTCGTGGTAGATATGGTAGTGACACTATTTCTTGGATCACATAACTAATACATGCTTATGGATGCTGCTCCTTGTATAACTAGCTTACTTGTCAAGTGGGTGAATAAGGTTGAAAGTGTAAGTCATTGCTGGTGCAATCATTATCATGCTTATTCTCCTTGGCATTGTTTCCTATACCTATTTTTTGTCCTGTTAATCTTATCTTGTTGACAACTTCTTGTAGCCGACCTATTATCTCATTATTATCATCACTCTCACTAAACATGCATTCAAAATAGGATAACTATGCATATCAGAATTCTTTGGTGGCAAGACCAGTAACCCATGGTGGGGCAGAAAATTTCTCCTCAGATTCAGAGAACAGTGAACCCACGAACTCCGTCATTGATGACTTGCCAAGTAACAGAGGCCCAATCTCAGATCTAGTTGTTTTTAAATACTGCCTTGGTGACCTGAACGAGAGGCGTATTCTTCTCAAAGAAATGGCAATGACTTCGAAAGAAGAAGAACTTGCCACCTTTGCCGAGAGAGTCTCCTTATTCTCGGGATGTTCACACCACAGGTATATTATCTTTATATTGTTGCATATTGAGGTGACTTTGAGTGGTATACAACTAACACCATCTAGTTATCAGAGCCACTTTTGGCATGTATTCCCTTCTTTTAGAGTTACAGCTGTTATTTCCTCATATCACCATGGATAATTAGCCTCGTGTATGAAAATTCTGAAAGAAACAAATCACTATATAGAGCACAAATACCAGTTCCATTTATAAGGGGTAGCAGTGCATGCACAAGCAAAAAAACATTTTCTAGCCCTGAAAATCAGAAGGTTTTGTGCGTTATGTTTTATGTTTTAACTGATTTCTTTTTCCCCATTTTCCTATCTTTGTCCCTGAGCATTTGAAATTGCTTACTTTTTGGAAGAAAACAAATGTAAAATAAGAAAAAGGAAATCTGGGAGGGTAATTCAGTAATTCCTAAATGATATTGGCATCCATAAGTAAACGAAATCGTCATAAGTGATCTGAAAATGATCTGCTTCTGAGAAAACTAAGCCCTAGAAGAATGACTAGCACAAAGGCGTAGCTGTTTTGCCAAGTTTTTTCCTCATTAATTCATGAGGTTTAGAATCAAACTTTATTAAACATCTAATATAAAGAAAAAGTCATTTCTGAAAAGCAACAAGATTCTCTCTGACATCACTAATAGGATCAAATATCAATTTAGGATGGAAGGATTGCTTATTTTTTAGTTGGGGTAAAAACATGTCACTTGCAATGTGCATCTAGGGCAAATTCAAACTATTGGAATTAATACATTGATTTTAAATTTATGTATCAGGGTTAAATTGACATGTAGTTCATAGGATATAAATAAAATATACATGTCTAGTTTCCATTTTCATTTCATTGTTGTCAACCTGTCATCACTATTTATTACCTTGTGTACTGTTGTCTCTACCAATTTGTGCTAACTTTTGCAGTTCAATTTGTATGAATCACGTTATCTTTTTAGGCATCAACTATCAATTTCAAAGAGGCTGATGGAAGAGGGAATCAAATGTTGGAACTTAATATCCAATGACAGCCACCATGTCCTTTGGAAGAATTTGGTATCTGGGCTTCAAGAGCATTTCCTGAAGATGACATTTGGCCGCACCAGATCTTTAACTCATCAGGTTCTCTTTTTTCTCTCTAAACTGGTAGATAGTCTGAAAAACTACTTCAAAGAGCGCTATTCAAAGATGACTTTGCTCTCATTTTTCTACTCCAAAGTCATTTTTCGTTGGCATGTGGTAATTTTGGGCAGCATGAAGGGTCAATATTGCATACTAAGGGTGTGCAAACCTTGGATACCAGGGTTCAAATTCCAACAGAGACGAAAAACACTAGGTTAGGTGGGGCATAGTTTACCAGATACTGGTGGGAGGTAGCAGGTTGAATAATCGAGTTGTGTGCAAGCTGGCCTAGACACTCTACCGTTGTAAAAGAAAGTGAAAGGCAATTATTGCTGTTTACATCAGGAGGTCAATATTAATTATCAGTGTTTACAAAGACAATTTAGTTCATGTACAATTTTTAGAGAAATCAGGTTGTATTGATAAGATGATCCCTCCTACTACCTCTTTCTTAAATTTATAGCCCTGTTCCATTTATTGAGGGTAAATTCAGCCAAGTTTCAGTAGTAAATGGGGCTTGAATTACTTCTTCTTTGACAATAGAATAAATGCTCAGTCTCAGACTACTCCGAAAATATTACAACTTTACAAAGATGTTTTCATCAGTATTGTGCATATTACAACTCCGAAAATAATTTGCTTCTCTTGCTGATGATTTGTCCAACTTCCAGGATTTCAACCTCCTGAGGAGAGTCTCTGGTTGTCAAGATCTAGTATCTCAAGACAACTTCGAAAAGTTGTGGTGTTGGCTGTACCCAGTAGCTTTTACATTGTCACTACAGTGTATTACTTCGTTATGGGGATCGCCCATGTGGATAGAAGGGTTCATTACCAAGGAAGAAGCAGAATCTTCACTTAGAAGTGTGGGAGCTCTTCAAGAACCAGGTACTTTTATACTGCGGTTTCCTACATCAAGGAGCTGGCCCCACCCTGACGCTGGTAATTTGGTCGTCACTTATGTTGGAAGCGACTATACCATTCACCACAGACTTTTGTCCCTCGACTTCATTTACAGGTAATGTTCTGGAGGTCACGGGTTCAAGCCGTGGAAACAGCCTCTTGCAGAAATGCAAGGTAACGCTGCGTACAATAGACCCTTGTGGTCCGGCCCTTCCCTGGACCCCGCGCATAGCGGGAGCTTAGTGCACCGAGCTTACCTTTGCCCTTTTGTTATGTCTTCTTCTTGTTGTCTTTCTTCTTCCTCTGTCCCAATTTATGTGGCACCGTTTGACTAGGCACAAAGTTTAAGAAAGAAAGGAATACTTGAAATTTGTGGTATAAAACAAACCTTAGACATTTGTGTGGCTATAAATCATTTCATTTAAGGGTATAATGAAAACTTTAAAGTTATATTGTTTTTAATTATAGAAAGTGACATTCTTTTTGGGACAGATTAAAAAGGAAAGTGTGCCACATAAATTGGGATGGAGGGAGATACTAATCTTCAATTGCTTTGTATTTCTTGCATACATGTGAGACATGAATTATCTCAGCATCACTAATAGTCCTTTTGTATTGTCCATTGTAGTTCCGGGGCCAAGGGAACGACGATAAAGACAATTCAAGACATGCTTCTTGAACAGCCTGAGCTAAGGCGACTCGGAAGGCAAGACTTCTTACTCTTTTGATTATCCACTAATCCAGTCAATTCTTTTATTCTTCTTTAAGTGATTGTTAGAAGTCTTGAAATTACAGGATTGTGAGAAGCCAGTAGGTCACTCAAGATTTTTACTTGTATAACCATGTCAGAGATGCACGGACCTGTTACTAGCAAGCTAGGAAAAAAGGGGGTGTTAAAAAAAGAAGGATAAACTAAGAGGGGAAACAATGGGAGTTTATCCTTTTGTATATATGAATGTCTGAGCATTTTTGTTTATGTCTGTGATAGATTTTTTTAACTTTGTGATAGTTGCTGCAAACTTCCTCCTGCTCGCCCGATAAGTGAAAAACTCTCGATAGGGAGTGCATTATTCCCCTTTAGGGAGTCTACCTAGTGCAAATTCAGATTAATCGGGCCAGATGGTTTCAGATATGGAATGCCTAAAGTAGAAAAGAATATTTTAAATGTGTTGCAAATTAGTGGTAGTACTGCATATAAACTAAATTTCTTTAAACCTTCGCATTCTCACTAGTTATTTTGTTCGTGTGAACAACCCCCAACTACAAAAAAGTTCAAATGCATACCTAATTAAACAGAACACTCCCAAAAGTAAAAAAGATCTGATTTTTTTTTAATGTTTCTTGCTTTTCACGAGATCCATGCTGCAGTTTGGAGTTATGTGGATTAAAATTTAAAAGAGAGCAACGTATTTGACAGCTCAATCTTTTTTCGAAGAAAAGCAATCCTGATAATATTCCCAACTTCCACATAAATGGCAACAGCTGGTGCCGTATCAATGGAGACAACCTAATTTCATGTGTTTTAATGTTACTGTGCATATATCACTTTTCAGCCCGAATTTGGTCTAGAGGTAAGAGCGCTGGTGTGTTTTAGGCGTAAGTTTGAACTTTGTTGTAGGCAAAAGTCTGGAATTTAGGACTAATTTACACAAATATTCCCTTTTTAGGCCACCATTTAGATTTTATCCAAATTTATAAAATTCAAATATAGCTCTTGAGAAATTACCCTTTGGTACGACATTAAATCGAGTTTAATGTTTGTTCATATATAGTTCAATTTTATAGACAAAATATCAGATTGTTGTTTAATGGTTGCAAAACTTACAAAATTTTAGATTGTAGTTAACATTTTTTCATAAGAATTTCAGTATTGCTCAAAGAGATTTTTAGGTCGTAATCTAAAAGATTCATAAACTATAAAAAGATTATTTACTATACAATTGTCCCAAAAGGGACAACGGATTAAAATTTCAAGCGGAGAAGGATAAAGAGACGGGCCAATTATCCAACTTTTTTAATATATCACTTTTTCACCCTCATTCTCAGAAGTGTAAACGTCAATATTTTCAACAAAAGTTGGGTATGTATAAGTTCAAAATTACGTTTACGTATATGTTTTGAGTGTGCTGGCAACCTAACGCATGGAGGGGACACTAATGTCGACAACAAAAAGTACATACATGAAAGGTTGGCAGGTCTTTCGATGAATAGTAAAACTAGGACTAATGTTTTTGTCAACATATCAAAATTTAAAATCAGGCTTATCAGCTAGGAAAAAAGCAACAAATCATATTCACATGAGACTTGTTCATACTGATAATGAGTTCTTCCTCTGGCAGTTGAGCTAACTAGGACCTCACCATTAGATGCTCCTAAAATTGAAGGAAATTTTTCATTTAACTTCTTTGAATGCTTTTGGATTGAGAATTCTACATGATTTTGGTTTTCTTCAAGAAATGAGCACTTCCTGCAACAGGTTATCAAGGTGAAGTCCTATTCTAAGTTCTTAAAGCTTGTGATTTGAACTCTTCTTCATCTATACTCGCACTCAAACAGCTCCTATAGTGTTTATGTAACTGTATATAGAATTAGTCAGACAATCGGAAGCATAAACAGTATCGTCTTTGTTCCGAAGCCCTAGCGAGTTCCTTTTTTTTCCTTTCCAAAGGTGGTTCTTTTCTTTCGTCAAACCAATGGCTCGCTTGTTTGATACTGCTAACTGTTATAGAAAGATACCGCCCTGTCGGGACTACCAGTAGCTTTGTTGTTAAATCTCATGCAAGTTAAGTTGTGGTTGTATTTTCTGCAAGTGGAATATAGGCTCTTTAGGCGTGTGTTAAGATTGGCCTTCGAGTGAATAGGCAAAAGGAAGCTTGACTGCAAGACCCCCACCTGTCGTGCACGGGTGAAAGTCGATCTTAGTGATCCAATGACGCTTGTGAAGAGGCGTTGCTCACCGGATAAAGTTACTCTGGGAATAACAGTAATAGCCTGGAGGATGTTTGAACTGCTCCTATCCACTAGCAATCTGTTGAGCTTTTGTTTTCCTTTCTTCTGGTGCACTCCTCATCTAACAATGTTTATGTTCCACAGTTATAGCTGGGAGGCTGAAAGTCTAAGTTCAGAGCCATCAAGAATTCAGGTACCAGTTTTCTTACCCTATATTTTTACTCAACTGAACACAATGATATCATTTGATTTCTAACTTGGCCTAACTACTTGCAGCACTAGATGGAAAATTCTAAAATCATTGCACTCCATGTCACAATATGTGTGGTTTCTTTTGTTGTCTCGAAGATTATTATGACAATCCTCTATTACCGTAGATGGAAGAGAAAGCAAATGGTTGTTCAAGACAGCTTATCTGGTATGATATGATGTTCAATATTCAAGAATAAAGATTCCATATGATGGATCAGGAATATCTTATGTTTTCATTATGTTCATATTCAGGTGGAAAGCTAGTGATGTTTAAGTCACAGAAAATGAACACATTGAAGTCCAACATGTTCTTGAAGAGGACCATGAAGCTGACCAACAAAGATATTATAGGATCAGGAGGCTATGGAACAGTTTATAAACTGACAATTAACGAATCAACTTCTTTCGCAGTAAAGAGGTTGAACAGAATAAGCGCGGAACAAGACCGAGGTTTTGAAAGAGAGTTGGGGGCAATGGGGGACATAAAGCATCGAAATATAGTGACACTTCACGGATACTACAGCACAACTCAATATAACCTTCTCATCTATGAGCTTATGCCTAATGGAAATTTGGATGAAGTACTTCATGGCATATGTCTGTCTGTTTCTTAATTTCTAAGGGGTCATATGATAGGGTGCATAAGAATAGTACTGAATAGGGTGTATAAGTATGTTGGGATTAGTTACGCTGAGACTAGTTATGCTGACATTATTTTTATTGATTGTTTTGTTTGTTGTATCAAATGAATAGGGCTTATTAGAATAGGAATAGTACTGAATAAGGTATATTAGAATATGAATAGTATTGGTATTGTTAATGCCATGGTTTACTATGTAAAAAATAGTACTGAATAGGGTGTATTAGAATATGAATAGTACTGGTATTGTTAATGCCATGGTTTACTATGTTTAAAAATAATACTGAATAGGGTGTATTAGCGTATTAGTTATACATAGGTTGAAAACACCAAACAAGGAATTAAATAATACCAAAACTAACACAAGTATTATTTTCTCTAATGCCTCCTACCAAACAACACATGCTATGTTGCTTGGACTCCCCAAAAATGTTTCCGTGCTCGTGTCCGATCCTCCAAAACTTCCACTACATTTGGAGGATCCGACTTGCATCCGGAGGTAGTTTTTGGAGTCCAAGCAACATAGCTCTAAGGATTAGTCAATCATTTTTAGCTTATTTCAGCTTTGCTAATGCTAGAATCAGAGATACATACTAAAGATCTTTCAAGTTTTTCATATGCTGATAAACTTTAAGATGACAACATCATAATGCAGGAAAATCTGCGACTAGGAAGGTTTTGGATTGGCCTTCAAGGTACAAAATAGCAGTAGGAGCTGCAAGAGGATTATCATATCTGCATCACGATTGCATCCCTCACGTTATCCACAGAGATATTAAGTCGAGCAATATCTTGTTGGATCATAACATGGAGGCTCGAGTATCTGATTTTGGATTAGCCACACTGATGGAACCGGATAAGACGCATGTTTCAACTTTGGTAGCTGGAACTTTTGGATATTTAGCTCCTGGTATGTTTTTATTAGGCCATCAGAAGACTCAAATCTTTGTGTTTGAAAAACTATAGATTATATTATGGTCTTCTGCAGAATATTTTGACACCGGAAAAGCAACAGTAAAAGGAGATGTTTACAGCTTTGGAGTTGTCTTACTGGAGCTTCTAACTGGGAAAAAGCCAACAGATGAATCATTTTTGGAGGAAGGAACCAAGCTTGTAACTTGGGTAAACTATTAGTCCAACTTTTTCATTTTCATGCCATCTGGTTTAACCCTTTTAAATAGGAAAATATTTCAAGTTTCAACAATCTTAGAATCACAATGCACAATGTGCTCATCAAGTTTTTAGCTGTTATTTTATGATCTGTCATTAATTTGGTCACTTAATCTTGTTCCATTTTACAGGTGAAGGCAGTTGTTCAAGAGAAAAGGGAAGAGTATGTACTTGACAGAAACTTAGAGGAGTATCCGATAGATGAAATTAACCATGTCTTTAACATTGCATTGATGTACCTCAAGGCAGATCCATGTAAAAGACCGACCATGTCTGAAGTCGTTATAATGCTTGAGCAAATAAAGATAAACGCTTTGGCATGAGATTCTCGGTGTTCTGTTTCAATGCTAATTTCTCTAAAATAATTAATTTTATGTTCGATACTTGTCTTGCATACATGGAAGCTAACAAAACTTTGAGCAATTTGCTCCAACGGAGCTAAGTTACGGAATCACTGATTTACAAATCGGGGAACTAAAAGTCTAACTGGAAGACTAAATCATTACGGACTTCACTTGAGAGCAGCTTCCAATCCTTTAGCGACTGATGCTTTCAGTGTAGGAGAAACTGGATCACCACCAAGAAATACGTCGAAGAGAGCTGCTGCAACATTTGTAGACTCAATTGTCGCATCAACCGATGAAGGCATCCCATCAAAAGAGAGTGAAACCTTTAAGATTTCCATACAGTAGAGCAACAAATTAGAATTAAGAAAGCTAAGAAAACAAAGGCCACATTTGATGCCTGGAGTTGATATAATCTAGGCTTTAAGAGAATCTTAGGGTGTGTTTGGTATGGAGGAAAATGTTTTCCAATTTTTCCATCTTTGGTTGGTCAAAATTTTTGGAAAACATTTTCTCTAGGAAAACAAATTTCTTAAAGATGAGCCTCCATCCCACACCCTTACCCCCACCCACCTCCCATGTATTTGTCTAGATTATATACAAATGTTTTTGCGATAATGTTTTTGCTTACGTACTGAACACAAGAAAATAAATAAGAAATTCACTTATTTTCCTGGAAAACATTTTCCTTCATACTGAACCCTGTAAATAAACTGCATACTCACGAGCAATTTGGTTGGGTCGATCCAAGTCAAGAATATGGAAGTTTCTTTCTCAAGAGGTTTCCCTTGAAAGACACCACGGAACGTGGAAAGAGCAGATTTATCATCGGCAGTGGGTGATTTGATTCTTGGAGAAATGGCTTCATCTAAGGCATCCCAGAAAGTTTTACCATCAATATCTCTGACCAGCACGATACGTAGTGATTTCTCCAGATTGGCTGCAATTCATAAAATGAATTTTAGCACCCCTAAATGGTTATCATCTCCTCCCCATCCCACCAATCAAACTACTATTAAACATCGCCAACTCACCTTCAAAGATCACGTTGAACAAGGAAGGATCCTGCTGAATTTCTACAGCAGAACGTCCTCGCCAGGCATCTAATCTACTAAAGACAGACTCATTGACATAGAGGCCTGCAGCATAGACTTTGACACCAATAATTGCAAAAACCTTTTCCCTGTATCCTAAGAATTTGTAGGAAGAGAAGCAAAATATGAGCATAGAACATAACCGTTATCATGATCTAGAAGAACTTGAGGCACCAATAATTGAAATTGATTCACAAATTATTTGGAAAATGTTATTGATTGTATTGCAGCTGACCAGTTCCAAGCAATGACAATGAAGTAGAGCAACCAGGTAGGCTCAATGATCTTTGAAACTTCACCTTAGTTGCTGGTTCTTCTGTGTATTCTGTACTTTCAACTGAATCAACAAAATATGCCAAGTCGTTAGTTCTCACAAACAAACATAAAGATATGATCAAGTGTCCTCTTTATTTCTAAAAGGCATAAGACAGAAACATTAGCGCACTTGATTTGTCTTAGCACCAAGGATTAACAACAAGAAGCTATGTTGCTCGGACTCCCCAAAAATGCTTCCGAACTCGAGTCGGATCCTCCAAAAATGCACTACTTTGGAGGATCCGACACGCACCCGACGACATTTCTTAAGAGTCGAGCAACATAGATAGCAAGTGAAAGTCAAAGAGTATTTACAGGTCAACTTCTGTCTTTTCTGAACTGCAACATTGAAAAATATGATGGTTCAGTACTTACGTTTTAGCTATGACGAAAAATGTGCCCATGATCAGATTAAAAGATTTTTACACAAATAACCGATTGGATTCACTATTTACTTTTCCTTACATAGATTATACACTGATTAAACACAGTTGTACATACACATGGATCATACATATATTAGACATCCGCCCAGCTATTTTTAGTTTAAATGGTTGGGTGGGCGGTTATTTAGGTTAATTCTTCTTAAAAGATTCTTTAAGCTACCTTTTGATGGTTATGTTGGAAATTTGCCTTTGGCGGGAGTTGCGACCGACCAACTTTAACGGCTTAAACACTAGTGTTACGTATGTTGGAGAATTCGGTTCTTCACACATGCATGATCTACTAAGTACGTAGATAACCGTAGGGCCAAGAATCGTCAAATTTCATTGAGAAATGAAAGAGATATTGGTCCACGAAGTGAGGTGTTTGAAGCATGAAAAGTGTGGTGTTGTGTTCAATTCTCCCTCATCGGTAGAGGAAGAAAGAATTGTTGTGTATATAAGACTCGAAATTGGTTTGGGGTTTGGGACCTCAAGGGGTATCTCATGTGTTTAAAGGAGGGAGGACCTAGATGTGCTTTGGTTCGAGGAAAGACCACACGTGCGCCGCCGCCGCCCGCCTGTCCGGTCCGGTCCGGTCCGGTTCCTGTTCCGGTTCCGAGTTCCGGGTTCACGGGTCACGGGTCACGGGTCGTGGGCTGTGGGTCTTCTGATATTATCTTTTTGGGCCAGAGAACTTTGCCAGAAGTACAGTTTGATCCCAGAATTCTTTGGATGTCTGATTCGGACGTAATTCTTTCGGATGTCTGATTTGGTCCATGAAGTTTCAAGATGTACAGTTTGGTCGTCAGAATTTGGACAGTCAAAGCAGAAACGCCAAGCACTCAATTCAGCCATTTATTTTGGCTGAATTACTCCTCCTATAATGGCCAAATCCGTTGGTCTTTCACCATTTATGTTGGTGACTTTACTACCTCCATAATGGCCATTATTTGGCTATTATGGAGGCGATTTCGATCCCTCCCTCACCTATATAAACACCCCCTTACACCATTGTTGAGAGACATATATGATACACGAAAATACAGGAAAATACACAAGCAAAACAGTTCTTCCTACACCTTCCAAGGTATCATTTCGTTACTCAATATTCTTCACGGTAGCTCTTGAGTTTCCTTTGCTCAAGTGTTCCATTGCTGTTTTATCTTGGGAGACAAATTGTCCAGGACGTATAAAGGATACATACGGGGCAATATTGTTTTAAGGACAGAGTGCCACACTCGACTCAGCAAAACCAGTTTCCATTTTTCCGTCTTCAACAAAATTGTAATTTCAGTTTTGTGGTGATATTGTAATTTTCAGATTTCTAGATGAATTATTGAATCTTTGTTTATCCTTTCGAATACTTGTAATAGTTATATACTTCCCGTACTGCTTTATAAAGTACCATAGAGCAAAAATACCCAACAACGTAAGACAATAATTGTATAGTATTACTATTAGTGTTCGAAAGATCTCGGTCAAATGTTGTGTGACCAAATTTGGATATGGCAATGGTTTTCTGGTAGAAGAGAGTGATGATGATGAACGTGTTCATGGTGTCACCGCTACCAAGACTGGTGGGAACAAGCGCTCACGAGAGCCTGAGGATGTCAACTGGGACAAGAGGAGAGAAGGCGAAGATGTTATTCTATCTTGTAGCGAAGGCCTATATCATCCCAGGACAAAGATCCGAATAATGGTAAGAAGGAACTGGACACTCAGTTTGATGAAGTGACTGAAGTGAGCCAGAATCCGAAATTGGGATAAGTAGTTTTTCTTACTTGTCAAGAATAAAGATTAAATGATGTCTGATTAAAAATGAAGGAATATGAAAATAATTTATATTCCTTACGCTTTAAAATCAGAAGTTTAATCTTATCTTATTTTCCGTTTAAAGATTGGATTGTAAACGACTTAAAAAGATATGTTCTTTTAAGTGTAATTGTTAAAGTATGTAAAGTATGTTCGCACATACGATGGAGAAAGATCTACTAACTGTGCGAAAACTGTTACCACTCTTAAGTAAGCGCCAAGAATTATCTGGGCACCAATCTTAACGGAAGGAGTCTAAAAGTTAAAGACGTAGAACCTGTCATACTATTTGGCAGAAGATCCTTCATAGGATGATATTGGACACTCAGTCATACAAAGCCTCTGGGCGACTGGAGTGGGCCAAAATTCCTTTGATATGATGATATTGGACACTCAGTCATACAAAGCCTCCGAGTGACTGGAGTGGGGCCAGAATTCATTTCATAGAAAAAGTAATGAACACCTAGTGTGGTGGGCCAGAGTTTCCAGGTCTTAATGATCTGAAGGCCTAAAGAAAGGCAGTAAAGAAATTGGACACTCAGTCTGCCAAAGCAACTGAAGTGGGCCAGAGTATCGAGATCACATATGATCCGGTTACGCCCTAACCACGGGCAAGAGGTTGTTCATGTGAAGCAACGCCACCTCTAAAATCAAAGGGGCTGGAGAGGTTGTCCTCAATAGGACTTCAAGGAATGGATCACTATAAAAAGAGGTGATACATGTTCCTAACTTGGTTTAAGGGACGTTGTTGGTCAAGTTGGTTTGAGACTAGTCCAACAGGTCTGTAATAACTAAGAATGGTACAATATGTCTATAGCCAAATGAATGATATATTTGTAATCCGTGCATCTATGCCATCATAAATTAAGACACGTTAAATAGTAAGTCATTCAAAAGCTAACGATGTTGAGATTGTTGCCTCCTTTCGACATAAACCCTCAAAATGAATGTGAGGTAGGCGAAGAGGCAAAATCACCTTTTCAAATTCCGTTAAGGGAATAACGAAAGAAGCACCGCTCCTCTAGAACTTAGTCACACCTACTTGGGCGATTTGAAGTTTATACAAAATAGAGGGGGGAGACAAGTACGTTGTGATCTTCATTGATGATGGTACAACGTATGGAATCCTTTGTTTGTTAAAAAGCAAAGATGAAGTTGTTGAAGCGGATAAGCGCTACAAAGCAGAAGTTGAAAATCAACTAAGCCTATGGATTGCGAAATTCATAGCGATAGAGGGGGAGAATGTGAAGCAGCGTTCATTAAACGACTATTCATTACTCACCTCAGTCTAACGGTGTTAGCCAAGCACAAACCACGCCTAAATTATGTGGGGCAAGGCGATCTCTTACTGGCGATGCGATTCTCAGCGAACTCCGCATAAGGATAAGGATAACTCTCCGTGTGAGACATGAAAATGATCTCACATACAAAAGTTGTGATGTGGGGTGACTTGGTAGAAGTTGGACTATCAAACAGTCAAGTTCGACCTAAGATGTAGATTGCATATCCACCGGATCTGTAAATAACAAGAGTACTTATCGCCTCTTGGCGCCAAAGAATCTTGAATTCTTATAAGATAACTTTCCTTGAAAAGGAAAAAGGAGTAATTGCTCAAGGTTAACAAGAACCCGCGAGGGCCTGACTGTCCGGAACTAGACGCTCCGTATCTACAGGACTCGAAAGTTGCTGGCTATCCGGAACTTAATATTCCAGATCTACAGAACTCATGGATTCTAGATGTTGAACCAAGACGGAGCAAAGAGGGGACAAAGACTTGTTCCAGTCCTTCTAGCTTGTATGGTTAAGAGCGAACCATGGACAATTAACAAATAATTGTTATCTCCAAAAGCGCTGCTTTGGAAAGAAGCTAAAGAGAGAAATATATTCCATCATATAGAACCATACTTGCGTAATGGTTGATCTTCCTCCGGAAAAAGAACCTTTGGGTTGTGAAAAAGGATACTCAAAAGTGAGTACAAAGTAGATGAATCTACTGACGAGTTCAAAGCCTCGGCTACTTGTACATGTGCTCCCCTGGGAGTAGCTTAACATCATGGGCCATTGCAGTCTTGCGTGGCATGAATGTTAAAACAGCCTTCCCAACCGGAGAGTTGGAAGAAGAGAATCAGAGTTGGTTTTCTGGACTGTTGGGCTTCTTCCTGAACTTTCATCTTGGTCCCTGAAATGTTTACATTTTGGTCCTGAAAGTTTCAGATAAAACAGAAACAATGAATCGACCACGTAAACATTGACTCACGAAGTTAGAAAGCCAGCGGTTGGAGAATCAACAATCTGAAAGTAAAAGTCATATTGAAACAAAGTCTCGATATGAAAGATATGGATATCACAGATGACATCTTAGGAATTGGATTTCTAAAGACATCTAACTGATCGGTCGATAGTTGGCAGTCTCGTTGAAGCCATCAATGGATATGAATCATAGAATCTGATTGGAATCATGGTGCACCCATAGACAAGGAGCGATACGCACGCAGATCACGTGTAGTTCAATGTATTGTACACACTACAACCGACCTGGTATCGCCCTATAATCGATCAGTTGAACTAAGGTTCACCGATAATCTTAATACATGATCAATAAAAGGCGTTAAGTCGATATGGCGATATCCGAATTATTCGCTATCTACGGATTATAGTATTACGGATGTCCAGCGGTTACGAGAGAACAGTGATGCAACCTGGACATCAGATCTGAAGAACACCAAAGCCACAAGTAAATGTGTATGGTGGTTCTTGGAAAATCCTCTAAGCAAACTTGCATCGACCGATTCATGATGGAATCGGAGTTTATCGCTTTATACAAAGCATGAAAGAAGTTGAGTAACTTCACGACTCGTAGAGGGCGCCCTTATTGGGAGAAACCCGTGCCTTGGCAGATTATACATTGTGGCTAGCTTGATCGGCTTTAGGAAGGACACGGATGACGGCGTCTGGACATATCTGTCGAGATTTGTCGGGAGACATAAGGCAGTATGGCGATTGATCATCATGGGTGTCACTTCCTTGTTTACTAACTAAGGACTACAGGAGATCAAGTGTTACGCTGTCTAGGGAATGGGCTTAAAACCCAAAATATACGGACCAATACGGTGGTAACCCAACCTTACTAGCGGAGATCCCGTAATTTGGTTCAATGGGAAAACTAAGTCGTAAAGGTTCGGTTGATCGCTTGATGGAAGCATGAGCACTTCGGATAGTGATTTACGAAAGAAACACCAAATCCAAAGCCGTTCGCGATAGACTTTAAGTGCTATCTACGGTGTGGGTAAAGGTTAAGTTTTCAAAACCTATAATGCTCCTCAACGGTTGAGGTTAGGTTTTTGGAAAACTTTTAATGGTTCCTAACACTTGTGAAGTGGGGTATAGCAGGATACCTTGTAGGAGACCACCTATTTAAGTGCGAGGACGGCCGCCTCAAAATGAACGCACTTAAGAATCCAAGACGTTGTCCATGGCCAAAGCGGACAAAACATTACGAAGAAGAGAGTAAGGGAATTTGTTGTGTTGGTATCATTGACTTGGCTTACACTAAACACCGACGGTTCAAGACATCACGTTCACCGCCAGTGATAAGTAAGTCCGATGGTATTCAACTATGGAAGGTTCAAAGTCGAGGCTACCTCTCCTTATGCAACATCGGTCCATTGAAATATTCTTTGCGAAATGAAAAAGACACCATGTGAGTGCGCCAAAATCTCTTTCAAGAGGGATTGTTGGAAATTTGCCTTTGGCGGGAGTTGCGACCGACCAACTTTAACGGCTTAAACACTAGTGTTACGTATGTTGGAGAATTCGGTTCTTCACATACGTGATCTACTAAATGCGTAGATAACCGTAGGGCCAAGAATCGTCAAATTTCATTGAGAAATGAAAGAGATATTGGTCCACGAAGTGAGGTGTTTGAAGCATGAAAAGTGTGGTGTTGTGTTCAATTCTCCTCATCGGTAGAGGAAGAAAGAATTGTTGTGTATATAAGACTCGAAATTGGTTTGGGGTTTGGGACCTCGAGGGTATCTCATGTGTTTAAAGGAGGGAGGACCTAGATGTGCTTTGGTTCGAGGAAAGACCACACGTGCGCCGCCGCCGCCCGCCTGTCCGGTCCGGTCCGGTCCGGTTCCTGTTCCGGTTTCGAGTTCCGGGTTCACGGGTCACGGTCACGTCACGGTCGCGGGTCGTGGGTCTTACGATATTATCTTTGGGCGAGAGAACTTTGCGGAAATGCAGTTTGATCCCGAATTCTTTCAGATGTCTGATTCGGACCAAATTCTTTCGGATGTACTGATTTGGTCCATGAAATTTCAAGATGTACGCTTTGGTCGTCGAATTTGGGCGATCAAAGCAGAAACGCCAAGCACTCAATTCAGCCATTTATTTTGGCTGAATTACTCCTCCTATAATGGCCAAATCCGTTGGTCTTTCACCATTTATGTTGGTGACTTTACTACCTCCATAATGGCCATTATTTGGCTATTATGGAGGCAGTTTTTCAGTCCCCTCCCTCACCTATATAAACACCCCCTTACACCATTGTTGAGAGACATATATGATACACGAAAATACAGAAAAATACACAAGCAAAACAGTTCTTCCTACACCTTCCAAGGCATCATTTCGTTACTCAATATTCTTCACGGTAGCTCTTGAGTTTCCGTTGCTCAAGTGTTTCATTGCTGTTTTATCTTGGGAGACAAATTGTCCAGGACGTATAAAGGATACATACGGGGCAATATTGTCTTAAGGACAGAGTGCCACACTCGACTAAGCAAAACCAGTTTCTATTTTTCCGTCTTCAACAAAATTGTAATTTCAGTTTTGTGGTGATATTGTAATTTTCAGATTGTTAGATGAATTATTGAATCTTTGTTTATCCTTTCGAATACTTGTAATAGTTATATACTTCCAGTACTGCTTTATAAAGTACCATAGAGCAAAAATACCCAACAGGTTATTGGCAGTCAGCATTCTGGCTTTGTCTAATCTTACTCTCATCACTTGAGGGTCCTTCCTAACTTCTAATCAGAACTAATCTACAACCTCAAAATAATTCATGTAGGTGAAAAACTCTGATCAAACCAGTAATTCAACTGCATTTATACCAACATTAAATCTTTTCTTCCATACCATCTTCTTTTTTAATTAGTAATTAGTAACTTTCATTAGGAAACCAGCAAAAAGGGAATGCTGGAGGCAGTCACAACCAAAAAAGAACGCCATTATAAAAAAAATTGTGTAGCTGAAGAACTCTAAATAAACCAGCGTTTCGAATACATTTGTGCCAAGATCAAAACTTTTCTTCCATACCATCTTTTTTTAATAGGTAATTAGTAAATTTTATTAGTAAACCATCAAAAAGAGAATGCTTGAAGCAGTTACAACCAAAAAAGATCACCATTACAAAGAAAAAAGTAACATAGGTGAAGAACTCTAAACAAACCAGCAATTTGACTACATTTGTGCCAAGATCAAATCTTTTCTTCATATCATCTCTGATTCAATGAACATTTTTTAGACTTGAATGTAATAATACAAATTATGTCTCATGGATACCATTACAAAGTTATGACATTTATGGATAGTCAACACCTATATTGCTCGGACTCTTAAAAATATTGTCGGGTGCGTGTTGGATCCTCCAAAAGTAGTGTATTTTTGGAGATCCAACCCAGTTGGGACAACATTTTTGGAGAGTCCGAGCTAGCAACATAGGTCAGTACAGTGCATCCTGTTTATTTACTATCCTAGAGAACATAATTGAGTTTAGATACATAATAAAAGGGCAGCCCAGTGCACTAAACTCCCGCTATGCGCGGGTCCGGGGAAGGGTCGGACTACAAGGGTCTGTTGTACGCAACCTTAACTTGACCACAAGTTTAGATACATAATATTAGGGATAAATTTCAAGATGGTCTGTGACACCAAGTCCCACATCAGCAAAACACAAGAGAGATGCTGAGTATTTAAGAAGGCTTTAGACCCTAGTGACGTGTTTTAAAGGCATACGGGCCTAGGATCAAAACGGACAATATCACTAGTGGGTTGGGCTGTTACATAGTCATGTAACTATCACTTGTTTTCACAAAATTCACTTAACTATCTTTTCTAACACAAAAGTCACTAAACTTTGAGTATACTAACAAAAGTCACTAAACCGAAAATACCAATTTTCCGGTGGATAACTAGTTTTTTACTCTTATTTTCTAAAATCTAATAAATAAAAAAATAATTTAAAAAGCTCCGACCCGACCTGACTGAAATCAATGGTATGTAACTTGCATTATTGAGTTTAGATACATAATATTAACTTAAATTCAGTAATGCCACAGATATTCTCTCCACCATGTCAGGAATCATGTATTCTACTGTTCCACTATTATTTTAGGGGTTCTTCAAGAAGCAAATTTGGCATTGATCAGGACATTTGCATTTATACCATTTAGGGTTTTCTCACTCAATTGTGGCAAGTGTTGGACTTTTATGAACATATAGCAAAATTCAAGAAATCAAGATTACCCACAATCTGAAAATTAGGAAGAATTCAGTTTTGAGGGGGTTTTCCCTTTTTGCACAAAAAGATGTAAATTCAGCTTAAAATCTACTATTAGTAAGTTAAAAGACATAAAGGCTACAAATGTTTGCAAGAATAACCAAATCAATCGTATTACCAGAAGAGGAAGAAGCAGCTTTAAGTGTGAAATGTTGTTCATATTTGTCATTTCTATCAAATGTGGATAAGGGATAAAGACCATTTCTTGAAAGTTTAAGAGGATAAGAAATTCTGGATTTGGTATTACAAGCAGTGATCTTTGTGGATGTTGATGTTGAAATCCAAAGTGGTACTGATATGGCTCCAGCTGCAGCCATCTTCTTGATTTTTGTTTTGTTTTGTATAATTCTAGTTTATAACTTTATATTACTGTACTTTTGCAGAATATATGTCATAAATATTGTTGCAAATAATGGATAAAAATATGATGGCCCACGAACAACAACTTCTGTTGGTATATTTATGTTGCTGTTTGAATAATTGGCAGTTGAAGTTCAATCTGAACTGTCAATTATGATTAGCATAAAGCCAACTGGTTTTTGAACTTCTAAAATCACCTTAATCAATGGAGTTAATCAGTTCTCTTTGAAAATCCAATCAAGCAGATTTATTTTTTCCCGTAAATGAAGCTGAATAGGAGGCTAGTAGTACGATTAGTATAATTTTTCTTTCTTGTTGGATTAGTATTATTTTCGTCTTTTTCTTGTTATTTTTTAATAATATTTGCATATCTCTTATCCTTAATTTTTTTTATTACTACTCGTTGTCTCTTCTGCTTTAATATTTATTTTAATATTATTTCTGCTTTACTTGAGTCGACGGTCTATCGGAAACATAATCACTATCTGTCAAGATAGGAGTAAAGTCTGCGTACACTTTACCCTTTTCACACCCCACTTCTGAGATTACCTGTTGTTGTTGAAGCTGATTCATTCTAAGGAATTTCCCTAGAATCTTTGCCGATAAATATTATTCCTTCTGTCTCAATTTATGTGACACAATTTTCTTTTCGATTTGTCTAAAAAAGAATGTCACATTTCTATATTTAAAAATAATTTAACTTTATGAGATTTATTTACAACCACAAATTTATATAAGACTTATTTTAGACCACACATTTCAAAAGTCTTCCTTTCTTTCTTAAACTTTATATCAAGTCAAATGATGTCACATAAATTAGGACGGAGGGAGTAACAATTAAGCATGTATTCTGAATATAAAGTTACATTTTTTTGGTGTGTTTGGTACTTCCCCTGTCTCAAAAAATCTTTCGTGATTTTAAAAATAGTTATCTCAAATTATTTGTCATTTTAAAAGTTCAAGACAAAACTAATTATTCTCTTTGTCCTAAATTTAAGTGTCTTAGTTTGACTAGATAAATAATTTAAGAAATAAAGAGGCTTTTGAATCTTGTTGTCCTAAATTAAAACTAATTACTCCCCGTGTCTTAAATTCAAGTGTTTTAGTTTGACTATGCACATAATTTAAGAAATAAAGAGAGACTTTTGAATCTTGTTATCTTAAATTAAAAATGTGTATAATAGACTAAAATATTCAAACTTTTTAGTTTTCGAAATAGAAATAAAAAAATTGTATTATTATACCAAATCCTTATTTTGTCCTTTATTGTATTGTCCTAAATCCTGTGGTTATTAAACTTGTGATGTACTCCCCATGTCCCATATTAATTGTCCTATTTTACTTTTCGAGAATCAAGTCGACTAATTTTGGAGCTAAATTAGATTAGATCAATCCAATATTTTAAAACTATAATTTAGATATTTAAAAACTACATGAAAAGTACTACAAGTTGCAATTCTTCTCATATCAGTACGGTGAAAAAATATATCTCAAAATATTAGTTAAAGTTTATATTGTTTGACTTTTAAAAAAGGAAAGTGGACAAATAATATGGGACGGATGGAGTATGATGTTTGAATCGTCAACTTACTAAATATAGAAAGAAGCTTTCTTTTTTAGCAGACAAAAAAAAGTAAAACACCTAAATTGGGACGGATGAAATATTTTTTTTCGTAACACTCTTAGTAGTCATTGATCTTGAAGACTACAAACACCTCAATTATATGGTGATGTTATAATTGTTCAAGTACCCAATGAAGAGTAAAATAGTTAAAAAAAACCCTTCTAATTATTTTAAGAGACATGTAAAAGAGAATCGCAACAAATAATTTGAAACAAAGGGACTGCGAACTAAGTCATTTTCCGGAAAAAATATTTGTCATGACAAATATTTTTTGGTGTTTGACAGGTGAGTGGAAATATTTTCCGAGAAAATATATGGAGTATAAAATATTAACACATGACAAATATTTTTTGGTGTTTGACAGGTGAGTGGAAATATTTTCCGAGAAAATATATGGAGTATAAAATATTAACACTAACATTAGTAAATCAGATTGTGTTTTAATGAAATTTATTATTAGTACTAAAGATTAATCAGAATGTCCAAAGAGAAAATAATATGAAATTAAAAGTTAAAAAAATAACAACAAGATGATTTTTCATTGATAAGTGAGGTAAGTCATTTTTTCTCTCATTTGATAAAAATGTTTTCTTTTACGAAATATTTTCCTATAACTTAACACCAGGATTGGCTTCCTAAGAAAGAAAACTTTATTTTAAATAATGAATTCTGTCGTACCAATTACCAAACAAATAACTTTCACAAGAAAGAAAAAAAGTAACATTGTTTAGATTTGCCGGTGGAGAATTTAATGTTCAAGCCTTTTGTAGTCTAGAATCTTAGATCAAAGCACATGGTCTTTTTCACTTGCTTCATTTTCCTTTGAATCAACTTTTAAGTTCTATTAGTTTGGATACAAAACTCACATGGTGCAAATGGTCATCCACCATTACTACTTTTGGATTAAATAGAGTAGTTCTATATTTGTTAGGAAATATTCATACTTAACTTAATCTAAAAAATGGAATAGAGAATAAAGTTATTGACAAAAAAAAGTTAAAGTAGATCTCATAACTTAGCCTTTTCATGTGATGTTACGTACGAAATACACTAGAAGCACTTCTCATTTGACGTTAGTGTACTGTACATACAGCACTTTCAGAGAAATAAAAAAAGTAAGTATTTCGGACACGAACAAATAATTAACTAGACTGATATAATCGACATAACTATTGACGTCGTCAACGATGGAGTCAGAAATTTTATCAGTGAGTTCGAAAAATGCCATATTATCACATCTTAGATTCGAACATACAACCTAGACTAACGTCTGAGTCATATTTGTTGCTATTTCAGAACCTTCTCTATCGTAAACGTTCAACAACATATATATGCATATACAAAAAATTATGTTTACCCTATTTATTTATTATTATCAATTGAGATTCAATTGAAATCCTTCAGATCATGTAGTTCTATCCCTAACAGCTGCATGTGCTCCAATAATAATGTTTCTTTTGCTTGTGGAAATCAAAATTTACCAAAGTAGTGGAAGTACATATAGAAAATCTTGTAAAAGTTGTTCTTTTCTTTGTTTTCCCCTTTGCTTGTCGACATGGCTCAGTAAGTTAAATGGAATGAGTAAGCACCACGCAAGCAATGATAAGAATAACATAATGTGGTCACTATTGATATAACTAATTAATAATCACGATTGTGATAAAGTGACAAGTATTCATTCATTTTAATTAGAGATCTCTCGTTCGAATCCTAAATATAAAATCGTCTTTGTCAGAATACATTTTTAACCTTATATATGGAATTTCGTGGGTGTGAAATTCAATTTAATAAAGGCTCAAATACAAATACCTAAAAACAAATACGTACCTTAATATTTTTTATTACATAAGGGTAGGGAAAGGAGAAATGGAGAGGATATTAAAACGTGGGGATTCGAACTCACACCAACAAGGTGAAAGTTTAAGATAGTGATCAACTGAACTACTAAAAACAAATACCTAAAAGTGAAAACCAAAACAAATGCGGTAACTATTAATATAACTAGCTCAAGTTCCCACAATTGGTTACAGAACTCTAAGAAAAAATAGCACTACAAGTCCAGTAATTAGAATAAAGTCAAGAATAATCAGAGTACGTATTGTGTTAACATGTATAATGTGTATTATTTAGTCATATTTAGTATTGTATAATTATGGTAAATATAGGATCCTTATTGTAATAGGATTCCCCATTGTACTCACTATATATATTTATATTAATGAGAAAGACTCCCCAGGAGATTAATACATTCTTACATGGTATCAGAAGCCAAAAAAAATTCCCAACCTAAAACCTAGTTTCGGCCACCCACCTCTGTCCGTTTCAGGCGCCGAATTGACCGTATACCACCAGTATACCTCTGATATACACCAATGTACAACTGCCCAACCCTCACATTCTACTGAAAGTATTGTATACCACGGGAATACTGCTGATATACAACCTCATTTCTTTCCCTATCTCTCAACTAGGTTGTATACTCCTCGTATATAGCCTATACATGCCGATATACACTATGTATACGACTGATATACCCTCACTGCCACTGTATACCACATGTATACAGCCTCCCTAAGCCATTATACACCCCGTATATGGCTATTTCTGCCCATATACACTGCGCATACGTCCCGAACCCCTCCCCTAATTTTCTCCTCTCCGGCAGCCTTCATGGCCGAAAACAAAGACCTAAGCAACAATAACCACCAAGCAGAATGGCAGATGGGACTGGCTCGCGACTGGGCCTTTCAAAGATAGCCCAAAGAATGCGGCCTCTACCTATAACCCAGCAGCTGTGGCCCAATTTAATACAGACAGGTCGTCCGCCCCATACAACTCGATGGGCCACAGTTACACGGTCCACTTCCCTGCTGCTCAAAATCGACCCAACAGTCTGGAAAATCTGCAGACAGGGTACCTATATCCGGCCCAATATTTTGGGGGCCAACAGTCCACTCAGAGAATTTCCCAATCCAATTCGGGCCAGACTTTCAATATATTGACTCCTCGAAAGCTTGATAATGCGTGGTATATGGATACAAGCGCCACGTCTCATCTCACCAACAATTCTGGTAATCTTACTCAAATGCGAAATTTAAATACTCTGCAGTCTATTATGGTTGGTAATGGTCATCACATTCCAATTCAAGGACTTGGCCACACCCTTACCCCACCACCGCATCCCCACTTCTCTCTTAAAAACGTCTTTTATGCCCCAAACATCATCAAAAATCTAATTTATGTTAGAAAGTTTGCCACCAATATTTCTATCTCAATCAATTTTGACCCATTTGGATTTTCTGTAACGGACCCCCGTACCGAGAAACTCCTTACGAGATGCAATAGTGAGGGGGACCTATATCCGCTCCTACCCACATCCGCTGCTAGTGTCACTCCTCACACCGTTTTAACAACCATATCTCCCTCTACGTGACATAGTAGACTTGGTCATCCTAGTTCTCACATTTTTTATTCTCTTAGAAATCTAAATTTAATCCAATGTAACAAAGGGAATTTTTCTCATAGTAGCTCCTCGTGTCAGTTAGGGAAACATGTTAGACTACCATTTACGGCTTCTATGAGTACTACTTTCTCCCCGTTTGATATTATTCACACTGATTTATGGACATCTCCCATAACTAGCAATTTAGGCCACAAATACTATCTTGTATTTTTGAATGATTTCTCTCACTTTCTTTGGGTCTATCCACTCAAACTCAAATCTCAAGTGTTCTCCAAATTTGTTGAGTTTTGTACACTGGTTAAAATGCAATTTGAAAAAGGCATAAAATCATTTCAATGTGATAATGGTCGAGAGTTTAATAATTTCCTATTTCATAAATTTTGTGCAGCTAATGGCATGATCTTTCATTTCTCGTGCCCTCACACATCCCCTCAAAATGAAAAAGCTGAAAGAATTCTCCGAACCATTAATAATATGATTCGTACCCTCCTTTTTCATGCGTCTCTCCCCCTACTTTTTGGGTATATGCACTAAAAAGGTAGAACATATTCTCAACATTCTCCCCACCCGTGTGATTCAAAATAGGACACCCACCGAAATTCTCTACCGTCAGATCCCTACCTATGACTATCTTAGAATTTTTTGTGGTCTGTATTACCCTAATCTGACATCCACGACCCCGCACAAATTGGTACCCAAATCTACTCCGTGTGCCTTTCTATGCTTCCCATTGAACCATAGGGGGTACCTGTGCTATGAACTATCCACCGAAAAAATCATAATCACACGCCACATCACTTTTGTCGAGTATGTTTTTTCGTTTGACAACATCCAAAAATTCTGAGTTACTGATTACAAATTTCTTGATGATTCAGACACAGCACCGCTTGTCCACCAAGCTCTCCGACATGCTACCACTGTTCCGACAGTAGTCAACACTCTGTCATCATCACTGACTCACGCCGCTGCCACCACCGGCAGTTCCCCCGACAGCGCCACCGTCTCTCCTCCCGTCGTTGTCTCCCGCACTGCCACCGTGCCACCATCTCAGTCTCACGACACTTCTGCCGTCGACAGTGTCCCTGTTCCAAACCAGTCACCACCATATGTTTTAGCTGTCTCTCCATCGATTCCGGTCACCATCTCCGACACCCAATCGACGCCCATTGTGTCCTAGTCACCGATCGCCACCAAACCCAACACCATCACTGTACCAGTCACTGTCACCAGTCGCCCTACCGACACCTGAATAAACAGACTCATCCCACCACCATCGTTGTACCTGACAACACCAACCTCATCCCCTGTCGTTCCACCCAAATCGCCACCCTTACTTCCCCTGATGTCAACATCAAAAAACAACCACCCGTTCCCTTTACTGTCAGCCAATTCGACGAAAACCGCGACCCAGGTTCTGCCACCAGTAACTCGCCACCACACATTCACCCAAATACCCATCCTATACCTAAACCCATGCACCATATGGAAACCCGAGCCCAACACAGGATTTTCAAACCCAAACTCCAATTTAACCTATCTACCCAAACTGTTTCCCCAATACCTATAAACCCCAAATTAGCCAAAGAAGACCCTAATTGGAATCCGACCATGCGTGAGGAATTTAATGCTTTAACAAAACAACACACTTGAGATTTGGTTCCTAAACCGGAGGGGGTGAATGTGATCCTTTGCATTTTGGATTTTTCGTCATAAATACAGAGAAAATGGTGACTTGGAGAGATATAAGGCGAGACTTGTGGCAAACTCCACTAATCAACAAGAGATCATTGATTGTGGTGAGACATTCAGTCCGGTTGTTAAACCGGCTACCATTCGCACAATTTTGAGCATTACCTTGGGTAAGCATTGGCCGATTTATTAGTTTGATGTGAAAAATGAATTTCTTCATGGGGATCTAAAAGAAACTATTTACATGCATCAACCACCTGGTTTTGTACATCCAGCAGCCCTTTAGTATGTATGTCGTCTGCGTAAGTCCCTTTATGGTTTGAAACAGGCCCCTCGAGCGTTGTATGAATGCTTTGCACAATACATTATACAGATTGGGTTCGTATGCAGTAAATATGATACCTCTCTATTTATTTTTCATCGCGGTAGTAGCATTGCCTATTTATTGTTATATATGGATGACATAGTGCTTACTGCCTCCTCCGATTTATTGAAAAATGAGATTATTGCATTGCTTAAATCCGAATTTGCTATGACTGACTTGGGGAACTTGATCTATTTTTTGGGGATATCAGTGACTCATTCTGCAGATACTATGTTCTTGTGTCAGCGCAAGTATGCAGAGGAGATAGTATACATGGCTAAAATGGCAAATTGTAAGATCATATCCACTCTAGTTGAATCTAAGTCAAAGCTTAGTACTATTGATGATGCTCCAGTATCCGACCCCACTCTTTATAGGAGTCTTGCAGGTGCACTCCAGTATCTTACATTTACCAGGCCTGACATTGCTTATGCTGTTCAGCAGGTGTGCTTATTCACGCATGCCTAGTGAGCCTCATTTTACTGCCCTTAAGCGTATCATTCGATATGTTAAAGGCACATTTGATTATGGCTTGCACCTATACCTTCACCACCGACCATATTATTATCATATACGAATGCTGATTGGGCAGGCTGTCCAGACACGTGACGCTCCGCCTTCGACTACTGCGTGTTCTTAGGAGATAACCTTATTTCATGATCTGCCAAGCGGCAAGCCACCTTATCTCGTTCGAGTGCAGAAGCCGAGTATAGAGGCGTTGCGAATGTTGTTGCTGAGATCTGTTGGCTTCAAAATCTTCTTTTGGAACTTCAGTGTCCCCTGCGTAAGGCGTCTTTGATTTATTGTGATAACATATCCGCCATATATTTATCTCATAATACGATTCAGCATCAGGGAACCAAGCATATTAAGATGGATATACACTTTGTTCGTGAGAAGGTTGCTCTCGGTCATGTTAAGGTGTTGCATGTGCCTTCTTCATGTCAGTATGCAGATATATTCACGAAAGGCCTTCCCAGACAACTCTTTCTCGACTTCAGATTCAGTCTTAGCATCCGGCCTCCTCCCGCTCCGACCGAGGGGGTGTATTAACGTGTATAATGTGTATTATTTAGCTATATTTAGTATTGTATAATGATGGTAAATATAGAATCCTTATTGTAATAGGATTCCCATTGTACACACTATATATATTTGTATTAATGAGAAAGACTCCCCAAGGAAGATTAATATATTCTTACATATTGGTAGGGGCGGAGCTAGGTAGAATTGAGGGGGTTCGACTCTCTTCAGCAGAAAAAAATTACGCTATATATATAAGGTTAAAATTATTTCTTATGTATATATAATAGATGTCCGACTGCCTTTTTTTTATGTATCACAGATTAGTGCACCATGCTACTTTTTTTTTATATATATAATAGATGTTGAATCTCCTTGGCTTCTTCATGTATTTACTTCTTCATGTTTTTTAACCCCTAATAAAAATTCTAGCTCCGCCATTGTGTATTGGTATGGAGGACTTTTGCATGTCCTTTTTACTCCACAAGATTCAATGTAAGTTGTAACGGCTTACCATCTAGTGATTAATTATTGCCCCATTAAGCTTCCACTTTTACCTGCATTTTCTCTCCTTGTATATATTGCCAACCTACATTTCCTCTGCTATCTGAACTTAGCCACACAAAATCCAGTGTTACTCTTCATATATAGTCACTTATGGATAAAGCAACTCTCACCATTTTCTTTCTGCTCTTGTCCTACTTCTCAGGTTAGTGACAAGTTTTCGTGTCGCTAATAGTCATTTTTCTTGTAGTATTGATTAGTTCTTTTGTTAGGCCACGTTCCATGTAGTCTAGTACCTTTCTTTGTACGAATGACACTAATTATATGTTTAAACTTGTTGTTTCAGGGGCAATTCTAACGTTAGCGGAAGAACAGGTAAGTTAAAGAGTTGAATTAGTTAATGGAAATTACAAGTTAGTTAAGTGAATTGATTGTAATTAATTTGGTTTTGCAGAAGACTTGGTGTGTGGCTAAACCTTCAACAGATAATACAATCCTTCAGAAAAACATAAATTATGCATGTTCTAATGTGGATTGCAGTATCTTTCAAGAGGGTTGTCCTTGCTTTTCACCAAACAATTTGATGAACCATGCTTCTATTGCCATGAATCTTTACTACCAATCTAAAGGAAGGAATGTTTGGAATTGCCACTTTGATAATTCTGCCCTCGTTGTCTTGACCAATCCAAGTAAGTACTTATTCTGCTCAGACGCATTTAATAATTTAATTAGGACGAGTTTTGTGAATTCAACTGAAACTATTACATTTGGCTCGTACCGTGTGTTATACTTATATGAAAAAAGAGAGAGGAGAAATTGACATAAATAGCCGTCGATCAAAATAATAGTCAGCAAATGCATATTTTTGTATATTAGCGTATGCTTTACATAAAATATACATTTTTGATACATAACAATGCATATTTTATATATATTTAACTAGCGAATGTAATTATTTCTGATCGACCAACCAAATGTATAACTTGCGCAAAAAAAAAAAAAAGCGTCTGGTTCTGTTACTCATTTACTTAATTGATCTTACATTACACTCATTATAAATCTATCAATAATTCAATTTTGACCGTGGCAGGTTATGGCAGTTGCAACTACGAGTGAAGTCATGGTTAGGACAATCAAGCAACTCATGAGGAGACTTTTGTTAAATCATATGTATCTAAATCTTGTTTAATCATTATATAGTTGCTGATTTCTCCTATTATGATTACCATTTTGTTGCAGTTTTAGCTCCTTTCCTTCATGTATGGCTTCTTAGTTCTTAATTTCTTCTTTGGGCCCTTACTATTGAAAGTGAAATAGGCCTTTTGTCCAGGCTGAATCATAGTGGCTGGTCCAATTGGTTAAGCAGTACACTCCAATGAGAAACTTAGTGTGCTAAAGAATAAAAGAAAATGGACCGAATGGTTTAGGTAGGAGGTCCAATTACGTGCTAAGCTGTTGAATGATTTGTTTAAAAAATGATTGTTGAATACCCTTATAATAGAGAAATGTTTTAAAAGGGAGTTCAAAAAATGTTTTAGGCCATGAGTTTGTTTCCAACCGTGACGTTTTTACATCTTCTGAATTATACCCAATATATTCATAATATGAGCTTAAATGAAGAAATGAAGATTCATATTAGCCGATCATAACTTATTTGAGATTGAGATATAATTATTATAGTTATATCTTCAATATATTCATAAGATACGTTCCGTGTGGGATCAATCAATACAAATAAGATGCCATTCACATCCATCAACACAAATATGAACTATTCACAATCACAAAAAAAATTAAACTTAGAAGTTTTGTATCTAAGTTTGACAAGTGTCTAAGTTGCTAACCAATTATAAGTGGAAAAGGAAAAAAAGAACAAGATCTCATCCGTTTTTGGACAATGCAAGATCCATAAAATGGGGAAATTTCCCTTGTAGTCTAATCAATGGGAATAATAATATTGCAAATGTCAGCCGAAAGAAAATCTCGAGTTCTCAATCCCAACTCCGAAGGAAAAAAAAAACTAAAGTATAGCCACTTTCAAATATCATTTTTAGTTTTAAATACACTTTTTTGTTCAAATTTCAATCAAATATGTCACTCAAATTATATATGTAGCATTAAAAAATAGAGAAGTCAAGATCGATTGTTTACTTGGCCATCAAACTTATTAATGAAGAATACATACAAATATAGTATCAACTAATGAGAGCTACTACTAAAAATTATAAATATTTATTGAAAGTCAACAAATCTACCCATTAAACATATTTGGTGGAAGGCAGACCAGTGCATCCATTTCTTGGCAAACGAAGGACATAAATATATATATATATATATATATATATATATATAAGAATATGAAGTTTCTTTCTTTTTACACATTTAAGTCATATAAGCTATAGCTTACGAAAGATATGTAAGTCTTTTGTTTAATACTTTCCATTATACTAAAAGAAAAATTAAAAGATTCAATGAGAGAAACATAGAGATGTCCCCCTTTAATAATCAACGTAGGTCATACTAAAGAGATAGAGACGTGTGAAGAAACAGTTGGGTGTTAGTGAACACAACAGACAAAAAGAGAGAAGTAGTTATTGACTAGTAGAGCTATTTCTCCACAAGAACTTTAGTATAATATCGACAACGCTCCAACTTAATTGAAGAAAAGCATATTCGGCAATTGGCTCCAAAAATGAGAACCAAGCAAATACATAGTAAAGTACAGAGCTCACTTTCACTATTTTCTGTTTCTCCTTCTCCAAGAGGTAAATGCGGCTCATTCTTTTTTTCCCCCTAGCTCGGTATCTGATACCCATATTGAGCTCTAATTACTTCGGATTCATGCTGCGTATGGGAAAGCGTTCCCTAATGAAAAAAAATTCATGCTCAGGGCTCGAATTTGAGATCTCCGATTAAGTATAGAGGGATCCTATCCAAGTGCTCTCTAACAGAAATTTTTTTCATACTCATGTCTCGAATCCGAGACCTTTGATTAAGGACAAAGTGAAAGAAATAATCCCCTTGATTATTTTCATTAATTGAAAGGTATTTATACAAGTTACAAAATAGGAGAATCATATTCCTAAAATCTAATTCTACCATAATTCTAATTATACAATTATGATAAGTGTATAACACTAATTAAGGTAACATTTACACTACAATATACTACAAATATATATACCATATATACAAGATTGCAATGCCTACAATCTGTTCGTGATGGGCTTGGGAGACTGCTGTCAGTGATGGGCCACTGCCGAGAGCTGGGCAGTCCACTGTATTCCTGTGATATACACTTCTGTATATTCAGTGTTTATCACAGGAATATTTCCATGTTTAACACACCCCATGATCATAGCGGGATGTGACAACGAGACTATCCCTAAAATCTTCAAAAAGGACCGCTGGTAGACCCTTTGTAAATATGTCTGCAACTTGATAACGAGACGGGACATGGCATACGCGAACGTGACCCCTAGCAACCTTTTCACGGACAAAGTGAATGTCCATTTCGATATGCTTAATGCGTTGGTGCTGAACCGGGTTACCTGAAAGGTAGATGACACTAATGTTATCGCAATATACCAAGGTTGCCTTCTGAATGGGACAATAAAGCTCCAAAAGCAAATTACGTAGCCAACATGATTCGGAGACCACATTCGCTACCCCTCGATATTTGGCCTCTGCACTTGAGCGTGATAGAGTTGTCTGACGCTTCGCCGACCAGGAGACCAAGTTGTTGCCAAGGAACATACAGTAGCCAGACGTCGACCGTCTGGTGTCGGGACAACCA
Organism: Anisodus acutangulus; assembly: GCA_029783415.1. Classification (NCBI taxonomy): domain Eukaryota; kingdom Viridiplantae; phylum Streptophyta; class Magnoliopsida; order Solanales; family Solanaceae; genus Anisodus; species Anisodus acutangulus. The sequence continues at coordinate 8,258,490 of CM056508.1, forward strand.
TCCTAATCAGCATCTGTGTACGAGACAAATGTGGATGTAGATGAAGGATATAAGTGCAAACCATAGTCCAGTGTCCCCTGAATATACCGAATGATGCGTTTGATTGCATTCATGTGCTCAACTCTGGGATCATGCATTAATAAACACACCTGCTGAACAGCATACGTAATATCCGGTCTGATAAAGGTAAGATACTGGAGAGCCCCTGCAATACTGCGATAGCGGGTCGGGTCCTCGTATGGTGCACTGACCTCTGCATTAAGTTTGGGCTTTGTATCAACTGGAGTGGAAGTGGACTTACAGGATGACATCCCAGCCCTCTCTATGATCTCAGCAACATACTTTCGTTGAGACAAAAACAATCCATCTGAATGACGCCTTACAGCAATCCCCAAAAAATAACTCAAAGGCCCTAAGTCTTTCATAGAAAACTCAGAGTTGAGCGTGGTCATGATAGACTGGCGTAAGGAATCTGAAGAGGCAATCAGAATGATATCATCCACATACAACAGGATGTAGGCCAAGGATGAACCACGTCGGTGGATGAACCACGAATTGTCTGACTTGCTGTGAGTGAACCCAATGGTTGAAACATAGTTAGCAAACCTTGTATACCAGGCCCGTGGAGACTGCTTAAGCCCGTATAAGGACTTCTTCAACAAATAGACATGATGAAGACGTTGGGGATCCCTGAATCCCAACGGCTGATGCATATAGACTGTTTCCTTGAGGTCACCATGTAGGAAAGCATTCTTGACATCCAACTGATGAATAGGTCATGCCTTCGAAAGAGCCAAGCTAAGCACAGTGCGAATGGTAGACGGTTTGAGCACCGGGCTAAATGTCTCACCACAATCTATCCCAACCTGCTGAGTCTTACCATCACCCACAAACCGCGCCTTATGTCGAGCAAATGACCCATCTGAATTCTCCTTATGAGCAAAAATCCACATAGACCTGATAACATTAATACCAGATGGACGGGGCACCAACTCCCATGTCTTATTATTAATAAGAGCATTATATTCATCAGTCATAACAATTTTCCAATTCGGGTCGTTTAAGGTGGACACAGGATTACGGGGCAAAGGGGATTTAAAGACATTATAATATAAATTAAAATGACTTTTAGGTGTAAAAATACCCCGCTGACTCCGAGTGACCGGTTTATGACTCGAGGCAGAATTGAGTGAATTTTGGGAATTTGTTGGGCTTGGGACGGGTGGCGGCCGAGTAATGGGCATCTTGGCCCAAATCGGTATCTGGGCGACCAGCTGGACCGGTTCAAAATGGGCTGGATTGGCCCAATTCTTTGGGGGCGATCCAAAGAATCGAAACGTGGGGCGATGGGCGATGGGCCATTGGAGAATTTTGGGTGCGGAATATGTCCAAACAATGGTGAGTAATATACGGGGATATACCATCATCCAAAAAGTTATACGAACTAGGCTCAGGAGTATGAACTTTAGTAAATGGAAATTGGGTTTCATAAAAAATTACATGGCGATTAATTATGATTTTCTTAGAGGATAAATCAAAGCATTTGTAACCACGATGATTAGACGGATAACCCAAAAACACACATGGAGTAGACCAGACCTGAAATTTGTTAATTGTGGTGGATGGGAATAACGGGTAACACAAGCACCCAAAAATCCGAAGATGAGAATAAGTAGGGTTCTTATTATATAGAATTTGGAGGGGGGAAGAATATGTCAGACCTTTGGACGGAATTATGTTAAGGAGATATGTTGCCATTTGGAGAGCATGATGCCAAAAATATGGGGGTACGGAAGCATGAAGTAAGAGAGTGCGGACAATGTTATTTATAGAACAGATTTTGCGTTCGGCTTTTTCATTTTGAGAAGATGTATGAGGGCACGAAAATTGATCATATTATTATCACAGAACTCTCGAAATACCCTATTGTCATACTCTTTCCCATTATCACACTGAATATTTTTTATTTCTCTTTCGAATTGTGTTCTAATGAATGCTCTAAATTTTATGAAGACAGAAAACACTTGTGATTTATTGGCAATTGGAAATGTCCACAAAAATTTAGAATAATCATTCAAAAAAAGAAGATAATATCGATGACCTAACGAACTTAGAACATGAGACGTCCATAGGTCGCTATGAAAAATATCAAATGGCATTGAAGTATGAGAATTGGAGTCTATAAATGGCAACTTAACAATTTTTCCTAACGAACAAGATTGACAAATTGGAGTACGACTCGTACCTTACAAGAAATAAAACTATCTTTAGCTAAAACTGATAAAATAGAGGATCCCGGATGACCAAGGCGAGCATGCCACAAAGAAGGAGAAATGACTGCAAAGGCTGATGGCAAATCTTGACTCGATGGACTGAAATCGGGCATGATAGGATAAAGATCCCCCCTATTATCACACCTCATGAGATGACTCCCCGTCTTGAAATCCTTCACAGAGAAACCAAAAGGATCAAATTCAACAGAAATGAAATTGTCAGTGGTGAACTTTCTGACAGACACTAAGTTTTTAATCAATTTGGGGGCATGTAAAGTATTTTTCAAGATAAGGGGTGGATTGGGGGAGACAACGTTTTCTGACCATAACCTTGAATTGGAATAGAGTTGCCATTACCAACAATTATACCTCGAGGGTTGCTCAAATTGGAATAAGCTGAGAGACTACATGAATCGAAAGTCATGTGGATAGTGGCACCGGTGTTCATATACCAATTTGGATCCGGTTGAGTCAAACCCAATGTGTGCATCGCGGCCTCTATATCTGTCTGAGTGGGGCCTGCTGCGTGGTGAGCTTGCGGGGGTCGGGGCCCAAGTATTCCAGGACTGGGATGCACTGTACCGTAGCTTATGGTTGTTGCGTTCTTGGGCGGTGGCGATGGGCATACTGGCTTGATTGTTGGGCTGAAAGGTGGCGCCATTGTTTGCTTGGGATTCTTTGGAGCGTGAGTTCTTGGCCCGACCTACTGACCCATTGCCATGGGCCCTGTTGGGACGATGGGGTGGTAGGCCCTGTTCCTTTGGGCGGGGCCTTGCGCTTCTTGCGACCACCGGGCAAGCGCGTTTGCCCCTGCGGTTTTTGTTATTATTCTTACGATTATTTTTGCCGCCACCATGAGTACAATTTTGGCCCGAATTATCAACAAAACTTAAAGAATTTGTGGAGGATGCCATCATGACGACGGGGCTTGCTCTGGTAGCCGCCTTTTTAGCCAAACCGGATTCTTCTAAAGTAAGCATAGAGCGGGCCTGATAAAAGGCGGGAAGATGGTTACTTTGACGAAGGAGAGTTCCAATGCCATTATAGGCCTCCGAAAGGCCGGCAACCAATTGTAGAACTAGACGATTATTTGTTAAATGTGCACCCACATTACAGAGTTGATCCGCCAACTCCTTGAGTTTCTTGCAATAGGCAGATACGTTTGGAAATTCTTCCATGCGAACTAGTGAGAATTCCTGCTCGAGTGTGACGGCACGTGAATGTTGGTTATCTTGAAATATGTCACGCAATCTATTCCAGGTAGCCATAGCCGTGGTGTCCGGCTCAATAATCGTCTGTAAAAGGTCAACCGAAATAGTGGAATAGATCCACTGGAGAACGGTAGTATCAAGAGTAATCCATAACTGAGGATCCTCCGCGGAAAGAGGTGTAGCAGGAGGAATTATGTGATGGATAACTTGATGGGAGATAGCGTGAATTTTAAACAATTCTGCCCACGTCGTTTATTGGATTTTTCCATCTCAAGCACAATATGGATATTATTCTTGACGTTAGAAACCATGAGGGCAGGATGAAAATTGTTCTTAGACATATTGAAAGAACAGAGAATGAGGGGAAATTTTGGAATAGTAAGAGAGATTTTGATAGCGGAAGACGAATTTTTGGAAGAGAAACCCGGGGGGGGGGTCGGCCGAGAGTGGAACAAAATTTGGGAGAGAAATTTTTTTGTTAGACCTAGTCTCTTGATACCATGAAAGAAATTATCACCTTGATTATTTTCATTAATTGAAAGGTATTTATACAAGTTACAAAATAGGAGAATCCTATTCCTATTCTATTCCTAAAACCTTATTCTACCATAATTCTAACTATACAATTATGGTAAGTGTATAACACTAATTAAAGTAACCTTTACACTACAATATACTACAAATATATATATACCATATATACAAGATTGCAATGCCTACAATCTGTCCATGATGGGCTTGTCCGTGATGGGCTCGGGAGACTGCTGTCCGTGATGGGCCATTGCCAAGAGCTGGGTCAGTCCACTGTATTCCTGTGATATACACTTCTGTATATTCAATGTATATCACAGGAATATTTTCTTGTTTAACACAAAGGAATCTTTTCCATTCCACCATAATCCTTGTTGGTGCTGCAGTTCATTCAATTTTTCTTTAGGTCACCCAATTTTTTGCTTTCTTCATGTTTAGGCACATGACTATATCTTTTTTAGGATAAAGGTTAAAAAATGTCCACACATTATGCAAGATGGAACAATTTTATCCTTTATTAAAAAATATCTAAATTTTTACTGATATCATTATTAAAGTGGCTAGAATTTACCTTTATGATCTAACAACAACAATTAAGGACAAAATTAGACCATTCGCAGAACTTATAAAGAATAGATTTAGAGCATTCGCAAATTGAGACCGGCTAGAAAGTACATACAATTCATTGTATAAATGTGGCTAGAAAATATATACTCACAGTTCATTCAATCTTTTTATCAAGAAAGTCATTAATTGTACTTCTTAGATAGGGACATTGGGTGTTTTCTATCCATAAATCGTGCTTATGTCTTTAATTTCTTTCTTAATTAGATAATTTCTTAGAAACCGTTTGTCATAAAAAAATTATCTTTTTTCCAGAAAAAAATATTTGAAACATTGAACTGATTTTAAAAAATATTTTGAAGATGAGTTTTTCCTTCTTTTTTTTTTTGTCAAAGTAAAAAGTCTTACTCACAAAATTTTCAACTTTTTTTTCAAGTTAAATGCATATGCAAGCATAACCTCAATTTTCAAATACAATATTTCAACTTAACTTCAAATACACTTTTTTCCCTTTCAAATATCACGTTTTTCTTTTTTCTTTTCCTTTCAAATATCACGTTCTTCTTTATGTTCAAATGCCTACTTAAATTTTGTACTTTAAAAAACAAATGCTAATTAAGCTGTTATCATAATCTCTCTGTGATAATATATTGTAAAAAATGAATCTTGGGCCTAATTCAACCCCAAAAGCTAGCTTCTAGGATGAGGATTGTCCAAGTCCATATAAGGAGTCCATGTTCCCATTCCATTTCCGATGTGGCACTCTTAACACTCCCCCGCACGTCCAGACCTCGTTAACTGGAGCGTGGACAATACAATTTGGGGGCCCAACATCGGTGAACATATAATTGAAATGAGCCTGACTCTGATACCATGTAAAGAATGGATCTTGAGCCTAACTCAACCCCAAAAACTAGCTTGTAGGGTGAGGATTTGTCCAAGTCCATATAATGAGTCAATATTCCCATTCCATTTACGATGTGAGACTCATATATGTTAATATACAATACGAACAAAGTACAAAATTAATAATCAACATAGCTATCTGTTGGAAATTTGTCTTTGGTGGGGAGGTTGCATCCACCCACATTTAATAACTTAAACACTAGGGTTCCAGATGTTGGAGGCTTTGTCTCTTCACACGTGTATAATCTACTAAGTGAGTAGATGACCATAGGGCCAAGTATCGTCAAATTTCGTTAAGAAATGAAAGAGATATTGATCCACGAAGTAAGGTATTTGAGGCATGGAAATATGGTGTGGGACAAATCTACCACATCGATGGAAAAATGAAGAATTGTTCTCTTTATAAGCCAAAAAAATGGATAAAGGTTTGGGACCCCAAGGGGTAACCCACGTGTTTGAAGGATGGAGGACCTAGGTGTGCTTGGGTTCGAGGCAGCACCGCCCGCCCGTCCGGTCGTGGGCTTCTTCTGATATTATCTTTTGGATCCCAAACTATTTAGTATTTACAGTCTGGTCCATGGAGTTTCAGGAATGGTGGTCAGCAGCCAGAAAGGCAACAATTTATGACATTAAACTTCTAAAATGTTTTGCATTTACTACAAAACGTTTCTTCCATGAATACACCTCTTAAAGGACCTCTTAATCACCTCTCCTCCTCCTAAACTCTATATATTGCCTGAAATAGATTTGAGGTAGGGAGGAGAGGATTACAAAGAGAGCAGAAACAGTGGTTTCATGTTACTAGTCATTTTCCTCTAAAAGCAGAAAACAGAAACTCTTCCTTCCTTTTCCTTTAAATTTTTCATTCTTCAGCAAGTCGTTTCATGTTCGTTTTCTTCGTCAGAATCAACTTATTTGCTTTGTAGTGTTGATTAGAGTTGTTGTTTTATCTTAGGAGACTATTGCCCGCTAACGTAAAAACATATATACGGGGCAATCTTGTCTTAAAAACAGAGAGTCATCTCTCGACTCAGCCACAGTTGTAACAATCCAGATTTAGTGTTTCTTGATTTCAGGTTATCAAGATTCAAGACTCAACAAGTTTGCAGCAATTATAATATTGACTGTTTGTTTATCCTTTCGAACACTTGTAATATTTATTTACTTTCCGTTTGATTCCAACAATTATATCCAACACTATCATCCAAATATATGCATATATTTTTCATCTGATGTCTTTTCTGTCCCTGTCAAATGAAACCCAAATCGAAAATATTAGAGGAATATTCACGTACGTTCCTGGATTTCCAGTAATAAATTTAAATTAGAGGAACATTCACGTACGTTCATAAAAATCCAAACAAACATTAGTCACTTGATTATGGGTGAAAACAGAGACTTTTGTGGTTGTGGCTATAAAAGGAAAAATGATCTTCGTATGTCAAATAATTTGTAGTTGTATTTTTCTGAACCAAACGTCAGTTTTAAAAAATCTTTCTTTTTTTCTGATCTAAAAGTAATATAATATAAAAAATTTGTGGACATATGGAATTGCATGAAATAACTCTACATATCACTCAATGTCTAACACTTGGAAAATTGCTATCTTTACAATTAAGAGTCCCACTGCCACATCAGATATTAAATGAGAACATAGACAATCATCACCCTACAAGCTATCTTTTGAGGTTGAATTAGGCTCTAAATCCATTATTTGCATGCTATCAGAGTCAGACCCATTCCAATTCTTTGTTCACCGATGTTGGGCCCCCAAATTATATTATCAATCTTTCAGTTAACAAGGTCTGGGCGTGCGGAGGTGTGTTAAGAGTCACACATCGGATATGGAATGGGAACATGGACTCCTTGTTGGGATACAATTGTTGTAGGGAACAAGAAGTAAATAACTATTACAATAGTAGAAATGATAAACAAACTATTACAATAAAACTGGAAATCAAGACCTTACAAACTGCTTGTGTGATTTGCTGAGTCGAGTGATGACACTCTATCTTTAAGACAAGATTGCCCCGTATATCTCCTTTTGCGGTATTGAGCAATAGTCTCCAGAGATTCAACAACAACTTTAACAAGTGAGCAAAGGAAACTCAAGTGTTACTCTTGAAGAACTTTGAGTATAGTGACTTTGCTAGAGAGGAAGAATCAGAAAATCTGGAGTATTTTTCTAAGTGTTGAATGTTGTTCAATTGAGCCAAATGTCTCAATTTATAGTGTAAGTAGAAGACCCCTCACCTAGCCAACTAATGACATTCAATAGCCATGTAATTGCACTTGAATGGGGGGTTACATTCAACCAAATAATGGCTGAATTCATGTGACAAGTAATGGAGAATCAATGCTCCAAAACCAGCCCAAACGTCAGATTTTTCCAACTTCCCATCGCAGCAATCTGCCTCCGAAGTGTCGCGGCTCCAGTAGCTGACCCACTATTTTGCACCGCGGCGCAGCCTGGGAGGCGCCGCGGCTCCGACGGTTGTGGCGTCGCAGCCCTTCACGGCTCCGCGGCGATTTTCGACTCGTTTCATCTTACACTTCGTACACTTCTTCCTTCCTTTACCAACGTGGAATACTATGTCATTTGGCCAATTACCGTCCATAATTCTATGTCTCAAACGTATTACATACGTACAAATATCTCTTTCACTAATGAAATTTGCGATACTTGACAGTACGTGTGCACGTGTGTGAAAACGACGTTTCCGACGTGCGGGCCCAATTGTTCGAGTCATAAATTAATGGGATATACTTAATTTCACATTTAGTAAATTTTCAACACTCCTTATATGGACTTGGACAGTCCTCACCGTACAAGCTAGCTTTTGGGGTTGAGTTAGGCCCAACATCCATTCTCTGACGTTTAGATTATTTAATACTTGTGGAACTTGATTGGTGATGTGTGATGAAGGATTATCTAAATTTGGACAGAAAATCCTTCCATTTTCCTATACAATGAAATTTTTTACACAAATAATTCTCTTGAATGAAAAAATTATTTTCTTGGGGCTTTATTTAGTGTTTAATTTTAAAATACATGAAGTATATCCTTAACTAAGTATAGTAAAATATAATTATGAAAAGACAATGTGAAGTTACAAGTAAAAGCTGAGTGTTATGTATTTAAATTTATGAAATATAAAAGGATAAGTATTCTTGTTGAAAAGTTTTATTCACACCTTCGATTAATTTTTTTTTGAAATGTGCATCTTTCAAAAGTACTCTTATAAAAAAAAACCATACATTACTTCGTAAGATAAATTAATTATTAACAATCATTTTTATTCACTTTTAAAAAGTAAGCTATTCAATTACAAGATTTTCTTAAATAAGAAATTTTCTTTTAATCTAGTTTACGTATTTATTGTTCCATTTTAAATTATCTTAAATAACTTAGTTAAATGAACGAATGATTTACATTATAGAAGGAGTTAAAATGTTTCTTTCTTTTGTAATTGGGCATAATATCATTTTATTTGTGTAGAATTTTCATAATATAAAGATGTGAGTATTTGAATTTAAAATATAAGAGATAAATATGCAATTGAATTAGACTCCTTAACCACACTGGATACGTTGTTTGTTGTTGAATATGCAATTGAATCATATTTCTCAAGTACTTAGAGTAATTTACCCTTTTTACTGCTCCATACGAATTATCTCCACATATTAGATAATTAGATGGAGACCCAACACTTGCAAATTTGTGATGAGACTCCTTAGTCACATTGCTTTTATTTTCCCTACTTATGTGTTTTTTTATGACTATCTGGTAGGGAAATTCACTGATCCGGTTATAATTTAGATTCACGACGATCTATTAAGAAAGTACATATCTCACTTTCACTATTTCCTGTTTCTCCTCCTCGAAGAGGTAATGCGGCTCTTTTTTTTTTTTTTGCTTATTCAAATTGGATTATGATTAATTTGAATTTGCGTTGGTAAAGTTTATTTAAGTTTCTAACAATTTTTTTTTTCATATTCATGACTCAAACTCAAGACCTTTGATTAAGAGTAGATGAATCATATCCATCTCACCATAATCATCGTAATTGGTGTTGTGGCTCATTCAATTTTCCATTAATTCACCCACTTCTTTTCTTTCTTCATGCTTAGGCACACTATATCTGTCGGAGTTAGAAAGGATTGCATGAACTGAAATTACAAATAACTGCTAATGTAAGAATTGAAATTACAATTCAACTAGAAAACTGAAAATTACAAAAATGAACTAGAAAAACTGAAAAACTGTTTTTGCTGAGTCGAGTGTGGCACTCTGTCCTTAAGACAATATTGCCCCGTATGTATACTTTATACGTTCTGGACAATTTGTCTCCCAAGATAAAACAGCAATGGAACACTTGAGCAAAGGAAACTCAAGAGCTATCTTGAAGAATATTGAGCAAGAAATGATGCAAGAAAGGTGTAGGAAGAAACTGTTTTGCTTGTGTATTTTCGTGTATATTGCAAGTATATTTTTCTGTGCCTCAACAATGGTGTAAGGGGTGTTTATATAGGTAAGGGAGGGCTGTTTAACTGCCTCCATAACAGCCATTATTGGCCAAATAATGGCCATTATGGAGGTAGTAAAGCCACCAAAATAAATGGTGAAAGACCAACGGATTTGGCCATTATAGGAGGAGTAATTCAGCCAAAATAAATGGCTGAATTGAGTGCTTGGGCGTTTCTGCTTTGACCGTCGAAATTCTGACTTTCTGAAAACTTCAGGGACCAAACTGTACATCTTAAACTTCAGGGACCAAACTGTACATCTGAAAGAATTTGGGTCCAAACTGTACATCTGAAACTTCTGGGATCAAACTGTACTTCTAGCAAAGTTCTCTGGCCCAAAAAAATAATATCAGAAGGCCGACAGCCCGTGACCCGTGACCCGTGACCCGTGACCAGTGAACCCGGAACCCGAGAACCCGTAGAATCTGAGAATTGAACACAACACCACACTTTCCATGCTTCAAACACCTCACTTCGTAGATCAGTATCTCTTTCGTTTCTCAATGAAATTTGACGATTCTTGGCCCTACGGTTATCTACGTACTTAGTAGATCATGCATGTGTGAAGAACCAAATTCTCCAACATACGTAACACTAGTGTTTAAGCCGTTAAAGTTGGTCGGTCGCAACTCCCGCCAAAGGCAAATTTCCAACAATCCCCTTTTGAAAGAGATTTTGGCGCACTCACATGGTGCCTTTTCTATTTCCAGCAATATTTCAGCGGACCGATGTTGCATAAGGAGAGGTAGCTTCAGCTTTGAACCTTCCATAGTTGAATACCATCGGACTTACTTACTGCGCGGTGAATGTGATGTCTTGAACCGTCAGTGTTTAGTGTAAGCCAAGTCAATGGTACCAACACAACAAATTCCCTTACTCTCTTCTTCGTAATGTTTTGTCCGTTTTGGCCATGGACAACGTCTTGGATTCTTAAGTGCGTTCATTTTGAGGTGGCCCGTCCTCGCACTTAAATAGGTGGTCTCCTACAAGGTATTCTGCTATACCCCACTTCACAAGTATTAGGAACCATTAAAAGTTTCCCAAAACCTAACCTCAACTGTTGAGGAGCATTACAGGTTTTGAAAACTTAACCTTTATCCATACTGCAGATATCACTTAAAGTCTATCGCGGGAACGACTTTGGAGTCGGTGTTTCTGTTCAGAAATCACTATCCGAAGTACTCATACTTCCACCGAAGTGATCAACTGAACCTTTACAACTTAGTTTCACTAAATTACTGGGATCTCCAGTTAGTAAGGTTGGGCTACCGCTATATTGGTCCTTATATTTTGGGGTTTAAGCCCATTCCCCTAGACATGCAAGCCATCTGATCTTTGGGTAAGCCTTTGTCAATGGGTCTGCTATATTATCCTTTGACTTAATGTAATCAATAGATATTATACCTGTGGTGATCAGTTGCCTAATGGTCTTATGCCTCCGTCGAATATGATGAGACTTGCCGTTGTACATAGCATTCCGTGCCCTTCCTAGAGCCGACTGACTGTCGCAGTGGATCATTACCAAAGGTACGGGTTTGTTCCAACACGGAACATCCTCTAAGAAGTCATGAAGCCACTCAGCTTCTTCTCCTGCTTTGTCTAAAGCGATAAACTCTAATTTCATTATGGATCGGGCGATGCAAGTTTGCTTAGAGGATTTTCAAGACACAGCCCCACCACCAATTGTAAATACATACCCACTGGTGGACTTGGTGTTCTCTATATCAGATATCCAGTTTGCATCACTGTACCCCTCTAGTACAGCTGGATATCTCGAATAGTGTAACCCGTAATTTAACATGTATTTCAGGTATTGTAATACCCGATTCAACGCCTTCCAATGATTATCACTCGGATTACGGGTGAACCTAGCCAACTTATTGACTGCGTAAGCAATATCAGGTCGGGTGCAGTTTGTTAAATACATCAAACTACCGATCACATGTGCATATCGCTCATGGTATACAGGTGCACCAAGATTTTTATCAAGCTTTTGATTTGTATCCATTGGTGACTTTATCGGTGAACTGTCTAACATCTCAAACTTTCTCAAAACATCCTCGATGTAGTGAGACTGAGATAAGACCAGTCCGTCGGACGTCTTAGAGATTTTAATCCCTAAGATGACATCTGCGATACCCATATCCTTCATGTCGAAGCATTATTTCAACATGTTCTTAGTCTCTAGGATTACCCTAGGACTACTTCCTGTGATTAACATGTCGTCTACATACAGACATATCATAACAAACGAGTCGGAGTTACCTTTCGTGTAAACACATTTATCACACTCATTAATGGCGAACCCCTTCGATAGTAGAGTACTATCAAATTTTTTGTGTCATTGCTTCGGGGCTTATTTCAGCCCGTACAGAGATTTGATAAGTCGACATACTTTCTTCTCTTGCCCTTGAACCACGTACCCCTCAGGTTGGTCCATATAAATTTCTTCTTCCAAATCACCGTTTAGGAAGGCTGTCTTAACATCCATCCGGTGTATCTCAAGGTCACGCAAAGCTGCGATCGCAATGAATACCCGTATGGATGTCATCCGGGATACTGGAGAGTATGTGTAAAAGTAGTCAAAGCCTTCTGTCTATCGATAGCACTTGACTACCAACCTGGCCTTGTACTTGTCTATAGACCCATCTGCCTTGTATTTCCGTTTGAGTATCCACTTACACCCTAACGGTTTATTTCCCGGAGGAAGATCAACCAACTCCCAAGTATGGTTATGCAGAATGGAGCTTATTTCACTCTCAATAGCTTTTTTCCAGAGCGGTGCTTCTGGAGTTGACAACGCCTTAGCAATTGTCCTTGGTTCATCATTAACCATATAAGCTACAAAGTCAGGACCGAAGGATTTATCCTTCCTGGCCCTTTTACTTCGCCTTAGATCCATCTCTGGAGTCTCCAAGTTACGAGAATCTGGAACACTAGATTAGGATGTTCAGCCACCTCGAGATTCGCTAGATCTGAACCATTCAGATCCGGGCAGTCAAGGACTCCCGGTTCTTGAGAGCTTTGTGCATAACTTCGTTTGAGAGAGGTTATGTCTTTTTCCTTTCTAGGAAAGGTACTTTCAAAGAATAGTGCATTTCTTGATTCCATTATTGTACCCTGGTGGATATCTGGAATATCTGACTTATGCACTAAGAAGCGATAAGCACTACTGTTATTTGCATATCCGATGAATATGCAATCTACAGTCTTATGCCCAATCTTGACCTGATTTGGCTTGGGTACTTCAACCTTTGCCAAACAACCCCACACCTTAAAGTATTTGTAGGTGGGTTTCTTTCCCTTCCATGATTCATATGGAGTTTTATCCTTACCCTTATGTGGGACTCTGTTAAGAATCATATTAGCGGTAAGGACAGCTTCTCCCCACATGTTTTGGGGAAGACCGGAATTGATAAGCAAGACATTCATCATTTTCTTTAATGTGCGGTTCTTACATTCTGCCACACTGTTTGATTGAGGTGAGTATGGAGCCGTCGTTTGATGAATAATGCCTTCTTGGGCACAATATTCCTCAAAAGGCGCTACATATTCTCCCCCTCTATCGCTACGAATGGATTTAATCCGTAGGCTAAGTTGATTCTCAACTTCTGCTTTGTAACGTCGAAATGCTTCAAAGGCTTCATCCTTACTTTTCAACAAGTAAAGGTAACAATACCTTGTGCTATCATCTATAAATGTCACAAAGTACTTGTTCCCCCCTCTTGTTTGTGCAAACTTCAAATCACATATATCTGTGTGAATAAGTTCTAGAGGAGCGGTATTCCTTTCGACGGATCGAAAAGAAAGCTTAGTAAGTTTTGCCTCTACGCACACCTCACACTTATGTTGAAGGTTTACGTCGATAGACGGCAACAACTCCATCTTTACCAGCCTTTGAATAGACTTGTAGTTAACGTGTCCTAATCTATGATGCCATAAATTAGAAGACTCAAGCAAATAAGAAGAAGGTTCAACTTTATTTCCTTGACGCAATACAGACATGGCATTCACTTTGAAGAGGCCTTCATAGACGAAGCCTCTCCCTACAAATGTGCCATTTTTAGTGAGTACAAACTTATTGGATTCAAACACTAGCCTAAAACCAACATTAACCAATAAAGGTCCAGAAACTAAATTTCTTCTAATTTCTGGGACGTGCATCATTTCCTTCAGAGTGAGTTCCTTGCCGAAAGTCATCTTCAGGACCACCTTTCCAACCCCTAGCACGTCCGAGGAAGCGTTGTTGCCCATGAACAGCTTCTTGTCGGTGACCGGAGTGTACGTGGAGAAGGCATCTTTGTTGGAACAGATGTGTCTTGTTGCACTGTGTCCACCCACCACTGTATCGGATTCTCAACCAAGTTGGCTTCTAGCACCACGACCGATAAATCCTCAATCAAGTCATCCAGGAGCGTGTCCTTGACGACGTTAGCTTGAGCCTTGCCTTTCGACTTGACTTTCTGTTGTTGCTCAGTCTTGAGCTTGCGGCATTCCTTGATCCTATGACCAGGTTTCCCACAGTGATGACAATTACCTTTGAACATCTCCGCTGCAGGGGCTTTGCCGTCTTTCTGGAACTTTCGCTTCTTGCTTGAGTTCCCTTTGGCCTCAGCCAGATACGCCTTTGCCTCAACATGTTGTCTACCCTTTGGCAAGGTCTTCTTATTATCTTCCTGGATTTGCAGTTTGATAACAAGCTCTTCAAAGGTCATCTTCTTTGTCTTGAGTTTCAAGTAACTCATAAACTCATTCCATGAAGGAGGTAACTTTTCAATCAGCGATGCAACCAAAAACTTCTCGTTTGGCTTCAGTCCTTCCAAATCCAGGTGATGTAAAATCATTTGGAATTCCTGGACTTGGGACATCACTGTCTTGCTGTCCACCATTTGGAATTTTAGAAATTTCCCAACGATGAACTTCTTAGTACCCGCATCTTGTGCGTTGTACTTCTTTTGCAGTTTTTCCCACAGCTCTTTGGCGGTGCCAACAGTAGAATAGACCGTGTAGAGAGGGTCTGCCAAGCAGTTCAGTATATAGTTCTTGCACATGAAATCGCTATGATTCTACGCATCACGAACCATCTTCATGCCGTTAACGACATGGATACCAAGGCCTCCTTCACCCATTTCAGCAGGCGAAGAGTCCATTTCATCTCCAGCTTGTGGAGGATCTTCCGTAAGGAACCGGGCCATGCCCATAACTGTTAAGTAGAACAGCATCTTTTGCTGCCATCTCTTAAATTCTGATCCCATGAACTTTTCAGGGCGATCATGGTGGTGTGAAGAAGAGGGTGGAGCTCTAACAGCCGGGAAGGCAGCAGTGTTACTGCCTTGAACATGAGCAGCAGCAGCAGCAGTGAAGGCGGCGGAGTTACTGCCTTGGGCAGTAGCGGGGAAGGCAGCATCAGTCATATTTTCAGCCATGTTATTGCAGTTATCGTAAGCAAAATATTGTCTTAATTTTTCGGAGTTACAAAGGATTGCAGGAAGGGAAATTACAAATAACTGCTAATGTAAGAATTGAAATTACAATTCAACTAGAAAACTGAAAATTACAAAGATGAACTAGAAAAACTGAAAAACCGTTTTTGTTGAGTCGAGTGTGGCACTCTGTCCTTAAGACAATATTGCCCCGTATGTATCATTTATACGTCCTGGACAATTTGTCTCCCAAGATAAAACAACAATGGAACACTTGAGCAAAGGAAACTCAAGAGCTACCTTGAAGAATATTGAGCAAGAAATGATGCAAGGAAGGTGTAGGAAGAAACTGTTTTGCTTGTGTATTTTCGTGTATATTGCAAGTATATTTTTCTGTGCCTCAACAATGGTGTAAGGGATGTTTATATAGGTGAGAAAGGGTTGTTTAACTGCCCCCATAATAGCCATTATTGGCCAAATAATGGCCATTATGGAGGTAGTAAAGCCACCAAAATAAATGGTGAAAGACCAACGGATTTGGCCATTATAGGAGGAGTAATTCAGCCAAAATAAATGGCTGAATTGAGTGCTTGAAACTTCAGGGACCAAACTGTACATCTGAAAGAATTCTGGTCTAAACTGTACATCTGAAACTTCTGGAATCAAACTGTACTTCTGGCAAAGTTCTCTGGCCCAAAAAGATAACAGCTCGTGAACCCGGAACCGGACGGGCGGGCGGCGGCGCGCGTGTGGTCTTTCCTCGAACCGAAGCACATCTAGGTCATCCCTCCTTTAAACACATGGGATACCCCTTGGGGTCCCAAACCCCAAACCAATTTCGAGTCTTATATACACAACAATTCTTTCTTCCTCTACCGATGGGGAGAATTGAACACAACACCACACTTTTCATGCTTCAAACACCTCACTTCGTGGACCAATATCTCTTTCATTTCTCAATGAAATTTGACGATTCTTGGCGCTACGGTTATCTACGTACTTAGTAGATCATGCATGTGTGAAGAACCGAATTCTCCAACATACGTAACACTAGTGTTTAAGCCGTTAAAGTTGGTCGGTCGCAACTCCCGCCAAAGATAAATTTCCAACAATATCTTTTTTAGGTTGAAGGTTAAAAAATGGCCATACCTTATGCAAGATGGAACAATTGTATCCCTAATAATTAAAAACAACTTACTTTTATTCATGTCAATTATTAAAATGGCTCGAGTTTACCTTTATGAGCTAATAACAGCCGTGAAGGACATATTTAGATCTTTTTCATCTGATGTTTCTTTTGTCCCTGTCAAATTAATGAAACCCAACTCGAAAAAAAATTTAGAGGAATATTCACGTACGCAAGTATCTAGATTTCCTCTAATAAATTAAATTAGAGGAACATTCATGTACGTATTCATAAAAATCTAATATCCAAACAAACTTAAGTCACTTTGATTATGGGTAAAAACAGAGACTTTTGTGTTTGGTGCTAGAACCATCTCCGTCAGAATAATTTGTAGTTGTATTTTTCAGAACCAAACGATTAGAAGAAAAAAAAATCTTTTTTCTGATCTAAAAGAAATATATTGTAAAAAATTTGTGGACAGATGGAATTGCAGATTAAGAATAACTCTACATATCACTCGATGTCTAACACTGGGAGAATTCTTATCTTTACGTTTAGATTATTTAGTACTTGTGTAACTTGCTTAGTACTTGTGGAACTTGATTAGTGATGTGTGATGAAGGATTATCTAAAATTGGATAGAAATTCCGTAAAGAATGGATATTGAGTCTAACTCAACTCCAACAACTAGCTCATATAGTGAGGATTGTCCAAGTCCATATAAGGAGTTCATGTTTCCATTTCATTTTCGATGTGAGACTCTTAACACTCCCCGCACGCCCATACCTCGTTAACTGGAACGTGGACAATATAATTTGGGGCCAACATGGACGAACAAATAGTTGAAATGAGTCTGGCTATTATACCATATAAAAAATGGATCTTGAGTCTAACTGAACTCCAAAAACTAGCTTGTAGAGAGAGGATTGCCCAAGTCTATATAAGGAGTCCATGTTCCCATTTCATTTCCGATGTGGGACTCTTAACAAATTCCTTCCCGTTTCCTATACAATGATATTTTTTACACAAATAGTTCGCTTGAATGATATTCTTATTTTTTCGTTATTTAGTGTTTAATTTAAAAACAAAACATGAAGCATATCCGTAACTAAGTATAATATAATATAATTATGAAAAGACAATGTGAAGTTACAAGTAAAAGCTGAGTGTTATGTATTTAAGTTTATGAAATTTAAAAGGATAAATATTTTTGTTGAAAAGTTTTATTCACACATTCCATTGAAAAAATATTAATTGAAATGTGCATCTTTCAAAAGTACTCTTATAAAAAAAAAGACCACATATTACTTAATAAGATAGAATTAATTATTAACAGTCATTTTATTTCACTTTAAACAAGTAAGCTATCTGTTTTTCCATTACAAGATTTTCTTAAATAAGAATTCTTCTTTTAAATCTAGTTTACGTATTTATTGTTCCATTTTATAATTATCTTAAACTTAGTTAAATGAACGAATGATTTCCATTATAGAAGGAGTTTAAATGTTCATTCTTTTCTAATTTGAGATAGTATCATTTATGAAAGAGATATTGGTACGTAAGTGAAATGTTTGAGACATAGAATGATGGACGATTATTGGTTAAATAACAAGTGTTCCACGTTGGTAAACGAAGGAAGGATTGTGCAAAGTATAAGATGGTACGGGTCAGAAAAGGGCCGCGGAGCCGAGAAGGGCCGCGACACCCTCTTGCAGCGCCGCAACGCCTGATTGGCAGTGAGCATCGTGAGTTTCTGGTTGAATTAGCATCGCGGCTCTAATGTGGCAGAGCCACGACGCTTCATTGGCAGTGACTGCTCGACGGAATCCCAAAGGTTTGGCTGTTGAGGTGGTTTCAATGGCATTGAATCCACCCAATAATGGTCATTACTTGGACCATTATGTTGTTGCATTACTTAGGGGTTAAATGCTATCCATTACATAGCAATTGAATGCCATTATGGGGCATTTGAAAGACCATCTTGCACACATATAAATTGAGGCCTTTAGCTCAATTCTATAGAAGAACATAACAGAAATAAAACAAGAGACATACAACACCACAAAGAGATCAGTTTTCTGATAAGCAATCATTCTCTTAGCAATCTTCATTATTCGTGTTCTTCATTGGGATCATTTGTGTAGGCTTTGCACACTTGATAGTTTGTTGTTTCATCTTGAGAGACTATTGTCCACACTTCCGTAAAGCCTATATACGGAGGCAACCTTGTCTTAAAGACAGAGAGTCATCTCTCGACTCAGCCGGTGGTGTTGTGATTATCTAATTGGTTGCTAAGTGTTTCAGGTGTAAACTTGAATCTCAAAGGACTCTAACCGTTCGGATTCTCAGCGGTTCTACAAGCCACAAGTGTAGCAGTTCATGTTCTTGTATTTCTGAATACAAGATCCATATTTGAAGTTCAAATGCAAGATCAAGAGATTGATAATTTGTTGTTGTAATCTTTGTTGTTTATCCTTTCGATCACTGTAATAGTTATTTACTATTCTAGTATGTGCTTTACATATCTAATAATTTTAAGACAAGATTAGTATTAGTGTTCGAAAGATGTTGGTTGACAAGTGTGTGACCAAATTTGGCTATAGTTGTGGTTTTCTAGTTGAAGACAATTTTGTTAACAGTTCAAACATTGTCTTTGTCAACAACCGTGTTTTCAAATCTGGTCCTAGTTTTGGCTCTCTCTTTGATGACAGTTACAAATCTGTTTCCGTCAAAGGTGGGATCTTTGGATCTGATGCTGAGCTTCAAGATAATGCTGATAGTCATGCTAGTACGACTAAAGATCGAGGATGAGCTGCTGTCATCGCTCCTGAGAGTGGTGAAAACAAGCGCCCACGAGAGGTTGAAAATGTCAAATGGGACAAGAGGAGAAGGCTGAAGATGTTGTTCTATCATGTAGCAGAGCGCCTATATCTGTCTCATACAAAGGATCCGAGTTATGGTAAGGAGTATATGGACACTCAGTCTAACTGAAGTGAGCTAGAATCCAAAAGGTCTAAGTTAATTATCCTTCCTTATATATAATGAGTTTAGTTAATATCTGAATTAAAGTGTGTAAAGCAAGGCTGGGAATATGAAAGTATTTTCATTAAAAACTCATATTTCCTACATCCTAAAATAAGATATTGAATCTTCTTCCTTCCCGTATAAAGATTGGACTATTGTAAATAAAACTTAAAAGATCCGTTCTTTTGAATGTAATTATTAAAAGTGTGTAACGTATGTTCGCATTTATGAAGGATAGAGATCTACTGACTGTGCGAAAACTGTTACCACTCTTTAGCAAGCGCCAGGAATTGTCTGGGCACCAATCTCAAAGGAAGAAGACTAAAAGATAATGGCTTATCTTAGGACGTTGAACCTATCACACTGTCTGACAGAAGATCCTTTATTTGATAGGATGATATTGGACACTCAGTCATACAAAGCCTACGGGCGACTGGAGTGGGCCAGAGTTTCCAGGTCTTAAATGATCTGAAGGCCAAAAGAAAGGCAGAAAAGTAATGGATACTTAGTGAGGTGGGCCAAAGTTTCCAGGTCTTAAATGATCTGAAGGCCAGAAGAAAGGCAGAAAAGTAATGGACACCTAGTGTGGTGGGCCAGAGTTTTCAGGTCTTAAATGATCTGAAGGCCAAAAGAAAGGCAGAAAAGAAATTGGACACTCAGTCTGCCAAAGCAACTGGAGTGGGCCAGAGTATCCAGATCACATATGATCCGATTACGCCCTAACAACGGGTAAGGCGTTATTCATGTGAAGCAACGCCACCTCTAAAGTAGAAGGGGTTGGAGAGGTTGTCCTCAATAGGACTTCAGGGAATGGGATTACTCTAAAAGGAGGTGATACATGTCCCAAACTTGGTTTAAGGGACGATGTTGGTCAAGCTGGTTTGAGACTAGTCCAACAGGTCTGTAATAACTAAGAATGGTACAGTATGTCTGTAGCTAAATGAATGATATATTTGTAATTCGTGCATCTATGTCATCATAGATTAAGACACGTTAAATAGAAATTCATTTAAAAGCTAACGAAGTTGAGATTGTTGCCTTCTGTTGACATAAACCCTCAAAATGAACGTGAGGTAGGCGAAGAGGCAAAATCACCTTGCCATTCCGTCAAAGGAATAGCGAAAGAAGCATCGCTCTTCTAGAACTTAGTCATACCTACATGAATGAATTGAAGTTTGTACAAAATAAAGAGGGGGAGACAAGTTTCGTCAAAGGAATAGCGAAAGAAACACTGCTCCTCTAGAACTTAGTCACACCTACATAGGTGATTTGAAGTTTATACAAAATAGAGGGGGGAGACAAGTACTTTGTGACCTTTATTGATGATGGTACAACGTATTGCATCCTTTGTTTGTTGAAAATCAAATATGAAGTTGTTGAAGCGGATAAGCGCTACAAAGCAGAAGTTAAAAATCAACTAAGCTTACGGATTGAGGAATTCATAGTGATAGGGGGAGAATGTGAAGCATCGTTAATCAAACGACTGCTCATTACTAATCTCAGTCTAACGGTGTTAGCCAAGTGAAAAGCCGTACGCCCAAAATATATGGGGCAAGACGATCCTTACCGCTAATGCGATTCTCAACATAACTACGCATAAGGATAAAGATAACCCTCCGTGTGAAACATGGAAATGATTCCACCTACAAATGTTGTGTTGTGGGGTGACTTGGTAGAGGTTGGAATACCGAAACAGGTTAAGTTGGACCTAAGACTATAAATTGCATATCCATTGAATCTGCAAATAACAGTAGTGTTTATCGCCTAATGGTGTCAAAGTATGCCAAATTCTTTGAAGATAATTTTCCTTGAGAAGGAAAAAGAAGTAATTTCTTGAGGTTAACAAGAACCCGCGAGTGCCTGACTGTCCAGAACTAGATGTTTCGTATCTACAAGACTCAAAAGTTGCTGACTCTCCAGAACTTAATATTCCAGATCTACAGAACTCAGAGATTCTAGATGTTGAACCGAGATGGAGCAAATAGGGGACAAAGACTTGTTCCAGGCCTTCTAGCTTGTATGGTTGAGAATGAACCATGGACAATTAACAGAGAATTGTAATATCAAGAAGCGCTGCTTTGGAAAGAAGCTACACAGAGAGAAATAGATTACATCAGATAGAACCATACTTGTGTAATGGTTGACATTCCTCCGGAAAAAGAACCTTTGGATTGTAAAAGTGGACTGGCTTGCTCCAATCTGCACTTTGTTGGACAAGATTTTGAAGGTTGTTAGTAGTCTGCTGGCCATTACCAATAGGTGGGGTAATGCCCCATTGCTGATTTTGGGTATAGCCACCAAAGCCTGCAACCTGAGCTCCTGGTATTTGGTGCACCTACAGAAGATATGGTTAAACACCTCAAACCCCTTTTACGTCAAGGCTTACATTAACGGTAAAATTATTAGTCGGGTGTTTGTCGACAATAGGGTTGTGCTGAATGTGATGTCGCTGCTTACCTTGAAGGATCTTAACAAAACAAAGGAGGATCTCATCCAAACTAATACGAAAATGGCTAGCTTTATGGGAGAAGCCTCTGAAGCATTGGGGATTTTAGTAGTAGAAATCACTGTAGGTCCTAAGACGATCAGGTCTGCCTTCTTTGTAATAAATGGCAAGTCGTCCTACACCATTCTGCTGGGCAGAGACTGGATTCATACCAGCCGATGCCTTCCTTCTACCATGCATCAAAAGCTAATTTTTTGGGAAGGAGACAAGATAGAAATCGTCCCAGCGAATGATAACCCATTCCGACCAGGGGTTCAGAACGTAGAGGATGTCCTCTATTCACCTTATGTGGCTCCCATAGCGATCACAGAGCAGTATGAAGAAGGATCTTGGGAATCCTGTAATCTTACCTTGCGAGGGTTTGAAATAAAACAATTAGCCGAACCACGACTTACCGTGGAGAATTTAAATGGTTGAGGAAACCCAAATCATACATGACCTGTCGGATCGGCTGACTGCCCTAAGTTCTGAGGCAAGATAGCCGAGGCATCGCAGATAGGAACCACGACAAAATACCAGATCTGGCGACCAACAACATTTGAGTTGCCGATATGAAATTTATGCCTAACTTTGTTTGTCTTTGTTCTACGCTTGTACAAACTCGAGTGTTATTTAACACCGCGTGTTGTGTATGTTTTTTGCAAAGTTTGAATAAACTCGTTTTACCAAAGACAGGTGTTAAATGAAATTGGCAATCAGAAACTCCAAACCTACAGCTACGGGGACGACATCCTATCGGCTAAATCTATGGCCAAGATGCAGTGTTGTCCTCAGAAGTTAATATCATTACGGATGGCCAAACTAAAATTTCTAAGTTTGGAAGAATATCAGCAGGCCATGCTAATGGAGTTGGGTCAGAATCGACTGACAATCATAGAAAGAGTCAAATCCGGTAAACGTAAAATGGCCAAAGCGTACGACAAACATATAGAGCCTAAAGAGGTTTGCTGAAGGAGAGTTAGTTTGGAAAATCATCCCACCGATTGAAATGAAATATCGTAAAATTGGCAAATGATCGCCAAACTAGGAAAGGACCCTTCGTAGAGAACCACGGGTTGCCGGCAATACAGATCAAGCGATAAACATGGATGGAAAAGAAATGTAAATGGTAGACATTTTGAAGAAATATTACCCATCAATTTTGGTGCATGCATAAGTAATCAACAACCACAGATCGGCTGCCTAATCGCAAAAAAGGCTAATTTCCCTTCGATTTGGGGAATGTACGGGCAAACGACAGCCACATACCGGCTGCCTGGTCACAAAAAACAGACCATTCGATTTAGGGTCAATAAAACTAGAAAGCCAAGATTAGCTGGTGTTTCACTAGCCGGGGGTTGCTCTACGTTATCAGGCTTAGCCGAATCCACGGTTGCCTAGTCACAAAAAAGCAAACCATTCGATTTGGGGTCAAGAAGTGGCCTGGCCACAGTCTCATGAAAAAGTACTTTCATTCGATTTGGGGAAGATAAAAAGTAAACAACAGCCACAGACCGGCTGCTTAATCATAGAAACAGACCCTTACATTTGGGGTCGATAAAGCTAGGGAGCTGAGTTGGTCAACATTCCACCAGCTAGAGGTTGCAATATATCAACAGTAACGGAAGTCTCAGGATTAGCCGAGTCCACGGCTGCTTGGGCATCTTGGGTACCTACAATCTCCATTTCTCTCTCAACTGCAACAACGGCTACTACTTCAGTCTCTCCCGCTCCTGCTTGGACCTCCCTTTCAGCACCCAGGAAAGGCTCAACCACTACAGCCGATGGGGCGTCGGTAAAATCCTGAGTATCGGTCGATACCTCTTAAACAATAGAAGCAACGATGGCTTCAAATTGCAAGTCCATAAGGGTATCGGTTGACAACTCAGCAACATGATCAGATGACAAGGGAGTAGTGATTTTCGGCATTGCTTGAACTAGACGACTTTTCCACTCAATCCATTCATTCCCCAGTTTGGCCAGCCGTTCGCTACTAGCTCTCTGATCCATTTCCTAAACCGCCTGCTGGTTACCAAGTTTCCGGTTTTTTTTTATCCAATTGAAGGCTTTGCCGAAACAAATAAGAACGGGAGGAGTTGTGGGCACTAATAGTCGGAATAATAGCCCCGATCTCTGCCTGGATCCGCTCCAACTCAATTCGCAGTTTGGACAACTGTTCCTGCAAGTCATTCCTTCGGCTGACATTTTGTTGCCTTTCTGCATTCACCTTGTTGAAAGAAGTCTAAATGCTCTTCTCTTACCGAAGAGACCCCAAGTGTTGCAGAGCAGCGACCGTTTTAAAAAAATTAAATTATGATTAAATAATTATTGTAATTTTAATAATAAAAATATTTATCTTTACTTTTTATAAATTTTATCTTATTTATCCTCCCCAACCGTAATACTATTTAGAGTTCCTTGATATATTAGTATTCTCAATGTTGGATGCTTCTATCTTATATCCTTCGACCTCGTTTAACTATTGGCTTCAACACATTGTTGTGCTATTTTTAAGAATTGGATGATATCATATATGTTATAAAAAAATGATATATCATAATTAAACATTCAATTCTTAAAAAAAGATGAACTATAAAATAAACATTATATTTCATATAAGACACTGAATTAGAAATCAAAAACAACATATAATTTCTTTTACGTATAATTGCAATATTTTGTATCTTATGATATAATATTAGTTTCATGAATAGTAAAATAAAATAAAAAAAAACAACACAAAGTTATATTTTTTTATTCTTTTAATCTTTCTATCATCCTTCTTTTTCTTTTTCTCTTTTTCTTTTTTGTTTTTGTATTTATGGGATTGGATTTCCAAAATACGGCATAAAGTAAAGGGGAAAATGAGATAAACATAACTTCTAGAATACTAAATAAAATTTAAGAAAATATGACTTTTAAAATTTTGAAAATAAAAGCTCAACACAAAAATGTAATTATATTTTATAGAAAAATCTTAATTTCTACAATATAAAATATAACCAATAACAAATAATCAAGAAAAAACATCAGAGAACGATAAAATATATAATAGATATATCTATAATTTTTAGATCTTTGTAAATGTCTCACTCCTTCTATGAAACAATTCATGTAATAACAACCTCAAATTAAACGTGCAGATAAGCTTTTATATTCAGTTATTCTTTGAAAAAAGATATAGCATTCATTATTAGAAGGGCCAAAAATGCAGTGCCATATCAAACATATTGATGTGACGGACACAATCTATATTACATATTGCAACTTACAAAATACAAAAAGAAAAAAGAATTGTAAGAGAAAAATTTACAGCAGTATCCTATCCTAATGTTTAGGATTAAGTGGAGGGTTGATTTTGTAAAAAGAAGACTTTATCTTCGTGAGGAAGAGGATTCCTCATTTACTATAATTCTTTATTGCTTTTACAATTTTTCATTCTCCTCATTGATATTAATTTGAGGAAATGAGATCTATCTCTGGCAATTTGAATGGAAGAACGTGACTATATTTTATATTTCAGATATCTTATATGAAAAAAAGAAGATCTTTGATAAAAAAAAAAGACATAAAATTAAAAACATTTTATAATGGATTAACAAAATATTCTCCCATTTAACTTTATAGTTATAGGTGTATATTAAATTCTATTGTAACCTACGAAAGCGTAATGCAATTTCAAAATCTCATGCTCTTTCCTTACTTAAGACTCATAATTATGTAGACCGAAAGTATTTTAATAATTAATGAGTAACTGTATTGAAATAAGGATTTAAAATTTTAATAATCAGGGAAAAAGATAAATATAGATGATGTTTCATTGCTAATTTTTTATTTAAAAAAATAAACAAAAACTATAAAAACGGAAAACATTTGAAAAATTGGCCTGCCATTTGAAAGGGATGAAGAATGGAAAAATCACCAATTCTATTGGTGTCGTGGGTGTACTGCAAGTAATAATACACCTCACACTTATGTTGAGGGTTTACGTCGATAGACAGCAACAACTCCAACTTAACCAACCTTTGGATGGACTTGTAGTTAACATGTCCTAATCTACGATGCCATAAATTAGATGACTCGAGCAAGTAAGAAGAAGCTTCAATATTATTGTTTACACGTATTACAGACATGGCGTTAACTTTGAAGAGGCATTCATAGACGAAGCCTCTTCCCACAAAGGTTCCATTCTTGGTGATTACAAACTTATTGGACTCAAATACTAGCCTAAAACCAGCATTAACCAATAAATGACCTGAAATTAAATTTCTCCTAATCTCAGGAACATGCATCACCTCCTTTAGAGTGAGCTCCTTTCCAGAAGTCATCTTTAAGACTACCTTTCATACCCCCAGCACGTCAGAGAAAGCGTTGTTACCCATGAACAACTTCTTGTTAGTTACTGATGTATAACTGGAGAAGCCATCTTTATTGGAACAGATATGTCTGGTAGCACCCGTGTCCATCCACCATTGCATGAGATTCTCAACAAGGTTTGCTTCAAGCACCACTGCCGAGAACTCCTCAATCATGTCGTCCAGAAGCCTGTCTTTGATGACATTAGTCTGAGCCTTGCATTTGGCCTTGGCCTTAATTTGTTGCTCAGTCTTGAGTTTGCGGCAGTCCTTGATCATGTGACCACGTTTCCCACAGTTGTGATAGTTTCCTTTGAACTTCTCCGCCGCTTGGGTCTTGCCGTCTTTCTGGAACTTGCGTTTCTTGCTTGGGTTCCCTTTGGCCTCAGCCAGATTTGCCTTTGCCTCAGGGGTTATTTTTCCCTAGGCAAGGCCTTCTTATTATCTTCTTGAATCTGGAGTTTGATAATAAGTTCTTCAAAGGTCATCTCCTTTGTATTGAGTTTTAATTAACTCATTCCACGAGGGAGGTAACTTTTCAATCAGTGATGCAACAAAAAACTGCTCATTTGGTTTCATACCTTCCAAATCCAGGTGATGTAGAATCATTTGGAATTCCTGGACTTGGGACATCACTGTTTTACTATCCACCATTTGAAATTTCAGAAATTTTCCAACGATGAATTTCTTTGTATCAGCATCTTGTGCGTTGTACTTATTCTGCAACTTCTCCCATAACTCTTTGGCGGTGCCTATGGTGCAATACATCCTGTAGAGTGGGTCTGACAAGCAGTTCAAAATATAGTTCTTACACATGAAATCACTATGACTTCATGCATCAAGAACCATCTTCATGCCATTAATGACATGGATACCTTGGCCCCCTTCAACCGTTTCAGTAGGCGAAGAGTCCATTTCATCTCCAGCTTGTGAAGGATCTTCTGTTAGGAAATGAGTCTTCTGCTGCCATCTCTTGAAGTTTGAGCCCATGAACTTTTATGGGCGTTCATGATGGAATCCAACGGGTGGAGGAACTATAACGTTCCCTTGAGTAGCAGGAAAGGCGTTGGATGAGCCTTGAGCAACCGAAAAGGCATTGGGTGTGCCTTGAGCAGTGGGGAAGGCAGATGGGTTGCCTTGAGTAACAGCAGCAACAGAATCAGAAGCGAGTTGTTCTCTTCCAGTCATCTTTCAAAGCACTTACAACTATCTTGTCTTAAATTTGTGGGTTACAACAATTGCGGGAAACGGTAAGTAAGTAAATATTACAAATTGCTAAAAAGGATAAACTAAAGATTACAACAAAGCTGAAATTAAGAACGTAACAAACTGTTTGTGATTTGCTGAGTCGAGTGATAACACTCTGTCTTTCAGACAAGATTGCCCCGTATATATATCATCTTACGTTGTCAGAAAATAGTCTCCCAAGATACAACAACAACTTAACAAATGATCAAAGGAAACTCAAATGTTACTCTTGAAGAACTTTGAGTATAGTAAACTTGCTAGAGAGGAAGAAGAAGATTTCAGAAAATTCTTTAAATGTTTTTCTAAGTGTTGAACAATTGAGTCAAAGGCCTCAATTTATAGTGTAAAGAGATGATCCCTCAACTAGCCAACTAATGGCCTTCAATAGCCATGTAATGACACTTATTGAGAGGGGTTACATTCAGCCAAATAATGGCTAAATTCATGTGCCAAATAACGGAGATTCAATGCTCCAAAACCAGCCCCAAAGTCAGAACTTTCCATCTTCTCATCGCAGCATTCTGCCTCCGAAGCGCCGCGGCGCTCCGGCGCCTCGGCTCCGACGGGGCTGCGCCGCGGCCCTTCACGGCTTCGCGGCGATTTCTGACTCGTTTTATCTTACACTTCTTCCTTCGTTTACCAACGTG
This sequence comes from Anisodus acutangulus, assembly GCA_029783415.1. Taxonomy (NCBI): domain Eukaryota; kingdom Viridiplantae; phylum Streptophyta; class Magnoliopsida; order Solanales; family Solanaceae; genus Anisodus; species Anisodus acutangulus. The sequence continues at coordinate 8,286,810 of CM056508.1, forward strand.
AAATACTTTGTCATTTGGCCAATAATTGTCCATCATTCTATGTCTTAAACGTCTCACTTACGTACCAATATCTCTTTCACTAATGAAATTTATGATAATTGGCACTACATGTGCACGTGTGTGGAAACGACGTTTTCGATGTGCGGGGCCCCAATTGTTCGAGTCATAAATAATAGGATAAACTTAATTCCACATTAGTAAATTTCCAACAGTTAATAGCATTAAGTGCTTATGCTTAACCTAGCCACTAGCTAGCTTTAGAATTTTACACGTGAAGTTGAATACACATACCTAGTATAATCCCATCAGATTGGATTTGGAGAGGGTAGAGTGTATGCAGATCTTACCCCTACCTTGTGACAGGTAGATAGACTGTTTCTGATAGACATCGACTCAAGTAGAAATAAAAAAGACAATAGTAATAATAAGCAGTAATAGAAACAAGAAAATAAGATAACGAAATAAAAGAAACACACCAGTAGTAATAGAAAATTAGGAATAAGAAATATGAAAATACTAAAATAAAAATTGTAGAGATATTCCATATATTCGTATTCGTTCCAATTTTAAGGTATGCTATCCATAGATAGGATAGCAAGATTCAAATATCTTCATTTAATATATGCAAGTTTGGACAGACAAAATAAGCCGAAGTCTATGTATTTGGTTTGCTGAGTCTGAGACCCAAAGTAGGACCTTTTTCTTTCTGTTTTAGGTACACAATTATATATCAACTTGGATAACTACTTTGTTTGTTCATTTTCCCGTAAGAACAATTTGTTGGAAATTTGCTTTTGACGGAGAGGTGCGTCCACCCATATTTAATGAATTAAACACTAGTGTTTCGCATGTTGGAGGCTTTGTCTCTTCGCACATGCATGATCTACGAAGTGAGTAGATGACCGTAGGGCCAAGAATCGTCAAATTTCGTTGAGAAATGAAAGAGATATTGGTCCACGAAGTAAGGTGTTTGAGGCATGGAAATATGGTGTGGGATAAATCTACCACATCGGTGGGAATAGGAAGAATTGCTCTCTATATAAGTCACTAATGTGGTAAAGGGTTTGGGACCCCAAGGGGTATCCCATGTGTTTAAAGGAGGGAGGACCAAGATGTGCTTGGGTTCAAGGCTAAGCCCACACGCGCACCACCGCCGCCCGCCCGTCCCGTCCGGTCTCGGGTCGTGGGCTGTGGGCACTTTCTGATATTATCTTTTTGGACCCCAAATTGCTTAATATTTACAGTTTGGTCCCCAGAGTTTCTGAAAAATTGATTTTGGGGTGACGGAAGGCAGCAAACTTTCTGCCTACCGTTGGACTGTGTTTTGGAGCATTAACCAGCCATTACTTGGCTGATTAACTCCTCAATTAACAGCCCATTACTTGGGCAGTTGAGCAGCCTCCTTCATGACCATAAATCAGTCACACTAATGGCATTAAAACTGCCATTTACAGCCCTCCTAATGGCCATTAACAGCCATATTTTGGGCAGTTGAACAGCCCCTCCTCCATGCTATATATTGAGCCTCCTTTGTCTCAATTCGTGACTGAAAAATAGAAGATACAGACACAGAAAATAGCACAAACAGACCACAAAACAGTGAGCAAAACTGTGTTGAAAAACAGTGAGCAAACATTCACATATACACAAGATATACACAACAGAGACACACTATATACACAGAGACAAAACAGAAGAGAAGATAGAAACTCTTCCTTCCTTTTTCATATCTTCAGCAAGTCGATTCATATTTGTTTTCTTCGTCAGGATCAACCTATTGACTTTCTAGCGTTGAAATTAAAGTGTTGTTTTATCTTGGGAGACTATTGCCCGCTAACGTAAAATTATATATACGGGGCAATCTTGTCTTAAGGACAGAAGGCAATCACTCGACTCAACACACAACGTTGTAACCATCCAGATTTAGTTGTTTCTTGATTTCAGGTTATCAAGATTCAAGACACAACAAGCTTGCGGCAGTTTTGAAGATTGACCTCTTTGTTCAACAAGATTCAATTTTTGAATATTGAATATTTGTTTATCCTTTCGAACACTTGTAATAGTTATTTACTTCGCGTACTGCTTTATAAAGTACAATAGAGTACCAACACAATTTCTAGTTTAAAAAATCATATCAGAATCATGACGAAATTAATTTAAAATAATCAAGGTTCCACCAAATCTTTAATATTAACCATGCGACAAATCCACATTTTGTTTAAATAAAGATGGTGTTGGAGTTGATTTTGTTGGCACATATAATATTTTGTTACTGTTGAAATTTGAACCTTAATTTTCTACGGTTCATTCAATCTTCAACTATGCCCGAACAGATTCAGAAATCTTGTGACCCCATCAATATAAAAATTTGGCAACCATTGAATTGTGTCAAATTTTCATACTTGATTACTAAAATATAAATTAAAAAGTAAAATTATACTAATAATACGACTCAAATTTAAAGTATTTAAAAATCAAATATTTATACTATATATTATGAAAATCATACACAAATATAATAGTGATACCTCTATATTTTCTAAAATATATTTAAACCCTTATAAAGAAAACCCTACACAATTAAATGCTCATCTGACTAGAGGCGGATGAAATTTTTCAATATTTTTTTTTATCTTTTCTCTGTAATTTCTTAAAAATAAAACATCTTGTAATTCTGATTTATCTTTTAATATTAAATTTTATATCTAAATTCTTTAAAAAACTAAACATTTAATAATAGTTAAATGAAAATATTATTCAAAGTTTTAGACTATTATTTGTGTAGAATTACAGGGGTATAAGTGTTTGGTTTTACAAGTACATGAAGTATATCTAAAACTTAGTTATAAGAGTAGGAATATTTATCATAATTAACCTAAAATATTTGACTGATCCATGTGATAAAATAGCCTCTCTACTCTCTGCCCCTTCTGGTAGTTCAATATAGAGTAGATAAATCACTCATTAAAAAATGATGCATATATACTTTTGTTGTTACATAAATAGTTTAAATATATTCTATTATTACATAAATGATGTAAATATATCTTTTTTGCTGATAGATTTAAAAAAAATATTATTTAACTTATTTTTAATTAAAAATGCCATGAGATTTAAAAAATTTACTTATTTTTTAGTAGACTTATTTTTTTAAAGTCACGTGATTTCTTTTTTCTAGTGGGTTGGGTCTGATTTATTTTAAAAAAATATCTCTGTGGCTTTAAGAAAATAAATCTACTCATTTTTTTAAACGAACTAGACCTAACCCACAAAAAAATATCACGTGACTTTAAAAATATAAGTCTAGTCAATAAAAATGGACATAATTTTTTTTAAAGTCACGTGACATTCTTTTGATTAAAAAGTAAGCTAACTAATTTATTCAAAATATTTCGTGAGTAAAAGAGTATATTTGCATCATTTATATAACGGTAGATGTACATATGCACCATTTTTTTAACGAGAGATATATCTGCTCTATATCGCGGTATATTTGCACCTTTTCCCTTTATTTTAATTATGTATGACCCCTTTTTCGGGTAGTTATTGGGTACATCACTTGGCAATTATACAACCTCAAAAATTTCAGAAAAAAGAGTTACTTATGATATACGTAGAATAGTGTAATTCTCCTTGTCTGGAGTCTTCTCATTAATACAATATATATATGTGTTTACAATTATAATCCTAATCATATGAGAATATCTACTTTACATAATTACACTAAAATAATAATTATAGAATATATGGAGAATGCTTACGTATTCTCTATCACACCCCCGCAATCGGAGCGGGAGGAAGTCGGATGCTCAGACTGGATTTGAAGTCGAGGAACAGCTGCCGAGGAAGTCCCTTAGTAAATATCTGCGTACTGATATGAAGAAGGAATATGTAACACCCGAACATGGCCTATGGCAACCTTCTCACGAACAAAATGAATATACATCTCAATATGTTTGGTTCGCTGATGTTGAATCAGGTTCTGAGACAAGTAGACAACAGATATGTTATCACAATAGACAATGGATGCCCTACGTAAGGGACAATGGAGCTCTAGAAGGAGGTTTCTGAGCTAACAAATCTTGGCAACAACGTTCGCAACGCCTCTATATTCTACCTCTACACTCGAACGAGAAAGCGTAGCTTGCCTCTTGGCAGACCACAAGATGAGGTTATCACCCAAAAATACAAAATAGCAGAAAGTAGATTGACGTGTGTCTGAACATCTGCCCCAATCAACGTCCATATATGATATCAGTCTGGTCGATGCAGATGGATACATATGTAATCCATAGTCAAGAGTACTCATAACGTACCGAATGATACGTTTAAGAGCGGTGAAGTGAGGCTCCCTGGAGCATGCATGAACAGACACACCTAACAGTATACACAATATTGGGCATAGTGAAAGTAAGATACTGAAGTGCACCAGCAAGACTTCTATAAAGGGAAGGATCAAGCACAAGATCTCTGTCATACGCGCTAAGTTTCAATTTTGAGTCGACTGGAGTGGGCATAATCTTGCAGTTCGACATTTTAGCCCTGTAAACAATATCTTCAACATACTTACACTGACACATGAATATGGCATTCTCGGATTTGGTCACGGAAATCCCCAAGAAATAACTCAACTTTCCCAAGTCTGTCATGACAAATTTGGATTTAAGTATGGTAATGATCTTATTTTTCAGCACATCTGAGGAGGCAGTCATGAAAATGTCATCCACATAGGGCAAAAGATATGCAATGTCATTACCTCGATAAAAAATAAAAAGTGAGTTATCACTTTTGCTGCACATGAACCCAATTTGTAAGATGTAAGTGGTAAAGCGGTCATACCAAGCCGTGGGGGTTTGTTTCAAGCCATAAAGTGACTTTCGAAGTCGGCAGACATACTGAGAAACCGAAGGATGCACAAAGCCAGGTGGTTGATGTATGTATATGGTTTCTTTCAAATCCCCATGTAAGAACGCATTTTTCACATCAAGCTGATGAATCGACTGATTCTTTCCCATAGCAATGCTCAAAATAGTGCGAATAGTGGTTGGTTTAACCACTGGACTGAAGGTCTCACCACAATCAACTCCCTTTTGTTGCCCTGTGCCATTTGCCACAAATCTCTCCTTATAGCGTTCAAGCTCACTATTATCTCTGAATTTATGATGATAAAGCCACATGCACCGAATCACATTAACCCCCTCTGGTTTCGGGATAAGATCTCAAGTGCGATGTGCAGTGAGCACGTCAAATTCCTCATGCATGGCCGAATTCCAATTCGGGTCAAGCTTGACTAATTTTGGATTTTTAGGTAGGATATATAGTCTGAGTGGATAGATTAAAGTGGACTTTCGGTTTAAAAATCCCGTGATGGGCACTAGTTTCCATGCGGTGGGTTGGGATCGAGATCGGTTGGGTGATGAGAACTGGAGGCAGTTGAGTTGTTTGGGTGGCGGGAACTAGGGGTAGTGGGGGTAGTGCTGGGCAGTGAGGTCATCGGTGGTGGGGGTGGTCGGCGGGTGGGGATGACATCACGAGATCTGGGTAGTGGGGATGTGGACTGTTTTCGAAAACTGGGGGGCCATAACAGAAATAATGGGTAGGGGTAAGTTGACGGGAGGGGGGTGGTAGACGGGTTGTGGGGCATTGACGGTACAACTGGCATGGGCGGTGAATTTTGAGCGGGAATACTAGCACTATGGATTGTGTTTCTAAGGAGAGGGGAAGTGTCCAGATCATCAAGGAAGCTGTAATCAGTGACTTGAAATTTTTGGACGTTTGCAAATACGAAAACAGTCTCATCAAATGTGACATGGCGGGAGACTATGATTTTATTAGTAGACAGATCGTAGCATAAGTACCCCTATGGTTCGACGGAAAATCTAAGAAAATGCAAGGAGTAGTCATAGGTGCTAATTTGTGAGGGGTCATGGAGGCGAGATTAGGATAGCATAGACAACCAAAAGTCCGAAGGTGATCATAGGAAGGGATCCGACGGTATAGAATTTCAGTAGGAGTTATGTTTTGAAGGGTACGCGTAGGTAATATATTGAGAATGTATGCTAGCATTTGTAATGCATATACCCAAAAGGGATGAGGGAGAGAAGCATGGTAGGGCATAGTACGGATCATGTTGTTAATGGTGCGGAAAATTCTTTTGGCTTTATCATTTTGAGGTGAGGTATGAGGATACGAGAATTGAAACACCATGTCGTTGTCCGTACAAAATTTATGAAATGGGGAATTGTTAATCTCACGACCATTGTCACATTGAAATTATGTCTTTTTCAAACTGTGTGTTAACATAAGTTCAAAATTCAAGAAACATGGAGTAAACATGAGACTTATATTTGAGCAGATAGACCTAAAGAAAATGAGAGAAATTATCTAATAATACCAAATAATACTTATGACCCAATTTGCTAGGAATAGGAGATGTCCATAAATCTACATGAATGATGTCAAAAGGAGAAAAAGTAACACTTAAAAGACGACGTAAAAGGAAGTCTAACATGTTTCCCTAAAGGACAAAAATAGCAATTTCGGGTGACTTTTCCTTTATTACATTGAATAAAATTTTGACTTCTAGGAAAGTGAAAACTGGTGCTCCCACGTGCCCAAGTCTATTGTGCCAGATTAATGGAGATTGCAGCTAGAGAGGTATGTTGAGTGACACTCGCAGCGGAATTGGATGAGAAAGGATAGAGGTCCCTCACACTATTGCATCTCGTAAGAATTTTCTCCGTATGTAGGTCCTTCACAGAAAAACCAAAAGGGTCAAACTCAATAGATACGGAATTGTCACTAGCAAATTTTCTAACAGAGATTAAGTTCTTAATAATGTTAGGAGCATATAGGATATTTTTTAGGGAGATGTGGTGGTGTTTGTGTGGTGTTATAGCCTTGAATTGGAATGCAATTACCGTTTCCAACAAAAATAAATTGAGGATTATTCAAATTAAACAGTTGAGGTAGATTACCGGAGTTACGAGTGAGGTGGGATGTGGCGCCCGTATCCATATACCATGCATCATCGGACTGCTGTAAATTCATAGTGTTGTAGGCCTGGCCTAGTTCGGTAGGGGTAAATAGGACGTATGATTATTGTTGTTGTTAGGCCACTGAGACATGGGGCTGCTGTGTCGGTCCCACCTAGCGTGGGCCCGGATGGGAGCCCAAAATACACGGCTGCTGCCACTGTCCACTGCCTTGGGCTAGTGCCGTCGGATATGGGCACGGGGGTGAGGCCCAACTTTCGGACATCGGCCATGGTAGTAGGTCGACCCACTGAGATGGGTGTAGAGCCTTCTATAATTGTCCACCCTTGCTGCCATGGCCGCGACCTCTGCCTTTACTACTGCCCCTACCACCCCGCGGAGCGTGTCCGTCCGTGTGTGACGGTTGTCCGGCAGGTGTGGGGGCGGTAACTGGTGCATTAACCACCAACGCCTTCTGATTATGTTCGTCCTGTTTGGCACACATAGTTTCCTCCAATAGTAATTGTGACCGGGCCTTGTTGAAACTAGGGAGGAGATCGACTTGTTGGATCATCGTTGCAAGGGTATCGTACTCACTCTTTGGCAATCCATTAATTAGTTGTAGAACCATCTTAGTTTCTTAGATCGGAGTGCCCACATTCGATAGTTGATCTGTAACCAATTTCAATTGTTTACAATAGTCGGACATATTCGCAAAGTTTTCAAGACGGGTGTTGTTGAATTGTTCCTCCAGATACACGACACGTGTATGTTTGTTCTCTTGAAATATTTCCTCTAGTCTTGTCCATAGTTCATGAGCCGAAGCACCTACCTTCATAATCGTATGGAGTAGATCCTTGGATAAGGTGCCATAAATCCATTGTTTGACAATAGCATCAAACATTTTCCACGTTATGTTGTCAACGCGGGTGGACGAGGTATGGTAACGTCGATGTGATCAAGAACGTTGTAGGCACATGCATGAATTTGAAATAATTCTACCAACTAAGAGTATTGTCCATCCTCTTGATAAAGAACCAAAGGGATAAAGTTCTTGATATTTGTTACAGCGAAGGTCGGATGAAAGGAGTTGATAGAGGAGGAGGATGTGTGATGTCTTGTGTGGAGGAGGAGGAGTCAGGAGAACCCATATTGCCGCCGAAAAATTGGAAAGAGAGGGAGGGTGGCGGCTGAAATTAGTTAGGGTTTGGGGGTGACACCGGAAGAAGGAAAGAGAACGGGGTGGCAGCCGAGAACAATATTTAGGATAGAGAGGGTTTTAGGCGTTGACTCTTGATATCATGTAGAAATAATGTAATTATTCTTTGGAGTTTCTCATTAATACAATATATATATATATATATATATATATATATATATATGTTTACAATTTTAATCATAATAATATGAGAATATCTACTTTATATAATTACACTAAAATAATAATTACATAATATATGAATAATATTTTAGTTTATATAAGTTTAGCCTTAAAAGATTTTTGAAAGTGAGATAAGGTCCACTCCTTTTTTTGGCTCGAAGCTCGTCACTTCTGTATTAGATTTGAGTGTTTGATAATTTTAGAGTTACAAAGTCCCTTTCTTCTATTTTCAGTCACTAATTAGATCAAAGACTCCATTTTTATGTGGTTCTTTTTTATCCACTCAATTATTCAACAACACATAATTCTTTGGATATAAAAATCTCACACGAGTTCAAATTATTGCTATAAATTCAGTTTTCTGTTGTTGGGTGTTAATTGGTTTATTGAAAGAAGTAACTTGGTGCTTAGTTCTTGATTTAAAGGCAAAATCTTGTGATTTAGTTAAGTGGGGTATTACAAAGATGATGTCTGTGACTTGCCATAATCTTGAAATTGGGAGAACCCCACTGGAGTTCTTGGCTTGTGGGTGTTCTTCTAATGCTGCCTCAGTTAAAAAGATGTCAAAGGGTATGTTAAGGAATGTAAATAGAGGATTCAATGGTCGAAAATTGTGGTCTTGCAGACAGTTCTCAACTAAGGCTTCACTTACTGGTATTTACTTCAATCACTATGTTGGTTTTGATAAATTTTAGGCCTGTAGTTTCTTAAGAGCATTTACTTTTATTTTTGTTTAGTATGATGAGGATATGGAACAGGAGCCTTGGAGCAACTGGTAAAGTTGCTGCCATGTGATCAGGAGGTCACGGGTTCAAGCCGTGGAAACAACCTCTTGCATTTCTGTTGTCCGGCCCTTCTCTGGACCGCACATAGCGGGAGCTTAGTGCACCGGGCTGTCTTTTTTTTTATTTTTTATGATGAGGATATGAAATGACCTTAATGAAGAAGTGAGACTCATATAGTGGACACCAATTTATTTGGGACTTAGCTGTAGTTGTTGTCGAGTTTCTAAGAGCATTCTTGGCTTTAGTAATCTTGGAATGATTTTAATGTTGTTGTGGTTTTATTGCAGGGGTGGCGCCAGTATTGGATTTGAATAAGTCAGCAAAACCTATTTCATTGACTAATGTTTTTGAAAAGGTTGCTGATGACCTCCTAATACTAAACAAGAACTTGAAGAATGTGAGTAATCTGTTGAGATTCTCTAATCGATCTTTCCTGTTTCAACTTTGCTTATGTGATTTGTCAGCTAAATAGCATCTTCTTCTTTGGTTATTCCTTTGGGCTTATGTACTGCTGGCATTGCTAAATGACTAATGTTCTTATCATAATAACTTCACTGATGCTCAGTCGAGCATAGTTTTGTTCCTAAATGAACTGCTCTAAACGTAGGAGAAGGTCAATTTTGGACTAGTACATGGTCATGGTAGTGGAGATAAAAAAGTGGAATCAATAAAGATGTTTATTTGATGAAATTGGGGTTGTTGGCCTTACAAGAATTAAACATAGAAGGAATAGGAGTTGCAGTATCACTCTGCCAAATGATATCTTAATCTTGAGCTTCTGGAGTTCAATTCAAAAGGTCACTCCTATTCTTTAGGAAAATTTTATTTGGTATTTGGTCATGGTATGCTTCAAATACCAACTGTCTTTGCCAGATGACTGATGGTTATACTTGTCATTATGACTTCAATGATGCTCAAATGAGCATAGTTTGTTCCCAAATGAACTGCTTTAGATGTAGGTGGGATGCAATTCTGGACTAGTAAATAGCCGTGGTAAACGCGGGTAAAGAACTGGACTAAATAAACATATTTTTGACCAAATCCATGTTATTGACCTTAAATATTTTTAACCATAGGAGTAGGAGCTACACCTTTACTCCCAAATAGTATCTTCTTACTTTTTGGGGATAATGGTGGTGTCCAGGCTAGCTTACGTGCACCTCAACTATTCCACAAGGTACCTGCTACCTCCCACCAACACAGGTACCTTGACATTGAGCTTATGAGGTTCGTTTTAAAAGGTCCTAGTTTTTTGATAATTTCATTTGGTATTTGATCACACTTTGATTCAAAGACTTGATACAAGAAATAAGTCCAGCTGGGTCTGAGAGTATCTCAAATGTATATCCTGATAAATAAACACATATGTCTAATGGTGACTAGTGTGATGTCAACTGTTAGGAGTAACTGAAAAAGTTTCATATCAGTGATTGTCACTTGCTATTATTAGGATTTGTAAAACTATGTTGTTAATTGGATCAACACCACATGAATGTTCAGATGGCATATCAGCAAATTTACTTTCAACCTTTTTCTCTTCTATTCTGTATCTAAGAGAAATCATTTTTCAGATTGTTGGTGCAGAGAACCCAGTTTTGATGTCTGCAGCTGAGCAGATTTTTGGTGCTGGTGGCAAAAGGGTGAGACCTGCTTTAGTGTTCCTAGTGTCAAGGGCCACAGCAGAAATTTCTGGCTTAAAGTGAGGAGCACTATTTGATTTTCTCTTTTGTAGTACTAACAGAAACATATCGGTTAAGCTAATATTTATAAAATGTTTGCTGACAGGGAACTCACTACAGAACACAGAAGGTTAGCTGAAATCATTGAAATGATCCATACTGCAAGCTTGATACATGATGACGTGTTAGATGAAAGTGACATACGAAGAGGTAAGGCATTTTACGCAACTTGTCATTCTCCCCTGCTGTGTCAGCAAATGCACCACCTTTAATTATTTAAAAACTCAAAACGATTATTACTTCTTGATTCTAGTTTAATACTTTATTTAGGTGGCTGAAAGGTTATTGTACATACTCAATGGTTATTGCTTTGGATATTACTCAGATCTTCAGCTCTACCATATCCTGTAAGAATAGTGTTATTTTCCAGGCGTCAACGTGGATGCTACTGTTCTTAAAAGTAAACTTTTAGTAATAATTTATGAGGGAAGTATCTGTAGAAGAAAACGAGCTTCCCTAATTACCTCATAAAGTTCTTCCTTAGAAAGTCGATTTATTAGAGAAACCATTTCGTTCTGCTCAAGTTCAACGTTGATTAAATTGGAGTTTTTAAATTTGAATCCCTTGTTCATATATTATGTTGGGAAGTTCATTTAGACTAGGAAGAGAGGCTTCCCCCCTTTCTAGCGGTGTTCCTGGTGGTCCTAAGCGAAATTCCAGATCTAATGATGGGTTGTCAACGCATTCTGCTATTTGCATGAACTCTTCGGAATAGATATACGAAAAAACAATACACGTGCAAATGGTCCAAGGTTTATCAATCTTAGGTACCCATGAATTTCTCAATTTATTATAGTATCCCCAACTTCCTTTCAATCCGCGTCGGAAAATTGTGGCTTTCTCTACTGGGAGTCATCAAAGGAGGAATGAGCATACGCTGGTTCGATAAGCCAAAGAAAAACATCCACCGCTTGGTTTTGACACTCCAGTTACCCGGCTTGCTAAAGAAGATTGATGCAAAGGTTAGATTTCACCACCTCTGTCTACCCAACTAGTACTATGTGATCTAAAAAAATCCAACCTGGAAACTCTCTCCCCCAGAAAACCCTCTATACCCAAGCCCCTTTACTAGGTTGGGCAAGCTTTGATGCCCCTACTCCCAAGAAGTTGCTGGTCGGGATCGTGGATAGATATTGTCATCTTTCTGATTCTGTGATGCATGCTCTAATTTTATCAAAATATCATTTGATCCTTCAAAGAGTCTCACTTTTGACAAATTTCAGTTGATGAAGAATTTCACTAAGGTATATCTAGAAATAAAGATGCCCTAGAGTCTACTGTGGCCACCAGACTCTGGACAGATGACATTAACAGAATAACCAGATTTTCGCTGATGGCTACACCTTTTTATTGGTTAAAATAACCTCTCAGAAAACTTTGTTTGACACTACGACAGTGGTTGCATCCCTATGAGATTTGGGGTTATCGTTTCTAAGCTATCTCTTGTGCACTTCATAGTACTAGCTACTTGTTTCTGAGTGTTTTTGTAATTATTATTGATGCTGTCCTGATTGATGGGGTCCAGAGACCTTAATAACTTCAAGGAGTAGTCCAGGCAATATGCTTGGTTAGTAAGAGCTCATGTGATGAGGTCTTTAATGTTAGATATTCGTCCTACTTTTCATTTTCAGGTTTCTGAGACCTTCTCAGCATTTGTCTGATTTGTATGCTTTCTGAAAAATATTTGGACTCTGCACAACTGTTTTGGTAATGGTACTTTGTACACTTGACACACACACACAAAAGAGTGAAAATGACAACATTGAACTAGGAATGCGCTTTCTCAGGGTTAAGAAAAAGAAGAACAAGACTGGATTAGGTCTTCACTTTCTCAAGTTTAGAGGCAGGTTTCTACCACCAATTCTCCTTGTGGTTGATGCTTCATTTTTCCTTTGTAGTTTCTCTTAGTAACATTTGATGATTGATTCTGTTATAGCGCTTGCAAATATGAATTCTCTATGCATCATTCAGGTGGTTACTTCCATCACCTAATCATTTACACTTGTGCTTCTTCTAACTTGCTTCTCTCACTTCATCAAAAGAACTTGCTTCTCTTAATTGCAATTTCTATTATACCTTCTCCGTTTGTCTTGACCTCTTATGAAACTTCTAATGCAGGAAAGGAGACTGTTCACCAATTATATGGTACTAGAGTGGCAGTACTGGCTGGTGATTTTATGTTTGCGCAGTCATCGTGGTACCTAGCTAACCTTGAAAACCTTGAAGTCATAAAGCTCATCAGTCAGGTATCATAAAAATCTTCTTGGTTTGTACATTTTGTAGAATTGGCAACTTTGATATCATTATTAGCTCGTTGCACCTCACACTATTTGTGGTTATTGGTTTTTGTGGCAGGTTATTAAAGACTTTGCAAGCGGTGAAATAAAGCAGGCCTCTAATTTGTTTGACTGTGATGTCGGACTGGAAGAATATTTGCTCAAGAGTTACTATAAAACGGCATCCTTGATTGCTGCAAGCACCAAAGGAGCTGCCATTTTCAGCAGTGTCGACAGTGATATTAGTGAACAAATGTTCCAATACGGGAAGAATCTTGGTCTATCATTCCAGATTGTTGATGACATATTGGACTTCACTCAATCAGCAGCACAATTGGGAAAGCCAGCTGGAAGTGACTTAGCCAAGGGAAACCTTACTGCACCAGTACTTTTCGCATTAGAGAAAGAGCCAAAACTTAGGAATATAATCGAATCAGAATTTCACGATGCTGGTTCTCTTGAGGAGGCCGTTAATCTGGTTAAGACCTGCGGGGGAATTCAGCGGGCACAAGATTTGGCGAAGGAGAAAGCTGATTTAGCACTGCAGAACTTAAAATGCCTTCCCTGTAGTCCTTTCCGATCAGCACTTGAGGAAATTGTGAAGTATAATCTGGAGAGAATTGAATAGAAGAAAACACAGTATACACTTTTGCATTATTATTCTCTAGAAGTTCTTGTATCTAACCATATCTGAGGCATAGAGTTGAAGCTATTACTATACTTTCAAATGGGACTGCGACCAGAACTAAAGTGCTTCCTATGCTCATATACTCATACAGGTTGTAATTTGCAGCTCCTAATACAGCAATATGGAGTTCCAGCATTCTTTAGAATTTCAAATTCAATTGTTGTTGTACACTACATAAATCCCACATTACTAATAATGTCATGTACTATTTACTCATGGCTCTCTTGGGTTGCTATACTTATCATAATTCTATGTTATCATTCCTCAATGATCCCCAACTTGCTGGCCTCTGGTACCTTGTTCCAGCTAAACAAGGATTACATTCTCCTTTGTTGTTCAATACCAAATGACATATAGAAGAGTTCGTCACATGCTCATCTATAGCAGAAGTCAGCTCTTCTCTGCTTTAACCATCATACTCTACATTCTACAATATGCATATCTGAAGTGAAATAATTTGTTAGGAAAAAAGTTGAAAGATGCTCCAGGACAAAGATACTTGAGGGTCGTTTGGTTCGAAAACAAATTATGTTGGGATAAGTTATGCTTGGGACAAGTTACACTAGGATTAGTTATGTTGGGATTAGTTACTCTAAAACTATTTCTTATTGATTGTTCGGTATATTGTATTAAAAGTATCATACATTGCATAATTTCTAAAAAGAAGTTTCTTTACAATCCTGGGATAACTTATTCCACTCCCAGTACTATTCTTCGTACCAAACGACCCCTTAGAGGTATACCTATTAATTTTATTATTGAATCATAGATTTAGGCCTCATTTGTTTTTATTAAGATTAAGATGTTTGAATCTGAATGCAAATCTGAATTATTAAGATGTTATTTCTTGATCTGGTAAATGATTAAGACTCTTGTTTTGAAACATCTGAATATGCATAATATATTTATTTAAACATAATAAATATGCAATTTAAATGAAAATAACTAAATATTAGAAAATAAATATAAATTTAATAAAATAAAAAATATTATTTAATAAAAATTAAAATATTTATGTTCGCTAGTGATAGTAGAGATATTTTATAATGGTGGTAGTAGTGGTGGTTGGTGCTAGTGACTAGTAATAGTGGTGATGATAGGTGTGATTGTGGAGGTTGTTTGTGTTGTAGTGCCTAGCGCGATGGTGGCGGTTGATAACCGTGGTAATGGTGAAGTTGGTTGATGTTAATAATTGACAGTGTAAGTGGTGGTGGCTGAAGCAACCCCTACACCCCCTAACTTTTATTTATTACACTTTGATCCAAATTACAAACAACAACAACAACATACCAGTGAAATCCCACAACGTACTTTGATCCAAATTCTAAACTATAAATACCCCCATCCTATTTTATTTTCACACAATTCTCTCTATATATATATTTGCTATTATCATCTTTAGTTAGTGAAATTTTTATATTTTTGTGAATTGGAAAATTTTTTAAGCAACTTTCAAGCTTCAACTTTCCAAGTCTCAAATTCAACATTTATGATTACGTCTGCTTTTACGCAGACGTTTGGTACACTCATTTTATTCTTTATTTATTTAATTTAGATGATATTAATCTCCCTTGGGGAGTCTTTAATTAATATCAAGGTATATATAGAGTACAATATTCATCCCTTATACAATAGGAATCCTAAGCCTATACAAAAGAGGAATCCTAGTTTTACCATAATTATATTTACACAATATATGGAAATATTCTAATTATGGGTAGGGAATATATTGTTTCCTATATTTACACGTTTACACACCCCCTCAGTCGGAGCGGGAGGAGGCCGGACGCTGAGACTGGATCTGAAGTCAAGAAATAACTGCAGGAAGTCCTTTGGTAAATATGTGCAGATACCGATAGGATGATGGAACATGTAACACTCGACATGGCCTAACGCAACTTTCTCACCACGGAAGTGTAGGTCTCGCTCAATATGCTTGGTTGGCTGATGTTGAACCGGATTATCAGAAAGATAGATGGCAGAGATGTTATCCCAATACACAATAGATGCATGACGCAAAGCGACACTAAAGTTCTAACAAGAAATTTACGAACCAACAAATCTCGGCTACTACATTTGCAACGCCTCAGTACTTTCGGCCTCAAAGATCGAGCGAGATAGGGTAGCCTGTCGCCGCGGACCAAGAAATCAGATTATCCCCTAAGAAAATACAAAAGCCGAGGTGGAGCGTCGGCGTGTTCGGACACCCGCCCAATCTGCATCCGTATATGAATGCAACACATGCGGTGTAGAGGGTATAGGTGCAAACCATAATCATGAGTGCCCTTAATGTATCGAATGATACGCTAAGAGCGATGAAATGAGACTCTGGGGGCATGCATGAATAAGCACACCGCCGAACCGGCATAAGCTATGTCCGGCCTGGTGAATGTGAGATCTTGAAGTGCACTGCAAAGTCTCCTATCTGAGTAGGATCGAGACGGAGCACCATCCATAAGCACTGAGCTTAGATTTGGAATCAACCTGGAGTGGGCACCTCTTTGCGATTCGCCATCTTAGCCACAGACACAATCTCTTCTGCATACTTACGCTGACACAAGAATATATGATTGGCAGACCTGGTCACTGATATCCCCAAAAAGTAACTCAGCTTTCCCAAATCAGTCATTGCAAATTCGGACTTGAGCGAGACAATAATCTCATTTTTCAATCCGTCGTAGGAGACAGTAAGAACAATATCATCCACGTAAAGTAATAAGTAAGCAGTGCTACTACCTCGATGAAAAATGAAAAGTGATGTATCACTCTTGCTGCATACAAACCCAATTTGCAAGATATACCTGGAAAAACGATCATACCACGCACGGGGGGCCTACTTCAGGCCATATAGTGACTTACGGAGACGGCACACATAGTGAGGAACTGCTGGATGGGTGAACCCTAGTGGCTGATGTATGTAGACTGTCTCTCGCAGATCCCCATGTAAAAATGCATTCTTCACATCAATCTGATAGATCGGCCAGTGTTTGCCCATGGCTATGCTCAAAACTGTGCGGATGGTAGCCGGTTTGACAACCGGGCTGAAGGTCTCACCACAATCAATGCCCTCCTGCTGATTTGTGCCATTAGCCACAAGATGGGCATTATACCTCTCAAGATCCCCATTGTCTCTGAACTTGTGATGAAATAGCCACATACAATGAATGACATTCACCCCCTCAAGTCTAGGTACTAGATCCCACGTGTGCTGTTTAGTTAAAGCATTGAATTCCTCATACATAGCCGCATTCCAATTAGGGTCTTGTTTGGCCAATTTTGGGTTCTTTGGAAGTGGAGAGATGGTTTGGGCAGACAAGTTGAAATGGACTTTGGGTTTGAAGATTTCATGCTTTGAACGAGTTTCCATTGGATGGGTAGGGACAGTGGGTGGCGGAGTGGTGTCTGAGACGAGGGGTAAATCGGATAAGGAGAAGGTGGGGGCGAAGCTGTCGGAGGCGCCGCGGCTCCTAGATCGAGAGTCGCGGCGCTGTCGACGGTGTTTCAAAAGATTGCTCTCTGGAAATCAGGCGTCGCGGCGCCTCCCCTCGAGGCCGCGGCTCTGACGACGGAACAAAGGATGTGCGTTGTTCGATTATGAGGGGAGAGATGTCAGACTCGTCAAGAAATGAGTGGTCCTGTTTTTGGAATTTTGGAAGATTTGAAAACGGGAATGTGGTCTCGTCGAATGTGACGTGACGAGATATGTGGATCTGACGAGTCGACAAGTCATAGCATAGATATCCCCTATGGTTCGGCGGGAATCCTAGAAAGACACATGGAGTGGACCTAGGAGCGAGCTTGTGAGGGGCGGTGGAGCTAAGGTTGGGATAGCACAGACAACCAAAAATCCGTAGATGATCATAAGAGGGAATTCTATGGTAGAGGATTTCGGTAGGGGTCATATTGTGAAGAGTGCTAGTAGGGAGAATATTTAGAGTGTATTCTGACATTTTAGCAGCATAGACCTAGAAGGGTGGAGGGAGGGAGGCATGAATCAATAGGGTGCGAATCATATTGTTAATGGTGCGGATGATTCTTTCAGCTTTACCGTTTTGTGGTGAGGTGTGAGGGCAGGAGAAGCGAAAGACCATGCCATTATTGGTACAAAAGCGGTGAAACATAGAGTTATTGAATTCACGACCATTATCGCACTGAAATGATTTTATGCCTTTTCCAAATTGTGTTTGAATGAACTTGCGAAACTCAAGAAATTTGACAAACACTTCCGATTTAAATTTAAGAGGGTATAACCAAACGTAGTGTGAAAAATCATCAAGCAACACAAGATAGTATTTATGACCGAGAGAACTAGAGATAGGAGATGTTCATAAATCGGCATGTATGATATCAAAATGAGCAAATGTAACACTAGTAGATGATTTAAACGGAAGAAGAATATGTTTTCGTAAAGAGCAAGAAACACAATTTTGGGCAAGTTTTCCATTACAAGCAATGAAATTGTTGCCTCTAAGAAAATTAAAAACTGGGGCTCCTGGATGACCAAGCCTATTATGCCAAGTTGAAGAAGAAACATCCGCTAGAGTGACGGGAGAGCAAGATCTGACAGCGGAGGTAGAAGTGAATGGATAGAGATCCCCCATGCTATTGCATCTCGTAAGATGTGTCCCCGTATGAAGATCCTTCACAGTAAAACCAAAAGGGTCAAAATCTACGGAGACAGAATTATTACGAGTAAATTGGCGGACAGATATGAGGTTCTTAATCATGTTTGGGGCATATAAGGTGTTTTTTAGGGAGAAAGGTGGATGAGGAGGTTGTGTGTATGAGGTACCATAACCCTTAACTGGAATGCGTTGTCCACTACCAACTGTAACATATTGAGGATGCTTTAACCGACACAGTTTAGGAATAGTACCTGCAGACTGGGTGACGTGAGATGTGGCGCCTGAGTCCATGTACCAAGTATTGTCAGGCTGTTGCATAGAGAGGGTGTTGAACGCCTGACCCAACTCAGTGGGTGTCATGCCGGAGGAGGGCTGCGGGATTTGACCTTGCATGAAGTGGGCCTGCTGTGGGGCTGGAGTGGGGCCTAACAAACCGGGGTAAGAATACGGATTGTATGGCTACTGGTACTGGAATGGACTTGGCGCCGCAACTTCAGATCTTGGGGCGCATGCTGGCAAACGAACTGCTGAGGAGCCGCGGCCCAGTTGTTCTGTGATCTCTGTTGTTGTTGCTGCTGTTGGTTCTGTTGACCGCGACCCTTGCCACGACCACGACTTCCTCTACCACCGCGGCCTTTTCCACCCTTGCCGCCGCGGCCCTGCCGCTGTTGGGAGTTGTCTGGTGGCGTCTGATCTTAGGGTTGCGTGTCGACAGCTTACACCTGCTGGGCGTGCTCATCCTGCTTAGCACAACGGGTTTCTTCGAGCAACAATTGTGAGCGAGCTTTGTTAAAACTCGGTAGCGGATCTGCCTGTTGAATAATGGTGGCCAAAGTATCATATTCACCCTTAGTAAGGCCAGAAATCATTTGTAGCACCATTTTATTGTCGATGTGACGAGCGTGCGATGTTGGAGAGTTGATCCGCTAGAAGTTTAAGCTTCTTGCAAGATTTCGAAGACATTGGAGAAGTTTTCAAGACGTGTTTTGTTGAACTGTTCTTCCAAATACACGGCACGAGTGTGCTTGTTGTCCTGAAAAATTTCCTCCAAACGATTCCACAAGTCAAGGGCTGTGGAGTCAGATTTCATGATAGTAAGGAGCAAATCCTGAGAGATACTACCATATATCCATTGTTTGACGCCGGCGTCGAGACGATGCCAGATAGAATCATCAACCTCGGTAGGGCGCGGAATAGTGTCATCAATATGGTCAAGCACGTTATAGAG
This sequence comes from Anisodus acutangulus, assembly GCA_029783415.1. Taxonomy (NCBI): domain Eukaryota; kingdom Viridiplantae; phylum Streptophyta; class Magnoliopsida; order Solanales; family Solanaceae; genus Anisodus; species Anisodus acutangulus. The sequence continues at coordinate 8,306,506 of CM056508.1, forward strand.
ACATGCATGATTGCGAAAAAGTTTAACCCATGGAGAATACTGGTTGTTTTCTTGATCAAGAATAATGGGAATATGGTTCTTGATGTTGGAAACAGTAAGGGCGGGATGAAATGGGGGTGATGACTTTGTGGAGATAGAGGCGTCAGAAAGTGTGAAAGAATCAGGGATAGCCATTTAGAGAAGAGAAGAAAGGAAGAACAAAACCCGAAAAACAAGAAGAAAATCCGGGAGGGCCGCGGCGTAGGAGAGGCAGCCGGCGGCTGTGGAAGAGAAAGGTTTTTAGGGTTTTGTTTATTTGGCTCTTGATACCATGTTAGATGATATTAATCTCCCTTGGAGAGTCTTTCATTAATATCAAGGTATATATAGAGTGCAATATTCATCCATTATACAATAGGAATCCTAAGCCTATACAAAAGAGGAATCCTAGTCTTATCATAATTATATTTACACAATATATGGAAATATTCTAATTATGGGTAGGGAATATATTGTTTCCTATATTTACACGTTTACAAATTTCTTGCATTTAATTTGCGACTTTTATTTAATTAATTTTTGTGCTTTATTTTATTTTACTTTACTTTATTTGATTATCAATTATGTCTTTCCAAAAAATAATTAGTGATAAAAGTGGTAGTAATACCCCTTATCCCCCCTACATATTTATTATTTGCATGGAAATATTATCTAAGACTAATTCATCTTGAAGTAGATTGTCTTAGATGGGACCCTATCAAAATCTCTAGGAAAGGACCTGTAATATCGCATCTCTTATTCGCCGATGATCTTATCTTACTTTCGAATGTTAATAATAAAAGTTGCAACTCCATTATTGATGCACTTAATAAATTTTGCAATATCTCTGGACAATCCATCAACTTTAGAAAGTCTAAGATTACCTTCTCCAACAATACAACTATGGATATTAGGGACCAATTTAGTAGTTGTCTAGGCATGAAACATTCTAACAACTTTGGGAAATACTTAGGATTCCCAATGATTAACTATAGACTTTCAAAAAATGATTTTCAATTCATCATTGATAGGCTTAATACTAGACTAAAAGGCTGGAAAACGAACTTTCTTAATATGGTTGGGAGGGTTACTCTAATCAAATCAACATTAGCAGCCATCCCGAATCACATCATACAGCTTTATGAAAAAAAAACAAATGTCACCTGGCTAATTGGGACATCGTTACTAAACCAAAGAAGGAAGGGGGTATCGGGCTTTGTAAAGCAAACTGAAAAAAATGTCTTTTCATATGGCTTTAGCATGGAGATTATAAAAGGACCAAGGTTCCCTTTGGTCCCAACTAGGGATGGCAACGGATCGGATCTGAACCGGATCTTACTAGTTCATAAAAATTATATTCAAATCTAGATTCATCGGATCTACGGATCGGATCTGGATCCACATGTAAAATTGTTTGTCTTGCTAAGAATATAACCTTGCTAAAAAAAATATTTGAACTAAGAAACGATTTTTACTTAGCCAACAGTTTACTGTGTTTCAATTTTGAAATGTTTATATAAATATTTTGTTGTTGTCTCGTTTTGATTGTGAGCTATTAATTGAAAATGTTGGACAATGACAATAGTTGTGGAAAATGCTGACTAGTATTTCCACAATACAGAACTTGCATGTGCTTGAAATCTTCACAAATAAAGTGAATATAATTTTAACTACTTGTCAATGGAGATGTTAGTCATTCACTAATATAACACTGATTTTATTATCGAAGTTACCTCTTTATTTTTTGGTTTTTGAATTAACGCGGGGATAAATTAAACTTGTTTTGAGAATTAAACTTGCAAGGATGTGCTTAGCAATTTTAAGAAAATACTTATAAAATTACATTTTAGGTTATGAATATATTTAATAAAAAACGGATCCACGGGTCGGATACGAATCTCAAATACAAGATCCAGATCCAGATTTGATCCGTCAGAAACGGATCCGAGTCCGATCCGGATCCGTCGGGTCCAAATTTTGAAGATCCATATTCTATAAAACGGATTTGGATCCACCGGATCCGAACCGGGTCCAGGATCCACTGTCATCTCTAGTCCAACTACTTCGGAATTGTTGGAAATTAGCCTTTGGCGGGAGTTGCGACCGACCAACTTTAACGGCTTAAACACTAGTGTTACGTATGTTGGAGAATCCGGTTCTTCACACATGCATGATGTACTAAGTACGTAGATAACCGTAGGGCCAAGAATCGTCAAATTTCATTGAGAAATGAAAGAGATATTGGTTCACGAAGTGAGGTGTTTGAAGCCTGAAAAGTGTGGTGTTGTGTTCAATTCTCCCTCATCGGTAGAGGAAGAAAGAATTGTTGTGTATATAAGACTCGAAATTGGTTTGGGGTTTGGGACCCCAGGTATCCCATGTGTTTAAAGGAGGGAGGACCTAGATGTGCTTCGGTTCGAGGAAAGACCACACGCAGCGCCGCCCTTGCCGCCCGTCCGTTCAGGGTTTGGGTTCAATTAAGTGGGCTATGGGGTGTGGGCCTTCGATATTATCTTTTGGGCAGAGAACTTTTCCGAAATGCAGTTTGATCCCGAAGCTTCAGATCTGAGTTTGGACCAGAATTCTTTCGGATGTACGATTCGTCCCTGAAGTTTTAAGATGTACGCTTTGGTCCCTGAAGTTTCAAGATGTACGATTTGGTCCTGAAGTTTCGAAATTCAATTTCGTGACGAGAGCAAACGTCCAAAGACTCAATTCACCATTTATTTTGGCTGAATTACTCCTCCTATAATGGCCAAATCCGTTGGTCTTTCACCATTTATTTTGGTGGCTTTACTACCTCCATAATGGGCATTATTTCTCCAATAATGGTCATTATTAGGGCGTTAAACAACCCCTCACCTATATAAACACCCCTCACACCATTGTTGAGGTACAGAAAAAAATACACTTGATATACACGAAAATATACAACCAGAAAATCAGTTCTTCCTATAGCTTCCAAGCATCATTTCTTATTCAATATTCTTCACGGTAGCTCTTGAGTTTCGTTTGCTCAATTGTTCCATTTGTGTTTTATGTTGGGAGACGAATTGTCGGGACGTATAAAGGATACATACGGGGCAATATTGTCTTAAGAATGAGTGCCACACTCGACTCAAAGAAAAATCAAAGCGCTTTCGGTCTTCTTGTTCAACAAATATTGTAATTTCAGTTTTGTTGTTATATTGTAATTTTCAGTTTTCTAGTTGAATTGTAATTTCAATTCTTACATAAGCAGTTACTTGTAATTTCCGTTTCTTGCAAATCCTTGTGATCCCAACAGGAATAAATACGGCAATAGAGATTAAAAAAAAAAAGACGTATCACTTCTACAAATCTAATAGGCTCCCATGTATGGAAAAATATTACTAGAGGTTCAAAACTCAGTATGAATGCATTAAATGGGAAATAGGAAATGGGAAGAATACAAATGCCTGGCATGATAATTGGATCAACCAAGGTAAGCCTATTAGGAACATGATTTATGACCCTCTAATGAACCATGAAAGCAACCTAACTATTGATGATATAATGAGCAATGGACTCATAAACATCAATACTCTTTCCTAATCATAATTAATTTTTATATTACTAATGTCCGCATAATTCTAAGTAACTACCAAACGAAGACAATAGTTAGGAGTATATATGAATGGATTACATATATTACTTCAAATTTCAAAAGATGACCTACTCGGAAGTGGTGGTTATACATGGGCTGAAGTATAAGGGCCAACCTGATAAAAGCCCATCTTATAATGCTGGGTCAATCCTCTCTATAAGTACCCCACCTTGGAAGCTAGGGTTTCAACATTGTCTCTCTAGTTCCGTTGCTGGCATCATTGCTATTATATTCCATAGAAGAAAGGTCTCACATTTGCTTCTATTTTCTCTTCACTTTATTAATTGTGATTTTTTTTTATATGGCCGATCCAATGGGTTCTCTCTTACAATGTAACATATGTGGGAGCTCAATTTCACCCGGCCTATATCTATATTAGGGCAACCAATGTTTTACACGTTTATTTATCGTGTTTTAAAACTTTTTAAATTCATGGATTTTGCCCTACATTTTTTGGAGATTATTGTTTCTGATTGTGTCAGCTAATTTTTGTTTATCCCAATTTGAAGCTTTTTTATTAGTTTGAAGCTACAAAAGATGGATAAAAGTTGTGGCTATGTTTAACCGGATATATGTAACTTATTCCGTACTAGCAATACAATTCCATTATGCTATTTATAACATACTTTCATGGTTAAGAACATATAATTCCATTATTATGCTATAATTCGTTAGGAACATGTCATTAATTATTGTTGAGAGACTCTATTTAGTCACATCACTAGGGGGTGGGCAATAAACCCCGGTTCGGTTTTTTCTCAATGATTTTTTGAAAAACTGAACCGAATCAGGATTTAGTAATTCGGTTCGGTTTTTTTATTTTGGATATGAACCGAACCGAAAAAACTGAATTAAATATATATATATTTTTTTATTTTTTTTTATTTTAGACTACTAATATCTCTTGAATCATAACCATTGAATCTAATCTATGAAGCTTTTATGAAAGTCGCATGCGACATTAATTTATTTACATATCACGGAAGCACCTACATAAAATGTAGGGGGAAAATAGTTGTAAATTGATAAAAATTTAAATGGTCATAACTCTGCGCTCGGATGTCCGTTTTACCCAAAATAAAATTTGATTTTACGTATTTTTTTTGAGACGGGGCTGGTCAAACTGCCGATAGGTGGTTTGGCTAAGCTAATTTTTAGAAAAACGTCCATTTTCCCAATCAATTTGTATTTTCTCCCAAATCAATTTCTAATTTTCCTTTTTCTTTAGTAAACATCTCATGATACATAATATATTTTAACGTCGAAAATTCATGATAGTGTAGGTGTGAATGTCAATTTCAGTTTTTAAAATTCAATTTTAAAAAAAAAATAAAAAATCCCTGACCAGACCTGGTCCACTAGAAAAAACCGATATAATCCGATAAGTTCGGCATATAAACCGAACATATCGGTTTTTTTTTTAAAAGTTGTATTCGGTTTTTTTTTTAAAATAATTTTTATTCGGTTCATATTTTTCATATACAAAATTAAATCGAACCGATATACGTGCATCCCTATACATCACTTACAAGCTAAGAAGTATTGGTCTAGCTACTGTTTAGTTGTTCGAGTAAAAGAGAACAAAATTTGAAATTTGGATTAATTCTCTCCGCAAAGGGTATAATTATCGTGAATATTAATTAGTTATGACTATTTCCATATAGTAAGGATTATGATGTTGAGTATTAGAAAAATCTTCTTTATAGAGAAGAGAAATATTCTCACAAAGTATATCTTTTTTATAGGGTAATTTGTTCAAATGTGTAGAAAGAAAATAAGGTCTATGTCATAAATGATTACTTAATTCAAGTTATTTAAATATTATAGAAGTACTAAATTATTTTGGTAACCATAATCTAGATTGGCTTTTAGATTTTTTGATGTTTTAAAAAGTAGATCCAAACATCTTATTTTTGTACCTTTTTGACTTAAAAAATCATGTTTAAAAATATTTTTTATCTTTCTCAAATATCATAAAAAATAGAAAACATTTTAAAAATTTAAAAAATTATTAAAATAAGTTAATCCAAACACCTTTCTAGTGATGTGTTGTGACTATTAGGTAAAAGTGAATATCATGTCAGAAAAATAATTTAATAAAGTGATCCTTTGTTAAATCATATCAAAAGGAAATATATGTAGGTACCTTTAACCAAACAAATTATATTCAAAGCCTTCTCATGGTTGACTAAGGCGACCGAATTTGACCCATAAACTATTGAATACGTATATTCCCATTTTAAATCGTCCAATTTTTTTTTGACGTGTCCAACGAGTTACTATATTTTTATGGCTGATTTTGACACTCTAATTCTATAGTTTGGTTGTTAATACAAACTATCTGGCCTTTTCCATATCTACTTGAGCATGCTGCTCAAGGGGGAAGGTGTTAGTATTTGAAATTCTTCCATTTTGAGCCCATAATGTGTCATTTATATGTATGGTTTTAAGCTGCAACATCACCTAAATCACTATTAGGAAAGCCTCAACTAATATCATTTATGATTTTTTAACCAATTTTGAAAGAACCGAGTCGACCGCTACAACTTATTAGCCCTTTTGTCATGGGACGACATTGACATATATGTCAGTGATAATATTTTTTCCTCTAACAATACATATCGTTTTGCTCAACTCAAGATTGTTTGGCTTTTTCTCTTTTTCATCATGTTATCCCAGCTGCTGAACATAATAGTTTGGAAAAAATCTTACACGACTTATTTTATGCTAGAGAACAATACTTAGTTCTCCTTCCGTTCAAATTTATACTATATATAGTTGACAATGTGCATAATTTAAGATATTAATTTTACTTATACACAGACATGCAATACTAATAGTAGAAGAAAATATTTGATAATTGTTAAAATTAGTTTGATATTAAAGTAGCACAATGAAGTTAAAAATTAATTTGAATAGTTTAACAAATTTTAATTCATGAAAGTTCTATAAAATGAAAAAGTGTCAAAACATTCCAAACCTCCCAAAAAGAAAGAAAAATTGGAATGAGGGTGGTTCTTGCTTTGGATATTGTTACCATCCATTTAAGGTGGTGACCTTGTAGAATTCTTTTCTTAAACACAAATTCACTTGAAATGTTTAGTAATTGTCTATGCAAGTTCTTAGTAATGCTTTATACGAGCCAGCCTTTTTATTTAACAAATGTCTTCCATCTTGTCTGATTTGATATGAGTTCAATATATTATGTTTATTATCACTAGAAATTCTCTCATAAAATTAAAAGACTCCTTATATATATATGGAACACAAATACGTACATAACACTAGCAGGACTAAAACTTAATTCCAATAAAAAATATTGAGGAGGTCGCTTTTGTTAACACTGTTCAAAATGGATTGAGAAAAGACATCCATGAAAATCAAATAAAGGAAAAGAAGAAACGAAGATTACAACAGAAAGATGGAGAATAATAGTGAACGGGTTTAGTAGGCACAAAATAATTAAGGTCAACCTGATACACAAAGCATTTTGTGTTCAAATAGGATCTCTGTAGGGTCTTCAAGTGTACACAGTTTACCCTGATGCAAGTATCAGTGATTGATCACGACTCGAAAAGATAAATTCAAGATTAATGCATGACCTACCACCTATATTGCTCAGAATATTTAAAAGTGTCGACGACAGTGAGTGTTAGATTTTCCAAAAGTAGTACTACAATTTTTGAAGAATCCGAAAACAATACGGCATCATTTTTTAATAACCGAACAACATAGCCTATAACTTTCTCAAGATTAAGTGAGCACCACATTGAGGTCGAAGAGTGACCACATAAGTAGGTGCATGAGTGTAAGATGGAGAAAGCTCAAAAGCAAAACGTTGAAGGACCATAGCTAAGGCAATCTTAGTTTCCATCATTGCAAAATTGTTGCCAATGCAAATACGAGGACCCCAACTGAAAGGCAAGAAACAAAGTCTGCTCTGTGTTGCCTTTGCAATTCCTTCAGAAAATCTCTCTGGCTTGAATTCTTTAACATCATCACCCCATAGTTCTTGATTATGATGAACAAAAATTGTTGGTATCATCAAGATCACTTCAGGAGGAATATTCAACTTTCCTAGCTTTGTCTCTTGGTTTACTTTACGTACGAAGTATGGTGCTGGTGGATATAACCTTAGAACCTCATTCAGAATCATAGTGACCTGTTTAAGATAAGAATTGAAGTATGTTATATTTGAATAGCCTAAAGGAAATATATTGCTAGTGGTGTGTTAGCTTAAGCCGACAAATATTTTTTAAAGGAATAAGTTATATAAAATGACAGTTTAAATATATGTTACATTATCAGGTAACTCAAACGATATTTCTAAGGTAAGTCCTAAAAATGTGGGCTTTTTAATCTTGAAAAATAAAACATGCTACCTACTACAACAAATAAAGATGAATTGATAGTTTATACTATATTTTACTCTATTCATATAGCTTAACCTATAATAATAGATACTATATTAATTATTTTTATCAGGTTACTAGTTACATGTGATTACTTTGCAGGCGAGTTGATTATGTAAATATTTTTCTATAAACTTAGTGCATTAAACTAAATATTTTTTTAAAATTGAGTTAAATGCATTGATAATACATAAAAATTTACATTATCAGTATAGTTGACTTGTTATAATAGGTTTCCGGTCAGTACTAGATTTGCTTGCTATAAGCAGTTATTTGTTATCGCACGTCACTAAACCTGATGGTATAAAAATTTATGCACACTTTCAATGTACAAAGCTTAAACTATATATAAAAAGTTAGTAATTTAAGAGATCTTGTCATATCCAACTATTTGACCATTAAAGTGAATGTTCCTATATTTTAACAATGGATTTAAGTACATATATGTTAATAGTATAAGTGTTTTCACACCATCAGGTCAATTTAACCAATTTTAACATGTTATTACTCTATTCTCTAGGTTATTAATTACTATATCACTTATTGCAAAAAGTCACATGTTATAGGTCAATTTTACATTGCTAATGTGTCGAATTTAAAACTCATTTTGACCTACACGTCACATTTTTATATAGCTTTAAATATTGATCTTTCTTATTTTGCAACCATCCCCCTAACCCCAAAAGAGTTGAAAGGAGATCATAGAAATTACATACAAGCTCCAATAAGACTCATTATTACTCACAATTTTGAGACGATTTAACCCTTCAAAATCTGGTTTGTTGTTCTGGAAGACTTGTTGAACCTCTTCTCTAGCACGAGCTTGCCAATTTTGGTGCACACTTAACAAAACCACAGTCCAAACTAATAGGTTTGAAGAGCTCTCTTGTCCAGCAAAGTAGAAAACTTTGCATTCTTCTATTACTTCATCAGTTGTCATACCAAATTGGCTCCCATGTTCTTGGATTTCCTTCAAATTGGACTTCAGTAAAATGCCCAACAAGTCCTCTTGATGATCACTTGCTTCACCCAAATCCATGGATCTTTCTCTCTTGCTTACAATCTTCTTTAAAGTATCTTTCAGTTCATTGTCAATGGCTTTCATTCTTCTATTTCTTCTTGTTGGTAAAAACCTGTGCAAATGATCACATAATTAACTTATGTAACTGGCAATCAAGTCGTCTAAAAGATAACTAGATGTAGTCGGCCATAATTAATTAAGGGAAACATTGGCGTAACTAGTAAAGTTGTTTTCATGTGACCAGGAGGTTACAAGTTCGATTGAGCCGTGGAAACAACTCTGACAGAAATGCAGGATAAGGCTGCATACAATAGACTCTCATGGTCCGGCCCTTCTCCGAACCCTATGCATAGCAGGAGTTTAGTGCACCGGGTTGTCCCTTTAAGTTATATACATAGCCCAATCAATGAGTTTTCACAATCTCATGCATAATAAATAATGTGTTACTTGAAAGACATGATCCCTTGTGGATTTGAATAATCACCATTTTATGTTAGGTATATTGACAATGTAAAAAATTTTACACCACCAATATAATTTAACTTGTTATAACAAGTTACTTGTCTTCTTTTCCAGATAACTAGTTTCACTTATTAAAGAGCTATCTTTCAGGTTATTGAAGTTATAATACCCTAATAATTGAAAGAGTTTAAGTTATATATACCGTCTATGTAAAGAATTTTTACACTATCAGATCATCTTTATTTGTTATACATAATATGTAATATGTCTTATTCTCAAGATTATAAATCCCATATTGTAAGAAAATTTGCTGTAAATATTCTTTGAGTGACCCGATAGTGTATATGAACTTTAAGTGAAAATTAATAACCTAAAAGATGAGATAGTTAATTAATTAACTTGCTAGCACGTGTTAAGTATATTGTTAAGTATAAAAATTATTTACACCGTTAGATGTATAATTTGAGTCCATAGTATATATACGTACCTCCAACCTGGAATATAAACTGACTGGAAAGCTTGGCGTGTGAGTTCAGCTAATTCTTTTTGAAGATGAAATATTCTTGTTCCTTCTGCATAGCTACTTCCAAATGCTGTTCTTGAAATCACATCACTCGTTAAATCTTCAAAATATGGATGCACGTCCAACTCGCATGATTTGTTTTTGGAAAGTAGAATTTCCCACTTGTTGATCATATCCTCACAGCTTGTGTGCATTGCTGGCACCATACACTATATTGATCAAGCACCACTTTATTATTTCATGACACAAAAAGTTAAAAGATTGATTAATTCCCTTCGAAATAACACCACACAAGTTATTTTTTGGAGTATAGACGGATTCAGAATTTTAAATCATTGAATATAAAGTATTATTTGATGGAGAAAAAGTATAGTACCATTTTACTCGCTATATATGTTGTTTTGATAATGAGTATTAACTTAATTAAGATGTATTTGGTATGGAGGTTTTTAAATTTTTCAGGTGTGGTTGGTCAAAATATTTTGATTTTTTTTTTCATAAAACGAATTCCTTAAAAATCAGAAAAATTCTATTTCTTATGGAAATGAGGAAAACAAGTTTCATAATTGGCATTCCATGATGATTCCGTCCCCCACTCCAGTATTCCAGCCACTCTCGACCCCCCCCCCCTCGAGCGCTCACAGGGACACTCCTTCCACGCCAACCCCCTCAACCCCACCCCTCATCCCCTGCAACCCCAACCCCATCCCCTACCTCCAGGGGCGGACCAATGTCCAATTTAGTGGTGCTCCAGCACCCGTTAAATCCGACACGGACTAGATATAGTTATATTAAAAATATTTAAAAAATGATATAAAAACTCAAAAAACACCCTAGAAACCAAAAACACAGTTGGGTGCTTTGGTTTTCAGGCGAAACTTTATAGATTTGGGTGGTTGGGGAACTTGGGTTTGAACCTCCGCTTAGGATTTTATTTTTATCATTTTTAATGAGGCACCAAGGACCCTTAAATCCTGGGACCGCCACATATCGTATATATATTATATATAAATATTCTTGGAACAATATTTGTTGTTTACTTACTAAATATCATATTTTCTGTCACACCAAACATACCCTTAGTGTGTGCGCATGTAAGGTATGTATACATTATGTAATTTAATCAATTTACTAGAAATAGTAAAAAAATAATTGCCTACCTTCAACTTTTCGGCGTAAAATGCTGAGTTAAGAATTTTCCGGTGCTTAGCCCATTTATGATCCTCATAACTTGAGATGCCACTAACAAGTAGCTGGACAAGTGGGGCTGGTTTTGGTTTTTTGAACATGTTATGGTTCGTTACTATTTCCTTTATTAATTCTGGTTCCATTACGAAAACTCTTGGTTCTGGACCTATCCATGCAAAACAATAATTACCTGCAATTAAGCCACTTTAATTAATAATAAACATAATTCTGACAATTTTACCTGTTTCATAGATCATTGATAAGTCAAAATTAGATTAATACAAATTGATCACTATGATCAAATACAATGTACAGCTTATTCGCATGTGAGGAAGATTTGGATGCAAAATGTATAATTCAACTTGGTATTATAAGTAGAAAAGAGCCATGTGCTATTTCTCTTAGACACCCTAAAATTTTGCTGACATCTTCTTTGGTTGAATTATTAGCGAATATTCTCAGTATATTTTGTAGATGTATATTTAAGGTAACTTAAGATTCTTATTGTATTAGGAATCAACCTCTTAAGGTAAGTAAGGATTCGTAGTGTATTATGAATCAACCTCTGTACAACTATATATATTGTGAATAATGAAAGAAATCTCTAAGGGAAATTATTCTATCTTACATGGTATCAAGAGCCTAAACCTAAACCCTACTATTCTCTTTCTTGTTTCGGCCGACACCCCACCCACCCTCCCTTCCTCTCGGCCGGCGACTACCCAATTGCCACCATGTCTTCTCCCACCAATTCCGGTTCATCCACTGGCACACTTGACAACCCCTCTCAACGTTCAGTATCTTCTTTTCATCCGGCATTCGCCGTTAACAACATCAAGAATTTTATCCCTATAATTCTTGACCAAGAAGACTGTCAATATTCCATGTGGATGGAACTATTCTACATTCATGCATGTGCATACAACGTGCTCGATCATATTGACGAATCTGTTCCTCGTCCCACCGATGTTACAGACTCAATATGGCGTCGCCTTGACGCCATCGTCAAACAATGGATCTACGGCACCATCTCCAAAGACTTGTTGTGCACTATCATGAAAACATGTGCTACGGCACGTGAACTTTGGATCCGGCTAGAAGAAATTTTTCAGGACAATAAAAATACTCGGCCCGTGTATTTGGAAGAGCAATTCAACAATACTCGTCTCGAGAACTTTAACAACATGTTCGAATATTGTAAGCAACTGAAACTCATAACCGATCAACTATCCAACGTCGGGACTTCTATTTCAGAAACCAAGATGGTGCTTCAATTTGTTGCTGGTTTACCAAAAGGTGAATATGACACACTCGCAATAATGATTCAACAAGCCGACCCTCTCCAAGTTTCAACAAGGCACGTTCACAAATATTGTGGGAAGAAACTCGACGTGCTAAACAAGAAGAGCATAATCAAAAGGCGCTAGCCATTGAAGGAATGACATCACCGGCGGCCAACATCACCCCGCCACCACCGCATGACCACCAACAGCAGCAGTCCCACGGCGAAGGTCGTGGCGGCAGAGGCCGCAGCAACAACAACAAAGGCAAGGGTCACGAAAAGGGCCAAAGCAACGATGGTCGGGCGGCCAGGCCCAAAACCTGCGCGCTTTTCCAGCTGGTCGGACAACGACAAGATGGCCCAACCAGCAGAACTGGGCCTCGCCTGCATGCCCATACCCGACTGCAGGGGCCCATTTCCAGCAGCCTGCATAGTCGACTGGCCTATTGGGCCCTGCCCCATCCACCAGGCAGGCCCACCTAGTCTCGGTCCAGCAGCCTGGCTCCCACTGACTTGGGCTAGGCTTACAGCACCGTGAACCTTCAACAGCCCAACGAAAATTGGTACATGGACACCGGAGCCACATCTCACCTCACCCGGTCGTCAAGTAACTTGTCTCAACTACTTCGGTTAAAGTATCCTCAATTTATTACTGTCGGCAATGGTCATCGCATTCCAATTTAAGGTTATGATAACACACATACCAAACATCCCCACCCGCCTTTCTCCCTAAATCACGTCCTTTACACCCCTAACATCATTAAAAACCTAATCTCTGTTAGAAAATTCACTCGCAATAATTCTGTGTCTGTCAAATTTGACCCTTTTGGTTTTTCTGTGAAGGATCTCAATACGGGGAAAATTCTTACGTTGTGCAATAGTGTGGGAGACCTCTACCCATTCACTCAGTCTTTCACTGTCAGAACTCATTCACCTGTCTCCCTAGCTGCTATATCTCCGTCAACTTGGCACAACCAACTCGGACACCCAGGAGACCCTGTTTTTAATATTCTTAGGACAAATAAGTGTATTCAATGTAATAATGGGATAATTGCCCACCACTATTTTTCTTGCCCGCTTGGCAAACATACTCGTACTCCATTTATGTCATCAAATAGTGTTATTTTTCTCCATTTGATATTGTTCATACTGATTTGTGGACATCTCCGGTTGTCAGTTCCTTGGGTCACAAATTCTATCTAGTATTATTAGATGATTTTTCACACTTTGTACGGATCTACCCACTAAAGTTCAAATCTGAAGTGTTTGCCAAGTTCCTCGAATTTCAAAAATTCATCAAAATACAGTTTGAAAAATCTATAAAATCTTTTCAATGTGATAATGGACGTGAATTTAATAATTCGGCATTTCACAATTTCTGCTCTAAACAAGGCGAGGTTTTCCGTTTTTCCTGTCCATACACTTCCTCCCAAAATGGCAAAGCTGAAAGAATCATCCGTACCATCAATAACATGGTACGTACCCTTCTCTTTCATGTCAGTCTTCCACCGTCATTCTAGGTCTACGCTGTCAAAATGGTAGAATACCTCCTTACCAACCATCACTCTCTAAAACAAGACCCCAACTGAAATCTTATATCGTAGGTTACCCTCTTATGACCAAATACGCATCTTCGGTTGCTTGTGCTACCCCAATCTGGCCTCCACTGCATCTCACAAACTAGCCCCACGCACCACACCATGCGTATTCGTCGGTTTCTCACCCAATCATAGGGGATATTTGTGCTATGACATAACCACTTGTATGATCATCATCTCACGTCACATCATATTCGACGAGGCAAACTATCCATTTTCAAACCTTTGAAAATTACAAACCACGGATTACATATTTCTCGATGAGTCTCCTATGTCTCCTCTACTCCAGTCGATGTGTCTCCGGCAAAGGACAGTACCATTGTCATCTGTTCCGGCAGTGGACAGTGCCCCGTCCCCACTATTGCTGCCTTCAGTTCTCTGCTCTCGGTCTACTGCACCCCCGGCAGTATCTCCTGTACCCCCAGCAGTGTCTCATGTACCACCCAGTCCAGACACCACAAGCCCGCAGCCTACCAGTCCCGCAGCATTACTGCCTAGCAGTCCAGAACCAGTAGACCTGCAACCCCCCAGTCTCGACCCCCCCACTGCTACCCTCTCATCACATGGAGACTCGTGCACAACACGGGATCTTCAAACCCATGGTTCACTTCAATCTCTCCACACAAACCCTATCACCAATTCCAAAAAATCCAAAACTAGCAAAACTGGACCCCAATTGGAATGCGGCCATGTGCGAAGAGTTTAACGCTTTAACCAAGCAGAACACTTGGGATTTGGTACCTAGACCAGACGGTGTGAATATTATCCAGTGTATGTGGCTATTTCGTCACAAGTTTAGAGACATAGGTGACTTGGAGAGGTATAAGGCAAGATTAGTTGCCAATGGCACAAATCAGCAAGAGGGTATTGATTGTGGTAAGACATTCAGTCCGGTTGTTAAACCGTCCACTATTCGGACTGTTCTCAGTATTGCTATGGGCATGCATTGGCCGATTCATCAGCTTGATGTCAAGAATGCATTTCTTCATGGGGACTTAAAAGAAACTGTGTACATGTATCAGCCTCTTGGGTTTGTGCATCCGGCAGTTCCGCAGTTTGTATGTCGTCTCAGGAAATCATTGTATGGATTGAAACAGGCACCCCGCGCTTGGTATGATTTCTTTGCCAGGTATCTTCTGCATATTGGTTTTATATGTAGCAGGTGTGATAACTCTCTCTTCACTTTTCACCGAGGTAGCAGCACGGCTTACTTGCTATTATATGTGGATGACATTGTTCTTACTGCCTCCTTTGATGGTTTGAATAATGAAATCATTGCTCTACTCAAAACAGAATTTGTTATGACCGAGTTGGGCAAGCTCAGTTATTTCTTGGGTATATCAGTGACCATATCTGCAGCTAATATGTTCTTATGTCAGCGTAAGTATGCAGAAGAGATAGTGTACAGGGCTAAGATGGCAAATTGTAAAATTATGCCAACTCCGGTTGACTCGAAATCCATGCTCAGTGCCAATGACGGTGCGCCAATGTCTGATCCCACTCTATATCGGAGTCTTGCAGGTGCCCTTCAGTACCTTACATTCGCTAGGCCTGATATTGCATATGTCGTTCAGCAGGTGTGTCTGTTTATGCACGACCCTCGAGAGTCTCATTTTGCTGCCCTCAAACGTATTATCAGATACGTTAAGGGCACACTGGATTTTGGACTACATCTCTACCCCTCTTCCCCAAACAAGTTACTCTCCTACACGGATGCAGATTGGACAGGATGCCCCGATACACGTCGCTCCACCTCAGGCTACTGTGTATTTCTTGGGGATAATCTTATTTCATGGTCCGCCAAATGGCAGGCCACGTTATCCCGTTCGAGTGCTGAAGTCGAGTATCGCGGAGTTGCTAATGTCGTTGCTGAGATCTGTTGGCTTCGAAATCTTCTTTTGGAGCTCGAGTGTCCACTGCGAAAGGCGTCTATAGTCTATTGTGATAACATCTCTGCCATCTATATGTCTCACAATCCGGTACAACATCAGCGGACTAAGCATATTGAGATGGATATCCACTTTGTGCTAGAGAAGGTCGCCCTTGGTCATTTCAAAATATTACATGTGCCTTCCTCATATCATTATGCAGATATTTTCACAAAGGGACTACCGAGACAGCTCTTCACCGACTTTCGATCCAGCCTTAGCGTTCGGCCTCCTCCCGCTCCGTCTGAGGGGGAGTATTAGCGAATATTCTCAGTATATTTTGTAATTATGATAGATGTATATTTAAGGTAACTTAGGATTCTTATTGTATTAGGAATCAACCTCTTAAGATAAGTTAGGATTCGTAGTGTATTATGAATCAACCTATGTACAACTATATATATTGTGAATAATGAATCAAATCTAGATTTATTGTAACATTCAACCAAAGAAGATGTCAGCAAAATTTTAGGGTGTCTAAGAGAAATAGTACATGACTCTTTTCTACTTATAATACCAAGTTGAACTATACATTTTGCATCCAAATCTTCCTCACATGCGAATAAGCTGTACATTGTATCTGATCATAGTGATAAATTTGTATTAATCTAATTTTGACTTATCAATGATCTATGAACCAGGTAAAATTGTCAGAATTATGTTTATTATTAATTAAAGTGGTTTAATTGCAGGTAATTATTATTTTGCATGGATAGGTCCAAAACCAAGAGTTTTCGTAATGGAACCGGAATTAATAAAGGAAATAGTAACGAACCATAACTTGATATGCCACTAACAAGTAGCTGGACAAGTGGGGCTGATTTTGGTTTTTTGAACATGTTATGGTTCGTTACTATTTCCTTTATTAATTCTGGTTCCATTACGAAAACTCTTGGTTCTGGACCTATCCATGCAAAACAATAATTACCTGCAATTAAGCCACTTTAATTAATAATAAACATAATTCTGACAATTTTACCTGTTTCATAGATCATTGATAAGTCAAAATTAGATTAATACAAACTGATCACTAGGATCAAATACAATGTACAGCTTATTCGCATGTGAGGAAGATTTGGATGCAAAATGTATAGTTCAACTTGGTATTATAAGTAGAAAAGAGCCATGTACTATTTCTCTTAGACAACCTAAATTTTTGCTGACATCTTCTTTGGTTGAATGTTACAATAAATCTAGATTTGATAATATCAAAACCCTTTATATTCCTTCAACTTAACTCTATATACTTTCTCTTCTTCTACTAGTTTACAAATATAACCACTCCAATATTTCCAATTATTTTAGTCTCTTAAACTCTATACATCCTATTAAATTACATAGATAATATGGTAAGTTTATACAGTTTGATGCAAACATAAGCTGTTGGGTAAATATTGATTGACCTTGTGCACGATATTTCCGAAGGGTTCAATCATTTGAAAAGGAAGAAAGAAACCTAGTTCTGTCGTATAGAAGTAAAAGAATTTAAATTACACTAACTAATAAAAGATAGTGTAATTTGAAGGTCTATCGTGAATAACATCGCTATCTCCCAAAATAGGAGTAAAATCTGCGTACACTCTACCCCAAAACCCCATTTGTGAAATTACATGCACGGAGTGTGTTATTGATAAAAGATATTATAATGTCAAGACATAAAACTTAAACTCGTGAAAAAGCATAGGTCAGACATTTTGCGGACCTAGAATTTTGTTACAAACCCTAACGATTTAAAAAACACAAATTAAATGGACCTCAAACAAAGATGGTCGATGATTAGATGTAATTATAGGACCACAGATAAAGCAGTAGTAACAGGTCTCATTTCCTACCCGGAAAGACGCGGAAATAAAAAAATATTTATTCGATTTATATTTCAGAAAGAAGCAATTCGATAAGTTATACTCCAGCAAGCTCCCTATTTTCATTACACAATAATGCAATTCTCCCTTAAATACATACATGTTTGTTCTCGAGCAAATAAAATTATTGTCAGTATAAATATATTTTTACACTGTCAATGAATTTTAACATGCTATAATAATATAAGTTGGTTATTACTTTTATCGGATGACTAATTAATGATTATTAAAAGAATAAATGATAACTCATCGCATTAATTCAAAATAAAAAAAAGTATATTGATAGGGAATAAAAGGGAATAATTAACATAAGAAAAATCTATTATGTTCCTTATAGATTTTAAACTAAAAGAAAATAAATATTCTATAACTAGTGTAGATCCTAAACTTGAGGGAAAGCAAAATATTCTTCAATTATTTTAGAATTTTTCAAACTGAAAGAAAAATAAATATCCTACTATTAATATAGATCCTAAACTAGAAGGAAAGTAATTATTTTATAATATCTCTAAATATATTTTACAACAAGTTGGCTTTGTCTATTCTCCACATATTTTTAGCAGAACAATCAGCTTCATATATTTCTGATACAATATATTCAGTGAAATCTCATAAAGTGAGAGGAGTCAGAGTGTACACCGATTTTACCCTGCTCCAAGGTAGATATACATATATATGATACTCTTTTGCAAATTGGTCATCCAGCTATCTTGAACTAAATAAATGAATGCATATATCTGATTCTCTTTTCCATGCTCAAGTTGGTACTTGTAAGAATCATCCCTTAACATACCACGTTATTTCTCAGAATCATATTGATTGTCCAAATGATACCCTCTTATTATTTTCCACCATTGCATAGTTGAAGAGATTTTTTTTTTGTAACAAATCTGATTTTCACTTTTAAATTTTCTAAAATAAAGGATTTAGAGTAAAAAATATTTACTCTCAATGTATTTTAACCTCTTGTTGTTATAATAGTAGGTTAGTTTCCCTTTTTATAAGGTAATCAGTTAATGCCTATCATGGATTTATCTGTAATTAGTTAGTGTGACTTTTTTTTTAGTTAGTGTGTAAATTAATGTGACTTAATAGATAATAATATGAGTTGAGAACCATGAAATCTCTAGTTTAAATTTTAAAGGAGACAAAAACACTAGTGATTTATTCTCATCTGCCCCAAACCTTGACGGACAGAGAATTTCCGTATCTATATTGGTGGGAGGTAGCAGGTATCTCGGCACGTCGGTGCATATAACTTAAGCTCTCTGAACTATTGCACAAATAGGGAATATGTAAATTTGCGAAGAGGAAAAATTCAACAACAACATATTTAGTATAATCTTATAGGTGGGGTCGGAGGAAAGTAGAGTATACACAAGCATTACCCCTACCTCGTAGAGATAGAGAGATTGTTTCCGATAGACCATCAGCTCAAGTAAAGCATATCAAAATAGTTTAAAAAGAAAATACCAAAAAAATCATGGATCTTACCATACTTATTGAGAGTGTGATGGTAGAAAGGGAGGACTCGAGGGAGAATATCATCAGTTAGCTTAATTGGTTTAAGCTTTGCTTGTTTGGTCAACTCAGCCATCTCCTTTGTGTCTCCATATAGTGTTCTGTAAGTATGTCCATTTAGCCCTTGTTTCCTAAAGCACTTCTCTAATTTTCTTGGTCTCAGCCACACCCAATTCACCATTCTCCACACCCATATTGTCACTAACAAAGCTGGAAACAAGATTATAATTACCACTTTCATTTATGAAGAAATGGAGAGGGAAAAAAGCTACTGATTGAGAAGGAGAGGAGTTTATGTGCCAATCTATTAGCCATGTTATATAGGAGTTGTTAGGTATGCGAATAGAGTCTCATATTGGTAACTAAAAAGAAAATGAAGCTACATATAAAATATAGAGATACACTTAAAGGTGTGAGGCTTTATGAGAACCGCGCGGGTTTGGCACAAAGCGAATAATATCACACCATGTTAAGATCTCTGAGTTGTTTTAGCTCAACAACTAATATCAAAACTAAAACAGCTAATGAACAACTAATAAGAATAATAATGTGGAACTTTACTCGGATAACTGGAATAACATTTATAGGGAAGAAGAAGAAGGGCAACTTTCAATTGGTGTAGCTAGCTAGCCATGTTTTATTGCTTGCACTGTAGTGATTCTGGGAATCGCTTTCAATATATGGACCACTAATTAATGTGTAGAAAAAGCTAGTAATGGTTTATATGCTTGTAGCTAGCTAGCCCTTTATCACAAAAAATAATACTACTTATCAGTACCAGGCAGTAAGGGTCGTTTGGTACACGGTATAAGTTGGAATATCCCATCCCTAACTTTGGAATTAATTGTGTACCATATTTAGTAGAAGGTATAAATTTATTGTATCAAACAAAGTACAAAATGAAGCTCAAACTTAAAGATGGATATCACACCTTATTCCATTAATCTTGAGATTATTTTATTTCATCACCTAGATGGAATAAATTAATTTCGGGATTATAATCCTGAGATAATTTTATCCGCGTATCAAAAGACCCCTAAGAGCGATTAATCATATCCACCACTTTAGTACTATTCTGAGGCTTGAGTTGAGTGACAGAATATACCATGATATACACGGAAACACAAGGAAAAACTTCACCGTGTAAACTTGTATATTTAGGTAACATATTGTTGTATTTAATTAGCATTATACACTTAGCATAATTATAGAATTCTTGTACAAATAGAATAGGGTTTTGGGAGTAGAATAGGAATAGAATTTTTCATATTATGGAAATTGTAAATTGTATATATACTCATTCATTAATAAAAATAATCAAGGGATTATTTCTTTCATGGTATCAGAAGTCTAGGACAAAAATACTTCCGCTCTTCTCCAAATTTTTCTCGGTTTCCGACACCCCTCTCGACCGAGACTGCATCGGAATTTGTGCCCCTTCTCGGATTTTGTGTCAAAATTTACCTCTTCTCTTCCCAAATTTTCTTACCAATCCCTTTGTTCTTTCGTTATGTCGACGTCAAAGGACCTGTTTCATCCTGCCCTTACTGTTTCTAATATCAAGAACCACATCCTTATTGTTCTTGAGATGGAAAACGTCCAATATGCGACATGGTCAGAATTGTTCAAAATTCACGCAATCTCTCATCAAGTCCTCCATCACATAATTCCTCCCGCTATCCCTTCTCCCGCGGAGAATCCTCAGTTATGAATTACTCTTGATGCTACCGTCCTTCAATGGATTTACTACATTATTTCTACCGACCTCTTACAGACCATCATTGAACCAGACACTACGGCTATGGCTACCTGGAATAGATTGCGTGATATATTTCAGGATAACCAACATTCATGTACTGTCACCCTTGAGCAGGAATTTTCCCAAGTCGGCATGAAAGATTTCCCGAATATTTAAGCTTATTGTAAACGGCTCAAGGAATTAGCGGACCAACTCCGTAACGTCGGAGCACCTGTTACCAATAATCGTCTTGTTCTACAAATAGTTGCAGGCCTATCTGAGGCCTATAATGGCGTTGGGACTCTCCTCCGTCAAAGTAATCCTCTTCCACTTTTTTATCAAGCCCGTTCGATTCTCACGTTAGAAGAAGCCGGCTTGGCCAAAAAGGCGGCTACTGACGCTAGTCCCGTGGTGATGATGACGTCATCCCATAATTCTCAAGGTTTTGTTGATAATTCGGGCCAAAACCGTACTCACAGTGGAGGCAAGAAGAATCGTAAAAATAATGGCAAAAATTGCGGTGGCAATCGTGGTAGTACCGGCGATGGTGGGGGAGGCCAAAACAGTGGAGGTTGGCCTCGGCACTATGGCAGTGGACCGCAGCCCAACTGGTCCCAGCCATGGGCCCCTTGGCAGTGGGGTTGGGCCAGTGGGCAGTGGGCCAACAACCCCATTTTTTCAGCTTCAGCGTACCCCGGCCAGTGGGCCTCCCAGCAGCCCATCAGGCCCAATTTTTCATAGTCCAGTGGGTTCTGGAACACTGATGGGCATGGACAGCAAGAAGGACTACTTGGGCCACGGCCCCCGCAGTCTTACCATGCTATAGGCCCTAATCTGATCTCGACACCAACAGATATTGAGGCCGACATGCATACACTTGGATTGAATTCTCCATACGCAAATTGGTACATGGACACCAGTGCGCCACTTCTCACATGATGTCCGACCAAGGTACTCTCTCGTCTTATTCCATTTTGAAAAAAAATCGTGGCATAATTGTTGGTAATGACAACTCAATTTCAATTCGTGGTTATGGTCATGCAACTTTGTCTCCCCCACGTCCACCTCTTGTCTTGAAAAACGACATTCATGCCCCTAACTTAATTAAGAATTTTGTGTATGTCCGTAAATTCACCACTAATAATTGAGTTTCTGTTAATTCTGATCCTTTTGGATTTTCTGTGAAGGATTTCAAGATGTGGATACTCTCATGAGATGTAATAGTAGGGGAGATCTTTATTCAATCACGCCCGCATCCAGTCTCTCAAGTCAAGCCTTGCCATCTACTTTTGCAGCTCTAGCTCCTTCTTTGTGGCATGCACGTTTGGGTCACCCTAGGTCGTCAATTATTTCTTCTTTGCATATAAATAATTTTATTTCTTGTAAGGGTACGCGTAGTACTCCAATTTGTCATTCCCGTCCTTTAGAAAAACATGTTAGATTACCATTTGTAGCATCTACTTTTCGTACTTTAATATCATTTGATATTATTCATAGCGATTTATGGACATCTCCCGTTTTAAGTTCTGTGGGTCATCGTTATTATGTTCTATTTTTGGATGATTATTCGAATTTTTTATGGACCTTTCCGTTAGCAAAAAAATCTCAAGTTTTTTTCCACCTTCTTAAAATTTCGAGCATACATATGTACTCAATTCGAACGAGAAATCAAAAATGTTCAATATGATAATGACAAATAATATGATAATGGGTTGTTTTGGTAATTTTGTGCAAATAATGACATAGTTTTTCATTTCTCTTGTCCTCATACGTCTTCACAAAATGGGAAAGCCGAACGAAAAATTCGTACTATTAATAATATTGCCCAAACTTTATTGGTCCATGTTTCCGTACCCCCTTCCTTTTGGCATCATGCTATACAAATGGCTACTTATCTTCTTAACATTCTTCCTACCAAAGGCTTGGCATATTCATCCCCTCTTAAAGTCCTCTATAATAAGAATCCTTCGTATTCACATCTTAGGGTCTTTGGGTGCTTATGTTATCCCCTATTTCCGTCAACTACAATTAACAAGCTTCAAGCATGTTCTACCGCTTGTGTGTTTTTGGGCTATCCATATAATCATCGTGGTTATAAATATTTTGATTTATCATCTAATAAAATCATAATTAGTCGTCATGTCATTTTTTATGAAACCCAATTTTCGTTTGCTAAAGTGAGTAGTCCCGCGCCTAGTTCATATTTTTTTAGATGACAAGGTCTCTCCGTATCTTATCCACCATTTATCGGACTTAACCCGCACCCAAAATTCGTCAGCAGGCCCACTGCCTATTGGACCTATTATTCCGTCGCATCTACCTAGTGGGCCAGACACTCGGCCCAATACCGATCTCGGTACTGTTCCAGTGGTCCAGCCCACTGTCCCTACTTCTATCCTAACTTCGGTTTCCAGTGTTAGGCCAGCAGGCCCACTGCCTGCTGGCCAGTCCGTCCCCGATCTGATTTTTTCCCAAAATCCACTCAATTTTTCCCTGAGTCACAGACCGGTCACTCGTAGTCAACGGAGTATTTTTAAACCAAAAAGACATTTTAATCTGAATTCTAATGTTCTTAAATTATCCTTCCCCGAAACCCAGTGTCTGCCTTAAATGACCCGAATTGTAAATTGGCTATGAACGACGAATATGATGTTCTTATTGAAAATAAGATGTGGGAGTTGGTGCCCCGTCCGTCTGGTGTTAATATTATTCGGTCTATGTTGATTTTTACTCATAAAGATAATTCTTATGGTTCTTTTACGCGACATAAGGCTCGTCTTGTAGGTGATGGTAAAACTCAGTAGGTTGGCGTGGATTGTGGTGAGACATTTAGTCTGATGGTCAAATCGGCTACCATTCTCACTGTTCTTAGTCTGGCTTTTTCAAAGGCATGGCCCATTCATCAGTTGGATGTGAAGAATGTTTTCTTACATGGTGATCTTAAGGAGACCGTTTACATGCATAAGCCTTTGGGTTTTCGCGACCCCAAATATCCTCATCATGTCTGTTTATTGAAGAAGTCCTTGTATGGGCTTAAGCATGCCCCATGGGCTCGGTATAAGAGATTTGCAGACTATGTTTTGTCTATTGGGTTTTCTCATAGCAAGTCTGATAATTCATTGTTCATATATCGTCGTGGTACTTCCCTGACTTATATTCTCTTATATGTGGATGATATTATCTTGACTGTCTCTTCTGATACTTTGCGCAAGTCTATCATGACACTGCTCAGTTCTGAGTTTGCTATGAAAGACTTGGGGCCCTTGAGTTACTTCTTGAGGATTGTTATCACTCGTCATGCATGTGGGTTATTCTTATCACAATGGAAGTATGCCGTTGAGATCATTGAGTGAGTTGGTATGTCCTCGTGTAAGTCTACTTCCACTCCAGTTGATACTAAGCCCAAGTTGGGTGTTGCGGCTGGCTCACCTTACGAGGATTCCACCCACTATCGCAATCTTGCTGGAGCACTTCAGTATCTTACTTTCACGAGACAGGATATTACGTATGCCGTACAGCAGGTTCGTTTCTATATGCATGATCCCAGTGTTGAGCACGTGAATGCGCTCAAACGCATTATTCGATACATCTAGGGGACACTTGACTATGACTTACATTTATATCCATCATCGACAGCTACACTTGTCTCGTATACAGATGCTGATTGGGGTGGCTGTTCAGATATCAAACGCTCCACGTCTGCTATTGTATGTTTCTTGGTAATAACTTGGTCTCATGGTCTGCGAAGCGACAATCTACATTATCACGCTCTAGTGCAGAGGCCGAGTATCGAGAGGTAGCCAATGTGGTCTCTGAATCATGTTGGTTACGTAATCTTCTCTTAGAACTTCATTGTCCCATTCAGAAAGATACCTTGGTTTATTGTGATAATATTAGTGTCATCTATCTTTCTGGTAATCTGGTTAAATACCAGCGAACTAAACACATCGAGATGGATATCCATTTTGTTCGCGAAAAGGTAGTTCGTGGACAAGTACGCGTCTGTCGTGTCCCCTCCAGGTATCAAATTGCAGACATCTTTACTAAGAGTCTTCCTTCGGTCCTTTTTGAAGATTTTAGAA
The DNA here is from genome assembly GCA_029783415.1 of Anisodus acutangulus. Taxonomy (NCBI): domain Eukaryota; kingdom Viridiplantae; phylum Streptophyta; class Magnoliopsida; order Solanales; family Solanaceae; genus Anisodus; species Anisodus acutangulus. The sequence goes on from CM056508.1 coordinate 8,331,766, forward strand.
ACAGTTTCAGCGTACGAAGTACTCATTCATTAATGAAAATAATCAAGGTGTTATTTCTTTCATTGAGCCTTGTCAAGGAGCGCGCATCTTTCACGCTGCCAAAGTATAACATTATTGAATCCGTCTCATTTTATTTGATGGTATTTAATCAGACACGACGTTGGAAATTAATAAAGACTTTTAAAATAGAAGCTAAATATATGTAAATTACCTGCTTGGTCTACCAACATTTAAATGAATAGTAATAAAAGCTTCAAAATATGTTTACCTACAAATTTAAGAAGTTAGCAATATATTTGTATGCTCACGCTTGAAAATACATGGTGCGGCTTAAAACAAAAGCTATACGAGTGGTTTTATATGGCGCCATCTTTTGTAGCCTAGCTCGTTGTCAATTTGTGGTCGACTGTTTTAAAAATATTTCCGTACTTAAATTTAAAAATTCTTCATTTCCTGTTGTCAATCAATTACTTACTAATTTAATTTGCATGGTTGCCTATCAATTGTGAGTTCAAGTTGATTAGTTTTTTAGCATCACATCACAAATTAAAGCAAATAACTCACATGCGTTTAATTTATTTTTGAATTTATCTCCATATAGGGTTAGATCTGCTGGTTGTTGAGAGGCATCGATCACAAATAATTTAACAATTCTTTTAATAAGTTTACTTGATGCTATGAAGTTAAACCTGGTTGCATGAAACACATGTCATTTTTACCTACACTATCAGATTATTTAAAAGATAACTACATATGTAATTAGTAACCTAATTAATTAAGACAAATAACCTGCTTACTATAGATCGAAATACATGATTAATTGTTTTTGAAAAGTTACCGAATGAGCATAAGGGACTATTGAGAGAACAGAAAGGTCGATTTTACAAGGAAGAATGTGATTCTCTTCTCCCCCTTCTTTGTCACTTTATGGCTTGAATTTTTTTTATCTCTTCTTCTATTTGGTCTCATAGTATAATTAATTACTATCTTTAATTTATCTTGATTAGCAGGTGAGGAAAATGAAGTAGGAGTGAGATAGGATCCATCTTTTACATGGGTTCACCATGTGATCTCTTGTGACATTTTTTTTATATAATATAAGACTAAATTTCACCAAATCCCCTTTCATCTTGAAAGAATACTAAATTTCAAAATGTCTACATAAAACATTTCTCTCTCCCTCTGTCTATATATATATATATAGAGAAAATAAAATTTCTTCGTCATCTTAGTTTTGTTTGCTTTTTAATTTCTTTGTTCCCCCTCTTAATTAGAACGAAAAGGAGAAGCAGTTTAGATACCTCTTTGTTATTTTTAATATGATCTGTCTTTCTCGTCCGTCCTTACACATCTAGATTATATTGTACATAATATATATTCTTTTTATCTCTATATAAATATTCGATTAGTTTCGACCACAAAATGGAGACAATGGAAATTAAAGAAAAGAAAAGAAGGGATGCCATGAGAATAAAATTCCATCTAATAGTAGTGTTCCTTTTTCATTTGTTGACTAAAACTTAGAGTATAAATATGGTTAAAGATATTATTGTTTACCTAAATTTAACGTTTAGTATCCTATTCCCAAAAAAATATATTATTACCGCTCACAATTATTGACTCATTTCACAGCTATACAATTTTATTTTGAATATGCTTTCAGTTAATCAATGCAACAACGTTAAAAGCATCATGTTATGCCTAAGGCCTATAGGATGGGGACCATTAATTCGTATAATGAATTAGAATTATATATATCTACAGTCTAGGAAGTATAATATATCAATGTGGAATATATTCTCACTTATACCACAAACTTCGGAGTTTAGAAACTGTGGATTAATCTGTTTGTTGAAAGAAGGTTTGAAATAACACAATTGCTATCGTGGGGGTGCAGCTGGACCATGCACTAAAAAATGTTGAATAGTACATTTAAAATGATAATGTAAGGTGTGGTGATCGATCATATATTCTTTACTTTATTTATGCTTTTAGAACACCACTCGATGTTTTTGGGGTGCTAGATATGTTTTTAAGGATGCCTCCTCGGATTGAAACTATAGAAAGATTCAAAGGGCATGTCTAGGTATCTTCGAACACGTTCAATGAAGTCGTAATAACATGCATGCAATTATTACTACCTGAGTCGAACAAATGGGCACAAAAAATGCAATATAACTTTATCTTGAAGAGGACGACAAAAATGTTGTAGCCCAATGTGGCAATTTAAGTAATAAGATTGGTAAATTAAAACCAAGTTTAATGTTTGGGGTTTTGATTAAAATGGATTGGGTTTAATATTTTTTTATTTTTTAGTTTAAAAGATCAGGTGCCAGGTCATTAAAAATTGTGATATTTTTCGATTTGAGTGACCTTTGAGTAAAATAACATAAAATAAATGACTTTTTTAATATAGAAGAAAGTAAATTGATTTTGTTCACCTTTTTCATAATTCAATGACGGGTTAAGTAATGAACTCAGGTTACTTGAAGAATTATATTGCAATCATTAAAAATTTTCTTTCATAAGTTGCTTTTGTGTAAAGATTTTACGTATCTTTTCCAAGACTTTTGCTTTGAGATTCCCAAATCCATCCAGATTCGAGTTTCCAAATATCATAGGCATGATCAAATAACAAGTGAAGTGCATACTGTCTAGTGTCTGTCTACCCAAAAAAAAAGGGTAAAGAATGTATATTGAGTATAATTTGGGCAACTAACATCGGTAAACAAATAATTTGAATGGGTCTGGCTCTGATACAATGTAAATAATTGATTTTTGGTCTAACTCAACCCCAAAAGCTAGCTTGTATGGTAGATTGTACAAGTCCATATAAGGAATTCATGTTCTCATTTCATATCCAATGTGACACTCTTAACAAAAAGAAACAAATGGATTGGACCAGGTTGCTTCATGGATCATGCAGCCTTATTTAGGGATTTTGAATCTTGATCCTATACCACCGGGTTAAAGCTTTTACAACTTTTCACTGATAATTTTTTGGTGTGTTTATTTCTTTATGTTTTGAATTACTTTAGTGAAAATCTCAATTTTGCCACTAGTAATCTAGTCTTATTTACTCTTACCTTCCTCCCCGTTTTTGTTTATCTCGAATATTTGCCCGTTGCCACTAGTACTCTTTTATTCTCAACAATCCCTTGTTTTTGCCTAAGTTCACATCGGGTTGATGATATATACATTTAACTATGTGCTTCTAGACACAGTCTATGCATCAACATACCTTTTACCTTGTCCTTCTATTCTAGAACAAGAGAGTAATTTAGAATCTAATAATTGGTACTACTAGTTAGTTTCCCTTCCAAGAGTTGTAGACAACAGAGTAGATAAATAGAAACTTTTGTGCCTTTTCACTCAATATAAACAGCTTTTACTTGATTTCCCCGAGCATAATGCATACTCTTAACATGTTTAAAGCAGTCACTCTCATAAGCAAATCTTAGACAAATATAGTTTTGGATGGTTTCTATTAGCCGGGTATAATTCTACCATAATTACATATTAACAGTGTATAATGTAACATATTTATCATATTTAGTGTTATGTAATTATGATAGAATTAGGATCCCTATTATATAAGGATTCTACATTGTACACCTATATATATTTTATATTAATGAGAAAGGCTCCCCAAGAGAGATTAATACAATTCTACATGGTATCAAGAGCCAACAATCCTTCCCGACCTAAAACCTAATATTTGGCCGCCATTCCCATTTTTTTTGCGGCACCAAACTTCCCGTATACAGCCAGTATACATCTTATATACGCTGGTATACTATTGTCCATCCCTTATATTCTACAAACAGTCTTGTATACACCTGATATATGACTAATATACCGCCCTATTTCCCTCCATATTTCTTCAACAGGCCATATACCCCTCGTATACAGCCAATACACGCCGATATACACCTGTATACGGCTGATATACTTCTCCAGCCACTGTATACTATTATGAAGATTCTTATCTGAATAATAATAACACGAGGAATCTAGAAAATTTTAAATTGCAACTGCTTGATAAAAAAATGAAAATAAAGACCTCTTCTGATTTCAAAAACCTCTTGTGAGTCTTCTTTTCGATTATAATCGATGGAATCGACCATTTCGCTACATAAAGAATAATCGATTTGAACAAGCCGTAAGAACTTAAATGTCACAATATTTTTTTGACACATGTAAAAGTGATGGAAAACAAAGAATATCTTTTACATACCCCCCAAGTTTATCAACTTTTTAGAAAATGATAAAAGGAAGGCTACCCTTATTGTCACTCTAAAAAAACCCTCCCTAATGAACTGGACAATCATTGGGTTTCTACCAACAAAGAAAAAAAAATTGAATAAGGAATTTTTGACGCTTTTCATTCTGATTTTTTCAATTTTTGTTTGAAAAAAAAAACATAAAGAATTGGATGTGAAAGAATTTTTGAAATTGTATATTCAATGATGTACTAATACTAATAAACTAAATTTGATTTAATGAATAGATTAAAATAGTTAGAATAAATAGATATAGAGTGGGTAGCGAGAATTGAACCTGCATCGTTAGCTTGGAAGGCTAGGGGTTTTGTATCAATGCTTACATCTCCGACAATTGGTGGAGTGACAACTAGTTTTGGTATGTTGGGGGATATCACTATTGTCGAACCCAATGCCTACATTGCGTTTGCAGGTAAAAGAGTAATTGAACAAACATTGAATAAAACAGTACCCGAAGGTTCACAATCAGCTGAATACTTATTCCAGAAGGGTTTATTCGACCAAATTGTACCACGTAAGTCGTAACATTATTTTAAATCCATTCAATTTGAATTGTTATTTTCTCCATCATAATTATTGTTAAGAGACATCTAACTATTGAGAGTGAAGATATTCTACATAATGTGAATATTTGACCCAAAAGTTTGATTTTAGTTCAAAACGATCAATATGTAGAATCAGAACAAGTAATTGATGAGATTCGCGCAGGAATATCCACTTTGAATTTTAAAGAGAAGGTTCGAAAACATATTTATTATGATTCAGACAGAAATACACTGGAGCACCGATGTATATCATGCACCCAACTGAGCTATCCCGGCTTTTTTCCAATGTAGTATCCTCATTTTATTAGAGAACTGGGGTCTATGTCAATTAAAAGGACAAAAGTAGATTAAAATTTTTTATCAAAGTCGGGGAATTTCTTCGATGGCGGCTCAAGATCAGCCTCATGAAAATCTTATATTCTCTGAGGAGGTTCTACTACGTGGAAACGCTCTTTAATGGAACTTTAGCCTTAGCTGGTTGTGACCAAGAAACCACCGATTTCGCTTGGTGGGCCGGGAATGCCCGACTTATCAATTTATCTGGTAAACTACTAGGGGCTCATGTAGTCCTCACAGAAAAAAGGAAATCTTTTACACCGATGTATCGTACTCTCTCGATCAGGTCATTATAAGAAAATACTGAAAAATCTTTCCAAAGTGAGAGAAGGAGGGAAGGCCCGCTACAAAATATCTAAACTAAAATAATCGAAATAAATTTAATTGAAATAATTCAAAAATAAAAGAATACTACGACTAGATTTTTCAAATCCTATTGGACGCAATTTTTTTCCATATATTTTTTTTAGATTTCGATAGCAAGAACGACTGTTTGAGATTTTATCTTCAAATTGAATATTCTATTAAATAGAAGTAATTCATCATCATTCGGTTAGGATCAATCTAAACCAATCCCTCATATTATGTGTCTTCCTCCATATGTAAAAAGGTAATAAATAAATCAATTAAATTTCGGGATGCTTCACGAAGTGCTTCTTTCGGAGTTAAACTTCCGTTTGTCTATTTCGACAAAAAGTATATCTTGTTTTTCATTCTCATTCCCATAAGAATGAATACTATGATTCGCATTTAATCCTTTCTATACTAATCTAATGTAGAACCTTACTCTCTCTATTACATTACTCTATTTATTTTTTATTATTTTCATATTTCATCATCAAATTTTGTATAAGATAAGTTGATTGAAATTTTTTTATTTAATTAATAAAATTTCCTCTCTTTTTTTGTTTTTTTTTGTCCACCACTTCGTATATTATATGTAAAGGGGTGGGGGTAAGGTAAAGGGTTTCTCGTGGTCGACAGGAAAGAAAGAAATGAATGAATGTTCTTTTGGGAAAATGAATAATAATACACCTACCGAGATGGAAGCTAAAGGGTCCATGTACCAGTAGAAGATTCGGCAGCTACCGCGGCCAATGATACATTGGAAGAATCTGTTGGGTCTTCCAATATCAATAGGTTATATGTTACCTCATGTATCTTCCCAAAGGAAAAAAGATCTCTGAGAGTTGTTTCCTATCACTCAATATGAATGATAACGAAATGGGGAGCCGGTGGAAGCCTTTGAGTTATTTATATCCACGGATTGATGTTTTTTCTGAGAGCTTCTCAACTGAATCCATGAGCAAGACCTCTGATTTTATCTTAATATCTTAGATAAGCTGCTCACTAAGGTTGGCCCTCCCCAGAAAGCCTTAGCTTGGATCCGGCGAAGCCGGGAAATGGATCGCAGCGCAACGACTAGGACTCGTGTCGGAGGAGTTTTGAGCGTGAGCTAACACTCATGCAGCGACCTCCATATTCCGCTGAGTAGGATTCGACAATGGGTTTGAGTCGGTGATTGTAAAACTTCCTTTTATCGATCTTGATTCGCGTATAAATTTCGGAACTATGGACCTAGCTAAATCGGAGAGCCCCGAAGTTCCACGGGTATCAGCTATCTTAAGCCATTATACACCTCGTATACGGCCGATACTACCCGTATACTGCCAAAAAAATTGTCTTCTCTCGCCTCCTCTCCGGCAGCCGCCATGGCAGAGACCGACCTTGGTCATGGCAGCAGCCACTGCAGCAGTGGTGGCAGAAGGTCTCAAGCACCAGTCCACTGCTTGGACACACAGAAGATGGACCACATCCAGCAGGCCCACCCTCAGGCAGCCAAGCAAACTGAACCAGCCCAGTGGATGGGCTTTCACCAAGCGGTCCAGCTGCCTGAGTCCCAGCAGTGGACCATCATACATGGAGCCCAGCAGACCGGCCCAGCCTAGTTGATGGGCCTCCAACAGACGATCCAGCTTCCTTATACCCAGTAGGGAGTCCAACGTCCTCAGGCCCAATTAATTGGAGCCCAACAGTCCGCCCCAAGCCCTATTCAATCAAATTTGGGCCAAGCTTTCGTCATATTGACTCATCGATAGCCCGATAACGCGTGGTATATCGATACGGGCGCCACATCTCACCTCACCAACAATTCTGGTAATCTCACTCATCTGTGAAATTTAAATACTCTGCAGTCTATTATGGTCGGTAATGGTCATCGCATTCCAATTCAAGGATTTGGCCACACCATTACCCCACCACCGCATCCCCACTTCTCTCTCAAAAACGTCTTTTATGCCCCAAACATAATCAAAAATCTAATCTCTGTTAGAAAATTTGCCACCGATAATTTTATCTCAGTTAACTTTGACCCGTTTGGATTTTCTATAACGGACCTCCGTTCCGGAAAACCCCTTACGAGATGCAATAGTGAGGGGGGCCTATATCCCTTCCTACCCACATCCGCTACTAGTGTCACTCCTCCCACCGTTCTAACAATCATATCTTCCTCAACGTGGCATAGTAAACTTGATCATCCGGGTTCTCACATTTTTTTATTCTCTTAGAAATCGAAATTTAATCTTGTGTAACAAAGGGAACCTCTCTCATAGTTGCTCTCTTGTCAGCTAGGGAAATACGTTAGACTACCATTTACAACTTCTATGAATACTACTTTCTCTCCCTTTGATATTATTCACGCTAATTTATGAACATCTCTCATAACTAGCAACTTCGGTCACAAATGTTATCTGGTATTTTCGGATGATTTTTCTCACTTTCTTTGGGTCTATCCACTCAAACTCAAATGATTTGTTGAGTTTTATACACTGGTCAAAGGCAATTTGAAAAAGACATAAAATCGTTTCAATGTGATAATGGTCGTGAGTTTAATAATTCCTTATTTCATAAATTTTATGCGGATAATGGCATGATCTTTCGTTTCTCGTGCCCCCACACCTCCCCTCAAAATGAAAAAGCCGAAAGAATTCTCTGAACTATTAATAATATGATTCGTACCCTCTTTTTTCATGCGTCTCCCCCCCCCCCTCCTACTTTTTGGGTATATGCACTAAAATGGTAGAACACATCCTCAACATTTTACCTCGTGCGATTCAAAATAGGACACCCACCAAAATTCTCTACCGTCGCGTCCCTACCTATGACCATCTTAGAATTTTTAGTTGTCTGTGTTACCCTAATCTGATATCTACGGCCCCCACAAATTGGCACTCATATCTACTCTATGTGCCTTTCTAGGCTTCCCATCGAACCATAGGGGGTACCTATGTTATGAACTATCCACCGATAAAATCATAATCTCACGCCATGTCACTTTTGTCGAGTATGTTTTCCCGTTTGACAACATTCAAAAATTTCGAGTCACTGATTACAAATTTCTTGATGATTCGGACACATCACCGCTTGTCCACCAAGCTCTCCGACATGCTATTATTGTTCTGGCAGCAGTCCGTACTCTGCCACCACCACCTCCCATCACTGCCACTACCAGCGGTCAGTCCTCCACCGGTACCACCACTACTACCCAGTCACTGCCTCACACTGCTGCCACCATCGGTCGTGTCCCTACTCTAGTCCAATCATCACCAACTGCTTCCACTGTCCCTCCATCGATTCTGGTCACCATCTCCGACACCCAATTGACTCCCAATGTGTCTCAGTCACCAGCCGCCACCAAACCCAATATTGTACCAGTCATCGGAACCCACAACACCACCAGTATCTGAAACAACACAACAACCCCACCACCATCACCGTACCCGATAACAACCACCCCAACCCACGTCAATCTACCCAGATCGATACCCACACATCTCCCGATGTCGACCCCTAAACCTACCCACCCAGTTACCTCTCCCATAGACCAATCTAACAAACTACGCAACCCATTTCCCGCAACCAGTGACCCGACACCACACCCCACTAAAATACCCAATCTACCCCTAAACCACCATATGGAAACCCGTGCTCAACACGGGATTTTCAAACCCAAAGTCCAATTTAAACTATCCATACAAACTATTTCCCAATTCCCAAAAATTCAAAATTAGCCAAACAAGACCCCAATTGAAATGCGGCCATGCATGAGGAATTTAATGCTCTAACCAAACAACACATTTGGGATTTAGTTCCTAGACCGTATGGGGTGAATTTGATCCGATGCATGTGGCTCTTTCTTCACAAATACAGAGACAATGGTGATCTAGAGAGATATAAAGCGAAATTGGTAGCTAATGGCACAAATCAGCATGAGGGTATTGATTGTGGTAAGACATTCAGTCTGATTGTTAAACCGGCTACTATTCGCACAGTCCTGAGTATTTCTATGGGTCAGCATTGGTCAATTCATCAGCTTGATGTAAAAAATGCATTTCTACACGGGGACCTGAAAGAAACTGTTTATATGCACCAGCCGCCTGGTTTTGTGCATCGACCAGCCCCTCAGTATGTATGTTATCTTCGTAAGTTACTTTATGGTTTGAAACAGGCCCCTAGAGCGTGGTATGATCAATTTGCACAGTACCTTATGTAGATTGGGTTCGTATGCAACAAGTGTGATACTTCTCTATTTGTTTTTCATCAAGGTAGTAGCATTGCTTATTTATTGTTGTATGTGGATGACATCGTGCTTACTGGCTCCTCTGGTTTGTTGAAAAATGAGATTATTGCACTGCTTAAAATCGAATTTGCTATGACTGACTTAGGAAAGTTGAGTTATTTCTTGGGGATATCAGTGACTAGATCTGCAGATTTTATGTTTTTGTGTCAGCGCAAGTATGCGGATGAGATAGTATACAGGGCTAAAATGGCGAACTACAAGATAATGTCTACTCCGATTGACTCTAAATCAAAGCTTATTATTGTTGATGGTAATTCAGTGACCGATCCCACCCTTTACAGGAGTCTTGCATGTGCACTACAGTATCTTACTTTCACCATGCCTAATATTGCTTATGTTGTTCAGCAGGTGTGCTTATTTATACATGACCCCAGGGAACCTCATTTTACTGCCCTCAAGCGTATCATTCGATATGTTAAGGGTACACTTGATTATGGATTGCATCTATACCCCTCGGCATCGACCAACTTGTTATCATATACGGATGCTAATTGGGCAGGCTGTCCGGACACGCGACGCTCCACTTCCGGCTATTGTGTGTTCTTAGGGGATAACCTCATTTCATGGTCTTCCAAGAGGCAAGCCACCATATCTCGTTCGAGTGCAGAAGCTGAGTATAGAGGTGTTGCAAATGTATTTGTTGAGATCTGTTGGCTTCAAAACCTTCTTATGGAGCTTCAGTGTCCCTTGCGTAAGGCATCTTTGATTTATTGTGATAATATTCATCATCTATCTATCTCATAATCCGGTTCAGCATCAGCGAACCAAGCATATTGAGATGGACATCTACTTTGTTCGTGAGAAGGTTGCTATCGGTTATGTCAAAGTATTACATGTGCCTTCCTCTCATCAATACGCGAATATATTCACAAAAGGCCTTCCTAGACAACTCTTCATTGACTTCAGATCCAGTCTTAGCATCCGACCTCCTTCCACTCAGACTGAGAGGGTGTATTAGTCGTGTATAATGTAACATATTTACCATAGTTAGTGTTATGTAATTATGGTAGAATTATGATCCCTATTGTATAAGGATTCCACATTGTACACCTTTATATATTTTGTATTAATGAGAAAAGCTCCCCAATGGAGATTAATACAATTCTACAGTTTCATCAAATTACAGCAAGCATATATCTAAAACATGCAATTTTTTTACGGACATCTTCTGAATAAACGCGCATTAATCAAGCCAGCAAGCATATACATATGACTCCCTTCACACAAATTGATCACCACTTGCTGATTAAATCCTTGTTAAACCAAATACGATAGCAATTGTAGCGAGAACAGCCTGCAACACGCAACAGTATTAAGTACAAAGAACGTATCTCAAAAAGTTTATCATATTAGACTAAGTTGCTCGGACTTGGGTTCGTGTGCCCGATACAGGTGCAGATCTAGAGGTCGGATCCTTCACGATCTAAATTTTAAGATTCGGGGTACGGATCCAGGTATGAATACGGGTGCTAGGATTCGGCTAAAAATAATTCAATTATCTAAGAATAGAGTTATAAAAATATGCCCAATTATAGTGGGACTATTTAGAAAAGAAAAGAATGCATGGATTTTTTAGAGCAAGTTTGAATCTGTAATTATTATCAAGTACAAATGCATTTCCTTATTGTTTTTTGGTGTAACATGGCTATTGCAATAGTCCTAGCTTTTGTTTTGATTTCAGAAATCATTGTTTATCTCAAATTTCTCTATTGATTTGGGTCAAAGTACACAAAATCGTTTGACCAAATCGGGTATGGATCCCACACTCACACCCGTGTCGTGTCGACGCGGGTGTGACACCTAAAGTGAAGAGTCCGAGTAATTTAGATATTAGATGATAACATTCTGATTAATCAGCTTGATACCAGTTGCGTCCCATTTCATCGACAAAATTCTTAAATGAATCTTGAATTTATGCAAAAACACACCTATTTTAACTCTAATGTAGTGATCATAATTCAGTAAAGCTTGGACATGCTAAGAGTGTAATGGTCTTTCTTTTGTCACAGCACATGGAATGTCAGTATCTTGAAATTCTGTACCTATAACATCATGTCTACTGGAATTGAACCTGTTTATTTCCTGCTATGGAACTCTAGAAGAAGAATGAAGATTCCTTTCAGTTAACATCTCCACATTTACTAACCTATGAATCATTGTTTTCCCCTTCACAATCTAGTGATAGTTATAAATCAGGATAACCATAAAAGTAAAAAAACTTGTAGGCCTGCGCATGCTATGAAGAACAACTCGTTAGAAATGAACAACAAGTTGAGAACATTGCCAAAAAGAAAGAAATGAAAAGAGATCACTTACAGCAATGGTGCATATAACATATCCTGGTTTCTCTCTATGATCAACTGATCTGGTGCAAAGCAGGATAAATGCAGCAACATACCAAGGGATGGCAGCAAGAAAGAAACCAGTAATGAACCTTCAAAAAATAAAAAAATAGAATTCTCACTTCATTGTATTCCAGGCATCCTTTAAATGCATAAGGTCAATCTGCAGCATTACAGGTATCATAAATATATAGTACTTCTATAAGTTATCTAAGAAACTGTTTGCTAAACTTCAACATTGTTGACCAAGAAGTTCAACAGAAGCCTTTGACTTTGAGTCATTCATCATTCTGTGATCACAGATCCCACTACCTTTATCATCCAATATTAACCAAATAGCATAAATATGCTTGAGTAATTTTTCTTTTTGTCCTTCCTATAGATTAAACAGCTTTCAACAAAATCTTAGTTCAGGAGTATATTTTCTGATGTGTGGGGGGGGGGGGGGGGGGGGGGGTCTAATTCAAGAACCCCAAGTTCACTAGTGACTACAGAAGAGTTTGTTCAAGCCTTTTACAACTAGAATACTTTCGAGCCACATACAATTAGCAGTGAAGTTCAAACTGGACCTAATGCTCCCCTGAAGCATTACTATTGGAAAGAACTCTAGATAGGAAATGTTCTGTGTATTTCATCATCAAATCTGTACAGCTATTTATACAAGTATAAATCTAGTAGCTTCCTAGAAACAAAAAATTATTCCTATACACAATATTTGTACAAAGAAGACGACCCTTATAAATGTGCTACAGATGAGAAAATGATTTTCAAGCCCAAATAACGTTTTGACTCATAAGACCACTTCGGATAAGACTAGTGTTAGTAAAAATGAATTTTGTTGAATTTAAACCTTAATATGTGGACACATTAATTGGACCTGGAATGTGATGTCATTAATCTACGAGGGTAAAGAAAATAGACAACTTACAAGAACCAGCCAAGGCCAATACCACAGCAAGGAAGGCGAGGCTCTATCACAGCTCCCCTGTCATCCACATAACCTAAAATACAAGGAAATGAGCCAACAAATTTGAAGTGCAAACAGTTTTTAAAAGTGAACCGCTTTACATGTTACACACAGTTATTACTAACATTTTAGTAACAAATGACAAAATAAACAGTAATGTAGGGAGGGAAGGTAGTTACTCGGAAGCAATGCCTTCAACTCAACTAGCACCTTTTAGACGGAGCATAAACATATATGTGAAAAAATCAATAAAAATTCAACAAATATTACTTTCAACCCGTAATTGAAAGAGTGCATTGTTTATAATGGTGAGAACGTAAAGTTTGAACCAATCTGTTAGAAATATAATTTTGAATATTCTAGAATTACTTGTTTGATGTTAGCCATGACTTTTAAGATATCTAGGTGCATGGTCTTTATGTTCTAAGTTCATTTTCTTTTATATAATCTAGGTACATTGTTATGTTTTCAAGGAGATTAAGTTCATGATTGGTGTGAAATCATTTATTAAGTATGAGTCTAGAAGTGTCTCTTGATACCTATAAAAGCACCATTTGTAATATGTAAGAGTGGAGTTTCTAAGAATGATGATAGAGTGTAATGTGTATCTCATTCTTCCATCCTCTTGGTGCCCTATGATATTATCAAGGGCCCGCCTTATATTTCCAACACGATCAATGTCACTAATCTTATTCAGTAGAATTCTGAAAATTGGAAGAATTACTGATTTATATACTTTGACATAATTCAACTGAATGTTGCAAAAGAGACAGTTTTCAACATAATTCAACTGAATGTTGCAAAAGATAAAAATATTTCAACATAATTCAACTGAATGTTGCAAAAGACACAAACTTTTCAACATAATTCAACTGAATGTTGAAAAAAGACCCAAACGTTTCACCCAGAATCACATAAATTGAAGCATTTCAAGAAATTAACTAGTCCAGCTATTCATAGTGAATTATGAGATGAGGACAAAAGGGGTTACCGGGAACAGATTGATAGCCACGACCATAGTATTCAGAAGGTTGAAGTGCCCCAGGTGGAGGAACTGGCTGAGGGAAACCGACTACTGGTTGAGGAGGTGATTGAAAAGTACCATATTCAGGTGGTGGTGGTTGGTTTTCCTCATGGTGATGATGGCGATGGCCATGGTGATGATGACTATCCTTTCCTTCTTCACTCATAATTGAAATTTGGAGTTTTCAACTAAAAGTAGTTGAACTTTTGTTATTAGAGAAGCCAAAGCAAGTGACTTTTTTTCTATCACATGTATTATTATCTATGTTTATGATTTGCTTACTTGGTAGTACTACAGTTATTGGCTCTTCACTGTCTTGTTTGACAATTATGACTTATTATCTGCACCCACGTGGCGTCTGTTCACTAACAAATATTGACACAATAAAGGTATATATCTTGATAAACATTACTGATATCCTAATAAACATGCTAACCAATATGCTATCACAAGTTAATATTTGCGGATAGTGTAAAAAGAAGATTACACTGTTAACGTATATAATTTAAGCTCATCTTGACGCAGCGTTAGTGCTTGGGATCCAACCAAATTCAATAGTTTTTACACAGTTCAAAAATATACATGTGAAAAATTACTATAATTTTAGTATCAAATATTGGATCTAATCCTGAAATTTCAGAAATATGGTGAGTTTAGTAGTAAAAACTTTGAAGTTTGAACTCATCAAATTTAAATCTTGAATTTGCTTCTCGATGAAAGTCTATGTTTTGAACTATTTTTTAAGTGTTTAGTTGGATTTGTATTTTTAAGTGTTTAATTGAAGTTTAATCACACAAGATGAAGGATAAAGTATGAAGTTAGTGTTTTGATCATACTTTTTAGTTGTGAAGTATATAATATTGTTTCAAGTATAGAATCACAAGTGATAGTATGAAATAAGAGTTACTAGATATTTTCTGCTTAATTCAACTTCTTCATTACTTACAAGAGGACGACAGTTGAGAATTGCAACCCTCTTTGTATTTCTCACTGTTGATTGGTTCTCTTCTCATTTTCTAATGATTGTCTTCATTTATTTCCCACCTAATTATTGGTACTTCGTTGTCATTTCTTCTATTTCTCTTTCTACAATTATTTCAGATTGGCATAGAACATGGGAATTGGGACCTCTCATTTTTGGTCCTCCAGATTCTCCATGCACTTAAGTACAGTCAATGATCACTCAAAGAAACAAAAAAAAGGAGTATTTGGCACCAGTTCCTCAATTCCAAACATTAAAAGAAGCATTTTAAAGATGAAAATTGTTTATAAAAGGGGCTTCAGGCTGTAATTTTCTTTTGCATTAACAAGTTCTCCTTCCATTGTTCAAATAATACAGCGGCTGATAAAATTTCACTTTCATTATTCCCATCTTCAATCTCACAAATCAAGTTCCATACATATATTCAAGATTCTTATCAATTAAAACTACATAGCTTCTGGAAACTATATTGGTATATCTTACTCAACCTCTCCAGTTTTCAGTTTTCACTTCAAACGTGTATGCCCTGCTTCCCGTTTACATTCGCAGCGACCATGAACTGTTAGAGAATCAAAGAAATTTAGCATGCTTCAGATTTTGTCTCTTGTAATCCGCAAACCATGTTAGCTGGAACTGCAACGTCCATCATTTTTGGATATGACAAATTCAAATCTGTTACAAAAGATGCTATCATCAGCAAAGTGAAGACAAAAAGTAAATGAAAGGGAATAGGTAGAAAGGCTTTACTCACTTTGCATAATTTTTTTGAATGTTTCCTGTGAAAAACATTTCACAAAAACATGAGTACTTGAAACTACTTTCAAAAGGAAAAGATAAAGAAACAACAGATTCTCTTATAGCTTATATGTGAAACTTTGTGGAACTCAGTTTTGGCAATGATGCATACAAAGTAAACTCAATGCCTATTCCTATGACACCATACTTAATTCTATATTTGAACAATAAATAAGCAGAAAACAAAATTACACTATCGTCAAGTGTGCTTTGGTCGATTACTATTAGGCAAACACAAGGAACTTTTTTCTTTTTAGAGTTTGCTACTCCAGATCCCCACCCCAGACCCCACTTGTGGAATTACACTGGGTATGTTGTAGTTTTCTACTACAAATAGTTGTTGTCTATTGATTCAGCATATATTTTCCACTTCTTAACTACAGAGACTAAATTTAGTACAATCTTTAAATTAAGGTAAAACTTCTTGCTGGAGAAGTACCTTATCTTTTGATAGGCGTGGATTGTACAGCATCTCCTCTCCCACTGTGCTGACCTGAAAATAAAACATACACACTTGTAAACAAGCAAATGAAACATGCAAATTAACAGTGAAAAAGCAACAAATGTATCCTTACGGTGAACCCTTTGTAGTCATGAGCAGGATATACTAATGCGTCTTTGGGCAATGTGAAAATCTGCTCTCACAAAGTGATGGTGAATCAGAAAGAATCAGAGGAAAAGAAAAGAAGGAACATTCAGCATCATAATACTCTGGGTTTTTTTCCTCTCGAGTTAAAAATACATAGAACAGCTTTTGTGTCCTTGCCTGTGAATGAACTGAATCATACAATTTGTCTGAACTTCCACCCTGTCATAAAGTAAGAAGAATAAGTATCGACATTAAAAGGCGGAATATTTCAAATCCCAATGTTCCACCTCTAACTCTACAAACAAAGACTTCTAAAAGTTTGCAACACAATAATATTCCCTGGAAAACAAGATGAGAAGAAAAATACGGAAGGTTGATGCATTAAGACTCAATACTGTTTAAAACACATATGCCCCAATCCCTAGAAGACTCCCTGTTTGGCCAAGCGGCTAAAAACTACTTATTTTGGAAAGTGCTTTTCGAAAAAATACTTAAGAAGCAGTTTGTGTTTGGGTAATTCACTTGAGAAATGCTTTTGATAAGTAGATTGTGTTTGGCTAATATTCTTTAAAAAGTGTTTTTGAGTGTCAAATTACAAAAAATGACAAGTATCAATGAACGTTGTTTACTATTAAGATTATTTTATAGAGAAAAAATATTTTAAATATCTATATGAAAGACTTTAAATAAGTTTTTACTTTTATTTAATTAAAATTTTAAAATACATATTAAAATTTTCAATTAATATAATACATAGATAAACCAAAAAAAGTATTAAATTTTCATATAATATCAACATGGTGATTTAAATATACTAAAAAACATCAGCCAAAATAAAATTTAAAATCATTTCACAAATTAAAATACAACGAAAAATAAAACAAAGGATTATTAATTAAAAATTAATGGATTAATGAGGGATATACTTGGTACATATGTATTTATGGTAGGAATGTTTTGTCTTGAAAAACAAATCTGTTTCTGCTTCTGCTTTTACTTAAAAATAATTTTACTAATTGGCCAAACACCTCAAATAACCAAAAAAGTGCTTTTTCTAAAAAAAAATAAGCGCTTTTGGTCTTGAAACTGCTTGACCAAACTGGCTCTGAATACTGTTTGGCCAAATAAATTTTACTTTCGCAAGGTACAGGGAAAGTTATTTTAAAGAAAAAAGATAAAGATAAGAGAGTGTAGACCATAGTCAATTGGGGAGAGAATTTGCATCTGAAATTTTGTTCTCAATTCAGTGCCATGTATGGAAGACATCCAAGAAAAGGATGCTACTAGCATGGATTGTAGCTTTCTTTGTCCCACAATCTCAGGTAGGGATATTATCAAGACCAAGTCTGATGTTACCAACAATGACATTTGGCATTATCCTATTATTTTCTAGTCCAATTCCCATAAATAAAGAACATTCTTGGTCTATCTAACCACATTGTTTAGCTTATGAAAGCTAGAAAATCAAAATCTTTTTACCAGAGAAATAAAAATGAGCAGTATGTGTTATCAAACTTTTTCCTTTAATCAAAGGTCCACTAAAATTCAGCAAAAAACAATAGCATATTCCATAGAGAGGATGTACCTGAAAGTCTGTCCTTCCACATCCACGTATCAAAAGGGTATCACCAGTAAAGGCCATCCTTGGCTGAGGTTGATTGGGTCCATCTCCTGTAACATAGGTAACACAGCCTAGTGTATGACCAGGGGTTGCACGAACCTGCAATGGAAGCACTGTTGCATTAGAAAACAGCTCAAAGATGTAGGTACTTTCCAGCCACTATGCCTGCACCACAGCCTACTTTATCCAATAGGACTAGCACAGAAACGGGAAAAGGACATGTTGATAGTCTATACTTGAGAGAGGTAGAAACTGACAGTTATGGGATGGTTCAAAGCTGAGATGAACTACAACAAAGTGCAGTTCAAAGAAAGTTCTAAGGAGATGTATTCACCGTATCATCGATGTCTTCTTACTGAGATGACATGTCACTAACCCGTGCATATCAGTGACTAAAGACCAAACAGGAGTCAACTAATAAGATCATAAGCATTTCTCTCAAAGATATTTGTACCAAGAGTTGAAATTGAGTATCTTAATTATCTCTACTATGAAATGGAAATGAAAGTTAAAGAAATTAAATTTGTCATAATTCCTGAATTCCATGTTGCACTGATGATGTTAAACTTAAACACCCCACCCCCACCCACCAAAAGAAAATCTTTATCAATAAATTGAAATAAACACTCACCAAAAGATCCACTTTTTCCTCTATCAGAAAGTTCTCAAGATGAACCACAGATGCTTGTTTTACGCAGAAACAGTATTTAAAGCACTAACGCTGATATGATATTGGGGACCACTCCAAGCTCAAGACCCTTTACTTGGAGTCAAGCCAAGGAACTCCAAGCGATGTTCATGCACAAAGGAACCTTGGAATCACTTGAAGGGATGCGGACACAAGTATACAACATTTGGAGGATCGCGTGGGAGGACGAAGAGCCGAAAGTCGAGCTGTCACAACCTGCGGCGGCAAATTTGTTTCTACAGAGCTTAGGCTAGAGATTTGTTTCTACAAATTCCAATCCTAGGTTCTTCTTATTTTGAAAATCACAATTCTGAAAATACAAAAAAAAAATGAGTTGTTGGATTTGAGTGTGTTTGTTGATAAATTAGAGTTCTTAGAAGTTGAATCTATCGCATATCCGAAATTGAAGCAATTTGGAGGTGTTTGGAGAAATCACCATTGTTGAACTTGAAGCTTTTTGAAGAACAAGCAATTCGATCTATTGATTTGGTGGCCAATTGATCTCAATTTGTATTGGGCTTTGTTCTCTATATCAAGGAGAGTCTAGATCTGAAATTTGGAAGCAAATTGAGTTGGAATTGGAGTAGTTGGAAATTTGAATCGTTCTTCAATTGTTCATCAAGTTCTTGAGGAAGAAGACCAAAGAAGGGGTGTTTGATCCAAAAACACTAAGGAAAAAGTTGGAAAAGTATTTTTTGGGCCCAAAAATAGCAAAAATCTTATTCAAGTGGGTCCAATTCATTAAAAGTACAAGGAATATTAAGAAATTGGTCAGCCAACAGATCCCAAGGCAAAAATTACGTCATCAACGATTTAGCAGAAAGGCAGTATTTGTGAACCGCAGGTGCAGACGCAGATTATATCTGCGGTTCGCAGATCAAACGCAAGTTGTGACAGAAAATCAGCAAGTCCAGAACACGGTCTGCGAATCGCAGACACTGCTCAGGCGTAGCAGACTGCACTTTTTCAGGTTTTGTGATTTTTTTCGATTCCGAATCCATTTCTTTTCACTTCTTTGATTCTCTAAACTATTTAACATCAAGTAATTACCTATTTGATTGTTAATTAGTTCTCGAATCTCATTCTTCATTTCGTGCAAATTCTTCGTAAGTTTTTCCATTTTATTTCGTTGAACTTCTTTGGCTCCGTCCGTTAGAATTTGAGACATACGTCTTTCTATCGAACAAGAATCCATTCCACCACTAGGCTAAGCAATCCTTGTGTGATTGATCGATCGTAGATTCACTACAACCTTGCAAGAGCACTTGAGTGACGTGAGGAGTAGGCATAATGAGTGACGTGAGGAGTAGGCATAAAGAGTGACGTGAGGACTTTTACTTCTAACTTGTTTGTTGCATTTTGTAGGTACTAGGTCAACCACCGGAGGACAACCCCAAGAAGGGGAGGACCCAATAGCTTTTCTAGCAAGGGAAGTGGCGAGGATGAACTCGGAGATTGTGGCTATGAGAACGGGATTGGATACGATGGGTACTAAGGTGGATAATATGGAGCAATCAAGGAGAATGGGCACTCCCCAATCAGTTGGTGGAGAAGCGAATGTTAGTAATGAATCAAGTCGGAACCCCAACACTTCACCTACTATAACCCCGGGACAATTTCAAGCCTTATGTTATCCACACACTAGCCACATCCCATCAACCTCAATTCCCCCTTCTACACACCCGAATGTTGACGCCTCGGGCCAAGCGGGGCGAACCAATTCCCACACCCAACCACAATTCTATCCACCCTACCAAGATGGACATCTACCACAAGTGGCCCCGAGAGCCACTCAACCTAACAACCCCCAAAATGAACACCCAACCCAACAATCCCCAAATGAACCTATATACATCAACACTACAGAACTTCACCCCGGAGCCATTTCCATACCATTACCAAAATTCCCTTTACGATGAAGGAGTTGAGGAGAATGGAAGATGGTAGGAGAAACCACGAGATGGAAGGAGACACGAGAATGATGTTAATCGGGGACGGGGTGGGCAAAGAGTAGAGGTAGACCTTTTGACCAGCGAGGTAGGTGGCAAGGTCAAGATGACCGAGCACGATGGCAAGATCATGACGACTGGGCAATATGACAAGGTCGGGAAGATAGAGTTGACCATGAACGTAACTTAAATACGATCAAGGTGGAGCTTCCTAGGTTCAAAGGAGGAAGCGATCCAGAAAAGTTCCTAGAGTGGAAGTTGCAAAGATCTTCCTCACCAACAACATTTCGGATGCATTAAAAGCTAAATATGACCTTACACAATTCGAGGGATATGCATCTACGTGGTGGGAATACAAAAGGCGAGAGCGAGCTCAAAGGTACATATTCGATGTTCTGACTTGGAAAGAATTGATTGAGCTCATGGAAGAAAGATATGTGACGCCCGATTATTATCAAAATGTCCTTAAACGGGTGTACATGTTGAGGCAAGGTAGTAAAAGTGCTGAAGAATACTTCGATGAATTTGAAAATTAGAGATTGAAGTCAAAAATTGAGGAGCACTTGAACTACACCATCATCTGGTTTGTAGCCAACTTGAATTATGATATCTCCAAGCCTATGAGGCTCCAATCTTATGCTACACTTGAGGATGCTTTCTATGATGCTACCAAAGTTGAAGCCGATTCAAAAGCGAAGAAATCCTATAAGGCGAAGAGTGTGTCATCCTCATCACGGAGCAAAAGCAAAGATAAATGGGAAAAGCCCAAGACCAACTCTCAAACTTCCAAGCCAAGTTCGACTACAAAGCCAAAGTTGAAAACAAGGCTAAAGGAGGTAACAATGCTAAACCCAACTTTCGTCGTCCTTCTACCATTCAATGTTTCAAGTGTCAATGGAGAGGACATATTACTAGTGAGTGTCCCAATAGAAGATCGATTGTGGCCTTGTTTGATGGAACCGTACGGATGGAGAGGAGAGAGTAGAGGTGAGCGTGAGGGAGGTGGCCCAAAGGGTGAACATGAGGGAGATAGTGAGGAGGATGAGCGGAATTTAGTGGAGAATGTCAATTTAAATTGTGTTTTGAGAAGAATTATGGGTGCTATGAATAGAGAGGAGCTTGACCAACAGGAGAACATTTTTCATACTAGATGCACAATCTTGGATAAGGTGTGTTCCGTAATAATCGTTGGTGGGAATTGTGCAAACGTGGTTAGTACAACTTTGGTTGATCATATGATATTTTCCATCAAGAAACATCCTAGCCCCTATAAGCTTCAATAGTTTAATGATTGTGGAGAGGTGAAGGTGACCAAGCGAGTGATGGTGAATTTTAGCTTTGGCAAATACAAAGATGAGGTTGTGTGTGATGTGGTGCCAATGCAGGCGTGTCATATGTTTCTTGGTAGGCCTTGACAATTCGATAGGGATGCTCAACATAGTGGAAGATCCAATAAATACTCTTTTGTCTTTAGAGGTAAAAAGTACACTCTTACTCCATTGACACCCTATCAAGTTAGTGAAGATTATAGGATTATGAAGGAGCTCCGGGAGAGAATGCAAAAGAAGGAGGTTGAAAAGGAGTCCTTACTTAGTCAAGAGGAGCAAGTGGTGACCAAGGGGAAAACTAAGATGTGTACACTTGCTAAACCAAGTAATTGTTTGAAAGGAGTTGACGAAGGCCATTTCATGGTGTGCCTTGTCAACAAAGATATCTTGTTACATGCTAACTCAGATACTAGCACTTTGCCTAGTATTGTTTCTTCTCTTTTGCAGGAATATGATGGCCTATTTCTGGAGGAGATGCCCAAGGGATTGCCTCCATTGAGGGGCATTGATTTTGTGTCGGGATCCCAAATTCCCAACAAACCGGCATAGAGGAGAAATCCGGAGGAAACAAAAGAGTTGCAAAGGTAAGTTGAGGAACTACTTCACAAAGGGTTAGTGAAGGAGAGCCTTAGCCCATGTACCGTGCCCGTGATACTTGTTCCTAAAAAAGATGGCATGTGGCGGATGTGTGTTGATTGTAGAGCCGTGAACAAGATAATGGTGAAGTATCGACATCCGATTCCTAGGCTTGATGATATGTTGGATGAGCTATGTGGCTCAAGTGTGTTCTCTAAAATTGACCTTCGAAGTGGATATCACCAAATTTGCATGCACCCCGGTGATGAATGGAAGACGACTTTCAAAACCAAGTTTGGCCTTTATGAATGGCTTGTCATGTCATTTGGTCTCTCCAATGCACCTAGCACCTTTATGAGATTAATGAATCATGTGTTGAATCCTTTCATCAACAAGTTTGTCGTCGTTTATTTCGATGACATTCTTATCTATAGCAAGAGCATTGAGGATCATGTGAACCATTTGAAGCAAGTCTTTGAGGTCTTGTTACGAGAGAGGATGTATGTGAATCTCAAGAACTGTTCCTTTTGTGTTGACAGGGTGATATTCTTGGGTTTTGTGGTAAGTGTGAATGGTGTGGAGGTTGATGAAGAGAAGGTGAAATCTATTAGGATTTGGCCAACTCCTAAAAATGCAACTGATGTGAGGAGTTTCCATGGGTTGGCAAGTTTCTATCAGCGATTTGTGAAAGGGTTTAGTACAATTGCCGCTCCCTTAACCAAATTGATCAAGAAAGAAGTGGCCTTTGTTTGGGGAGATGAGCAAGAGAAAGCATTTCAAGAGTTGAAGGCGAAGTTGAGTTCTTCTCCATTGTTGCAATTGTCGGATTTTGAGAAGACCTTTGAGATCGAATGTGACGCTTCGGGTATTGGTAAAGGTGGGGTAATGATGCAAAAGGGTAAACCATTGGCTTACTTTAGTGAAAAGCTAAAGGGAGATTCTTTGAATTACTAACAAGGAATTATATGCCCTTGTGAGGGTGTTGGCTCATTGGCAACACTATCTATGGAACAAGGAATCTGTGATCCGTTCGGATCATGAGTCATTGAAACACTTGAAGGGTCAATACAAGCTTAACAAAAGGCATGCAAAGTGGGTGAAATTCATCGAAACATTTTCCTATGTGATCACTTACAAGAGGGGAAAAGAGAATGTTGTGGCGGATGCTCTATCTAGGCAATTTGTGTTGTTGAATGTCATGACTTCTAAAATGATGGACTTCAAAAGCTTGAAGGAGTTCTACTCCAATGATCCCGATTTCAAAGAGGTATATGAAGAGTTAGCCCAAGGGAAGAGGGTTGACCGGTTCCAACTAGTTGATGGGTTCTTGTTCAAGGAGGGAAGAATATGTGTTCCAATGAGCTCATGAAGGATACTTTTCGTGAAGGAAGCATATAGTGGATGCAAGATGGGTCACTTTGGAGTGTCCAAAATGCTTGATCTCCTCAATGAGCAATTCTATTTGCCCAAGATGAAACATGATGTGGAGAAACTTTGTAGGCAATGTTGGAGTGCAAGCAAGCAAAATCGAAGACTCAGCCTCAAGGTTCGTATACTCCTTTTCCTACTCCTATTGGTCCTTAGATAGACATTTCTATGGATTTTGTGATGGGTCTTCCAAGAACAAAAAGGGGTCATGATAGCATTTTTGTGGTGGTAGATAGGTTCTCTAAAATGTCTCATTTTATACCATGCCATAAATGTGATGATGCTTCTCATGTAGCATCCTTGTTTGTTGCTAATGTGCTTAGATTGCATGGAGTACCTTGCACTATTGTTAGTGATAGGGACTCCAAATCTTAGTCAGTTTTGGAAGTCTTTGGGGTACACTTGGTACCAAGCTTTTGTTCTCTACTTCTTGTCACCCTCAAACGGATGGGCAAACCGAAGTAGTGAATATAGGACTCTTGGGAGCAATGCTTAGGTCTATGATTAGAGGAAAACCCACTTTTTGGGAGAACCGATTGCCTTTGATTGAATTTTCTTACAATAGGTCACTCCATTCCTCTATTGGCAAGACTCTATTTGAAGTGTGTTATGGTTTTAATCCTTTGGTGCCTTTAACCTTAACCCCATTGCCTAGTGATGTTGTTCTGAGCCTAGATGCAAAACAAAGGGCGGCCGAGATGATGAAGATTCATGCCAAGGTGAAGGAGAACATAGAGAAGATCAACACCAAGGTGGCCAAAAGACAAAACTATGGGAGGAATAAGGTGGACTTCCAACCCGATGATTGGGTGTGGATTCACTTTCGGAAAGAAAGATTTCCTCATATGAGTAAAGGCAAATTGTGTCCAAGAGGCGACGGTCCCTTCAAAGTCCTTGAGAAGATCAGCGACAATGCCTACAAGATTGACTTGCCAAGTGAGTATAACGTCCATAATGTTTTCAATGTGAGTGACTTGTCGTCTTGTGTTGTAGGTTCGCCTATGGATTCGAGGACGAATCTTTTCCAAGAAGGGGAGGATGATATGATATCGGGGACCACTCCAAGCTCAAGACCCTTTATTCGGAGTCAAGCCAAGGAACACCAAGCGATGTTCATGCACAAAGGAACCTTGGAAGCACTTGAAGGGATGCAGACACAAGTATACAACATTTGGAGGATCGCGTGGGAGGACGACGAGCCGAAAGTCGAGCTGTAACAACCTGCGGCGCCATCTGTGGCTGTAAATATTGTCATGCGACACCATCTGCGAACCGCAGATGGTGCTAACGGATGATTTTGGTTCCCTTTAGTTATTTGATGCAAAATTGAGGGCTTGGTCACTTTTGGGCCAAGTTTGTAATAATGAAGGGTATAAATATGATACTTAGCCTCATTTTACCCTTAGCTTGTTTTGATGATGAAACTCCTTTGATAGAATTAGTATTGTAGTGTTAGAAATAGCCCTAGTTTCTAGTCTTAGCTTAATTAGTGTAATTGCTTAGTTGTTTTGAGACTTGATTGTGATTCACACTTGAGTTAGCTCACTAGTGGAATCATTCGACTTCATAGATTAGGTGATTTTGTAGTTCATGTCCTTGAGGTCTTTGATTTAATACATCATTGGTTGCTTGGAATAACTACTCTTGTGTTTAATCTTCTATCCTTTTCAATTCCGCATTTGATTCTTAGAGTTTCGCTTTAGAAATCGTATCAAATGCCTATCAAAGAAAACTGACTATCCCAATTAAGTGTCTATGAAGTAATTATATAAAAATATTGCAAGCTCATTCTATATCTAAAATGTGATAGCGACTAGGCCCACAACAACAAAGAGCATTAAAACAATTCCATCTTATCTCAAAATATATTCACATGTTCTCCATGATTACTGATGCTAGAGAAGAATCAGCAAAGGTTAGTAATGATCCTGAATTTGCAAGTTGTTCAAGAACCATTAGGCACGGCCCCATAAATGTTGTTTTAGTACGGTATAAATGTTCAGACATTTAGAACATGGTGATTTTCCTAACATTGAACTAACTTTCCTTGCAAAGGGAAGTGTTTTAGAGAACCATAATCATTGTCATAACTTTTCTACCTCAAAAGAAATTAGGAAAAAACTAAATTCAAATCACTTCTGATGTCTGCATACCTCCAGAAAAATATCACCAAAGTAGATCTTATCACCAGGTTCAACAAAAAGATCAACTTTTGCATTGCTTGCTTTGGAGATGATTGATTTCACACCGGGGAACTTTGTCTGCACGATTGAAAATTAAAATGAACCTTCATAAAATCAACAGGAAAATGGAAAAGCAGTATCAAGCAAATATTCATTCATTAATAAACTAATCAGTTACCAAACTCAAGAAGATTAAGCCCAACCTTGATCAAGCCAGATCCAGTGACATGATCAGCATGTACATGTGTGTTTATAGCATATATAAGCTTCAAGCCCAGTTCTTTAACAAGTGCAAGATCACGATCCGCTGTTTTGTCCACTGGGTCAATCAGCTGCAGTTGAATTACTTTCATCGGTCAATTTTAAATCACAATGTTTAACATAAAGCAATTAGCACATAACGAGAGGTGTTTACAATTAATTGAAGTATTGAACTAAATCAATCGTAGTTCCTTCCATTTTCAAGACATATGCAATGATAATTAAAAGCTGAACTCATAGATATTGATGAATAATATAATTATAGACATGACGCAGTATAATGAATTCCGTGCTACAGTTCACCTGATGGTCACCCTAGCAGAACATTGAAAAGTCCTATAAATAAGCTGCACTAACTTCACTGTCTCCTTGTTTGACTTTTCAATCCATCATTATCTGGGATTTAAATACCACTCCATTAACTGATTAAGTCATGAAATTTCATTTGGTCTAGCTATCAATAGCAAACATGATATCAATTAAAGGCTGATACAAAAAAAAAAAGTGTACTACCTTAGTTTAAGTTCTTTAAATAAGTTCTCTCCTTTTCTATTTCCACCCTTTATGTATTTATATAAGAACATTATCACCTATTTTCATTTACATGACCCCAGTTGGCCTTGCACTTCAGAGGAGTTCAAAAAAGTTACAAGATTTTCATCAGATTTTGGGTTTATTCCAAATGTTGACCAGAAAAAGCAGCTTCAATATATGTATGGAGTAGCTATGTTGCTAGGACTCTCCGAAAATATTACCCCACCCGTGTTGGATCGTCCAAAACTGCACTACTTTTGAAGGATCTGAGACATCCATCCACATTTTTTAAGAGTCCGAGCAACATGGTGGAGTAGTAAACTAAACTCATAACGGCATGAATCAGGTGCAGAGTTAGAAGAATATGCTTTATGCACCGGGATGCCTTTTAACCTAATAGATTTAGTCCAAATATTGTATTTTTATTAAGAAATTCACTAAATGTATGCTAAAATTAAATTCAAACCCAAGTTTTTAACACCTGATACCGCTATTCTAGAATTTAAAATCAATAAAGTTTAAATTCTGGTACAGTACTCCCTCCGTCCTGGTTGACCAATTTTTAGAGTCAAACAAATCTTTCTTTGACTTAATTCAAATATAAATTCTTTGAGTATTTTATATTAAAATTTAAATTTAAAAACTACATAAAATTGGCACAGGGAGTAACATGTAAGCATGGCAGAAAATTCGTTAGATAATTACAACTCCTCGTAACCCCGTAACCCCAAATTGCACACACCAAATTCAAATCAAAATTAAAGATGCTAAGTATAATAAAGAGGGGGCAAATAAGTAAATTTACCAGAGCGGGCTTTTGCGGGTGCAAAGCATCAGCAAGAAGGTAAGTATATGTGGACGATTCCTTCTCGAAAAGCTGACGAAAAATGAGCTTAAGGCTGTGATTAGCACAAGATGACGTCATTAGAGAAGCTAATTGGGGTTTGAAGGATTGAATAAAAGTGGCGTCCAACAATCGATAACTTGGGAATCTCAGCATCATAAATTAAAGAATCCCCCGGGCATTATAAAGGTTGTTCATTTCGATTATTATGGGCTTTGGGGACAATAATTGGACCCTGTTTTTCACAGTGGCCTCCATTGTCAGCAAGCTTAACCATTGCTAATGATGACACATCTGAAATTCAATTAACTTGGGATTTAAGCCTAATGGCTAATGGCTAGTCCCAATCCCAAATAGTTACTACTCCCTCTCTTGCATAATAAGTCTCCACTTATCCAAAAACACACATATAAAGAAAATAATATGTCTTGTCAATTTTTATCTAAAAATATAATAGGATTAATTTATTTCTTGAATTCGTGAAGTAACACTTATTATAGAATGGAGAAAACTTAAATTGATAACCTAATTACAAAAACTAGGGCTGGGCAAAAAATCTGGAGAATCGAAAAAATCGATTATGTTTCGATTTGGTTAAAAACAATTTAAAAAATGGGTTTTTATAAAAAAATCGAATCTGAATTTGTAATTAATTCGGTTCGGTTCCTTTGAATTATTGATGCACCGAACCGAAAAATCGGGGCATATTTGTAATTAACCATATCCAATATAAATTAAAAGTGGAACCTTTGCCCTAACCCCGAAATCGTTTTGGACTTTTGGTCGATGTGCAGACAGAGTGCCGATGGGCGATGTGCTACTGCTATTGCTATCTCTCTTACACTTTTCCTAAAACGTTTTGGTCTGGATCTGTTCATAACGAGAGAATAGATTCGAGCTTTGAGGCCCCAACCCGACGTCCCGTTCACTGCCAGTGCCACCACAAAAGATAAATCCAATCCTTTTACTCATTTCTTTCTCTCGTTTGGAGAAGCTATGAATTAGGCGGTTTGTATTCACTTATGTTGTTAAAGTCATGTTCGACTGTTCGTTGCTCTAAGTTTAAGGTCATTTTTTGTTGTGTATTATTTAAAATTTTGATTTCTCATCTGTTTCATGTTATGTTTGAACTATGTTTGTTGAAACATTATGGAGAAGCTATGAACTACGCGTTTTGTATTCACTGATGTTGTTAAAGTCATGTTCGATTGTTCGTTAGTTTAAGGTCATTTTTGGCTGTGTATTATTTAAAATTCTGATCTCTCGTCTGTTTCATGCTATGTTTGAACAATGTTTGTCGAAACATTATGGAGAAGCTATGAATTAGGCGTTTTGTATTTACTGATGTTGTTAAAGTCATGTTCGGCTGTTCGTTGCTCCAAGTTTAAGGTCTTTTTTGGCTGTGTATTATTTAAAATTCTGATTTCTCATATGTTTCATGCTATGTTTGAACCATGTTTGTCGAAACATTATGGAGAAGCTATGAATTAGGCGTTTTGTATTCACTGATGTTGTTAAAGTCATGTTCGATTGTTCGTTGCTCTAAGTTTAAGGTAATTTTTGGCTTTGTATTATTTAAAATTCTGATTTCTCATCTGTTTCATGCTATGTTTGAACCATGTTTGTCGAAACATTATGGAGAAGCTATGACTTAGGCGTTTTGTATTCACTGATATTGTTAAAGTCATGTTCGACTGTTCGTTGTTCTAAGTTTAAGATCATTTTTGGCTGTGTATTATTTAAAATTCTGATTTCTCATTTGTTTCACGCTATGTTTGAACCATGTTTGTCGAAATATTATGGAGAAGCTATGAATTAGACGTTTTGTATTCACTGATATTGTTAAAGTCATGTTCGATTGTTCGTTGCTCTAAGTTTAAGGTCATTTTTGGCTTTGTATTATTTAAAATTCTGATTTCTCATCTGTTTCATGCTATGTTTGAATGATGTTTGTCGAAACATTATCTAAAGTCATTGTATTCACTGACGTATGATGTTTTATATTCACTGTGTATTTGACAAAATGCTCATGAACTCTCTAATATTGTAGATGATGACCCAAATAGTGGTGTGGGTAGTAGTTCATATGTTTAGTTAAGTGAAGTTTGTGATAGTGGAAGCAATAGAAAAGAATCAATTGACCCTTTTCAACTATTTAAAAAGATGAAAGTAACTGAAAATGATGATTTTGGGGTGAAGAATGATGTTGAGAAATATTTGTCAGATCGGAATGAAAGTCCTAATGATCCAAATTTTGATCTTTTAAGTTGGTGGAAGATGTATTCGTCTAGGTATCCGACTTTGTTAAAGATTGCCAAAGATATTTTGACAATTCTTGTGTCTACCGTGGCTTCAGAATCGACATTTAGCATGAGGAGCGCATTCTTGACCCTTTTAGGAGTACATTAACTCATAAGACAGTTGAGACATTAATTTACACACAGAGTTTGCTTCGCTCAACTCTTATAGGAGAACAAATTGTGCAAACAACCGAAGAAGAAACTAAGTTTTATGAAGAAGTTGAATTGAGTAACAATACTGTTTTTAATAAATTGTTTTTAATAGAATGATTATACTTTAATATTTTATTTATTATATTGACGTTTTGGCAAATTGTATGTAGACTTTGAGAAACTTTCAATCGTACTGCAATCACAAGAAGTAGAACAACCACAAGTAGTGGATGACTTGACAATTGATTGATATTAGCGTCATAATGGTAAAGTTCTCAAATCTACATTCCTTCAAATTAGTTTTTGTTGTTAGTATCTATCTGCATTTGACTCATAGCAGTCTTAGTTTATTTTTTGCTGTTGAAACACTATTTTTTTTTGTTGGAACGCTGCATTTTGCTGCTGAAATATTAGTTTTTGCTGTTGGAACGCTGCATGTTTAAATTTAATGCTGAAATTTGCTGATGCAGTTCCTGTTGCTGAAATTTGCTGATGTTGATGTTTAAAAAAACAGAAATCATTTGCTGCTGTTGCAAGGTAGAAGTGGAAGGTTTTGATGCTGATGCTGATGTTTAAAAAAACAGAAATCAATTGTTGATGCTGATGTTTAAAAAAATAGAAACCATTTGATGCTTATGTTTAAAAAAACAGAAACCATTTAATTTAGAATTTTTTACATATTTTAAGAATGTATGTGATGCAGACTTTATGTTTTTGGACTTTAAATTATTTTTTGGACTTTATATTTGAATTGTAAAAACTGATATAAATCGATACGTTCAGCGATATAAACCAATATATCGATTTTTTTAAAAAAAAGTTTGATTCGATTTTTATTTTTAAAAAATGAATTTTATTCGATTCATATTATTTTGATACAAAACTGAACCGAATTGATATACGCCCACTCCTAACAAGAACTATGACTAACATGCTATGATAACTTATTGTTATAAAATTTACAGGCACACTAGAATTTTAAATTCACAGGATTTGGATATTAATATTTTTTGTTTCATAAGTTCTGAATAAATTATTTAGATTAAAAATAATTTTTTTAATATAAAATGAGAGTCAAAGTTAGTGAATTTTGCTAAATCCATAATCTGAGTTATTTTTGGAGCGTCACATTGCAAATGACGTGTTAATTGCATTTTATAACCCTAAAATTTACTCATACGTAGGCGTTTGGTCATGAAAACTAAATATTTTTTACTTTATTTGAAATTTTCAAGTTGGAGTTGAGGATGGAGTTGAGGATGGTTATAGTTTTTACAAAACCTATTTGGTAGTTTGAATGTATTGAAAGTGAAAATAACATTTTAGGTGCTTTTAAAATTTCAAACACAACTTCAAGTTGCATTTATAATTTTTATGATCAAATGCAGATTTTCAAATAAATTGAAAAAAGTGAAAATTTATCATGGCCAAATGGGTTCAGTGTGATTCTTCTATTGGATAATATTTTTCTTGGGAAACATAATTTTATCAATTTAATTTTGTTTTCCAGAACAGTTTAATACTTTCTCCGTCTTAAATTATTTATTAATTTTTTATTACACGTCATTTAAAAAATATTGATTGGGGGTATTTGTTTTATTTTACCCATTATTTATGTTTAAGTTATAATCTCTATTCATTAAATGTTTACTCTATTTATGTGTCACCTTCATTAAATGATAAAGAATAAAATGGAGAAAAAATAATTAATTATGTTTTAAACTTCTAAAATAATAAATAATTTGAAATAACTATTTTTAATTACTATGATAAATAATTTGGGGAGAGCGAGTATTTAACAGGACAAGAGACGATAATCACTAGTGGTGGAGTATTAACTAGGCCTGGCGATGGTAGGGATCGGTCTGGCGGGCAGGCTGGCGGGTCGGGAGTCGAGGTCGGGCGGGGACGGGCGAAGGGTCGGGGTCAGTGCAGCGGGGTCAGATGCAGCGGGACTTGCTCGATCCGTCCGATCGATCGGAATCGAGGTGAAGCGGGTCGGCGGGTTTCCTTTTTTTTTTAAATAACATATGTATAAAAAAAACTCAATAAACAAGACAAGATAGTGTAATAAAAACATCACAATGTTGTTTTTGTGCCTCTTATATTATTTAATAGACATATGATTTTTTTGTAATACAAATACAATTGTCTAAAAAGTAAAATCTAAATTGCAACTTTGTGGTGTTGTCCAAAAGTTGCAAATTACATAATAAAATTGCAATTAAAAAAATTACGTTCTCAAAAAAATCTGTTCTAATTGCTTGATGATTTCCTGTGGTTCTTCGGTTGAA
Organism: Anisodus acutangulus; assembly: GCA_029783415.1. Classification (NCBI taxonomy): domain Eukaryota; kingdom Viridiplantae; phylum Streptophyta; class Magnoliopsida; order Solanales; family Solanaceae; genus Anisodus; species Anisodus acutangulus. The sequence goes on from CM056508.1 coordinate 8,364,427, forward strand.
ATTGGTATTTGTTGGTCAAATTGATCTACGTCGCTTCCACCACCTTCGGATAAGATTTCGTTGTAGTTTTCGTCTTCTTCTTCGTTGATCTCCGGTTGACCGCACCTTCTCCGCTCCGCTCGTGTCCAATCTCTGAATAATACTGCAATTTTCAAGCTGTCTCCGGCTAATGAGTGTCTGTGGTCTCCTATTTGATATCTGCCAACAGAAAAAAAGCTTTCAGACGCAGTTGATGACGCTTGAATGTTCAAAACATCTCAGGTCATCAATGAAAGTGTCGGAAAGGTCTTCTCAGTCCCCCTCCAGTATTTCAACAAGTCTTCATGTCCATCTTCATTGATAACTTCTTGGTACGGTACAGAACCCTGCAAAACAAAAATATCCAACTCGCTAATTTGGTTAGTAGTAGAGGTACGGCCGCACATTCTATTTCTAAGGCTTTCAATACTAGCCGCAGAAACAACATGTCTTTTGTGAGGTTGTGTTGAAGATGAAGAAGATGGTATGGAAGCCGGTAAGTTACTAGCATTTTCTTGTTGATAAAATCTATATATTTTTTTGCATTGGTGTTCTACGCTAGACAACACTTCTTCTTTAGTTTGTTCAATAGGTGGTGGGTGATTTAGATTTTTAGAAATTGGAGGTGGTAGTACTTCTATACAATCTTAAATAGTTTCAATTAGTGATTTAGTACCGTCTATTTTAATAGTAGGATTTAAAACAGAACCAATAATATAAATAGTGAAAATAGGAATAAAATATTTTTTTATTTTGACAAACATTTTTTAATAGCTGCCTTATAAGCTGGTTTTTCCATATATTCACTAAGTAATAAAAATATTAGAGTTATATAAAACAACATAGTTGAAATAGTAGGATAATATTTACCGGAAAATTCTTTTGTTGCTTGAAAAAATTTCTCTAAAAATACAATAAGTTCAAAAAAATTTACCCAATCACTATCTAAAATCATATCAGTTGAATTTTTATTATGAGAGTTAAAAAATAAAGTTATAGGTTTTCTATAGTCATAAGCAACAAGTAGTTGCTCGTATAAAGAATTCCACCTAGTGGATACTTCTTGTGGAATTTTTCTATAAGATAGTCCACAATCGTGACAAGTTTTTTTATATTCTTTTCTACGTTGTACTTTATTACTTTTAAAAATAAAGTTTATAGCAAATTGTATTTTACTAAGAATGTCTTCAAAAAGTGATAGACCATCCTTTACAATTAAGTTATATATATGGCACGCGCATTTTATATGAAAATGATTTGGAAAAGATGGAGTTAAACTATTTTTTAAAATTGTAATTGCGTAATTGTTAGAAGAAGCGTTATCTAATGTAATAGTCATAATTTTATCGGTTATTAGTAATAATGGCACACTTGATAAATATTATACGCAATAAAAGTACCCGGTGTGCCTATCATCTATATATCTATACGCTAAAATACGTTTTGCATAGACCATTTATAATCTATCCAATGACAAAGTTCTGATTAAATAATCATGGTCGTTAGTACTACGACCTATATCAGACGTGATAGATACTTTGCCATTAAAATGATATAATGAATAACGTAAATATTGTTGATATTCATGCGCGAATTTAAATACATCTCTCTTAACAGTTGATCTAGGAAAACCGTTAAAAGCAGGATTATATATATCTCTAATGTAATGAATAAATCGGGAGATAAAGAAAATGAAAAAGGCAAACCCTCCACAGCAACTAATTTTGATATTGCTTCTCTATCTCTATGTTTATTGTATTTAGAGCCTACAATTCCCCCCGTCATAGGGTTAATTTGACCCTGTACTTGGTCCGGGATAGTATCAGTATGTGAACATTGTCCCGATGGAGCGGGCGTTTGCGCACCCGGTTTTGAAGCCTGGTATTGGGCATTCCTAGCTAGATGAGCACTTACTATGTGTCTAATTAAACCCCCCCGTCCCACCGTGACCTTTTTCAGTTTTAAATTTTAAAACATTTTTACAAATTTTACATATAGCTACTTGATTCTCTACGTCCCTATCAAAAAATATCCATGCATCTGATTTTAATAGTCGTTTTGCTGGACCTCGTCTCATACTAGGGGGAATAGGAGGTATTTCAGTTGAAGGTGCGCTAGTGGGTGTGTTGTCATCAACATTAGTGGGTGTATCATCTAGATCATCGTCTAAATTAAAGTCTTCTTGAGTTCCAGAAAATAGGTCCTCGTCTAAATCTAATGGTATTGTAGGAAAATGTTGAGTATCAACAAAATCATCTTGTGTAGGAATAGGATGACTAGAAGAAGTACCCTTGCCCTGATTGCCTCTACTAGAAGAAGCACCCTTACCCTTAAACATACCTCTTAATCCTTCCATTTTAATTATGATAAAAAATAATTAAAGATAATAAAATTAAGTGCGCTAAATAAAATAAACAGACAATAATAATTTAATGAAGGAACGAATGTACCAAACGCCGACGTGTAATCGAGAGGTTGAAAATTGAAACTTTGCTCGATGGAAGATCCTCAAGCTAGTTGCCAACTTCACTCCCAATTCCCAAATGAATAAATAAAATTGAATATTTAGTAAACAATGTAGACTTGTAGAGAGATATATTGAGAGATTGTAAGAAGATTTGTGAGAAAGATGAAGAGAAAATGAGTTATTTATAGTTGGAAAATTGGGTTAAAGTGTAAATATAATAACTTATGGATTAAAAATAAATATTAAGGGGTAGGGGGTTGGGGGAGGGGGAGGCCTAAAATGACCTTTGGCCAATAGCCAAAATCTAAAATGGTCGTTGGTGCAACGGTCATATTTGCAAAGGGGGGACAAAGGGCGGGCTCGGGGTCGGGCTCGAAACGGGCTCGGGGCGGGGTCGGGTCTGGCGAACCTGGGGCGGGCTCGGGTCTGGCGGGATGAGACATTGTCCCGTCCCGAGTTCGAGTCCCGCTACCGTTTTTTTTTTACGCGGGGTCGGGGCTGGCTCGGGACGGGGTCGGGTCGGGGTCGGGCCGTCCCGGCCCACTGGCCACCCTTAGTATTAACTTTCATTTACTTATGTTTGTTGTCCAATGAACAGAATCCATTTGTTTTCGACTTTTCCTCCTAAAGAATTGTTTTTATTTGTTTCGACCGACCTTTTACTAACATGCTCTAAACCAAGATATTGCATAGATAAAACGTCATAATGTTATGATTTTGAGCTTTAGCTTGCTTATAATTTTCTAAACGTAAAAAGTCATATTTATCCATGTACTTTAAAAAAAAGTTATATTTATCCTTCGTTATTGTTATGAAATACATCTCTTTTGTATGAATGTCCATTCACATTTACTAACATTTTGTATGTTACATGTACCTATTAATTTGGGCACTTAATATTTGTAACCTCCATTGGGTGGTTTCATTCTATAAATTGGGAGGTTATTCACATTTGAAGGATGAAAAATATACACTTGAAATAAGAAGAAAGTCTCATCCTCCTCTCCACTTTTTTGTCTACATCTCTTGTCTTATATTGATATTGCTATCATTTTATAACACGTTATCACCACGAAACTCTGTCATCTTGAGCAGATATGTTGGAAAGACTAAAGCAATTTCCAGATAAGTATCATATTATCTAGTATTTTCATTATGTTTATTTATGTATAAAAGAACATGTATGTTTACTGACTATCCATGATAACTATCTATCTGACCGTGGTTATCCATGTATAGATATTACACCTCTCCCTTTTTCCATTTCTTGAAATCTGGTTGCTGAAATTTTCATGTCTATTTCCTAATTTATTGGAAATTAATGTTATGGTTCTTTGGTCCTTCGTTTCTTTTTGGGTTGAAATCAAAAGGATCACCTTTCATTAGTTTTGTTATAATAAAATTTATTTGTGTGTATAATCATCAGAAGTTGTAATGTTTTTATAGGTCTATTATGATTACAATTAAAGATGTGTTAGAGAAAAATTCTCTACATCATATGTATGCCTCAATTTGTTCATGAAGTAGCAATATCTTAAAAGATACTAAGCATGCTTAAGGCGCGTTCTTATATATGCCTCGATTTGCTCCTGAAGTAGCAAAATCTTAAAGAAGTTCCAAGTTATCATTACTTGATATGTTTAAGGCACATTGAGATATGTTCAATTCCTGAAGAATGAGAACTTTTGATAAATGTTATAAGTACTGATCCATTCCCTGAAGTGAATGTGATGATTAGTAAAGATTATAAAGATATACATGCTCTTTATTGTGAAAATATCACGACCCACCTCCATAAGACGTAGGATAATTGAGAAATAATATTCTAAATATTTTATACTTTACTCCCGAAGTAGCAAACCCAGAAATTTGCTCCCGATGTAGCAAATTTTAAACTCTACTCCGGAAGTAGTAGAACTTTGAAAGTAGTAAAACTTTGAATTTACTCCTGAAGTGGTAAATCTTTGAACTTCACTTCCGAAGTAGTAGAACTCTAAAATTTACTCCTGAAGTAGTAAGATTTTAAACATTACTCTAGTAAAACTTTAAACTTTACTCTTGAAGTAGTAAAATTTTAAACTGTATTATCGAAATGATAAGATTTTGAACTTTACTCTTGAATAACTTTGTAGATTATAACAGTGCTCTGGTTGGTCATCAAAATTTGGCATGCTTACTTTTTCATTCAAAACTATTTGTATATGTACCAAGCCAAAAAGATCATGCTACTGCTACAACTTGATTCATATGAAATAGTCGCAGAATCTATGCTTAAAAGAATGATCTAGTCACATAATTATTATTATTTTTAAAATTATTTTAAATGTTTTAGCAGATTGTTATACCTATGGTATTTATGTTGTGTAATTATTACCTCAAATCTAATAAGCACCATATTTCTGCCAGTTATACTATTTGTTCAAAGTGAGTTTATAATATTTGAAGATCCAAGTAATGTTGAATGACCTAATGACAGTATGACAATTTATTTGTTCATTTTTCTTTATAATACTCGTACATGAACTCTAAAATATAGTGAATGCTCTATATTTAGGGGGTGAGATTATTCATTTATAATTTTTTGCTCATTTTATTGCTTGGTATATTATTTGCATAATCTAAGTGGAACAAGCAGTATGACAAGATTATCACCGCCTTGAACCATGATTCAATTAGTCATAACTTCAAATTTGCATTTCAGTGATTATCTAATAAAAACGATCTTTAAATTTGTCTATGCTATATGTGTTTGAGTGGAATATTGGAGGCTCTTGAAGAGCTTATAAATTATTACGTCTTTCATCATACATCGTAATATATAAAGTTATTGATTTCCCCGAAGGAAATAAACATCAATGTATCTCTTCCTGAAGGATGTGATTACCGCTTTGATACAAAATATTCAGATCCTAATGGCTAATCTCCCTGAAGGAGACATTAAAATACTGAAGTTTAGAACTTAGTGTTTGTTTTTCATTGTTTATGAATTTACAATTATTTTTAAATGTCCATTTTACTTTTGTTTTTTTTTCATGACATCAGAAATATCTAATCAAAATTTCTTTTATGATACCATCAATATCTAAGCAATATTTGGTTGTACAAAATTAACGATCAAGTGCTTCAGAAGAGTTAACTATTTATCTAGAAGATCATGACACCAATAGTGTCCAAACAATATGTGTGATTATGGATAATAAAATAGAGGCTCCTGAAGAGCTTATATACTATTGTGTCATTCGTTCTAGATTATAAAAAGTTGTTATGATCGAAACAAAAGTTGTAGAAAAATCCGAAGTTTACTAAAGTAAATGGCTATCACATTGAAGCTATAAATGATTAGATGACTAAATATCTACAAAATCATAGTGATAAGAAATATGTATTTGAAAGGTTACTTTCTTTATTCTCAAAATTGTATTACACAAATATAAGCATGATGAAATCACATGTCACGATAAACCATAAGTTTATTGTACAAAATAGAATTCATGTTATAGTAAATCAGAAGTTTACTAAAACAAATAACACATGACATGGTAAACTTGAAGTTTACTAGTACAAATAATTTTATCAATTGACGTGACAATTTTGGTTGTCCTGATTTAAATTTGATGTGCTAAGTTTGTATTCAGAATATATTGAAAAACTAGAAGATTCTTCAAGAATTAATTTGATTGTTCTCATGATAAGTTGATTACACAAACTAATGTTAGGATTGAATTTTCTAAATTCTGAAAAATATAAAAGGTGAATAAGGGCCCGTTCACCTGTTATGTGATGTCTTAAATAGATGCATCGATAAGACGGTCACATGTGCATTTATTGTCAACCTGCAGTTTGACATTTACAAAGTTACTTGCTCAAAGTAATTGAGTTGAGAGCATAATCTTCAGATTATGTAATCAAGATAATTCATCTTGTTAATGTTGGTATATATTCAAGCTAGTTTAGCATTGAATGCCTCTGAAAAATAGCTAAACCATTGCGAATGAGAACAAAACTTCACGTCTTGATCTAAAATATGATATATTACATACAACATCACTTGTATGCTTCAGACTAATAAATTATGATAAATTCTCCCTTCATAATTGGTTCAAGGTCAGGAACCAATTATTTTCATCTAATAGTTTTGTTGTGCGGTATATGATTAATGAATCTACCACGATGCACACAAATGGATTCCCCAAAAAGGTGAAAATGTATGTTAGTTTTTCTAACATAAGGGTAGAGAGAATAAATAGCTAAGAAATATATTGTGAATTATCATCAGTATGATCCTCGTTCAAACGATAATTCAAGTCAAATACTAGAATCATTTGCTGACCCAACTATTCCATATTTCAGCTGCAAGATGCTTCTAAATGTCCATGAAGGACAGGGTTTACAACATGTGTGAAGCATGGTAGACAAATCGATTTCAAACGCAATAATCCTTGAAAATGAGAGGAGCAAATGATCAAAATGATCATAATAAAGAGGCAATGTGCTCTTGAAGAGCCTACGACATAACACTTCATAACACCTCATACGAGGTTCAGGTATCTGAAAAATAATAAAGTGATAATATCTCAATAAGTTATGTCTAATTGCAAACCGATACAAACGTATATCTCGTTGACGATATATTTGATACAATATAGTGTGCAATATTGTACAATATTATGATGATCTAAATTCTACGTCTCTTAAAGCACGTTGATGTAGAAATAATTATCCAGTAGATGTATCTTGGTAAGGGTAAATTTATTGGACATGCAGTCCTGACATTAGAAGATGTCATGTAAATGAAAATTGTCTCAGTCTATATGGCTCACGTGATAAAATTATATGATTTTTTGAAGGATTCAAAATGCCTGAAGCATATACAAGTTATTGAAAAACTTGTTTGTAATCCTTGAACGGATTAAATGAACTAAGGTTGATGTACTGAAATCACCTTAATAAATATTTATTGATGAAAGGGTACAAAAATGACTATGTTTAACCTCTTCCCTTTATGATATTCGAAATCTTTCATAAGGTTGTACAAGTTGCTGACTTGAATGTGATTGGAGATTCGAAGAGTTTCCGAAAAGCAGTATATTACATGCTAAAAGAAGTTGAAATGAGAAAATTAGATTGGTTCTGAAGTACCATATATTTGTTCAATTGATGCATTTATTTATCTTTCTATAACTATGAGCATGATATAATTTCTTCCTTACACGGAGATATTGCAATAAGATCAATTGCATATTGTCGATTTGATGAGAGAATTTTTCCAAAATTAGGGGGAGAGAATAATAAAAAAAAAAGGAAATTTTGTGAAAAATTCATCATCGTCTCATCTTGATCCACGTGCTTCTATTTATGAGCAAGAAAGATTATTCACTTGCAGAAAATAGAAAATCAAATGCCAGACGCATTTACAGATTTGAAATGGATTATCAAATCACATATTCCTGTAGAGAATGTATCAATTCGGATTGATGTCCCTGTAAGACTATCTACTAGTGTCATAGCAAATGAGTCCAAAGCATGCCTGAAGCGTGATAGATCATTGGGTTCTAAGGATCGAAATCCTAGAAAAGGAAAATAAATGGTCAAGATGACACTAAGAAAGAATCTCATAAAGAGATGCAAGATTTGATCAATCCTGATATTTTTGAACAAATCAATGAACCGCAAACTCAAGAAAATGAAGAAATATCAATAAATCTAATTGATGGAGGATTCATAAAAGGAGAAAGGACAAAGCACATTTCACCAAAGTTGTTCTTGCAACACGAGCTTCAAAAAATAGTTATATCAACGTGCAACAAATTCGTTCAAGTGATACTATGACTGATTTGTTCACTAAGTCTCTATCAATTGCTATTTTTGAGAAGATGGTGCACAAGATTGGAATGCAAAAGACTCAAGCATTTGGACTGAAGTTCTCATCATGGGGGAGTTAATACATGTTGTACTCTTTTTTCCGTATAAGGTTTTGTCCCACTGGGTTTTCCTTGTAAGTTTTTTAATGAGGCAACCAAAATATGTATTATTAGAAAAGTGTACTCTTTTTCCTTCACTAGAATCCCCCCCCCCCCACTCCCCCTGAATTTTTGTCTATTAAGGTTTTAATGAAGCACACTATCTATGGACATCCAAGGGGAGTGTTATGAAACACATATCCTTTATATGGATGTCCATACACATTCACTAACATTTTGTATGTTACATGTGCCTATTAATTTGGGTACTTAATATTTGTAATCTCCATTGGGTGGTTACATGTACTTATTAATTTGAGCACTTAATATTTGTAATCTCCATTGGGTGGTTACATGTACCTATTAATATGGGTACTTAATATTTGTAATATTCATTGAGTGGTTTCATCCTATAAATTGAAAGATTATTCACCTTTGAAGAATGAAAAATATACACTTGAAATAAGAAGAAAATTTCCTCCTCCTCTCCACTTCTTTGTCTACATCTCGTCTTATATTGCTATGATTTTATAACAATTATATTTTTTGATATATTTGTCATTGGTTATATTTTTTTGATATACAACTTTAGAGCCATATTTACCTTGAACCGCTAGTTCCCTTGTCCCCACCTCTATCATCCTACGTGCCTGTACGTGAATATTTATTTATCACAAATTAAATTTTATCATATTAAAACCCGACACAATCCATATTAAACCGGCCCACCCATCCAACAAAACTGACCCAACAAAAATACATGAATTCGTGGTGGGTTTTGCACAGCAACTTCACCTTCAACCCCACTACTAGTTCCAGCAATACTAAGGTTACGAATTTATGATGAACCAAGCATTAATTACTCAAATGTCTTCTTTTTTTAATTCTCTTGTTAATTAATTCCTCAATTTTCCTTCTTGGCAATGACTTGGCCATGGTGTGGGTGGTGCCGGTATCAGGGCGGAGTGTGGGCAGTGGTCGGTGGCATTAGGAGGAAAATGATATGGATTGGGTGGGGAGCTCATCCAGTCAAGAAGAAAAACGGAATGCACTATACTTTTCAAATTCCATACACCAATTACTAGTTGTTAGCGGCAGCGGATTGAATTGAAATCTCTTATTTATTTAGTGTTGTTGGAGTGAAGAAGATAACGGAGTGTCGGTTACAGAGGCGGTAGCGGAGCCGGTGATGGAAAAGACAGTTGAAATGTTGGGTTTGGAATATGCAAGTTGGGTCGTTGTCGGGTTTTAATATGACAAAATTTAATTTATGATAAATAAATAATGTAGGCGCCACGTAGTCACCACATAAGATGATAGAAGTGGGAACAAGAGAACTAATGGTTAGGGTAAATATGACCTAAAGTTGGATAGAAAGGCAAATATATTAAAGAAGTATAACGAATTACAAATATAATTTTTTTTTGAAAGTATAAGGGCAAATATGACCCTTTTCGTTTTTTAAATCATAATCTCATCTTAAAAAAATTGTTGGACAAACTTATATGAGGCACAAATTTTAGTTGTAATGTGCACCTAAGTTAATTTTGTTTATAAGGTAAGAGTGAGATATTTCAATAAATTACAAATAATGACGATAATGTAATGTGTTGTCTATTGGGATAAACTAACAATTGTGTATAGGGTAAAAATTTGTATGAGACAATTGTATAAATTACGATGGGGCAAGTGACAGATAGTGTTAGAGTCAAGTCTATGTCAGTCTGAGGCGATGCAAGCAGGATCAGAATCGTCGTACGTACACATAATACCGATAATTCAGAAGGTCGGGTGAACCATTTAAATTACAACGGACGGTCGTTACTAGACCGATCGTACAACTTTCAACGGAGCATTAATGACATTTATAGAGACACTAATTGTCCAATTATTATAGCATTAATTCTATAATGTATTTATGAATGCATATATCGTGGGTGTGTGTACCCAAGATCTCATGTATAAATATGTCACATTATTCCATTGTAAACCAGGATAGGCAAGTTACTACAATATATTTTATAATATTTTTCTCAATTACAACACTTTTATACTAGTCTGAGAGACTTTGCGCAAAAGCTCACACAAGGCTCATGCTAATTATTTTTTACTTTGTCTTAATATTATTTATTAGCATTGTATTTTATTTAATATTATTATCAGATCAGTCACTTGAGATTCACGTGTCCTTGATCAATTATACAAATTCAACTATAACTTTTTACGGGTAAACAAATTGTATAAAAAATATCGGTTACCTAATCATGATCAAACTTAGTTGTCTTTTGATAGTATTAACAACATATTTTTAAATTGATCAAAACATAGAACTTTCGTTTATGAAACGGAACTAATGAATAGTTGAACAAATTCACTGTTTTCGACTTGTGATATGTCTTATATTCCTGCCTCGTAGACCATTCCATAGTCATAACTAATTTATAACCCAAAGCTTATTCCCAGTAGCGAGTAGACAGTAATAAAAAAATTTTCCTAAAGAGATTTTTTAAGCTGAATTTATTTTATATAAACTTGGGGCAATATTTCAAGGCCATCCATAATGTCCTATTTTTGCAATTCAATCGCTCTAATACGCTCATTCGCACAAATGCACTTATTTTGGGGTGATTTTAAATTTTTTCCTTTTAAAATTTTTGGCATGACATAATTTAAAATTCGCAAGACATATTTTATGTGTAACTTCAGCATATATATATTATAACATACACACAAATTATGGCGGACAAAGCAAACTTTCAACAATCAACATAATCTGAAAAATAATATAATTTGAAAAACAACATAATTTGAGATTTCGTTCGGCATAGTGTACGTTTGACTTTGGCATATGTATCATAACATTCACACAAGTTATGTCAGATATGACATAATTTTCAACATTCAGCAAAATCTGAAAAAATAATACAAAAAATGTCGCATAACTTAATTCCTACATAATTTATGTCGAACGGGAAAAAAGTGCAGTTTCCGAAAACAAAAATGCTACATAAACTATATCTTGCGAATCAGGTCTTAATATTTTCATTCAGTAAGTAGCATATACAAAAATTAAAGAACACATATATGATGGGTTTAGTTACCGGTACATTTGAAGGAAATCCGTGCAAAAACATGAATCCGCTGCCGTCAACCTGGGCCCAACAATATCCGAAAGGCCCGAGGTCTTCTAATGTCACTTACTGGAATTTGGGCCATGACACTGGAGGACATTGGTTGCGCCTTGAAAAATTGCAAACAACGTTTTCTCTTTTTATTTTTTTATTTTTTATTTTTCCTGATCCCCATCATTTTCCTTCATTTGTTTTTCTAATAACATCATGATATTAATTTCCAGATTTCTGTTCCTGATTCAGGAGTTTGAAGTTAAATCCATGATTTTGCAAAGGAATCGCTCAAAAGACAAACTTGATTTTATTGAAGTGGCGTTTAAGAAAGATTCAAATTAGTGAAGGCGAAAAGAGAGGAGGAATAATTTAATGTTAATCATATAGTCCATTTGGTTTAGCTGATTAAAAATAGTAAATATTAGAAAAAATACACATAAGCAGTTTTAATCCATTATGCTTAATAAAATTTAACACCTTTGATCTTTGTTATATTTAAAACACATATCAAGTCTCTTTGACGAAATTATCTCGTGGAAAGTACATGAAATGTTTAAATGACTCCGTTAAATCAACCCTAATTATTAGACTCTTTTTGTCATTTTCTCCTGCATAGGCACTATTTATACAATATATATGGGAATCACGCATGCACTGTATTAATGTGTTTAAAATCCTCATAATTCATCAATACATAGCATATGTTCATGGACTAAAATGAGTTGACCAATGAAGTATAACTCAGCTATTCAACATGTGCATATAATATCTACGAATGAATATAAATATTATGTGTACAAGTCAGTAGTCACATGTCCATCCCTTTATGTTTACTTTTTTGTCGCACTCTAATTGTCACTACTGAAAGAAATTGTCACTACTGAATTTCCAAACGTATTATGTTACTCAACATGCATAACGTATCCAAGAAATTAATTTGTTTAAGTTTTGAACTAAATGCTTTAATACCATTTTTTTGTTTTGCAGATCATAACTGTTAAACAAAGGTAATATAGCTGTGATATACACTGAATATACATCAATATATATCACAGGTATACAAAGCAGTGGACTGGACAACAGTGGGCAGCAGTGGGCCTCTTGTTGGGCCTCGGCAGTGGGCCTCTCGGCCAGCAACCACAAATTGTTGACAAATACAATCTTGTATATATGGTATATATATTTGTAGTATATTGTAGTGTAAAGGTTACCTTAATTAGTGTTATACACTTACCATAATTGTATAGTTAGAATTATGGTAGAATAAAGATTTAGAAATAGAATAGGAATAGGATTCTCCTATTATGGAAATATGTAACTTGTATATATAGCCTTTCAATTAATGACATATTTCCATAATAGGAGAATCCTATTCCTATTATATTTCTAAATCCTTATTCTACCATAATTCTAACTATACAATTATGGTAAGTGTATAACACTAATTAAGGTAACCTTTACACTACAATATACTACAAATATATATATCATATATACAAGATTGTATTTGTCAACAATCTGTGGCTGCTGGCCGAGAGGCCCACTGCCGAGGCCCAACAAGAGGCCCATCACGCTCAAATTAACGCTTTGTATACCTGTGATATATATTGTTGTATATTCAGTGTATATCACAGGTATATTACCTTTTTTTAACAATAACATACAAAAGATCTTGGCTTAATGCATATGCATCACTTTAAATTTGTTAGATTTTTTCATTTTAGCACCTCAACTAAGCATTATTCTTATTGAACTCCTGAATCCATCCTTAAGTGTGTATGTTAAACACAATCCAATTGACATGATATAAATCGAGAGCTTCACTTTTTTAGCCCTGCACGTGAATGTCAAGCGCATCCTACGTGGAAATTTCTACCAATTAAAACAGTCTACTCCTTTCTTGGATAACTTTTCGTCTGATGTGTATAATTAAAATGAGTAGGCTGCTTAAATTGGTAGAATTTTTCACATAGGATTATTAGCATTTGCTTTTGTCCCACATTGAAAAAACACATTTGTATCTCATGTAATAGACCCTATATAAAGGGCTTTACTTGCTTTTCTTTTACTTGCACTTTTAGCTCTCAAAAATAATATTATTTTATTATCTTGTTATTGCTTTGTAAGAATTCATGTTATGAATAAAAGACTTTCATGAATTCTATCATGGTATCAAAGCCAAGAGTGCAAATTAATATTTTTAGCTCGATCGCAGATCCAACTCCGCAGTGAGTTAGTTGGGGGTTCGCATGCAGCACACCCATGGTATCAGTTAAGTTTTTTTTTGGCTTGTTTTGGAAGCTCGTGCTCGTTCTGGATGCTCGTGCTCGTTCTGATCTTGACTTCCACATCTGGGTTTCGTCTTCTTGGCTTCCACATCTGATTGGTGAGATCTGCCCTTTTTTATTTTATTGCTTGTTATTTGGGATTGTTGCTTGTTATTTGAGATTTTTCTGTTTAAAATTCATAATGGCTGGAGGTGATGATTTTTTGCAAACTATTGGTGTTCGGTTAGATAGAAAAAATTATTCCTATTGGAGCTATGTCATGGTAAATTTTCTGAAGGGAAAGGGGCTTTGGGATTATATGTCTGGAAAAACCAAATGCCCTAAAATTTGAGATGAAAATTTTGATGAATTATTTAGGACTTGGGAGACCAATAATTCAAAGATTATTACTTGGATTAATAACTCCGTTGAACAAAGAATTGGTGTTCAATTGGCTAAGTTCAAAACTGCTAAAGAGATTTGGGATTATCTGTCAAGATTGTTTGTGCAGAATAATTTTGCTGTTAAATATCAGTTACAATATGAAATTCGTGCACTAGTACAAAATGACTTGGGCATTCAAAATTATTTCTGTGCAATGACCACTTTGTGAGATCAGTTAGCTATGACAAAATCTACTGAATTGCAAGCATGTGATGCTTATATTAAATACAGAGATGAAGATCGTCTTGTTCAGCTATTAATGGGTCTTCAGTCAGAATTTGAGAATTGTCGTTCAGTCTTGTTGCACCGCAAACCCTTACCATATGTTGAAGATGTGGTAAATGAACTTATAGCTGAAGAAACATGTTTGAAGACTCTAAAAGGGGCACATAAGGCTTCTACTTTTGTACTGGCAGCTCCTTCGTCTGCACCGGTCCTTGCAGCCCCTACACACCAGTATAGAACATCTATCATGGGTAATTGTAATTATTGCAAGAAATCAGGACACTGGAAGAATCAATGTCCTGATCTACGAAAGACGTCAGGTTCTAAGCCTCCACATTCGGGACAAGGACAGAAGCCTTCTCAACAGAAGCCATATTCTGGGGGTCAATTCCAGAACTCGTATCCACCGACTCAGGCTGCCTTTGTGCCCTCTCTTGATCACCCAGCTTCAGGAGCCTCTGTGAGTCACAGTACTGATTCTGTAGCTGACCAATTTCAGAAGTTCCTCGCCTTCCAACAGTTTCAACAGAATTCTCAGTCTTATGCTCTTTCTGTTCCTTCCGGCTCATCACCATCTATTGGTTCAGGTATCATTTCGTCTTCTTGGATCTTGGACTCTGGAGCTGGAAATCATATGTCTCCTGATTCTTCCGTCTTTGTATCTATGTCTTCTGACCCCCCCTTCCACTTCTGTTGTGACTGCTGATGGCACACATATGCCATTGACATGCATTGGCACCATTCATACATCCACTATATCATTACCTGATGTTTATTGCATTCCAAAATTACATATGAATCTTGCTTCTGCTGGTAAATATGTGACTCTGGATGTTTTATTGGACTCTTCACTAATTCTTGTTATGTGCAGGATCTAAAATCCAAGAGAGTGATTGGGACAGGGCGTAGAAAGGGGAGAGGTCTGTATGTTTTGGATGAGTTGCATCTTCCTACTCATGCAGCAGCTATGCCTGTTAATCTGTCTTCTTTTCATTTAACACATTCCTCTTTGAAGTTTTATTTGTGGCACTCTAGACTTGGTCATGTATCAGGTTCTCGCCTGCGTTTTATGTGTAATACTGGTGTTCTTGGTGATTTACAATCCGATGATATTTCTGATTGTAGTGGATGTAAACTTGGAAAATTTTCTGCTTTGCCTCTTAATCTTAGTACTTCTACTTCTTCTACACCATTTGATCTAGTTCATTAAGATGTTTGGGGGCCAGCACCTATCTCTACTAAGGGTGGCTCCAGATATTATATTTTCTTTATTGATGATTATACTTGTCATTGTTGGGTTTATTTGTTGAAAAAATGCTCTGATTTTGTTCATACTTATGTTGAGTTTCAAGCCTATGTGAAAACTCAACATTCTGCCATTATTAAATGTTTTCGGGCTGATTTAGGAGGTGAATATACTAGTGGGGATCTTTCTGGTATTTTCAAAGCTGATGGTACAATACATCAATCTTCTTGTACTGATACACCACAACAAAATTGGGCAGCCGAGAGAAAACATAGGCATATTGTTGAGACAGCTGGATCCATGCTTTTGTCCGCTAGTGTACCTAGTGAATTTTGGAGAGAAGCTGTCCTTACATCTGTTTATCTTATTAATAGGATCCCTACCTCTCATAATTCTGGGATTTCTCCGTATCCTAGACTATTTGGTCACACCCCACTATATTCTCATTTGAGAGTTTTTGGTTCTACATGTTTTGTTCTACGTCCACATGCAGAGCGTACTAAGTTATCTTCTCATGTCGCCATTTGTGTTTTTCTTGGATATGGGGTTGGGCAGAAAGGTTATCGCTGTCATGATCCAGTTTCTGGAAAATTGTATATGTCTCGTAATGTTTCCTTTATTGAGCATGTTCCTTTCTTTTTCATCCCACCTACCTCACATGGCATGACAAAATCTGACCTTATTGATATTGATCCCTTTGATGCTGATTCTACATCTATATCATCTGTTCTTCTCAGTCTTCTGGCAGGTCCCATGATATTGATACTCAGCCCCCTCATACGCCTATTTAAGAACCTTTTGTGGTTGCAGATCCAGATCCACCTCACTATGCTAAACGCACTCTGCGATCTACTCAGGTATCCGATTTTGATTATTCTTGCTATGCTCCATCATTCGCTTCCTTTCTAGTTTCTATTAATTCTCTCTGTGAGCCTACATCCTTCTCTGAGGCAGCTCGTGATCCTCTTTAGCAAGAGGCTATGAATGAGGAATTGACTGCTTTGAACAAAACTGGTACTTGGGATTTGGTTTCTCTACCGATTGGTAAGAAAACTATTGGTTCTCGATGGGTGTACAAGATTAAGACAAAGTCTGATGGTTCTATTGAGCGATATAAAGCTCGTTTGGTTGCAAAGGGTTTTGCTTAAGAATATGGTATGGATTATGAAGAGACTTTTTCACCTGTTGCAAAGATGACATATGTCCGGGTTCTTATTGCAGTGGTCTATGTTCGTCATTGGCATATTTCACAAATGGATGTTAAAAATACTTTTTTAAATGGGGATTTTCAAGAAGAAGTCTACATGGTCCCTCCACCTGATGTTTCACATAGTCCATGACAAGTGTGCAGGCTTAAGAAAGCTCTGTATGATCTCAAACAAGCTCCAAGAGCTTGGTTCGACAAGTTCTCCACTGTAGTATCATCTCTTGGGTTTATTTCCAGCTTTCATGATTCGGCGTTATTTGTTAAATCATCCCCTATAGGTTGTATTTTGCTTTTGTTGTATGTTAATGACATGATCATTACATGTGATGATATTCATGGTATTGCAAACCTAAAATCTACTTTATCTCGCCATTTTGAGATGAAAGATTTAGGTCATCTACGTTACTCTTTAGGCATTGAGGTAGCTTATTCTGAGAAGGGATATCTTCTCTCTCAGTCTAAGTACACTGCAGATATTCTTGAGCCGGCCCGTCTCACAGATACTCGTATAGTTGACTCTCCTCTTGAGGTTAATGTTCGATATACACCTACTGACGGGGATCATCTTCCTGATCCCACTTTATATCGTTCAGTTGTAGGGAGTCTGGTGTACCTCACTATTACTCGCCCTGACATTGCATATGCTGTTCACATTGTCAGTCAGTTTGTTTGCTCTCCTACATCTGTACATTGGGCTGCAGTTATGCATATTCTTCGCTATCTTCGAGGAATGATTTATCAGAGTCTCTTATTTCCATCGACCTCATCCTTGGAGCTTCGTGCATTTTCTGATGTAGATTGGGCTGATGACCTAACTGATCGGAAATCAACTACTGGTTATTGTGTATTTTTAGGAGATTCACTCATCTCATGGAAAAGTAAGAAACAAGATGTGGTTTCTCGCTCTTCAACTGAGGCAGAGTATCGTGCTATGGCTTATACTACGTGTGAGATTGTATGGTTACGTCGGTTATTGGTTGATATGGGTGTCTCTCTTTCTTCACAAACACTGATGTATTGTGATAATAAGAGTTCTATTCAGATTGCGCACAACATAGTCTTTCATGAACGTACCAAGCATATTGAGATTGATTGTCAAATTATTCAATATCATCTTCAGCAGCGCACTCTATCCTTGCCATTTGTCTCATTTTCGATGCAACTTGCAGATTTCTTCACAAAGGCGCATACCTTAAAACGTCACCGGTTCTTTCTTGGCATACTCTCGATGCTTCTGTCTACACCATCGCGAGTTTAAGAGGAGATATTAGCATTTGCTTTTGTCCCACATTGGAAAAACACATTTGTATCTCATATAATAGACCCTATATAAAGGGTTTTACTTGCACTTTTAGCTTTCAAGAATAATATTATTTTATTATCTTGTTATTGTTTTGTAAGAATTTATGTTATGAATAAAAGACTTTCATGAATTCTATCAAGGATACGCTAGACATTCACGCACAAGGTTAAAAAAAATGAAATTACCCGATTTATGTCCACTGTCAGTCAAATTATATTTATTAGACACACTTTAGGATGATTTCAGAGATTTTACATGAACAAGACTTAGTTGATGACTCATATGAATATTGTTCTCCCTCATCCGATTGTTTCCAAGAATCCAGAGAATTTGTATTTTTTACGAAATTACTAAAGATTGTACTATGTTTTGTGTGTTCAAGTAAGTTATTCGAACCTTTTCTTGGTTTCAAATATCTATTTCATTTTTGCTTCATGTTTTATTTATCTCTTGCGGGTTTGGTTGGCTTATCTTTATGCTCAGTTTCTACTTGAATTTTAATTCCTCTTACACTTTTGGGATTTGTTTATTCTCTTTTATAGATGCGGCAGCAGAAACAAGTACAAACAGATTGATAACCGTTATTCTTACCTCCTTAATATCCTAATAAGGATAAAGGTGTGAACAATCTTCTTGTAAGATTGAAATAATTTTTTCTTTCATTAAGTTGTACAGATGTTGATTCTTAATACAATAAGAATTTTAAGTTATCTTAAATGGTTGATTTCTAATACAATAAGAATCCTAAGTTACCTTAAATATACATCTATCATAATTACAAAATATACTGTAAATATTTGGAGAATATTCGCTAATACTTCTTAATCCATTGGATTTTATGGTGTTTGACTTTCAACTCCTTTTTTAACTGCGTTACACTGTTTATAGTATATAATATTTGTTGTGTGAGAGAAATTTCTTAACACTCTATAGGTATAGGGCTTATGCCGTTTTACTGTTTTTCTTTCTGTTAAGGTGCTAATTATTTTTAAATCATTGTACATGAGGGAGGACCTTGAAAGTATTATTCATATTGTCGATTTCGTTTAGGAGGACCTTGAAATCTGTTTTGTGATTCGATCTAAATTGGAATACAATATAAGCTAATCACCACCAAAAGCAAGGTATGAGCTACTAATTTTTATTTTATTTATCAATCTGTTCTCTAATCTTCGGTCCTTTCGTAAATAAATTTATTGTCGATTGAAGAGCTGAAATTAGTTATTCTAAAGCAATGTGTGGCTCCTATTTAAAAAGATAAGTGAAAAGAGACGAAGTATTTGACAGTTTACTGTTTTCTTGAAACAATTATGTGAAAAGAAAAAAAGAGTGTAACTTTTTAGTGAAAAATATTTTTTGTTAGAATTACTATACCTATAAAGTAATCTATTAAAAGGATATGTTTTCACAATCTTAAAAATTTGGCTGACAAACATAACTATCGCGAAGCTTTGAACTCCACAAAATAAAAGTTCGTATAAAAAATAAATATTAATATCATATTTTTAAAAAATAGCATAAGATAAATTCATTATTACAAAATTCAAGAGTCATTTCCTTTATTCTCTCTATTACTCTCGCTCTCTTCCTCTTCTTTTTATTCAATGTATAACAATCAATGTGGTATAATTTTAATGTAATTTCTTAATCGTGCTTTATATATGAAAGAAATAATCCCCTTGATTATTTTCATTGATTGAATAGATATATATACAAGTTACAAAGCCTTCTTCTACCATAATTCTAACTCTACAATTATGGTAGTGTATATTCCTAATTATGGTAATCTATATATTACAATATATTACACATATTTTTCTAATATACAAGATTCTTACATTGTCTAATATTAACAATTACCAAAGGAATTAGAGCCAAATCTGGCCAGCAAATCCGAGAGACAAATATGGCCAAATCCGAGAGCCATAAGGCATTGCCTTATTTAACACACCCCCGCAGTCATAGCGGGCGGTCTTCGAACGCTGAGACTGTCCCTAAAATCTTCAAAGAGAACCGCTGGTAGACCCTTTGTAAAGATGTCTGCAATTTGATAACGCGGCGGGACATGGCATACGCGAACTTGACCCTTTGCAACCTTTTCACGGACAAAGTGAATGTCCATTTCGATATGCTTAGTACGTTGGTGTTGAACTGGGTTACCTGAAAGGTAGATGACACTAATGTTATCGCAATATACCAGGACAAAGAAGCTCCAAAAGTAAATTACGTAGCCAACATGATTCGGAGACCACATTCGCCACCCCTCGATATTCTGCCTCGACACTTGAGCGTGATAGGGTTGCCTGACGTTTTGCTGACCAGGAGACCAAGTTGTTGCCAAGGAACATACAGTAGCTAGAAGTCGACCGTCTAGTGTCGGGACAACCACCCCAATCAGCATCCGTGCAGGAAACAAGTGTGGAGGCAGATGACGGATATAAGTGCAACCCATAGTCTAGTGTCCCCTGAATATACCGAATGATGCGTTTGATTGCATTCATGTGCTCAACTCTGGGATCATGCATGAATAAACACACCTGCTGAACCGCATATGTAATATCCGGTCTGGTAAAGGTAAGATACAGGAGGGCCCCTGCAAGACTACGATAGCGGGTCGGGTCCTCGTATGGTGCACCTGCTATGGCACTTAGTTTTGGGTTTGCATCAACTGGCGTGGAGGTGGACTTACAGGATGACATCCCAGCCCTCTCGATGATCTCAGCAGCATACTTCAGTTGAGACAGAAACAACCCACCTGAATGACGCTTGACGGCAATCCCCAAAAAATAACTTAAAGGCCCTAAGTCTTTCATAGCAAACTCAGAACTGAGCATGGTCATGATAGACTGGCGTAAGGCATCTGAAGAGGCAGTCAAGATGATATCATCCACGTACAACAGAATGTATACCAATGACGAACCACTGCGGTAGATGAACAAAGAATTATCTGACATGCTGTGAGTGAACCCAATAGTTGAAACAAATTCAGCAAACCTCGTGTACCAGGCCCTTGGAGACTGCTTAAGCCCATACAATGATTTCTTCAACAAACAGACATGATTAGGGTGGTTGGGATCCCTGAAACCCAACGGCTGATGCATATAGACTGTTTCCTTGAGGTCACCATGTAGGAAAGCATTCTTGACATCCAACTGATGAATTGGCCAAGTCTTTGAAAGAGCCAAGCTAAGCACAGTGCGAATGGTAGCCGGTTTGACCACCGGACTAAACGTCTCACCACAATCAATTCCAACCTGCTGAGTCTTACCATCACCAACAAGTCGCGCCTTATGTCGAACAAAGGACCCATCTGAATTCTCCTTATGAGCAAAAATCCACATAGACCTGATAACATTAATACCATATGGACGGGGCACCAACTCCCACGTCTTATTAGCAATAAGAGCATTATATTCATCAGTCATAGCAATTTTTCAATTAGGGTCATTTAAAGCAGACACAGGATTGCGGGGCAAAGGGGATTTAGAGACATCCAAATGTAAATTAAAATGTCTTTTAGGTGTAAAAATACCCCGCTGACTTCGAGTGACCGGTCTATGACTCGAGGAAGAATTAAGAGAATTTTGGGAATTTTCTGGGCTCGGGACGGATCGCCAAGCGGTGGGCTCTTGGCCCAAATCGTAGCTTGTTGGACTCGTCGGCTGGACCAGTTCGAGTGGGCTGGGATCGCCCAATTCTGAACTGCCCATTCGATTGTTGTAATTACTGGGCGAGACGGTTACGTAGGTCCGGTCGGCGATGGACTCTTTGGAGGATTTAGAGTGCGGAGAGGTCCGAAAAATTCTGAATAATATACGGGGATATTTGGTCATCCAAAAAATTATACGACTTAGGCTCGGGAGTATGAACTTTCGTAAAAGGAAATTGGGTTTCATCAAAAATGACATAGCGATTTATTATGATTTTCTTGGAGGATAAATCAAAACACTTATAACCACGATGATTCGACGGATAACCCAAAAACACACACGGGGTAGACTGAGCCTGAAGTTTGTTAATTGTGGTGGATGGGAATAACGGATAACACAAGCACCCAAAAATCCGAAGATGAGAATAAGAAGGGTTCTTATTATATAGGATTTTGAGGGGGGAAGAATATGTCAGACCTTTAGACGGAATTATGTTAAGAAGATATGTGGTCATTTGTAGAGCATGATGCCAAAAATATGGAGGTACGGAGGCATGAATTAAGAGAGTTCGGACAATGTTATTTATGGAACGAATTTTGCGTTCGGCTTTCCCATTTTGTGAAGATGTATGAGGACACGAAAAATGAAAATTTATCACATTATTAGCACAAAACTCCCGAAACTCCCTATTGTCATACTCTTTCCCATTATCACATTGAATATTTTTTATTTCTCTTTCGAATTGAGTACGAATGAACGCTCTAAATTTGATGAAGACGAAAAACACTTGTGATTTATTCGCAATTGGAAACGTCCACAAAAATCTAGAATAATCATCTAAAAAGAGAACATAATATCGATGACCCATTGAACTAAGAACAGGAGATGTCCATAAGTCGCTATGAATAATTTCAAATGGCTTTGAAATATGAGAATTGGAGTCTACAAATGGCAGCTTAACAATTTTTCCTAAAGAACAAGACTGACAAAGTGGAGTACGACTGCACTTTACAAGAAATAAAGCTATTTTTATCTAAAGCGATAAAATAGAAGATCCCTGATGACCTGCACGAGCATGCCACATGAAAGGAGAGATGGTCGCAAAAGTAGCGGCAAGTGGACTCGATGGATCAAACCGCATGATAGGATACAGATCCCCTACTATCACACCTCATGAGATGACTCCCGTCTTGAAATCCTTCACAGAGAAACCGAAAGGATCAAATTCATGAAGCAAATTGTCATTTGTGAATTTTCGGACAGCACACTAAATTTTTAATCAATTTAGGAGCGTGTAACGATTTTTCAAGAGGAGTGGTGGATTGGGGAGACAACGTCGACCATACCCTAGAATTGGAATAGAATCGCCATTACCAACAATTATCCCAGGGTGCTCAAATTGGAATAAGATGAGAGAGTACCTGATTCGGAAGTCATGTGAGTGGTGGCATCGGTGTCCATATACCAATTTGGGTCCGATTGAGATAACTCAGTGTGTGCATCGCGGCCTCGATATCAGTCTGAGTGGGGCCTGCTGCATGATGGGCCTGCAGTGGTCGAGGCCCAAGAACTCCTGTCAGTGGTGCACCTAGGCCGTAGCTGCTGTTGCTACCCATTCGGGCCCAGCTGGCGATGGCCGCCACTGCTGGGTATTGGGCCTGGACTGGTGGCCAGCCCACTGGCCACTGGAAACTGCTGCTGGATGGTACGGGTTCCACTGCCATTGGCCCCACTGCTGGGCCCATGGCGGTGGTGGGCCACTGTACCCTGGCTGGGACCCACCGCCTGCTTGTTGACTACCGGAACCGCCACCAGAACCGCCGCGTTTGCCTCCGCGATTTTTGTTATTATTCTTGCGATTATTCTTGCTGCCACCATTATTATGGTTTTGGCCCGAATCATTAACAAAACCCGAAGGACTAGGAGAGGATGCCACCATGACAACTGGGCTTGCTCCGGTAGCCGCCTTTTTAGCCAAACCGGCTTCTTCCAACGTCAGCATAGAGCGGGCTTGATGGAAGTCGGGAAGAGGGTTGCTTTGGCGAAGGAGAGTTCCAACACCATTATAATCCTCCGAAAGACCGACAACCAACTGTAGAACTAGACGATTATTTGTTACTGGTGCGCCAACATTACGGAGTTGATCCACCAACTCCTTTAGTTTCTTGCAATATGCCAAAACGTTCGGAAATTCGTCCATTCGAACGAGAGAGAATTCCTGCTCGAGTGTGACGACACGTGAATGTTGATTGTCTTGAAATATGTCACGCAATCTATTCCATGCAGCCATAGCCGTGGTATCCGGCTCAATAATCGTTTGTAGAAGGTCCACCGAAATAGTGGCGTATATCCACCGAAGAACGGTAGCATCAAGTGTAATCCATAACTCAGGATCCTCCGCAGGAAGAGGTCTAGCGGGAGGAATGATGTGATGAAGAACTTGATAAGATATAACGTGAATTTTAAACAACTCCGCCCACGTTGCATATTGGACGTTTTCGATCTCAAGGACAATAGGGACACTGAGCTTGATATTGGAAACCGTGAGGGCAGGGTGAAAATTGTTCTTAGACATATTGAAAGAACAAAGAAGTTTGGGAAATTTAAGAGAGGTTTTTGAGAGCGGAAGACGAAATTTTGGAAGAGAAAAACCCGAGGAGGGGGGGGGGGTCTCGGCCAAAGGGAGGCAAAAGTTTGAGAGAAAAAAACTTTTGTTTAGACCTAGTCTCTTGATACCATGAAAGAAATAATCTCCTTGATTATTTTCATTAATTGAATAGATATATATACAAGTTACAAAGTCTTCTTCTACCATAATTCTAACTCTACAATTATGCTAACTCTACAATTATGGTAGTGTATATTCCTAATTATGGTAACCTATATATTACAATATATTACACATATATTTTCCTAATATACAAGATTCTTACCTTGTCTAATATTAACAATTACCAAAAGAATTAGAGCCAAATCTGGCCAGCAAATCCGAGAGACAAATATGGCCAAATCCGAGAGCCATAAGGCATTGCCTTATTTAACAATATAAGTTGTATTCCTTGTGGTAGTTCTCCTTTTAGTTACTTCCCTCATTTCCAATCCTTGAATTTTTTACAAAGCTTTTTTTTCTTCTTGCATACTTTTTTTTTGCTACCTTTTTCTTGGACATGTTATTTTTATTTCTTTTTAATGATTCTAATGTGAAAATTTATTCAGGTGAGTGAACAGAAAAATATTTCTGAATGAGACTGATCATGTAACTTCTACAAATTTTAATTATCAGTGTTGTTCCTTTATTTAATTTTTAATATGTGTATTGAACTTATTGGAGAAACGTTGGGCACATCTTTTATGTTTCTTTTATATGAAATCGCACAAACCTAATATAACTTTTGTTGGGTACTATTGTAAAGCAGTATGAGAAGTAAATAAATATTACAAGTGTTCGAAAGGATAAATAAATAGACAATCTTCAAAACTGCCGCAAATTTGTTGAGTCTTGAATCTTGATGACCTGAAATCAAGAAACACTAAATCTGGATGGTTACAACTGTGTGCTGAGTCGAGTGATTGCACTCTGTCCTTAAGACAAGATTGCCCCGTATATATACTTTTACGTTAGCGGGCAATAGTCTCCCAAGATAAAACAACACTTTAATCTCAACACTACAAAGCAAATAGGTTGCTGACGAAGAAAACAAATATAAATCGACTTGCTGAAGAAATAGAAAAGGAAGGAAGAGTTTCTGTTTTCGTCCAACATTTTTGGACTGACTTTCTCTTCTGTTTTGTCTCTGTGTATATAGTGTGTCTCTGTTGTGTATATCTTGTGTATATGTGTGTCTTTCCTCACTGTATGTGCTCTTTTTTTCTGTAACACAATTGAGCAAAAAATGCATCAATATATAGCATGGAGGAGGGACTCCTCAACTGCCACAAACAAGACTGTTAATAGCCATTAGTGAGGGTTGTTAATGGCCATTAGAGAGGGATGTTAATGGTCATTAGAGAGGCTGATTATGGTCATTGAATGAGGACTGTTTATGGAGGAGTTAACAGCCAAGTAATGGCTGGTAAATGCTCCAAAAACAGCCCAAACGGTAGGCAGAAAGTTTCTGTCTTCCGTCATTCCCAAAATCAACTTTTCAGAAACTCTAGGGACCAAACACATCTAGGTCATCCTTCTTTTAAACACATGAGATACCCCTTGGGGTCCCAAACCCTTAACCACTTTAGAAACTTATAAAGAGAACAATTCTTCCCTTTTCCACCGATGTGGTAGATTTGTTATTGGTTATTACAAAGGTTGCAGGAAACGGGAATTACAAGTAACTGCAAAGTAATTCAAGAACTGAAAATTACAATAGAACAACAAAACTGAAAATACAATTTTGTTGAAGAAGAAAAACTGGAAACTGTTTTTGTTTGCTGAGTCGAGTGTGACACTCTGTCTTTAAGACAATATTGCCCCGTATATATCCTTTATACGTCCTGGACAATTTATCTCCCAAGATAAAACAACAATGGAACACTTGAGCAAAGAAAACTCAAGAGCTACCGTGAAGAATATTGAGTAACGAAATGATGCTTGGAAGTTGTAGGAAGAACTGCTTACTGCTTGTGTATTTTCGTGTATTGTAAGTATGCCTCAACAATGGTGCAAGGGGTGTTTATATAAGTGATCAAGGGGCTGTTTAACTGCCAACAATCATTATTGGCCAAATAATGACCATTATGGAGGTAGTAAAGCCACCAAAATAAATGGTGGAAGACACCAACGGATTGGCCATTATAGGAGGAGTAATTCAGCCAAAATAAATGGCTGAATTGAGTGCTTGGCATTTCTGCTTTGACTGTCCAAATTCTGACTTTCTGGAAACTTCAGGGACCAAACTGTACATCTGAAAGAATTCTGGTCCAAAAACTTCTGGGATCAAACTGTACTTCTGGCCCAAAAAGATAATATCAGAAGACCCGTGGTCCGTGGCCCAGAACCGGACCGGACGGCGGGCGGCGCGCGTGTGGGCTTTCCTCGAACCGAAGCACATCTAGGTCCTCCCTCCTTTAAATACATGGGATACCCCTTGGGGTCCCAAACCCCAAACCAATTTTGAGTCTTATATACACAACAATTCTTTCTTCCTCTACCGATGTGGGAGAATTGAACACAACACCACACTTTCCATGCTTCAAACACCTCACTTCGTGGACCAATATCTCTTTCATTTCTCAATGAAATTTGACGATTCTTGGCCCTACGGTTATCTACGTACTTAGTAGATCATGCATGTGTGAAGAACCGGATTCTCCAACATACGTAACACTAGTGTTTAAGCCGTTAAAGTTGGTCGGTCGCAACTCCCGCCAAAGGCAAATTTCCAACATTTGTCTCACACCATATTTCCATGCCTCAAACACCTTACTTCATGGACCAATATCTCTTTCATTTATCAACGAAATTTGACGATTCTTGGCCCTACGGTCATCTACTCACTTAGTAGATTAAGCATGTGAGAAGAGACAGCCTCCAACATGCGGAACACTAGTGTTTAATTCATTAAATATGGGTGGACGCACCTCCCCGCCAAAGGCAAATTTCCAACAACTTTAACTATTTTGAGGGGAAACAACATTATTTTAGAGTGAAAGGTATGGAATGTGATAATAAGACAAATAAAGAAGAAATGAAAAGAAAATAGACACTTTTATGTTATAGTTTTTGAAAAAAATAACGGTAAGGAAATAAGTAAAAAGAGAATGAAAAAACACAAAGAAAAGCGCATCAACAGAAAAAGGAAATAAAAAACAAATGAAAAAAATTACAGAAGAAATATACAATTTACTTGATTTTTTGGATTTCGGACAAATGGATTCAACTTTGCGCTTTAAAGTTTGAACTTCACTCTTCTTTATTTTTAAAATTTTCATTAGATTTAAGTTGAGAAAATTATGAAAGCTCTAAAAATTAATTAATTCCACAATGAAGAATTTTTTTTGATTCTTATTTACATGAATCAAATGTACAAAGTGAAAAACTAATGTCTTTAAATTGATACACTTATGCACATAAAGTGATCAAAATTTCTGGATTCTTTTCTTTCTTTACATGCTTATTAAAGAAGAAAAAAGGATACTATCATCTATATTAATTTATTAGAATTTGAAAAATCGAAAATAATATTCTGGACTTTCAGTTTTAAAATATTTTGATATTTACTTTTTTAGAATTCAATGACATGTTTCAGGATTTTTATTTTTAAAATAATTTAATATTTAATTATTTTAAAATTTAATTATATAATTAATAATTGCGCGAAGCACGGTCAAGTTAACTAGTTTACTAGTTTACTATAAATAAATAAAAAGTACGATAAGGATAGTTCAGAAGACACGTGAATCGTGATAGTGAATGGAGGCTCTAATCTCCAATTAACTATTTAATTTAATTTACTACTACATTAGGAATAAATCAATATATTGTTAAAAACAAAAGATTAGGTGAAGTGTAAATCTTGAGAAGTTAATTTCCAACTAGGAGATTGTCACCTATTTCAGCAGATATATTTAAAAAATAAGAAACCATTAATTAATATGTAATAAGACAGTGATATGAAGTTGATGGAATAATATTAATTTCAATTACCTCACATGATTAATTTCTCCCGACAATAGTTTGTCCCACTAGAAATGAATCAAATGATAACACTATCAATTTCCTTAGCCTCATTAAGTCAAAGGCTATTTTTTTTCTTCTTAATTTGCAAGTTTGCACAACTTTGTATTTTTTCCGGGATTGGTTTTGAATAGTGAAGAAGTAGGTAATAGATAAGAGAACACCTTAGTGTGATTTAAACATTAATCCAGCAATGCAAGATAAACTTGTAATTATTAATCTTTTATTTTTAATCAGAACTTTCGAATTCGAACATTATATAAAGTTGCTTTTGGCTTATGGGGATTGTCTTTAATCGGGAACATTTAACTCTCAAAATAGAACTTTTAATGCAAATTTAAATGGATTAACTACACTAAACATCCTTGTATTATGACTCAGTTATAAATAGACCCCTTGTAATTTAAAATTAAACACTTAAAGCCTATATATTATGGAAGTAAGGAAAAAAGAAAGAAAAAAATAAATACATATTAGGACCTGTTTGGCCACAAAATTATTTGTTGGAAATATTACGAAAAATACTTGATCACGAACACTTGTAGGAGATTTATCAAAGCTTGAGGCGCGTCAAAAACACTGTCCTTAAACATATTTCACCTTATATGAGTGTATCCTCAAGATTCAATAATCTCTTCTAGTATAAAACTAGGAGTCAATATCTATCAAAGATTTATATTTATATAAAAAAATCCTATCAATTTGGATAGGAGGAAGAAGAAATTTCAATGTATTCTCTTCATCAGTTTTTCACCATCTCCAAAAGGAAAAGAGTAGAATTTAGTAGAATAACTTGGGGGTATAGCTGAATAATACTTGCAACCGTAAAGGTGTTTATTAGAAATAAAGAGGCCAAGATTTTAAGAGTAGTAAAGATGGTCAGAGGATTAAGAAATAATAAAGACATAGAGTTTCATTCAAACTGTCAGTTACTATTTGCTCCAAAAATGAATTCACTGTATTCTCAAATTTATTGGCAAATAATTAGAATATTCAATACCAATTAACATGACATTAATTGTATGGACTTAAACATATTTTAGACACTTCTACTTCTTTTCAGAATATTTTTTTAGTTAACTTCAAAATCAGTGTTCGACCATAAAAATTTCAAATCTAAGTTAAAGTTGGCTTCTAAATTTGAAAAATAGCTTATAACAATAAAACGTTTTCTCTCCTCCTTCGTAAAAAGTATAACAAAATATAACTACATTTTTTAGTCCCAACTTCATAAATTTCAAATGAAATGAAAAGTATTTAAAATCTCCAAACTCATACTAAGTGAAAGAACTTTATTTTGATCAAACTAAACTATAAACTTCGAAGCTCAAACTTGCAGTATAAAGTGAGCTTCATTTTATGACGCAAGTACAAATATTTTTCAATTAAATTAATTCTTTTATATAGAAAATTGGTAAACTATAATATATAAATCAATGAATAAAACACACAAAAAAATTATAGAGTAACTTTTTAAAAATTATGATTGATCGTAGAAAATTATTTACGCGTAAATGAATTATGAAAAGAAAAAACACATTGACTCCCTCTTTCCAAATGGGGGAAAGTGAACGAAGTGGCTTTAGACCACAACGTGCCACATCGCTGGAACCAAGAGAGTTGTTGGCGGAGCATAATATTACAGGAATTATGTCATGTGCGATCACACATTGTGTAAAGAATAAAGTACAAGGCGAGACGTTTTTGGGAGGATTTGGATGAAGTGATGGGAGGTATACCACCCACTGAGAAGTTATTTGTATGAGGGAATTTCAATAGACATATTGGGTCACTTCCAGGGGTTATGACAACGTGCATGGTGGCTTTGGATTCGGAGCAGGAACGGGGGAGGCGTCTCACTTTGGAAGTTCGCTAGAGCTTGTGGGATGGTGATAGCCAATTCGAGGTTCCTGAAGGAGGAGGAATACATGGTGACTTTCCGTAGTTCAGTGGCTAAGACTCATATATACTTTTTGTTCCTTAGGAAGGTTGACAAAGGTCTTTGTAAAGACTGTAAGGTTATTCCGAAGGAGTATCTTACAACCCAACATAAGCTTTTGGTGATAGATTTGGAGATCAAGTTGGAGAAGAAAAAGAGGGTTGTGGATGACAGGTTAAGAATCAAATGAGAGAGTTTGACCATGGCTAGTGCAAATGAGACGGGGGAGAGGTTGACGGCCAAGGGGGCTTGGGGGAGTAGTGGAAATTAGACATGTATGTGGGACAGGACGGTCAGTTGCATTCTAGAGGTAGCTAGAGAAGTGCTAGGGGCCTTGCGGGGTAACCGTGGTGGGCATCGAGAGGACTGGTGGTGAAATGGTAAAGTTCAAGAGAAGGTATAAGAGACGAAAACAGCGTATGTGAAATTGGTAGAAAGCAAGGATGAGGTGGAGAAGTGGACGAATAGGGAACTGTATAAGATGGCGAGGAAGGAGGTAAAACTAGCGGTTATGGCGGCGAAAACTGTGGCTTTTGAACGCCTGTATGTGGAATTAGAGGAGAAAGGAGGGGATAATAAGTTGTACAGACTAGCCAAGACAAGGGAGAGGAGGGCCCGTGACTTGGATCACGTGTGCATCAAGGACGAGGACGCCAAAGTACTGGTAGAGAAAGCGCATATTAGGCGGAGGTGGCAGTCTTACTTCCATAAACTCTTGAACGAAAAAAGAGATGGAGACATTGTGCTGGGAGATCTGGAGCATTCTGGTAGGTACCGGGATTTGGGTATTGTAGAAGCATTAAGGTTGATGATGTTAAGGATGTTGTTCGTAGGATAAGCAATGGACGAGCGACCGGGCCTGATGAGATCCAGTTAAATTTTTGAAGAGTGCAGGCAGGGCAGGTTTGGAGTGACTAACTAAGTTGTTTAACGTCATTTTTAAGACGGCAAGAATGCTCAAAGAATAGAGGTGGAGTACAATGATTCCCTTGTACAAAAACAAAGATGATATCAGAGTTACAATAACTACTAGGGTATCAAGCTGCTAAGCCACACTATGAAAGTTTGGGAGAGAGTCGTGGAGATGAGGGTGAGGAGAGACGTGTCTATTTCTGAGAATCAGTTTGGGTTCATGCCGGGGCGTTCGACTATTGAAGCCATTCATCTTATTAGGAGGTTGTGGAGCAGTATAGGGAGAGAAAGAAAGACCTACATATGATTTTCATTAACCTCGAGAAGGCATACGACAAAATCCATAGGGAGGTTCTATGGAAATGTTTGGAGGTTAGAGGTGTACCTATGGCGTACACTAAGGCAATCAAAGATATGTATGATGGAGTCAAGATTAGGGTACAGACAGTAGGAGGAGACTCGAAGCACTTCCCAGTAATGATGGGGCTGCACCAGGGATCGACTCTTAGCCTATTCTTGTTTGCCTTGGTGATAGACGGACTGACACGACAAATCCAAGGGGAGGTACCATGGTGTATGTTATTCACAGACGACATAGTCCTGATTGATGAGACTCGCAGCGAAGTGAACGCCAAGCTGGAGGTTTGGAGACAGACTCTGGAGTCTAAAGGGTTCAAATTGAGTAGGACCAAAATGAAATATTTGAAGTGCAAGTTCAGCAACGGGAGCGACCCTGAGACATGCATGGAGGTGAGGCTTGGTACTCAGATCATTCCAAAGAAAGGAAGCTTCAAGTACCTAGGGTCTATTATCCAAGTAAATTGAGAGATTGATGACGATGTCACACATAGTATTGGGGCAGGGTGGATGAAATAGAGTCTTGTGCGATAAAAAAATGCCACTAAAACTTAAAGGCAAGTTATATAGGGTGGTGGTTAGACCAACTATGTTATATGGGGCGGAGTGTTGGCCAATCAAGACTTCGTACATATAAAAGATGAAAGTTGCGGAGATGAGTATGCTGAGATGGATGTGTGGGCATATAAGTAGAGATATGATTAGAAATGATGATATCCGGGATAAAGTGAGAGTGACCTCGGTGAAGGATAAGATGCGGGAAGCGAGGTTGAGATGGTTTAGACATGTGCAGATGAGAGACACATATGCCCCAGTGCGGAGGTATGAAATGTTGGCTATGGACGGGTTCAGGAGGGGTAGAGGTAGGCCGAAGAAGTATTGGGGAGAGGTGATCAGAAGGGATATGGCGCAAGTGCAACTCACTGAAGACATGACCTTAGATAGGGGTTTTTGGAGGACACGGATTAGGGTAGAAGGGTAGTCGGTAGTCGAGCATAGTCCTACTTACGCTAATAAAATGATAGTTATAGTGTTATAACTGTAAGCCCGATTAGCCTATCACACTTATATGCGACATATGGCTTTATAGTCACTTGTAGTTTGATTTATGCTGCTTTGTGTTCTTTAATGCACTTTGTTTGTCTTATTTAGTTGTGTTAGATACTGCTTCCTTTTGTTAGAATGCGCTACCATGGCATATTCAATTTTATTATCAGCATGTTCATACTGCTTTAATTTCTTGTCTGAGCCTGACTATTTCTCTTGCTTTGCTTGTGATTATGCTTTGTCTTGAGCCGAGGGTCTCCTGGAAACAACCGTTATACCTATCAAGGTGGAGATAAGGTATGCGTACAATCTACCATTCCCAGACCTCATGTTCTGAGATTTCACTGGTATGTTGTTGTTGTATCTCGTGAAAACAATAACAACAACAAACTCAGTATACTATTTCGATACACCTTAGCTATCTCGTGAAAAGGGTAACTAAAAGTATATTCATAATGAATTATATAATTAATCTTAAAAAATTATAAAAAGTACTTCAGTTTCAAAAAAACGTATCAGATATCAGATATCACTTCCCAGTGAAATCCCATAATGTGCCGTCTGATGAGGGTACAGACCTTACCTCTACCTTGGTAGGCAGATCGACTGTTTTCGAGAGACCCTCGGCTCAAGACAAATCACACGCCTAAGCAAAGTAAGACAAACAAAGTGAGAAAGTCATGATAGCGAATTATGAAAGAGAAAAAGAAGCAATAAATAATGTAAGTAAATAAGACAAACAAAATACACATAACATCATAAATCAAACTACAAGTGACTATAAGGCAATACCGTGCCTACTAGTATGATAGGCTAAGCGGGCCTACAATAATAATATTACGACTACCAGTTTGTAAGCGTAGGTAGAACTATGCTGTGTTGACACCCAATTTTGTCCCATCTTTTATGATTTCTATCGTAATTTTTAACATTTTTGACACTTTTAAAGCAATTTTAAAAAATATATATATATGCATATTATTCTCTTATTATTATTATTATTCGCATTTTTTACTGTCATTTGCATTGTTATCACAATCATAAGTTTTATCCAAAAATTCTATGTTATTTTTATTCTCGCAAAGTTGCATCGCATTTCCCTTTTATTAAGCATTAAACATTTCACAAATATTATATTTTTCACATCGTTATGTTATTTTAAATAATTCACACCTTTTACAAAAAAAATAAAAAATAATATTTTTAATGTTAAAACCCTTTTATATTTTTTAAATGCATAACCTATTTTTATTTCCTATCCCAAAACAATTTCTAACCCATTTCATTTTCACAACCCAATACAAATTCTACCCAAACAAAATTCACCAAAGCCCAAAAACCCATTTTCCTTCCCCTTTATTTCCCCCAATTCCCACAACCCACAACCAAAGCCCAACGCCCACTCCCCAGGCCCAACCGGCCATTCGCCAAAACCACACCCCAACTCCCACAACCCAAACCACCCAAGCCCAACAAACCTTTTTAATTTCCCCCAAATCCCAAAACCCGACCCGGCCTAGTCGACAACCCCTTTAAACCCGCTTGGCCAGAACCCGCAGCCCCGTAACCCGCCAACCAAAACCGACCGGTCGCCCCATTTTTAACTCCCTAAAACGCCCCACCCCAAGAAAACAAATCCCAAAATCAGAAAAAACCCAAACCCTAATATCCCTCCTCTCAACCAAATCCGCCGACCCACACTCCCATACCTGGCGACCCGTCGCCGGTCACCTCACCCCTGCCGCCACCAACCCCCCTCTGTTGCGCTGACACCACCAAACCCTTCAACCCATACTACTAATCCCCCATAATCCGCAACCCATACTCCTTCAAATCATTTGCTTTTGGGGCCCCTTTATTTTTGAAATTCAAACTCATCCTTGAACGTTGAGGGGTGCAAATACACCTATAAATACCCCATGTTGTTCTTCATTTTAGGAGAACGAAAAAGAGGATTTTCGGAGAAGAAAAAAGAGATTTTGGAAGGATTTTCGGAATATACATAAAATACTTTGTTGTGTTCTTGAGTTTAAAGCATTTTGGCTTCTTTGTTGTTCAAGAATCAAGTCCGAAAAGGTTTGTCATCCCCTTTGATTCTCTGATTTTTTTCATCGATTTCGGTCGGTCGACCAGTTCGTAACATTTTCGTAATTCTTGCATTTCATATTTATGTATGTTGGTTATCTGAATTTGGTGTTAAGATTTGATTTGGATCACCGATTTCGGTCTTATCGACACGGCCCGTCGACCCGATTTGAATTTTCAAATTTCTTGCATTATTCTTTATTGTTATCATTGGTTATCTGAAATTGTTGAATTTATTTGATTAGGGTTGAAACATTGATCCGGTCGGTCATCGATCCGGTCGGTCGACCGGTTGGGTAACATTTAAATTCTTGCATTTCATATTCTTGTTATTGGTTATCTGAATTTGGTGTTGAAATCTGATTCGAGTTTGGATTGCTGATCCGGGTCGGGTCGACCCGGTTGGGTAACATTTCCAGAATTCTTGCATTTCATATTCTTGTTATTGGTTATCTGAATTTGGTGTTGAAATCTGATTCGAGTTTGGATTGCTGATCCGGGTCGGGTCAGCGACCGGTCGGTCGATGATTGGGTAACATTTTCAAATTCTTGCATTACATATTCTTGTTATTGGTTATCCGAATTTGGTGTTAAAATCGATTTGGGTTTGGATCATTTGATTTGGATTCGGATCATCGATTCGGTGGGTCCACGACGGATCGGTCGATCCGATTGGATATTTTCGAATTCTTGCATTTCATATTTTTGTATGTTGGTTATCTGGAATTGATGGAATTATTTGATGACGGGTTGAATCTCCTATTCGTCGGAAAGTTGACCGGCCTGGGTCGACGGTTTGAATTTCCAAATCTCTTGCATTATTCTTGTGGTTATTATTGGTTATCTGAAAAATTGAAAAAGTCCGATTCGGGTTGGCATTCGATTCGGGTCGGTCATCGACCGGATCGGTCGACCCAATTTTTGGCGATTTCAGATTATGGCATTTTTCATACTGTTTGCTAGTTATCTAAAAATCAATTTCGATTTTCATTCGTCATTGCTCATGATCCGGTCGGATTTTTCCATAAATACCTCTTAATCTCGTTAGGTTCCAACATTTCGAATTTGGTTCGGATATTTTAAACCGCCACGCTCGTTTCTTTGGCAATCGCTTTCTTGTTTTATTAATATCGCATTAAGGCCGATTTAAATTGAATCCGAGGCCGCGCTTTTCTTTCGTCTCGCTTCTCTGTTTTTTAGTATAACTGTTTTAGATATCTGTGCAACGGATATATTATTGTTTTATTAAGTTTACTGTTTTAGATTTCTTGCGACGGATATCATTGTTTTACTGTTTTGAACAAATACCGTCTGTCGGTATTGTTTCGCTTCGCCATCGCTCGGATTGATTATTGTTTTTACTGCTTTTACGTTTCTTGTTTTAAAATAAACACCGCACCTTTCGAGATATTGCTTTCTGTTTGATCCTTTGTTTGACATTAAAATATCCGATTTATCGCTTTCTTGTTTTAAACTAAACACCGCGTCTTTTCCGGAAACTGCTTTTTACATCGCTATCGCTATCGCCAAGCTTCGCTCCGATTTAAAAATTTTACTGATTTTGAACACGATACTACACTGGGCGATGAAAAATATCCGTCGATTTTGAGGCCTACGATTGCAAAGACGAAATATAACTTCGGGCAATGATGAAGACTTAAACCTTTTTATCCGAGATCAACATGTTTAGTAGGCGAGGTGACTAAAATAACCAACGAGTTATATATTCGCAGCCACGACGTGATTATAGTGATCTTTTCTATTTCACCCGAGAGACCGACACGCGTTTAGTAGGCGAGGCAATCAAAATAAACTACATTAGTCATATGTTTGCAGCCACGACGTGATTGGAATGTTCTTTTCAAAATTTAA
The DNA here is from genome assembly GCA_029783415.1 of Anisodus acutangulus. NCBI lineage: Eukaryota > Viridiplantae > Streptophyta > Magnoliopsida > Solanales > Solanaceae > Anisodus > Anisodus acutangulus. Next base: position 8,401,224 of record CM056508.1, read on the forward strand.
GTTCGAGCCCTCCGCGATCAAAACATTCACTGCTTTGAATACGGATATGAAGTTATTTGTATTTAAATGTTTCTAACCGTTTGTTCTTGATACTTGCAGGATTAAAGTAAATAACGACAAATATTCCTCGGAGTTTATTTATTGTTATTTCTTTCTTTAATTCAGCTTTTATCTCGCTTTGTATTGTAATATTATTTATCGCACTTATGTAATTATTGAAATGCTTAGAATAGGCAAACTTAGGATTTATTCATAGGTTAGTTTAAGATTTGAAGCCCGTCGCTAGCTTATTTATTTGTAGGCTCGCAAACTTAGAAATCCTTCGCTAGTTTATTTATTTTAGGCTCGTCACGCGTATTCAAGATTTTCAAAACAACTTTTGTCATCTTTTATTTGCTTTATTAATCATACCGCATAAGTTTATCTTTTGTCAATTTACAATTCATTGATTCCCAAAATTTTACCATTTGGCATTATAAAAAAAATTGTTTTACTATCAATTGTCAAAAAATATATTTTTCAACTCTACATGTATTTCTCTTTAGATATCATATAAATGCATATTTTGAAAAATCTCTACATTTATCTATCTTTTAAAATGCATCCTTTTTCTAATTATTTGCAAATATCTTTTAACTTCATGCTTCAAACATTCATTTTTTCTAATAATAATTAACCTGAGTTTGACCGGATAACCGCAAGTTAGCGGATCTTAAAGGATGCCTAACCCCTTCCCTTTAGGATAATAAAGAACCCTTACCTAGAATCTCGCTAGTTTCGCAGACCTTAAAATTGGAGTTTACATTGCAGCACTTAGTTTAAATATTTAGGTGTCCTAATTCACCGTAAAAATAATTAGGTGGCGACTCCTCAACCCTTTTTACCCAGGAATCACCCCATACGTCTGCGCTCCGCTTTGACCCGAGCGAGGTCAAAATAGGGCGCGACAGCATGGCGACTCCGCTGGGGATATTCAGGTTCTTAACCATAACAAGTTCAGGTTAATCATTATTGTGCTTTATATTGCTCCTTATTTGATCTATTATTTTTAATTATTTTCTGTTGAAATTTTGTATGCATAACTGCTTTAATTACTATATTCTCTTACTGCTTTCCTTAAATTGGCATTTCGCTCATATTTCTTCCACTCTGGAAAATTGACACTATCACACATTACACGCGAGGTGTGTTTTGCGCACCCGCAAACTTCTTTCAAATTTCCAAATTTTTAGGAGAGTTGGTATATGCGCGGAGCGTCCGGACCATCCGGTTGGCCGCGTAGCCTTCTCACTCGAGCTTGATCGCCGGGAACCTTGAGTCTAGTCACCAAATCTTAGAAAATTTAGGATAGAGCTATACCACCCTTTATTTTTAAGTCATGCATGCATACACCTTAGGTGGGTCGATCCTTGGTATCGACTCCACAATTAAGAAATCCGCCAAAGATGTCTACGGGTCTCACAACCCAACGACCAATCATCATATTATGTGTAGCGTGATAAGGATAGACTAATCCAAGACTAATCATGACATCTTTGAAATTGGAAAATGTACATTCATTTTGTCTCATTTCCGACAAAGCATTGCGCTTTAGCGACTTGGATCAAATCTGTCGTAATCCCGCATATCAAGCGTTAGGCCCACCTCCGGCATAAGGGAGGCCCCATGCATATAGGATGCGCATTTAATTGCCTTACAATCATTTTGTTGTTTTCTCCTCGCTTTTCACTATGTGCATATTATTTAAAGCAATAAATACTCGCTTTGTACTAACTTGGTTTTCTTTAATTTTTTTAGAAGGTTTATTTTGTCTATATTATTTTCCCAAAGGTTGATTTGCGTTGACTAAAATGGCGGACCATCCCTACTTCACGAGGTCAAAGGCCCAATCCTTCAAAGAAATGACTGATTCAGATGCATCCGAACAGATCGACTGGAACTTATTACTCTTTCCAGAGATGAACCAGAGACTTCGAAAATAGAAATGCTATCGCCCAAGAAAAATACATCGCCCAATCACATAACAGAGATGGCGACCATGCAGATCGAGATAGAGCGGCTCCAAAATCTCACCAACCTGTCCATTAGCGCCAATACCCCACTCCCCGAACAAGGGACGAATGCAATCGCACCACAAATTTTTTCATCTCTGAACCGCCATTTCCCAAAACCTCCCGAAAATTCGCCACTAAACAAAACCGATCCACAAAGACACTAATCCGCAAGCTAGTCCACAACAAAGCCCGCCACAAAATGATCCGGCCTCATTCACAACTCCACATACCCAAATTAATCCACTCATCCAAAACACTTCTTCCGCAAGAAATCACCAGGCAGACCAACACATATTGATGACACACACCGCGATCACAAAGAAGCAATATGTGCCGCCAATATATGCCACGGAGCTCAACCTTTCACCACCACGATTCAAACATGGCTCTTCAGAAATCACCGGTGTGAAGAAATGGACAAAGGGTAATGATCGAACCAGGTGAAAGTGTGGCGAGAGAGATTCATAGCCTAAAAGAAGCATTCAAAAATATCCAAACCGCAAGGGACATGAAGGACTTGAGTATGAAGATCTGTGTATGCATCCCGACATTGAATTGCCTGTAGGATATAAGGTGCCAAAATTTGACTTGTTTGATGGGAAAGGAAATCCTTACTCTCATTTGAGATCGTACTGCGACAAACTGGTTGGGGTAGGTAAAAACCAGGCCATCATAATGAAGTTGTTCACAAGAAGTTTGACAGGAGAAGCACTCGACTGGTACACAAGTCAGGACCCGCAAAAATGGCGTAATTGGGGCACGATGGCACAAGATTTCGTGGACAGATTTAAATTCAACACTGACACAGTCTTGGACAGATTTTATCTGATGAAGTTGGAAAAGAAGTCCACAGAGACCTTCAGAGAATACGCCATGAAGTGGAGGGCGAAAGCCAAAGTTCAACCCTCGATAGAAGAACGTGAGATGAACTCTTTCTTTGACCAATCTTTGAAAGATGCAACATAGTATGAGAGAATGATAAGCGTCATAGGACGAAGTTTCTCTGAAGTTATAAGGATGGGAGATTTCATAGAAGAGGGAATCGTAACAGGAAGAATTACAAACTTTGTAGCAAAGGCAACCAACAAGTGAGACAATCCAGCCTCGACTCATTTGAGGGAGCAAGAAAGAGGAAGAGAGATGGAGTGTCCTCTGTGGTGACAGTTGAAACATAGGCCAAATCAAATGTCAACCTACCAAATGCCATCACCCCAGCCTCCCTACTACAATCACAACAACCAAAGTCCTCATCCTTCCTATTATTACCCATACACCCAAAGCCCTCAGCCTTACTATCAATACCCACCTGGTCCCTACCCTGTCTACCATACCCATACAATATATAGGCCTCGAGCTGTCTGCTATCCGAATCCCCACAATATCAGCCCGCATACTTGCCTCATCCACAAGTCCATACACCAAATGCACCCCGACCCCGCGCAAAATACGAAAGAAAGCCAACCAAAACCTATACACCTTTAGCCGAACCTCGAGCCCAATTATATGAAAGATTGAAAACCGCAGGAATACTTTAGCCCATCCCAGGAAATGTCCCCAATCCTGTTCCAAAATGGCACGATGAGACTAAGCATTGTGCGTACCACTCGGGGATTCCTGGGCACGACACTGAGAATTGCTATGCCCTCAGAAACAAAATTGAGACATTGATCAAAGAAGGAGTTATCCAACTGAAAGGACCTTCCTCTAATGTAAACGATAACCCTTTGCCAGATCATGACAATACCAATGTGAACATGATTACTGTTGATGAAGAACACAACTTGGAAGGGACCATTGTGCCAATCCAGATAGAGGACAAGGTTGAATCATCGGCCTTTGTCGCCCCTATGATTACAGTCCAAGTGAGGGCACCGTTTGGAGTAGAAGTGTTTCCTCCAAAGTCGCAGGTCATGGCATCATCTTTTCTTGGAAAAGTCTTATCAACCAATCTCCGAAGGAAGGGAGACGCGTCTTTACCAAAGTCCTGCTCCACTTCGGGTCACCATTCGTCAAAACATGCGCCACTCAGGAATCAAAGGAGGACAATGCAGCCAACCTCGCGAAGGGATTCAAAAGATTTTTCATGAATGAAGAAGAAGCAAAATGCAACGTGATTCTCAATGATCACGCTAGAGGCTCAATCAGTTGGGATGCAGAGCAAGGAGATGTTTCGGGAAAATTGGACATGTACCCTGGCCTTGTTTCTCCCAGAAATTAGTTAACTGCATTAATATTTAATGAAACAATGCGATTCAAATTGAGGCCTGAATCACATATATGCATTTAATGTGTTTTGCCTCTACCTTTTGAAAGCTTAAAATGACAAATCTGCACTGCTTTTGCTATTTTTAAAATATGTTTTGTTAAATAATTTTCTTTTCTTTTTTTTCATCATGCAAACTAATTTGTCGGCAATATGTGACATATAATGAAACAAGCAAACAAAGTCTCAAACAACAAGCAAGGCTTTGTAGAATATAAGGGAGAATCACAACCGGAAGAATTGAGGCGTTTTTTGGAATAAGTCAAAGCCAGATTTGGATGAAACATCAAGATGGTTGATAGTTAAAAGCATTGGCACGGACGTTTGCCATTGGTACTCTTGGGCTACCACATTACGATCAGGATTTCTACTGGGGCAATGCTATTTCTTTCGCAATCAAGTGAATACAGAATCATTTACTAAGAGACTGATGAAAGCAGATGGACGCAGTTGTCCGGGGCAACTTTATCAGAATAGAATGGCCAAAAACCATCAATGCAGATGCAGTGAAGAGATACCATATCTAAAGATTAGTTATTCTCTATGTAATACTTTTTCTATGTTGTAAAAGTTGCGCTCCCTCGTCGGGATACGCATAGAACCCACGTAGGGTTCCGTTTCTTAGATCACAAATTTCCCCGAGTTCCTTTGCTTACCTGAACTACGTTATGACCTGATTCCCTCGGCGGGATACGTAGGCGGCCACATCGGCTTCGGTCCCATCTTTAGAAAAATCCTTACAATCTCCTTTGCTTACCTGAACTACGTTATGACCTGATTCCCTCGGCGGGATACGTAGGCGGCCACATCGGCTTCGGTCCCATTTTAGAAAATCCTTACAATCCCCTTTTACTTGTAATGAACTACGTCACGACCTGATTCCCTCATGGGGATACGTAGGCGGCCTAAATCGGCTTCGGTCCCACCATTAGGAAATATTTTCTCCTTTATCTCACAAAAGACAAAATGCACCCATCTGATCACACTGATAGGACATGCAAGCAACCCAGACAAGACTCGGTTGTCCGTTTAAAAGATCATCATCCTCACATATCGGAAACTGGGGCATTTTTAAGGGATCACTACCAGAGGACGCCGATAAACATGGAAAAGCATCGGCAAACTAAGTCTTCAGCCTAAGAGGATTTTGGATAAGACGTTTGCTCTGTTTCACCGCATGTCACTGCTCGACAGATATTTACATATATGCATACTTTCTTATAAGCAATTTATTTTTAACAAATATTTTCCATTAGAGTTCGACAGAACTTTTTACATATATGCCTACTTTATTATAAGCGATTTATTCCACCAAATATTTTCATTAAAATTTGACAAGATTTTTATTACTAATATGCATAATTTCTTATAAGCAATTTATTTTCACCAAATATTTTCATTAAAGTTTGACAAGATTTTTATTACTAATATGCATACTTTCTTATACGCAATTTATTTTCACCAGATATTTTCATTAAAGTTTGACAAGATTTTTTACTAATATGCATACTTTCTTATAAGCAAATCATTTTCAACAAATATTTTCATTAGCAGTTCGACAAGAACTTTTTAATGATAAGCATACTTTCTTATAAACAAATTATTTTCAACAAATGTTTTAATTAACGGTTAGCCAAGACTGGGAACTGCATTGTGGCTACAGTCCGAATCAAGAAGACATGCAGCTATCAAGACCCAAAGCCACCAAGTCAACGCGAATCAACCGCACCTCCCCAAACTCACAAATTTTCTTTGAGTACAGGTTCTTCAGGTTGAAAAAGCAGGGAAGCCACATCGCTTATGATCAATTCCCAAAGAATTTCGGCACTACAACTCACTACAAGGATCACGTTCTTGTTCTCGCATTTATACGAAGACATTATCTTGACCTCTGTGGTCCCGACTATTATGTCCGCACAAAGATGTTATTTCAATCACAAAGAACGACAACAAGGCAAACCCGACGGCAAAGACGTCAGATCACATTTTCGCCTGCGCCAGACGACATTTTAATTCACATGAGTTTGGATCGGCGTAAGATTCAAAGACAACGTGGAACCCTATTACAAAGAAACTGACGCAAGGACGCCACTTACATCTCTTACAACAGGACAACATTTCAAAACGCCATCGACGTTATGGCAAAGACAACAAATATCTTTCTGACTTTACAACGACGTCAACAACATTACAATGACGTCTTCAAAGACAAAGAACTATCTTTACAACAACGCATCAACTATCTTTTACGGCAATGCAACAAATATCTTGTACCGTATCTCAACGACGTCAACAGCATTACAATGACGTCTTCAACGCAGCTACTATCTTTTACAGCAACGCAACACGACAATTATCTTTTACCGCATCTCGACGACGTCAAATGACGGCTTCAAACGCAAAGAACTATCTTTACTACAGAACGCAACAACTATCTTTTACCGCATCTCAACGACGCCAACAAAGATTACAAAGCCGCCTTCAACGCAAAGACTATCTTTACAAATTTTACAAAACGCTATTGACGCATCGCAAAGACATCAACTATCTTCAACAAAGATTACAACGACGCTTCAAAGACAACAAATTTATCCGCAATAGCAAACATCATTACAACGACGCCATCGACAAGTATCGCAAAGACATCAACTATCTTCAACAACATTACAACAACGTCCACGATGTTATCGCAAAGACAACAAATATCTTTACAAAGATTACAACGACGCCAACAAAGATTACAATGACGTCTTCAACGCAGCGACTATCTTTACAAAGATTACAACAACGCCATCGACGCATCGCAAAGACATCAACTATCTTCAACAACATTACAACAACGCCCACGACGCTATCGCAAAGACAACAAATATCTTTACAAAGATTACAACGACGCCAACAAAGATTACAATGACGTCTTCAACGCAGCGACTATCTTTACAAAGATTACAACAACGCCATTGACGCTATCGCAAAGACATCAACTATCTTCAACAGCATTACAACAACGTCCACGACGTTACGGCAGCACGACAACTATTCTTTACAACAACAACAACATCAACAAAGTCTATGCAACGACGACATCATCAACGTCTATACAACGACGACATCAGCAAAGTCTATGCAACATCGACGTCAACAACATTACAACGACGTCTTCAACACAACACGTCGATCCAACGACGTCATTTCAGGCTCCCACCTTATAATGAGAGTATTTTAATTTCAGTCAGGCGCCCACCTTATAACAAGGGAATTTTAATTTCAGTCAGGCGCCCACCTTATAACAATGGAATTTTAAGTTATTTTCTCTACAATTTTTCTCAGCAGTTATACACTAATTATATCTTAAGCTTTAGTTTGCAGGAGTTTTTTAATTTGCAGGAACTTCATCACAGCGTGGGACTATCTCTTACGGCGAACCGAGGCAAATTGGTCAACGACCTACTTCGAACGTCGATCCGCTTTTCCCATTAGTTTCTCGCATCAACGACCAGTGTCATCCTAAGTCGACACTGGGGCATTGTTGTTTGAATATGCACCATCTTTTTTCAACTTCTTCCCCCCGGGGATTCTATTTCTTACCATGCAGTCCCGATGATCGGGACAAAATTGGCTACTCAGTCAACTTCTTTGGCTGAAAACTCTTTCATCGTCTCCGTCCAAAGAGGGGCATCTGTTGACACCCAATTTTGTCCCATCTTTTATGATTTTATTCGTAATTTTTAACATTTTTGACACTTTTAAAGCAATTTTAAAATATATATATATATGCATATTATTCTCTTATTATTATTATTATTCGCATTTTTTACTGTCATTTGCATTTTTATCACAATCATAAGTTTTATCCAAAAATTCTATGTTATTTTTATTCTCGCAAAGTTGCATCGCATTTCCCTTTTATTAAGCATTAAACATTTCACAAATATTATATTTTTCACATCGTTATGTTATTTTAAATAATTCACACCTTTTACAAAAAAAATAAAAAAAAATATTTTTAATGTTAAAACCCTTTTATATTTTTTAAATCCATAACCCATTTTTATTTCCTAACCCAAAACAATTTCTAACCCATTTCATTTTCCCAACCCAATACAAATTCTACCCAAACAAAATTCACCAAAGCCCAAAAGCCCATTTCCCTTCCCCTTTCTTTCCCCCAATTCCCACAACCCACAACCAAAGCCCAGCGCCACTCCCCAGCCCAACCGGCCATTAGCCAAAACCACAACCCAATTCCCACAACCCAAAACTCCCAAGCCCAACAAACCTTTTAATTTCCCCAAATCCCAAAACCCGAACCGCCCACTGGTCGACAACCCTTTAAACCCGCTTTACCAGAACCCGCTAACCCGCCAACCAAAAACCGACCTTGTCGCCCCATTTTTAACTCCCTAAACGCCCCACCCCAAGAAAACAAATCCCAAAATCAGAAAAAAACCCAAACCCTAATATCCCTCCTCTCAACCAAATCCGCCGACCCCACACCCCATACCGGCGACCCCACGTCGCCGGTCACCTCACCCCTTCCGCCACCAACCCCCCTCTGTTGCGCTGACACCACCAAACCCTTCAACCCATACTACTAATCCCCCATAATCCGCAACCCATACTCCTTCAAATCATTTGCTTTTGGGGCCCCTTTATTTTTGAAATTCAAACTCATCCTTGAACGTTGAGGGGTGAAAATACACCTATAAATACCCCATGTTGTTCTTCATTTTAGGAGAACGAAAAAGAGGATTTTCGGAGAAGAAAAAAGAGATTTTGGAAGGATTTTCGGAATATACATAAAATATTTTGTTGTGTTCTTGAGTTTAAAGCATTTTGGCTTCTTTGTTGTCCAAGAATCAAGTCCGAAAAGGTTTGTCATCCCCTTTGATTCTCTGATTTTTTTCACTGATTTCGGGTCGGGTCGAATTGGTCGTAACATTTTCGTAATTCTTGCATTTCATATTTATGTATGTTGGTTATCCGAATTTGGTGTTAAGATTTGATTTGGATCACCGATTTCGGGTCAGTTATCTTGACAAGGTCGGTCGACCCGATTTGAATTTCCAAATTTCTTGCATTGTTCTTTGTTGTTATCATTGGTTATCTGAAATTGTTGAATTTATTTGATTAGGGTTGAAACACCGATCCGGTCGGTCAAACATCGATCCGGTCGTCGACCATTGGGTAACATTTCCGAATTCTTGCATTTCATATTCTTGTTATTGGTTATCCGAATTTGGTGTTGAAATCGATTCGAGTTTGGATTCTTGATCCGGGTCGGATCATCGACGGTCGGGTCGACGATTGGGTAACATTTCAATTCTTGCATTTCATATTCTTGTTATTGGTTATCCGAATTTGGTGTTGAAATCGATTCGAGTTTGGATTCTTGATCCGGTCAGTCATCGACCGGTCGGTCGACCCTATTGGGTAACATTTTCGTAATTCTTGCATTACATATTCTTGTTATTGGTTATCCGAATTTGGTGTTAAAATCTGATTTGGGTTTGGATCATTTGATTTGGATTCGGATCATCGATTCGGTCGGTCATCGACGGATCGGTCGATCCGATTTGGATATTTTCGTAATTCTTGCATTTCATATTTTTGTATGTTGGTTATCCGGAATTGATGGAATTATTTGATGACGGGTTGAATCTCCTATTCGGGTCGGGTTACTGACCCGGGTCGGGTCGACCCGGTTTGAATTTCCAAATCTCTTGCATTGTTGCTGTGGTTATTATTGGTTATCTGAAAAATTGAAAAAGTCTGATTCGGGTTGGCATCTGATTCGGTCGGTCATCGACCGGATCGGTCGACTAATTTTTGGCGTATTTCCAGATTATGGCATTTTTCATACCTGTTTGCTAGTTATCTAAAAAATCTGAATTTTTGATTTTCATTCGGGTCGCTGTTCATGATCCGGGTCGGATTTTTCCATAAATACCTCTTAATCCTGTTCCGGTTCAAACAAAAGAATTTGGTTCGGATATTTTAAACTGCTCGCTGCTCGTTTCTTTGGCACTGTTTTACTGTTTTATTAATATCGCATTAAGGCCGACGAAATTGAATCCGAGGCCGCGCTTTTCTTTCGTTTCGCTTCTCTGTTTTTAGTATAACTGTTTTAGATATCTGTGCAACGGATATATTATTGTTTTATTAAGTTTACTGTTTTAGATTTCTTGCGACGGATATCATTGTTTTACTGTTTTGAACAAATACCGCGTCTGTTCGGTATTTGTTTTCTGTTTTGCTTCTTGCTCGGATTCGATTATTGTTTTTACTGCTTTTACGTTTCTTGTTTTAAAATAAACACCGCACCTTTCGAGATATTGCTTTCTGTTTCACCAATCGTTTCAAAGATTAAAATATCCGATTCATCGCTTTCTTGCTTTAAACTAAACACCGCGTCTTTCCGGAAACTGTTTTTACGCCATCGCTATCGCATGTTCTTTGCTCGTTCCGATTTAAAAAATTTACTGATTTTGAACACGATACTACACTGACCGATGAAAAATATCCGTCGATTTTGAGGCCTACACAGTTGCAAAGACGGAAATATAACTTCTGGGCAATGATGAAGACTTAAACCTTTTTATCCGAGATCAACATGTTTAGTAGGCGAGGTGACTAAAATAACCAACGAGTTATATATTCGCAGCCACGACGTGATTATAGTGATCTTTTCTATTTCACCCGAGAGACCGACACGTTTAGTAGGCGAGGCAATCAAAATAAACTACATTAGTCATATGTTTGCAGCCACGACGTGATTGGAATGTTCTTTTCAAAATTTAAGTCTGAGCCCTCCGCGATCAAAACATTCACTGTTTTGAATACGGATATGAAGTTATTTGTATTTAAATGTTTCTAACCGTTTGTTCTTGGCGACTTGCGAGGATTAAAGTAAATAACGACAAATATTCCTCGGAGTTTATTTATTGTTATTTCTTTCTTTAATTCACTTTTATCTCGCTTTGTATTGTAATATTATTTATCGCACTTATGTAATTATTGAAATGCTTAGAATAGGCAAACTTAGGATTTATTCATAGGTTAGTTTAAGATTTGAAGCCCGTCGCTAGCTTATTTATTTGTAGGCTCGCAAACTTAGAAATCCTTCGCTAGTTTATTTATTTTAGGCTCGTCACGCGTATTCAAGATTTTCAAAACAACTTTTGTCATCTTTTATTTGCTTTATTAATCATACCGCATAAGTTTATCTTTTGTCAATTTACAATTCATTGATTCCCAAAATTTTACCATTTGGCATTATAAAAAAAATTGTTTTACTATCAATTGTCAAAAAATATATTTTTCAACTCTACATGTATTTCTCTTTAGATATCATATAAATGCATATTTTGAAAAATCTCTACATTTATCTATCTTTTAAAATGCATCCTTTTTTCTAATTATTTGCAAATATCTTTTAACTTCATGCTTCAAACATTCATTTTTTCTAATAATAATTAACCTGAGTTTGACCGGATAACCGCAAGTTAGCGGATCTTAAAGGATGCCTAACCCCTTCCCTTTAGGATAATAAAGAACCCTTACCTAGAATCTCGCTAGTTTCGCAGACCTTAAAATTGGAGTTTACATTGCAGCACTTAGTTTAAATATTTAGGTGTCCTAATTCACCGTAAAAATAATTAGGTGGCGACTCCTCAACCCTTTTTACCCAGGAATCACCCCATACGTCTGCGCTCCGCTTTGACCCGAGCGAGGTCAAAATAGGGCGCGACATGCTGGGCTACCTTCTACCCTAATACGTGTCCTCCATAACCCTCTATCTAAGGTCATGTCCTCAGTGAGTTGCACTTGCGCCATGTCCCGTCTAATCATCTCTCTCCAATACTTCTTCGGCCTACCTCTACCCCTCTTGTACCCGTCTATAACCAATCTCTACACCTCCACACTGGGGAATTTGTGTCTCTCCTCTGCACGTGCCCGAACCATCTCAACCTCGCTTCCCGCATCTTGTCCTCCACCGAGGCCACTCCCACTCTGTCTCGGATATCATCATTTCTAATTCTATCCCTCCTTGTATGCCTACACATCCATCTTAGCATCCTCATCTCCGTAACTTTTATCTTTTGTGTGTGTAAAGTCTTGACCGACCAACACTCCGCCCCATACAACATAGTCGGTCTAACCACCACCCTATAAAACTTGCCTTTAAGTTTTGGTGGCATATTTTATCGCACAAGACTCTAGATGCGAGCCTCCATTTCATCCACCCTGCCCCAATACGATATGTGACATCGTCATTAATCTCTCAATTCCCTTGGATAATAGACTCGAGGTACTTGAAACTCCCTTTCTTTGGAATGACTTGAGTACCAAACATCACCTCCACTCTTGTCTCAAGGTCGCTCCCGTTACTGAACTTGCACTCTAATTATTCTGTCTTGGTCCTACTCATCATGAACCCTTTAGACTCCAGAGTCTATCTCCAAACCTCCAGCTTAGCATTCACTCCGCTGCGAGTCTCATTAATCAGGACTATGTCGTCTGCGAATAACATACACCATGGAACCTCTCATTGAATTTGTCGCGTCAGTACATCTATCACCAATGCAAATATGAATGGGCTAAGAGATGATCCCTGGTGCAGCCCCATCATCACTGGGAAGAACTCCGAGTCTCTTCCTGCTGTCTGTAACCTGGTCTTGGCTCCATCATACATATTCTTGATTTCCCTAGTGTATGCCACATGTACACCTCTAACCTCCAAACATCTCCATAGATCTCCCTAGAGACTTTGTCATATGCCTTCTCGAGGTCGATGAAAACCATATGTAGATCTCTCTTCCTCTCCCTATACTGCTCCACCAACCTCCTAATAAGATGAATGACTTCTGTAGTCGAACGCCCCGACATGAATCCAAACTGATTCTCGGAGATAGACATGCCTCTTCTCACCCTCATCTCCACGACTCTTTCCCAAACTTTCATAGTGTGACTTAGCAGTTTGTTACCCCTATAGTTGTTGCAACTATGGATATTACCTTTGTTCTTGTACAAAGGAATCATTGTACTCCACCTCCATTCTTCGGGCATCCTCGCCGTCTTAAAAATGACGTTAATCAACTCAGTCAGCCACTCCAAACTTGCCCTACCAGAGCTCTTCCAAAATGACGTTACACATTTAGTTTAAGACTACAATACTTAAAAATATTCATTTTATTCTTTAAATTTTATGACCAATCAAACTAAAACACTTAAATTGAGATGAATGAAGCATTTAACTACTTTTACCTTTAATTTAGTCATTAATCTTAGAGCCCGTTTGAATGAATTTATGGCTTTTTGACTTATAAGTCAAAGATCATAAGTTAGGAATTCTAGCTTACAACCTTTGACTTATTTTTATTATTTTAACTTAAAAACAAATACTTAAAAATATATTTTTTATTTTATTCAAATAATATAAAAATGCTTAAAAGATGTTTTGATTTAAAATCACTTGAAATAAATCAATCCAAATGAGCTCTTACTTTAATTTGTAAATTAAATTATTATCTTTCCTAATGTACAGAAGATGGAGTCCACAATTGGGAAAATTATGCGAGTCAAAGGATGAAAAACAGAAGACACCAAAACTGGAGTTTCAAGTCTTAAACCCGATTTGAACACCCCCAAGTTGTTCTTACATCAGTTTCATTACATATACAAGTGCATCAAATAAACGTCTTTAATACCTATGGGATTAAAGTAGAATGAACTTTGGTGTTTTTCAAGATTGTACGGTGTTAAATAGTTTGGTCAAGCGTTTATCGTAGTGGGTCTTTGTCATTTTTGATCAAGAACTGTGTATAGAAAGAAGAAGTAATTTTGAGGTGGATCAAAATGACAAGTATAACGGATGCTACAATAATTCATCATGTGGGCATTGTGTTGCTTGTATTATGGTTGCTTAATTCCTTCAATTCTTGCCACCCTTTTGCTTACTTCCTCTCTCTTATATATCTCTATATGGTAAGTAGCTAAAAGATTGTGTTTTTATTTCACTTTGTTACTATTTTAGATGGTCTTATGCTGCTCTTTTTTGGTTTGATGTGGATTTATCAAAGTTATGGTCTTAAATTTTGAAGGTTCATGAGCAGTATGTGACTAAATTAAGGAGGAAGCTACAATTTGAGGAAAAAAGACAGTCTTCCCAGCGTCGAGTAAGCATTTTGTAGCACCTTAATTACTTGATTTCCTCTTCCATTGGAGCTTAATACTCCCTCCGTCCCAATTTATATGGTGTAGTTTGACTGAGCACAAAATTTAAGAAATAAAGCAAGTGTTGTGGTCTAAAATCGGTCTAAAATAAGTCAAATATATTTATGTGGTTATAGATCATCTCATTAAGCCTAAAACGTAAAGCTTAAAGTTAAATTGTTGTCAAATAAGAAAATTTTGGAACTAACTAAAAAGGAAAGTGATATAAATTGGAAAAGAGAAGGAGTAGTTTCTTTTTCCCTTTTGTCTGTTGAAGTTAATAGAAGTAATAGATCTGGAAACTTTATTATTTTTTGTTGGTGTTAGATTTGACAGGAAAAAGAAAAGATACTGGATTGATTCTCCAAAAAAAGATTTTTTTAGGTGATTCTCAGAAAGAAAAGATACAGAACTGCAAGAAAGCAGTATACTATTCTTAATTCGGGAACTATTAAGATTTACCAACAGTTTTCTGAAGTGAAATATGCCTGAATTTCTTCTGATTCTCGCAGTTGCTTACAAGTTCCAAGCTTTAAATATTGTCTTTTTTCCTTTGTGTAACTTTAAGACCAACATTTTGACTCGAATCATTCATTATTAAACGACTATCAATTAAGAGCTAGAATAAGCAGCATAGTCCATGGTTAAAGTGACTCTAGATGTGGTTTGGAGTTCTCACTTTTTTGTTTAAAGTGTTTGTTGGCTTTTAACAGGTACTTTCAGACTCTGAATCAGTGAGATGGTTAAACTATGCGATTGCAAAGATTTGGCCTATCTGCATGGAGGAGATTGTTTCACAGAAAATCCTCCTCGCTATCATTCCGTGGTTTTTGCATAAGTACAAACCCTGGACTGCTGTAAGCGTTTAAACCATGTGTACCTTCTGCTAAACTACTTAATTACTTTCTTACATGCTGGATTCTATGCATCACATGTCATTTAATGCCTCTATTTTCTACATTTACCCTTTATTTAGTGTTTTTCTTGAATTCTAGCAGTTCTTTCTTCAACACTATAGTTGTTCATCCTTATGCCATAATCCACAATTTATTAACTTTACTCCTGAGGAATTAATTTGTTTGCTGAGCTGAGTTGTCAGGAGTAATATTTTTCCCTAATGCGTACAGAAAGAAGCTGTAATTCAGCAACTCTATTTGGGAAGAAACCCACCTATGTTCACAGAAATGAGGGTTCTTCGTGAATCTACTGGAGATGATCACTTGGTATGTAGTCTTGACTCAAGAATGTGTGATATATGTCAGCAGTTTGGCTTCTGCTCGTTTGTGCTCTATTTGATGAGGCTTAAATTTATATCCATCCGTGCAGGTCCTTGAGTTGGGAATGAATTTTCGTGCTGCTGACGACATGAGTGCAATTCTTGCCGTGAAACTGAGAAAAATGTTGGGCTTTGGGATGTGGGCAAAGTTGCATCTGTTGGGCATGCATGTTGAGGGAAAGGTGATTTGCTAATGGCAATTAATAATGTGAAAATCTTCTTCTCATAAAATATTGTGAAAACCTGATACTGAGGAGGCAAATGAGGTGGTGGGATTAGTAGTTTCAGTTTAATGTTCAGTATTATAGTTGCAGATACTGTGAAGGTTTTAACTGTTAGCAGCAAGTCATTAAAACTTTTAAGGAGTCTGTTTCGCATAACTCTCTCATCATGTAGAACTGCTTTACTCACTCTATATGTGAACAATATTTAGCTAAGAGGACCCGATTTAAAAATATATAGCTACAAAGATGGTTCAAGACTGAATTTTAAGACTTGAAATTCTAGTATTCACGACACCCTATTTTTGTGTGGTTAGGATATACGATTCCCTCTAGCTATTCTTATCTTCTTATATTATTGCTATATTATCTTAATCATTATACAGGGTAACAAAACGGTATTGTCTTAATCATTATTCGCTCTAGGCACACACACATCATACCAAGGAATGAGGGAACTCATGACAATTTTAGAGAATTCTAAGTTCAGTGTTGATAGTTTAGCCGTTCAATATAGTTAATCTCCTCTCCATTTTTTATGCCCTTGTATTGTTTGATGGCCAGATTTTAATTCCTACAATAATATATTTGTATCGGTCTTCTATGTAGGTCTTGGTTGGGGTGAAGTTCTTAAGGAAGTGGCCATTTCTTGGTCGTTTGCGGGTGTGCTTTGTGGAGCCTCCTTATTTTCAGATGACTGTGAAGCCAATTTTCACACGTGGACTCGATGTAACAGAACTTCCTGGAATTGCTGGATGGATGGTTAGTTCAATGAGTATCTCTGTGTCTGTCTAACATTGAATTGACATATGTAAAATCTTCCTAAGATTTGTTTGTCATGCTTATCAGGATAAACTTCTCGCTGTTGCCTTTGAGCAGACACTTGTCGAGGTGCGGTTCATTCATATTTGAGTCTGTCTTCTGTTTAATGTTATTCCCCTAATATGCTTGTGATAGAAGCATACTTTAGACTTTGATATGCTTAAGAATGGTGACGGAGGTTTCAAATAAGTTACGCTTTTATGCTTAATGTAATAAAACTGCACGATTTTACCTCCAGTTGCTGAAAATGGTTTGACTAGTTTACAATCAGGTATTGTGGTTTCCATGTGCCCAAAAGAAAAGAAAAAAAGTCCCTCATGAAGAGCTTTTAGACTAAGTTATTCATAATATCTTGCAGCCCAACATGCTGGTGGTGGATGTTGAGAAGTTTGTGTCGCCGCAACCAGGTAATGGTCACCCTAGCTGTCACTCCAACTCTTTGATAGGAAATTTGAATTGAATATTAATATAAGAGATTATCAATATTCGGAAACTAAAATAATTCTCATTTCTTGAATACTGAATACTCAATTATAATTAGAGAATGTTTCAATTAGGTGAGATGGAAATTTTACTTTCTCAAAAAATCATTATAAGTACTGTTGAAATTTTAAAAATAATGCTTGATGATATGTTAAAAATATTTTTATGCATATTTGAGGTTTGATTTCAATTTTTAAGTTTTATTCACAAAAAAATAAAGAAAAATGAAAATGGGCGTTGGGATTTTAAAAAGGCTTACAAAAAGATTTATGTGTATGGCACATGACTTTTTCCATCCAAAGGTTGACACCATCAAGATGAAGTCTCATTTTCATAAATGTTAAGAGTATTATGTGCACAACTCAAAAATTAGGACAAAAGTGCTAAAATCCAGGTACCGAGCATGCAGTTTTATCTTTTTTTCTGTTGCTTTCTGTTCTTTTACCTTCGTTAAGAGGTTATCCAAACCCTTTCTGCCCTGAATTCATTACCTACTTAACCCATTCAGATATCAGGTTAGTTATTTGAATTAAAGTCAATCAAGAAAAAAAGAAGTTTTAGAAGGTAACTTCCAGTTTGAGTAAATAGATAATTATCCCTAGTTTTTTTGTCAAAAAAAAAACAATTATGCCTAGTTATGCTGTGACAGAGGGACGACCATAGCGGCTTGCAAGCATTTTTATTCTACCAATATATGATTCTGTGCTAGTGTTGTTGGAAGAAGTCCTGATTCCGTGAATGGCCTTGCAGTTAATTTGAATGTGTGGAAACCCTGGAATGTTCATATGTTTTAAGATCATTATCCACAATGTTGTTAGGTGATATTGGGCAGTGAGTGAACCATGTCAGTTACTCATCTTTGAGAACTTAAAATAAACTAGCTGATACACAACGTATTGTTGATGAATTATAATATGAGCCATACTGCATTGGGAGGGGATTGAATTGGAATTGAGGAGATCACCTACAAAAGAAGTGTAAGCTGGTGGTCAGTGTTTCCTAGTGTGTTGTAGTGGGTGTCTCGACCTAATTAATAATGCAAACTACATAAAATGATAAACTTTTTGCTACCATTCAAACCCCCTTCCCCCCAGGAAAAAGACAAAGGAAAGTAAAAGCATTAGCACCTCAATGTGGTTGAATTTAGCCTATTTGATGTCTAATACATAAAGGGAAGATGGGATACTAAAACATATTTTTCTATTGACCATGTAGGTGTTCACAGATTTGAACATTCCATGCTGATGGTTTCTGATGCAACACTTATCATCTTTCATGTGTATAATACTAATCAATCACATATTTGTGTGTGCTGCATAACTTGTCTAGATGGAAATCTGAGATTAGTGTTGTTGGGCTTCTGTTTTTGAAGTGATTGATTTCAATTATATATGTTCCATCACTATTACATAAGTTTTTTTTTTCATTTTGTCAGAAAACTGGTTTACGGTTGATGCTAAGGAGCCCATCGCTTTTGTTAATTTAGAAGTTCTTGAAGCAGCTGATATGAAGCCATCAGATTTAAATGGTAGGTAGAAAAAAGTCTCAATATATTTCTGTAAATTTATTAGAAATGTATGCCTAAAATCTGGGTGGTCTTTTTCAGGATTGGCTGATCCGTATGTTAAGGGGCACCTTGGCGCTTACAGATTCAGGACTAAGACTAAGAAGAAGACATTGGCTCCACAGTGGCATGAGGAGTTCAAGATTCCAGTCTGTACATGGGAGTCTCCTAACAACATGCTCAATTTCGACGTTTGTGACAAGGACCATTTTATTGATGATACATTGGGGTTCGTCCTATTCTCTTCTTGGCAGTTTAAATACTAGCCACCTTTCACTCCTTGAACATGTAGTGATTGGGTTACGCTCACAAATTTTCCTTCTTTTCTGGCCTCTTCCAGTCTTGTGATTTGTGAGAATCTTAGTGATTTAACTCATGCTTTAGAGGCTTAGTTCTATTTTCATATTCATCTTGTTCTCACATTTTTTTTTAAATCACGTTTAGCTTTGTGCTCCAGCCTCCTCTCCTGCTATAGCTGGTTGCAATGATACGATGATACCTGGAAAAATAGTGATACTGTACATAGTTCTTTTATTTTTAATTTATCATGTGGTTCACATCTGGAGATTTCTCATACTCGCAGATTTGAGTTCTCTTCTTGTGGGTCCTGAAACAACAGAATGCCTTATGCCCATTTGCACATAGTGATTTTACCACAAATTTCATTACATTCAATTTGTTTGGTGAACAGAGAAGAAAAAGCAGCTTATTTACTTCTTTTTTTTTTTGGTCGAGCAGAGATTGTTCCATCAATATCTGTGATTTTAGGGATGGACAGAGGCATGATATGTGGCTGTCTCTTCAGAATATTAAAATGGGGAGATTGCATCTTGCCGTAACTGTTGTTGACTGTGGCAAAAAGGTACTATATATTTCTACTGTGCAATTTGTCATGAACTCTAAATTAGAATGTTAAGAAGCAAAGACTTTTCGGGTATCATCTTCTTTGCACCTGAAATTGCTTTGCATTACTCATTATACTATAATGGATGAATGCACTAAAAACCAAAATAATTGTGCCTGAGGAATAAGTGTAGTTTATTAATGATAAATACTGACGGAAAATAAGTGCTAATTTTTTAGCAATTTTCAGGGCGCGGAGCAGTCATATGAGAGCGGAAGTGTGGTCAATAAACAGGATATCAAATCTTCTGAGATGGATAAAACTGAACGAAGCTCCATAACCACTGAATCAGTTGACGAATCTTCAAAAGCTGCAGATAAGTTTGAACCTATTAATATCGAAGGGCAGCGGGAGACTGGTATATGGGTACACAACCCGGGGAGTGAAGTAGCACAAGTATGGGAACCAAGAAAGGGAAAGAGCAGGGTTGTTGATGGAAGCTTTAAATCAACATCAGGGGGCTCCTCTCACTATAATGAATTTAGGTCTGATGAAAGTGTTAATGGAAGTAAGCCAGATTCTC
This sequence comes from Anisodus acutangulus, assembly GCA_029783415.1. Classification (NCBI taxonomy): domain Eukaryota; kingdom Viridiplantae; phylum Streptophyta; class Magnoliopsida; order Solanales; family Solanaceae; genus Anisodus; species Anisodus acutangulus. The sequence continues at coordinate 8,421,549 of CM056508.1, forward strand.
CTAGTCGAATTCACAGGGGTGTACATAAGATCAGCTCGCTTTTCCACAGAAGTTCAAGAAGTGAAGATAAGTCGGGCAATCTTGGAGAGCCAGATTCATCTCCGCATGCTAATCTTAGGGCAGTTAATGCCAAGGAAATTGGAGTGAAGATTATAGTGGATGACACCATTTCCGCTTCATCATCGGCAACATCACCTACAGAAGATGGAAAAGATAGTCATGCGGGAAAAGCGAAGAAGAGCCCCAAAAAGGGGAGAGTGAGACTCAAGGCAAAGAAAATCCTTAAACATGCTGGAAAGTCTGTTGGGGGTGGCATAAAGAAAGTGATATCGCGGAAGTCATCAGGAAAATCTAAAGGGGAAGTAGAATCATCAGAGACAGAGAGACTGAGCTCTGTGGGATCTGATTCTTCTGATGCAGAGTCTCAACCTTCATCAATTGATTCACCTTCAGTTGGCAACACTTCCATAGCCAGCTCCGGTATTGAGAGTTCTGACGCCACAATAAGGACCAGTGGACTGGTACATAGTGAAAGCATCAAAGCTCCAGATGAAGTAGCAGGGGAATCGAAAGAAAATCATGCCTTCGGTCAGTCTTCAAGTTTTAAAAGTCCAAGGTAGATCAATGAGGTGAATTTTGAATGTGTTATAACAGGATGGTTTTCTCTGTTTCCTCCCCTGTACAGTCTCTGTAAGCAGATTAATGATTCTTGTTCTATTTTACTTGTATATGCTGTTATGTAGTACCTGTAATAGCTTCATGTCGGCTAAAGAAAAGTGTACTATAAGTTCAAAGTACAGTGTTTTTTTTTGTGGTTTTAGGTTTTGTATCGCATAGAAATTTTGTGAAGATTCAATTTTGATTATTATCTTTCGTTATGGATCTTCCATTTCCATGTTGGACTCTCACTTTTCTTCTTTTACATGCCGGCAATTTCATGTGCCCATCTCTACATGGGTTTTGCGCTACAGGTCTCTGAACTGATCTTCTTTGAGCTATGAAGGAGTTGTTTTCTAAGTGAAGAAGTGACCATCTCTTGCCAATGTACTTTTTCACAAAACTGGGACCATGGCTGCTACAATTTAGAGCTTTGATAGCATCTCTGCTTTTAATACATTTCTCTTCTACTTTCTACGGAGTGCAGTGAATGTGTAAGTGACTTGTAGCAGTATTTCATGATGCTTTTGAAGTTATCTTAGATCAGTCTGCGATAAATATTTTTGTAAGAAAACTCTGAACTTGCTTTGTGGACCTTTTCTGATAGCATATCAGAATAAAGCTTATCGTGTACTACCAGTTGAAGGCCCTAATGCAAATGCCAGCACTTAAAACACATGTTTAGTTGCTGCACGTCCACAGTATTATACCTGTCACACAAGAATTGAAGAGACTCTACATGATAGTAACATAAAAGGACAGCCCGGTACACTAAGTTCCCGCTATGCGTGGGTCTGGGGAAGGGCCGGACCACAAGGGTCTATTGTACACAGTCTTATCTTACATTTCTGCAAGAGGTTGTTTTCACAGCTTGAACCCGTGACCTCCTGGTCACATGACAACAACTTTACCAGTAACATGAAGCTCAAAAATCTAATGTAGATGTTGCTGAACATTACATTTCATGAATTATAAGCTCATACGCCATAAAAAGTTATGCTGGAACTGGAAATGTTGCAAAGTTTGACATTACCCAACCATAAATTGGTTCTTTCAAAGGCTAAAATCTTGAGCTTATTGTTTACCTTGGTCCTGATAAAACTGAAGGAAATTTTGAACTGATTGTGGCTTCCCTTTGTTGGTTGTCTGCCCCAACCTCAGGTAGGCTTGTGAAATTGTAATTCAAGTTGGTTTCAACAGTCACCAAACCTTCCAGTGCCTTAACCACCAATGACGTAGAAGGTCTCTTGGCAAAATCACCCTGTAGACACCATGCAGCGAGGCTCATCATTTCTGTCACTGCTTCTCTGTGGAGCTGCATATCCTCGTTTTTGTCCACCATATCCATGAGCTGCTCTTGTTCCGCTTTTCTCCTAAAGACACTTAGCAAATGGACATCTTCTTCATCAGCTTGGGTCCAATCTAAATTCTTTCGTCAAAAGCATACACATCAACTTTCTCAGTGATTATTGAGCTCAACCATTCAGGGGCTAAATCCCCTGGTGTTCCTCTCATTCTAGCCACAACTTTGCTTTTGTCTTTCTCAATTAGCTTCGACAACCCAAAATCTGATATCTTAGCATTGAAATGTTGATCTAGAAGGATGTTTTGTGGTTTGATGTCAAAATGAATTATCTTATGGCTGCAATCCTCATGTAGATAACCTAACCCTTTCGCAATATATGATATTATCCTTTGCCTTGTGTGCCATTTAAGTCCACTCTCTTGCTTTTCATGAGAAATCCACCTATCCAAAGATCCATTTACCATGTACTCATAGATCAGAAGCCTGTTGCTCTTTTCAGCACAATATCCGATGAGTTTTACCAGATTGACATGGTGAATACTACCGACTATGTTTACTTCTGTTAAGAATGAATCCTTTACTTGACCTACACCATCCAGATTCTTCACAGCTATTTTGGTGTCATTACTCAGTGTTCCTTCATATACTGAGCCAAATCCTCCTTCCCCTAGCTTTTATGCTGAAATCTTCTGTAATTATTTTCAACTCAGTGTAAGAGAATCGAGTTAGGATTCCCGGTAAGAGTGGCTCCAGATCCAGAAAATCCCGAGCCTTGCTTGTCTGTGACCTTTTTCTGAAAAGAACAAAGCAAGTAGTGATACTTAAAATTATCCCCACAAGAGCTGCAAGAGCAGATCCTACTATCACTTTGAAAGGTCTTGAATTCTTTCCTCCAGAAATGATTGGTGACTGATTCTGCACCTTAAGAAAAACCGTGGTCCTGTCTCTTCCCTCCCCGTTGTCCATGATTGAGAAGACTTCATTCAGTAATAAGCATTTTTTTCTTCCAGTGACAGCCCAAACTACAGCTTTGCAAGAACAATTATTCAGACAGGCCGTTTTGCAGTCATCCAACTTTGTTCCCTCGAACCATATGCTCGAATTTATTTGAAAGTTGATTTCGAATGCAAAATATGTGGTATCCCTTAGCTCTAGAAGACTATGGTACTGCAAAGAGTCGCAAGAAATGGATGTCAGCTCCGTACATCCAAGATCTGCTTTCCTACCATAGATGGCCTAAAAAAGTTCCCTTCATAGTTCATACGGACAATTACATTGCCCGTTGACGAACACAAAATACAGTATAATTTAAACGCTTCGCTAGTCAAAGATAGTATAGTATTTAGATCGCCTCCACAGGGATTGGTACAAATAATTACTCAAATAAAAACTTGCTTAGTATTATTCAGGTGACGAAAACTTGAGTATGTTGTGGTTATAAACCACGATTATCGACTATAAAAGTAATTAAAGACAACTGACAATGAAAGCAAAAGTTAATATTAATATGAGAAGTAAAGGTAGTAGACAAGTCAGATGCAAAATTTCAGCAATTAGTTTCGATTTGTTTTATCATTCTCTTCAAATATTTATTGAGTCTTTTGAATTCAATAAGTAATTAGTTTACTCAAGAATCTAATAAAATTCTTCCGATTATTTATTCAGATTCTACTAATTAAACTAATGCAAGCCCTGAGAATGTTTAAGAACTATTGATAGAAATAGATCTTCAGACGACTTCTCACGAATACCGTCAGCAAATAACCCAAGATAAATTATTGAAGACTTTCTTTCGATTACTCAACAAAATTATTCAATCAAGAGCTAAATCAGATATATATTAAGATAATTCACAAAACACTTTTTCTTGCGATTAAAGCATCCAAAAATATCTCAATAATCAATTAGAACTACTATCCATGAGTTCAAGATTAATGAAAAGCCCCGAGAATGCAAGAAAAATGTTAAGGGTTTAGTCTAAAGGAAAACGTCTCTCGAATATTTTCCTCTCTTGGTTCAACCAATAATTCAAGAAGTTCTTTTGATTACTTAGAAGAATCACCAATTAAAACCAAACAAAATAATGTAGCGATATTCACCAAACTATTTCTCTTTCGTTTAAATAAAATAGTAAATAACTTTGCAATTCAATTCAAAATTTTATTAACGAATTCAAGCAATAAAACAAGAATCGAATCTAAAAACGCCAATCAATACATCATGTCTTGTCAAAACCCTATAAGAAAACTACTCCATAATAGAATAAAAGAACATAGAAGAAATAGAATTAGAAAACATTACAACCAAAGATTGACCCAAACTTTCGTATTGAATCGAATCGTGATGGAAAGTAATGAATTCGGTTGTCAAATCCTCTTCTACGCTCCTCTAATGCTCCCTAGGTCAAACGTCCCTCCAAAAAAAAATTTCACGTATTTATAGAATACCCTAGAAGTGCCCGGACCAAAATACCCTTAAAAAAATCAAAAAACTGAAATTGCCAAAAAACAATGGCCTGGCGCGACTCATAAAATCAAAAAAGAAAAAGCAGACAGGAACAATTTGATTCTTTAAACAAGCAGGTTTGGCATTGTACCCCGGAATAGTCACCTTGGTTTGACTTACCCGACTCGTAGGCCCTTGAATCCGGTACCAACGAGTATCACCCCCCCCAAAACAACGTTCTCTTTCAGGCCTTTCAACCAATCGATACGACCTCGGAGAGCTGCTTTTGCTACTCTACTACCATCATTCTAAAGGTTTTTTATTCAAAAGGACGGAGAATGAATAGCTTATTCATAATATTATAGGCCCCGCATCGCTTTTCGCAACACTATTGGCGCAAAAGGATCGGTCCTTCACTTGCGGATCGTTCGCGAGTCGAACTCATTACTGCAACGCTCGTTCACCCCCTCGACTTCTTCCATTAAAAAAAAGTTAGTCTTTCCTTGGTAAATAGCGTCATGAAGGGGAATCTCTATAGGAACTAGCCCCTTATATTTCACACATAGGAGATCGAGACACAACCCCACAGGCTCCCGAAGAGAGAAGCCCAACGAATGTCAGATGCAAAGCCCCGCGGGAAAACATGGCAGGCGCGGTGCGGGCCACGTCGGGCCAAGCCAATCTCGCTACATTGTCTGTTTTCTTTCCATTGTCACATGCATACTCGGTCCTCGAATCCCGAACTCGATCCCTATTTATTTGTTGGACTTCTACTCAAACTTCGAATCGCCAAAACCTCCATTTAATATACAAAAATGCTCATTTCAGGGGGAACAAGTCTTACATAAGAAAACACACGTAATAAGTATAAATACTTACATTATAGCTCAAACATGACTAAAGTGCAGCGAATGAAAGGCGATATATAGCTAAAAATCTGTGTTTTTAGACTACCATCACCCGTCACTTGTACATATGCTATATCTTTAACACACCATTGGGTATCCACAGTTTCCTATATTGGATTCAGACACCCAAACGTCAGATTCCACTTTCCAATCAAGCTCGTCTCTGTCAAATTTATATACCCGTAAATGTCCATTATGCTCAAGCTTCAAGAACCGATCAGCAAAACACGCAAGGCTAAGGGTGTGACCATCAAAGCGTAAATGAGTATAATTCCTATAATGTGAAGCATAATAATACTGAGGTGGTTTAGTATCTACGTAAGCCACTAGGCTTCCGTTGAGAACAGTAAACGAAAGCAAACCTCGACTCCAATAGGATGCTATAACGCTTGCTATAAGCTTTTACCTGGAAACCAGATTCTGGCCCAGGAGCAAAGAATCCGTAGGATGATCAAAATATTTCCAAATTATGCGCTTTCTCTCATCAAAGAGTACGATATTTCCCATTTCTGTTAAGTTTAAGCCTGAAACAGATATACCAGCTGTATTAGTGGATCATAAAGGAATATGTTCCTGACCTTTTCATTAATTATGGTGTATAATATATAGTAGTATATGTTTATTGACAAAGCTACAAGTTAGGCTACAAACTAGGTGACTAATTTGACTAATTATAATTAGAATATTGACTAACTAAATATAAAAGATATACAACTATGTCAATATTCTATCACACCCCCGCAATTGAAGCGGGAGGTTCCCGTACGCTGAGCCTGGCTCGTAAATCATTATAAGTATGCACGGAAGTCCTTTAGTGAATATGTCAGCAATTTAATAACGAGAAGGGACATGAAGGGCACGAACTTGTCCACGAGCAACTTTCTCACGTACAAAGTGAATATCCATTTCAATGTGTTTAGTGCGCTGATGTTGAATGGGATTGCCAGAAAGATATATCGCACTTACATTGTCACAGTAAACTAATGTAGCCTTGCGGATTGGGCAGTGAAGTTCCAACAGAAGGTTACGTATCCAACAAGACTCGGAAACAACATTCGCTACTCCTCTGTACTCGGTTTCGACACTGGACCGAGACAAAATAGGTTGTCGTTTAGAAGACCAAGAAATCAAGTTATCTCTGAGGAAAACACAGTAACCCGAAGTGGATTATCTAGTATTGGGACATCCACCCCAATCATCATTAGTGTATGAGATGAGACCGGAGACTAAGGACTTGTACAGGTGGAAGCCAAAATTGAGAGTACATTGTACATATCGTAGAATTCATTTGAGAGCATTCATGTGTTCATCATTCGGGTCATGCATATGTAATCATATTTGTTGCACGACATAAGATATATATGGTCTCATGAAAGTAAGATACTGCAATGATCCTGCTAAACTGTGATAGTGAGTGTGATCTTCATATGGAGAACCCCAAGAAGCACTAAGTTTAGATTTAGTGTCAACCCGTGTTGGAGCAGGTTTATAAGAAGTCATGTCGGCTCGTTCAAGAATCTCCTCGGCATACTTTCTTGACAAAGAAATAAGCCATATGCATGTCTCATAATGACAATGCCCATAAAATAGCTTAGGGGACCCAAATCCTTCATAGCAAATTCAGAAGCAATGAGTGACATAATAGATTGGAGAAATGCACCAGAAGAGGCAGTGAGTATGATATCATCAACATATAATAGAATGTAAACCATGTCATTTCCCTTGCTATATATAAAAAGTGAATGATCAGATTTGCTATGTGAAAAGCCAATAGAGGATAAAAAATCAGCAAACCGTTGATACCATGCACGAGGAGCCTATTTTAATCCATGGACTGATTTCTTCAAATGACACACATAATCTGGATGAACTGGATTCTTGAATCCCATAGGCTGGTGCATATAAACGGTTTCATAAATTTCACCATGCAAGAAGGCATTTTTAACATCAAGGTGATGAATATGCCATGATTTGGAAAAAGCAACGTTGAGAACAATCCGAATAGTTTCCGGTTTCACCACTGGGCTGAAAGTTTCATAACAATTCACACCAACCTGTTGAGACTTTCCATCACCTACAAGACGGGCCTTATGCCTCTCAAAAGAACCATCAATTTTTTTATGTCGAAAAATCCACATAGAATGAATAACATTAGCATCAGGAGGACGATGCACTAGATCCCACGTCTTATTTTCAATAAGAGAATTATATTCGTCTAAGATGGTAGCTTTCCAATTTGGATTGGACAAGGCATTTTATGGGTTGCAAGGAAGAGGTGAAGGGGTAATTGAAGTCGACAAAATGAATTGTCGTTTCGATTGAAAAATACGGTGCATAGCACGAGTTGCCATGATTCGTGTAGGTGTGGTAGTGGGCTGAACTGGTGTGGGCTGGTTTTGCTGTGGGCTTAGGGGGTGACGTATTCCGTTTGGTCCGGTGGTAATGGCAGTGACAAATTCTGCAAATGACGAATCAAAAGGGAGTTTAAGTTGTCATTTAAGAACTTATAAGAATTCGGATATAGAGAATGTAGCTTGGAAAAAGGGAATTGGGACTTATCGAATATGACATGCCTCGAAATAATTATTTTTTGGCTTGACAATCGTAACAGTTATAACCTCGATGATTAGACGGGTAACCCAGGAACACATACGAGTTAGAACGAGGTTGAAGTTTATTGATTTTGGTGGAAGGATGAAAGGGGTAACATAAACACCCAAAAATTCGTAACTGCTTATAGGAAGGATCCCGAAGATAAAGAACTTGAGTCAGGGACTTGTGTTTGAGAGACTTGTTTAGGAGAATGTTCAAGAGATATGTTGTCATTGATAGAGCGTGATTCCAAAAGGAAGGGGGCATGAAAGCGTGAGCAAAGAGGGTACATACTAAGTTATTTATGGTTCTTATTTTTCGTTTGGCTTTGCCATTTTGTGGAGAGGTGTAAAGGCATGAAAAATGAAAAATGAAAAATGAGAACATATTTGCTGCAAAAACGTTTGAATTGTTCATTATCGAATTCCCTCCCATTGTCACATTGAAAACATTTGATATTCTTCTCGAATTGTGTCTTAATTAAATCACTAAAGGACGAGAAAATAGAATAGACTTGGGATTTATTTTCAATAGGAAAAGTCCACATGAAATTAGAATAATCATCCAAAAATAAAATATAATATTGCTGTCTTGCCGTTCTTAAAATAGGAGAAGTCCATAAATCACTATGTATGATATCAAATGGCATCAAAGTGATAGAGGATGAAGAATAAAACGGCAATTTGACATGTTTTTCAAAAACACAAGATTCACAAACAATAGGGCAATAAAAGTGTTGACAATCAATAAACTTATTTTTGCTAAGGGAGCGTAAAACAGATTCTCCCGGATGTCCCAATCTATTATGCCATAGAACAGACGAAACAACTGCAAAGGTTGATGGAGAGGGGGCGTGATGTCTGATGGTGGTGGTGATAGGATAAAAATCCCCATTGCTGTCACATCTCATTATTTACATCCATGTCTGAAGGTCCTTCACAGAAAACCCAAAAGGATTAAATTCAAGGAAAACATTATTATCTGTTGTGAAACGATGCACAAAGATCAATTTTTTGATAAGTTTCAGGGCATATAACACATTGTTTAAAGCTAATGGGGGATGCAGTGGGGAGAGGGATGATTGTCCATAACCTCAAATGGGAATGCCTTGTCCACTACCAACAATAATATTACGATTTAAATTGCTCATATTGAAATAAGACGAGAGAGTACCTTGAGATGCCGTCATATGAGACGTTGCACCGGTGTCCATATACCAAGTTTCATCAGGAACATTGAGAGACATCGTGTGCATTGGTGCCTAAATATCTGTTGGTGCGTAGGTTGAAGGAGGAGAAGCCTGTGTACTGTTTGCTTGTTGTGGGCGCACCCCGAGAATTATGGGTTGGGGCTGTCGAGCTGGAGGTCGGGCCTAAGATGAAGTCAGATAGGGGCATGGTGGAGCAGCCCAAGACTGTTGTCCCCACGCTGCCCACAGTGGGTACGCAGTCCACTGTGGTGGCTGTTGCCACTGCGGCTGCCATTGTGAGTGGCCGCCGGACTACTGTTGATGTCCCATTCCGCCACTGTTGCTGCTGCCACCACGACCTTTGCCGAAGTTTTTGCTTTTATTATTATTTTGGTTATGTTGACCTCATTTCAGATCATTGGTGTGCCGATGATGCTGACCGTAACTCGAGCCTCTTTTATCGACAGGTGAGCTACCGTTGGTAAGGAGGGCAGTGTCGACGGTGCTAGCGTTAGCCGCTGCCCGCTTGGCTTTTCGGGTTTCCTCAAGGATAATCCTCGAACGGGCCTCATAAAATGGAGGCAACGTAGAGCTTTGTTGGAGGATTGTAGCAACACCATCATAATTTTCATTTAAACCCAAAATTAGTTGCATGACCAACCTTTGATTTGTGACCGGTGCACCGACGTTGGAGAGTTGATCGATAATCATTTTAAGTTCTTGATAATAGGCCGATGCATTAGGAAAATCGTCATGTTGAATGTCCTTTAATTAATTTTCTAAATACAAGGCACATTAGATCTTGTTATCATGAAAAATGCTCTCTAATCTCTCCCATGTTTGTCGTGCAGTAGCATCGATTTCGATGATTGTATGCAAGAGATCATTAGAGATTGTGCCGTACATTCATTGTAGAACAACCACATCCAAAGTTCTTCATCAAAATCATCATGTTTCTCCATGTTTTTGTCGGTTGTCTTGGGTTTAGGAGGGATGATGTGGTCGATGACTTTGTACACATGACAATGAATATTAAACAATTCCGCCCATGACGAGTACTAAACATTTTCCATCTCAAGAGTTATGGGAATGAAATTCTTGATGTTGTTAACCGCAAGAGTAGGATGGAATTTTGGTTGGTCGGCCATTGAAGAGGAGGATGAAGAAGAGAGGGAGATGAGGGGCGTCGAGAAGAAGAAGAGGGAGAAATATGTCGGAGTAGGATGAAGACGGCGGAGGAGGAAGCCGACGGCTTAGGCCTTAAGTTTAGGGTTTGGCTGATACCATAAATGAATATGTTCCTGGCCTTTTCATTCATTATGATGGATAACATATAGTAATACATGCTTATTGACAAAACTACAAGTTATGTTACAAACTAGGTAACTAATTTGACAAATTATAATTAGAATATTGACTAACCAAATATAAAAGATATACAACTATATCAATATTCTATCAGACCAAACAAGAGTGCCATCAAAGTCCGCCAAGACCAAGTTGCCCTCCCAGCCTAGTTGCAAGGTTGCATTGGTTTTCACCCGATGGTTTCGGTTAGCAGACCAAACTAAGTAGGGGTAAATTAAAGTATATGTGTTGTTCCATCTAGCTGAGCTGTTGTAGAACACCAAGAAGGCATTTTGTGGCTTCGTTATTGCAGAAGAAGCAACAGAGGTACCGAGAGCCAGAATTTCCACTAAGGAGGATGGGTGTAATTGCAGAGAATGGTGGAATAATTACTATTAACAAACTGCTTATTGATCCAGAAAGTGGGAAGTCGTGCAGTTGAATTCGAAAGATGACATTGAAATTCCAAGACTGTTTGGATATAGCAAACTGAGATGAAGATAGGAGATAAATGAAGAGAAGGATAGGAAAATGCATTCTCTTTTCTGCATTCATTGCTTTCTAAATAAAGGCACAACTAATGGAAAAACATATGCTTTTGCTCCATGAATGAGTTTCTTTAAACCTATGTCCGGTCAATCTTTGCAAAAACTTCTGCTACATGGAATCAATGAGGTCAACTTCTAAGATTTCTAGCATTGGATTCATTGTAATGTTAAAGTTATAGGTTCAAATCTAATATTTGTTGAAGTTTTAATAGATCTATATATATATATACACTCAGTGTCGAAAGTTATGGATTCAGATAAACTCATAGCTGAAGGTACATCTGATCCTGGCTACATGGTGTCATTTTCATAACTTCTTTTTTTGACTTCTAAACTATTTCCAGCAGCTGAGTTTGACTACAACAAGTTAAAGCATGTGATTGAGGGTGACCCTTAGCCAAATTACATTTGACATCAAAATTCGTCTTCTTTTTCCTTTTTCTCATAATAATTAAACTAGTACTTTTTACTTCTTCTTCCTACATAGCTATTATCATATCATCATATTATATCATCATACTATATTATAAGTGAGAAGCTTCTAAGTCCAACAAGGGCATGAGCATTAAATATGTTAAACAATCTTGAGATTGCTTACACCCGAATCAAAATTGCAACTCAACTCGGGATAAAACAATCCCATAATATTTCCGGGATTATTATTCTTTGTAACCAAGAACATACACTTTGACTGAAAAACTTTCTTACTCGTGGTCAAAGATGATGTAAGTGCCGTAGAATTAAAGTAGGACTAGAAAACCTTTGTTAACCTAGTTCCACTAGGACTAGGAGCAACAATTTCCCCCTTCACAATCAACTCACATATCTATATAACATGAACAAATTGAACCCTTGCATTGATTTTATGAACAAGGTGCAGAAACGTTTTGCTGATGAACGTTTGCGCATACTTGGAGACCATCAGAGCATTGACAAAGGGTAAACTTTCCAAGAACGAGTCTTATGATGCAGTTGCGAAAATCAAGATTTGGTGGATGATTTTGAGTCTCTTTTGACTGGTGGGGGTAGACAGAAAATTAAGAAGAAGAAGAAGAAGGATTTATCACCAAGTAATAGTGGTGATGAAATTAAGACTCGAATGCACTTAAATCTTTACTATCAAATGGAAGATGAGATGTTTGAACTTGACATTCACTTGTCAGAACAAGTGTGCAATCTGCAAAGACTTTGATGAAAATCTTGAGCAACTCAGCAGATCAAATCATCACCATCGACAAATATTTTAGTGCTCTAAGTCTCAGCTGCATTAGGAAAGAATTCAAAGAGCAAAGGTTTCTTTATTTTAAAAAGATTGCGGGAAGATATTAGTGTAGCTGTGTAGGGGTTTTCCTGGATTTGCTTTTCTCATCTATTTGTGAATGTACTGCAACTCTGTTATTATTATTCCCTTGAATGAATTGTAGATTTCTTTCATTAATAAGTACCTTAGGGAGTCTTCAAAAATAATTCTTTACACGATCCTTTATAACAGTTTTTTTTTACTCATTTACAGAATTGCAGACACTAATGTCACACATTAATTTGATAATAGGCAACATTCTTTTGGAACAATGTCCTATATTTTAGGCTTTAAAGCAGAGTTTTACAAGCTCTATTGAAGTGTCAAATCATTTGAAGAACTTCATTTTTCATGCTACAAACAATTACTTCTCCCACTGTCAAACACATGAAACTTCCAAAAAGGAAAAGAAAATAAACATACTGAACATCTTATCACTTGCAACGGCAAACAGGATAGATGAAACTTATAATGCTACTGCAGAAGAAACAACCTGTTATCATGCCAAGCTTGAAATTTCAGAAGCTACTCTTTCAACTAGATATAGGAATTCTTTGAAGGCCAAGCATAAGTGAACAATATGTAGTAACTGGTACTTCAGCAAAGGTAGGATGATATAAATTGTGCAATTATTCTGTGTGATTAGACACTGTACTGATGTTACACCCCAGCCTTGGGGTGTGTGGCCGGCACCCAACGCCCGTAGGCCGAGCATACCACTATAGTATCCGAACTTTGAAACATGAAACTTGGGTCGACAAGGACTCCAATTACCCATACACACAGAAGAGTCCCAACAGGATATATACATATGTACAGATTGCCAAGGCCTACAATGCCACAATATGAGTGTACTGACAACAAAAAGGGCCGACAAGGCCACGAGATACCAACATCCACTATCCATAAGTCTGCAAGCCTCTAAGAGTAACATGTACATATCAACAGGTCGGGACAGGGCCCCGCCATACCCCAAAACGCTAGTAGCATATATAAAACAGTACCTAAACTCATGTACTGCAACTCCGAGAGAAGGGAGCGCGACAATATCACAACTGAGCAGATCGCCTACTGAGAAGGAGCGTCGCTCTGTTTATCTGTACCTGCGGGCATGAACGCAGTTCCCCAGAAGGGACATCAATACGAAAGATGTATTGAATACATAGGGCATAATCAATAGCAAATAAAGCAACAGTAAGCCAAGGAAATCAGAGATACCACCTAAAACTCATAATGTCACAAATGCATCAAACTGTATAGATGTGTATAATAATCGAGTATATAATGCCGTAGGCCTCTGCGGGCTATATTATCAATGTCATGTATGTGTAAGCTGCGTATATAACACCATAGGTCTCTGAGGGCAGTATAATCAATATCATATCTGTACAACCGCTTATATAACGCCATAGGCCTCTGTGGGTAATATAAATGCATATTATATATATGTATGACTAACAACTGAAGGACATGTCATGCTTACCAATCCAGTCGGAGTGACGTAAGGTCGTCACACATCCGATCAACATTATGAGACTGGCATCATTATCATTACATGACTCTATTAACTTACAAACCTTGAATAAACATTCTGGAAGCGATACTGTATAATCATGAAACATCCAAGAGACCTCTAGATGTCAAGAATGGATTTATTATGGGGTAACGTCGCATTTACATCATGTTTATATGGATCATGCCAAAAGAGGAAAGGAAAGCCCTACATACCATGTCTTTGAAGTTAAAATCGCTCTACAAGCCCTCGTACTCTTTACAGATGGTTATCTATATCATATAAAGAGTCTATATCAATACTGAATCCATATTCCAAATAAGAAACTTCATTTAGGCATCTTGATCGATAACATTAAACACAAAGAATCCTTGGACTTGTTAACAAGAGATACTTATGTAATTCGTTCCATGATTCTCCAAAACATACCTTCTTAGGTTAACAATATCAACAATCAATTCACTAATCAATATCCAATTCATATCTCCAACAAAACAGCCCCCAAATCATAATACAAAGATTTCTTAGGTTTACGGGTTTCGATTACGAAAATCCTTTCATAGCTTACTCTTAATCGTCAATTAACCATAATTATAGATGAAGGGGGATCAAACTTACCTTATTGCATCAAAGTTTACTCCAATCAGCAAGTTGTCCCAATTCCAAGGGTTTCCAACATCAATTCAATATGGAGAGAATAGTGTCCGCGACTGCCACGAGGATTATTACGTAAATCTTGTGTGTTTCGACTTTGATTTGATCTAGGAATGGTGTGATATGGTTGGAAGGGTTTGGAGAGTGTTCTTGAACTGAATTTGGGGGGAAATGAGTTCCAAAATGTAAAATCCGATTTTAAACCAGACAAAATTCTCCATCGCCGTAATTCAATGGTGGGATTGACGGTACCATCAAATACTCGACGGTCCGTCAATATTCCGGTCAAACTGCAGAGTATTTGACTGCTCCGAGTGGAAAATCGACTGTCCGTCAAACATTTGACGGTCCGTCGACCTTCCCGATTCCCAGTGTTTCCGATTTCGGCAAAACGTACTTTTGTCGATCCGTTTGACTTCTCAACACCCCAGAACCTCCATAAACATGCCGTAAACTTTTATTACCCTTTCATAAGACAGTACCTCTCCCCGGGACATCGATATTTATCAACGACACGATAGAACGAGAACTACGGGGTGTAACAACTGAATGATCATAAGTTTAGATTTTAAGAATGTGTATTATTCATCAATGTCTGTGTACAATAGTCTAATATAGTACAATATCTGTACATGAAAGAATAACCTATTAAATTTCCCTATGGAGTATATCCACATGGCAAGATGTTTCTACTACTATTTTTCTGAAGTAATCTGGACATCTTGCTATTCTACAGTAACATAAAAATATGTGTATAATGCAAGTTATGTAGTGCAAAATAAAGTTGAGATCACTGATGATTCTTCTTTCCTGCAAGAATTGGCTGAATTTGCAACCTCCTACTGAAAGCCTCATTGAACAGAAACCGAGTTTGGAACGCTGAAATTACTGGAAGCCAAGCCAATGAAGCTAGAGGCGCGAAAAGAACAACACCCATTCCAAAGTCATAAGCCCGAGCAAACACTCGAGTGAAGTGCCACAATCCAGTACCTTCAATCTTGGGTCTCACTACTTGCCCCACCTGAGGAAAACAACCATTTACACCATAAAAAAAGATTAAAAACGAGAATAAAATTAGATGAGCAATCTAGCAAAACAGCAAGAACATATACTGCATTTACCAATATTAAGCCCCAACCAGTTGGTAGAAAAGCTAGACAACAGACAATCAAGTCTTTCACGGACAAATGACATACGATTGACAGGGCAATAATAGTAGCTACAACTCCAAGGAAAAGAAAAGCTTTAAACAGCCTGAAAGTCAAGTGATGGTTTGCGCTTAAAACCCGCCTTCCAATATTCAATACCTGTGTCATGTTGGAAAATTCATAAAAAATGTAAACTAAGTTTTCAATTGAAATGGAAAGCAATGTGCAGGAAGAAGATTACCTTGACCAAGAGGAAAATAAAAGCAATGACAACCCATGAGAGCACATAGACTACGAAACTTTTTCTTTTGCCTGCTATGTCAAGGTGATACACCAGTCCATACTGGTAAAGGAAAAATCTTAGTGAAAGGAATATCTCAATTAACCGAGAAAATACCCCTGCATGACGAAGATGAGCTTGTTCATCGTTCCACCAAGACTGCCAGCTTTTATCTTGTTGTATCCCTATACCACCTTGTTGATTGATCCACTTATTCCAATCTTTCCAGTCATCCACTATCTTCCCCCAGTCAAATCCAGAAGGATTAAACAGAAATGGTGCGAACAACCAAGTAAATGACATGAACCATATTGCATATGTAGTTAAAACATATGCCATATTGCTCTCGTATGATCGCCTAAACAAATCATAAACAATCAAGAGGAGGAGGAGTTCAAATCCTTTGATAAAGTGACTCCGAGAGTAAAGTCTGTAATTTTCAGTGAAGCTGGCGTGAAAAACCACAACTTTACGACCAGTGGGTCTATACTTGGCACCCCCATGAAGAATTGTTCTGCCATAGTAATGAGATTTTGTTCCATAGGAGAAGGTAAAGAAAACAGCAGCAAGCTGCAATTGCATGAGAACAAAATCTTTAAGGGCATTAAGATACCCTCGCTCAAGTCCCAACTCAATGATCATTGGTAACCCTGTTAAAAGTCCAAGCTGGATAAATGATTGAGAAGCTAGAGCTGTTTCCAGTGATTTTATGTTTTGCAATTTTGCCTCAACGAGAAGCGCTCTTTGTAGACCACTTAATACCATGTATAGCTGACCGTAAAGAAACACATAAATCGTAATCACTGATATCTGCAAAGTTTGACAGCAGGGATTAAAAGAGATAGAAATCAGCATAGCCAAGTTTTAACTCAGAAGACCAAGAGAATATGGAGGCTGAAAATCTTGAATTATTTCTAAGAACTCTCACTGTAAATTTCTTAACTAAACAAATAATGTACTCCCTTCGAACCAAACTATGATGTAGTCTAATCTACACAGTTATTCAGAGTAAAATGTTTGAATCGATTATTCTGTGAGTTTAAATGAGATGATAGTTAGAAAGGTGAAGTAGTTAATTAATAAGATGTTCCCTCAAATTTGAACGATTAGTTCATAACAGTTTTACGTGTTGAAGGGAGCAAGAGGTCAAGTTTTTCTAGATAGTAATAGAATATTTCCCGAATATTCTTACATTAATTGTATATCTCCTATTTTAGGTAGAATTATATTCCTTTTGTAATTAGGTTGATTAGTTACCTAGTTTATAACAAAGTAAATATTTTTGTAACACTATATATATTGTAAATAATTCATAGATCAGGGAACGTATTCCTTTATGATATCAGTAGCCTAATCCTACCCAATTTTACCCACCACGCCGCCGACACCCCTCTCGCCCGCCACCTCCCACGACGGAACCCTAATTTTATTTTCCAGCCAATCTCTCTCCTTTCTCCTCCTAAATTTCATCTTCCATGGCTGACAAAACCAAATTCCATCATGCTCTTGCAGTCAACAACATTAAAAATTTCATTCATGTGATTATTGAGATGGAAAATGGTCAATACTCCTCATGGGCGGAACTCTTCAAAATCCACTGTCGTGTCTACGAAGTTAACTACCACATCATCCCGCCAAAATTGAAGTCCACCGAAACCCCCTCAACTTCGACTTTTGATGATGCCCTTTGATCTCGTTTGGATGCCGCCGTCCTCCAGTGAATATACGTCACGATCTCTAATGATCTGTTGCACACAATCATTGAGACAGATTCCACTACCCGCCAAACGTGGGAACGTTTGGAAAGTATTTTTCACGACAACAAAACTCAACGTGCGTTATACCTTGAAAATCAGTTCAAGGACGTTCATCTGGACGATTTCCCAAACGTATCTGCATATTGTCAAGAACTCAAGATGCTTGCCGACCAACTCTCCAACATTGGCGCACCAGTCACAAATCAACGATTGGTCATGCAACTTATTGCAGGCTTGAACGAATCCTATGACGGCGTTGCTACCATCCTTCACAATGTACGCTGTTACCTTCGTTTTATGAGGCCCGTTCAAAGCTAATTTTTGAGAAAACCCAAAAAATCAAGCGCAACACCACTCAGGCCAGCATTGCCAACGCCGCCCTCGCCACCACCGTCGGGCCCTCCGCCGACAGTAGGGCCTCCAATTTCGGCAGCCAGCACCGCTGACTCGAGGACCTGCAGCAGCCCGCATCGACCCGCAACAACCGCGGCAGTGGTAGCAGCCTCCGCCGTGAATCCTGTGTTTGTGAAACATGTTAAATTACCATTTTATGCATCCACAAATTGTACTTTAATGCCTTTTGATAGCATACATAGTGATTTGTGGACTTCCCCTATTTTAAGTACGGCTGACCATCGAATTATGTGTTGTTTTTGGACGATTATTCCAACTTTTTCTGGACTTTTCCAATTGGTAATAAATCCCAAGTCTAATCCATTTTTTTCTCATTTAGTGCTTTCGTAAAAATGCAATTTGAAAAGAACATTAAATGTTTTCAATGTGACAATGGCAGGGAATTCGATAATAATCAATTCAAACAGTTTTGCTCCAAAAACGGTCTTACCTTTCGTTTTTCCTGCCCTCACACCTCCTCCCAAAATGGTAAAGCCGAACGGAAAATCCAAACCATAAACAACCTAATTCGTGCCCTACTTGCCCACGCCTCAATTCCCTCCAAATATGGCATTACGCACTCTCCATGACCACCTATCTCCTTAACATAATCTCAAACAAGTCTCTAGCTCTACGGTCACCCACTCAAGTTCTGTTTTGTAGGAACCCCTCCTACCAACACATGCGTGTCTTCGGATGTCTCTGCTATTCTCTCCATCCAACCACTCACAAACTCCAATCCCGGTCTTCTTCGTGTGTGTTTCTGGGTTATCCCACCAATCATCGTGGTTACTCTTACTATGACCTATCAAGCCATAAAATAATTATTTCACGCCATGTCCTATTTGATGAGTCTCAATTCCGTTTTGCCTCACTAAACTCACCACCTCGGCATTCCTACGACTTCCTAAATGATGGTCTGAACCCCCTTCTAATTCATCATTTACATAGTCCGTCGTCCCATACCTCGGCACTCGCACCCACCACGGCCAGTTCGGGACACGCTGCCCACCCGGTTTCGCCGATAGTGGCCTAGAACAGCCCGTCTCAAGGTGATTCCGCTGCCACCTCTCGGCAAACCGAGCCGCGGTCAGCCGATCCCGCCACCCCTGCCCTTCCTACTCTTCCCAGCAGTCCCACAACACAACCCCCTCCTCCCATCCCGCATCCCGAGATAAGCTCTCAGACTATGGAAACCCGTGCCATGCACAGAATTTATAAACCTAAACGACTGTTTAACCTATCCGTTTCAGTTGTCCCTTCCCCGTCCCTCGAAATCCGAAGGATGCCTTGTCCGACCCAAATTGGAACGCCACAATGATTGACGAATATAATGCTCTTATTGACAATAAGACGTGAGACCTAATACCCCGTCCATATGATGCTAACATTATTCGTTCTATGTGAATTTTTAGACATAAAATAAATCTGATGGTTATTTTGAGAGGTACAAGCTCGTCTTGTAGGTGATGGCAGGTCTCAACATGTGGAAGTGGACTGTGATGAAACGTTTAGCCCGGTTGTGAAGCCCGCAACCATCCAGACCGTCCTAAGCATTGCCCTATCCAAGTCATGGCCCATTCATCAGTTTGATGTCAAGAATGCCTTCTTACATGGGGATCTTCATGAAACGGTATATATGCATTAGTCTATGGGGTTCAAGGATCCTATTCATCCGGACTATGTGTCTGCTGCGGAAATCTCTCTATGGATTGAAACAAGCTCCTCGAGCTTGGTACCAATAGTATTATGTCTCCTCTATCGGTTTTTCACACAACAAATCCGATCATTCCCTGTTCATCTACATCAAGGGTCCGGACATGGCTTATCTCTTATTATATGTTGATGACATCATCCTCACCACATATTTGATGCCCTCCGCCGGTCCATTATGTCTCTCTTTTCCTCTGAGTTTGCTATGAAGGATCTGGGCCCCCCGAGTTATTTCTTAGGCATCTCTGTCACTCGACATTCTGGCGGCCTATTTCCGTGTCAGAAGAAATATGCCGAAGAGATCCTTGACCGTGCAGGCATGACATCTTGCAAACCATCCCATACGCCAGTGGACACCAATTCCAAGCTCAACGCTGATTCCGGCCTGCCGTATTCAGACCCGACTCACCATCGTAGCCTGGCTGGGGCCTGCAATATTTCACATTCACGAGACCAGACATATCCTATGTCGTGCAACAAATCTACTTGCACATGCACAATCCGACGGAAGCACACATGCATGCCCTCAAGCGTATTTTAAGATACATCCAGGGCACACTTCACTTCGGATTACATCTATACAAGTCCTCGCTTATTCTGATGTTGACTGGGGTGGATGTCTTGACACCCGACGCTCCACGTCTGGTTACTACATTTTCCTCGGAGATAACCTATTGTCTTGGTCTTCCAAAAGGCAACCTACACTATCCCGATCCAGTGCCGAAGCAGAGTACAGAGGTGTTGCCAACATCGTCTTTGAGTCTTGTTGGATCCGTAACCTTCTACTTGAGCTTCACTGCCCGATTCAAAAGGCAACACTGGTCTACTGCGACAATATTAGTGCGATATATCTTTCCGGCGATCCCGTCCAACATCAGCGCACTAAACACATTGAGATGGACATTCATTTTGTTCGCAAAAAAGTGGCTCGGGGCAAGTTCATGTCCTATTTGATTGCCGACATCTACACCAGATATCAGATTGCCAACATCTTCACCAAAGGACTTCCGCGCATACTATTTGATGATTTTCGAGCCAGTCTCAGTGTTCGTGAACCTCCCGCTTTGACTGCGGGGGTGTAATAGAATATTTCCCGAATATTCTTACATTAATTGTATATCTCCTATTTTAGGTAGAATTGTATTCCTTTTGTAATTAGTTTGATTAGTTACCTAGTTTATAACAAAGTAACTATTTTTGTAACACTATATATATGGTAAATCATTCATCAGGAAACATATTCCTTTAGATAGGACTGAAAAAACCCAAGTCAAGTAGCAAAGATTTTATTAAGAAGGTTGCAACTGTGACGAAGCAGGTCATGTTTTCAAGTAGCATATTAGTGACTTAATAAACAAGTTTCATGCTCAAAGACAGCAAAAGAAGAAAAATTATAGGAATTAATGTAGTTACCAGGCTGTTGAAGTAGAAGCCGACCGTTGTAAAATAACAAGAGAGCATTCTGAAGAAGTCAAATCTATGACCAAGGCGGTACATGTCACGGCTGATTGTTTGTTCGCTGTTACCGTTTGCAATTTTAGCTTCGAACTTCGATATCTGGTTAAGGCCTACATCACGACCTTTTCCAACTTGCATGTACTCAAGATATGTGACATGTCCCCGTCTCAGAGTTGTGTTAAATCCTACATTATATTAGAGTGTCATGTGTTTTCTAATCTATACAACTCTACTATGTCAAATAAACATTTTGCATGAACTTGAAAACCTGCAAAAACATCTTCGCTCAAGTTGATTGTTTTGGATGCTTTGCTAATGCCACCTCTTGTCAAATGAAATACTCTGTCAAATACATCAGGATGTCCATAATGGAACCGGACCCTGAAATTTTCGACGGAGAAGAAGGAAAATGAAAATCTTTGTAAGCAAACTGAATACAGCATTATATATTTTCGTTTCCGTTTATGCAAAGAGCTTTTTAACAAGAAAAATACCACGTGCTTTGGAAAGGAATATAGAGCTAATCTTTTATCCCAAGCGATTATTTTCTTATTAGTTATTTGACCACTATTACATAAAAGTAAGCATGTAAAAAATAGGGCTTACACTACCTGAGTGGATTAGCCAGAAGCCTCTGGCCAATGGTGACAAAGCTTGTCTCTTGATAGGACATAAACCAAGCTAAAGAAGAGACACTGCAATCAGAGAAGTGGATGAAAGCTTCTTTAGCATTTTATTCAAAAAGTTCTGTTCTTTAGTCTTATTTTTCTTTTAATATCTATTTTCCTCTTTTTACAGTTAAATCGTTCAGCATAACAGGCAAAAATATTCTTGTTGATAATTTAGTTGATGCAAGGAATTCACAATTCACATTTATAGCTTATAGATGGAATTCTATACAAATAGCCAACTAGGAACTCAACTTATGTAAAGAGAAGTCAAACTTTACCCCTAACTCAAGAACAGAGTGTAAAACCTGCTATCTTCACATTGAAGATTAACAATGAACAATGGACTCCAGATAACATTCTTACCGGTTATCAAAATCACTCCTCCCCACAACCCCAACTTTCCAGGAAAAAAGAGGTGAACAGAGTGATTTATATACAGCTTATATGGGAGACTATCCCAGCTGGCTTTTGGTGGACCTTTCAGAGAGTGAGGACTCAAAGATGAGTCAATTGTTAGGTTAGGTATAATGTAATTTATCCTTATCTTTTTGGAGTAGAGTGAAAGATGATCTTGAGATAAAATAGATGTTAGACTTTATTAGCGCACTGCCGAACTAGTTAAGAACTTGGGATAATTTGAGACTATGTTGCTCGTACTCTTCAAAAATATCCCCAGCCGCGTGTAGGACCTTCCAAAGGCTATGCATTTTTGGAGGATCTGATACGGGTGCAGCAAAACTTTTTCAGGGTCCGAGCAATATGGATTTCAGAGACCTCCCCTCCGGTTTACGATATTACACTAACTCCCTTATTTTAATTTCCAGGTAGTGATAAATAGGTTATAAATATTGATACAAAAATGTCAAAATAAGGGAGGTAAGCATAAGACCACCCTGGTATTTTTCGGGGATCAAAAAGATCAATATTAAGATTGGTTAAGAACATTGGCAATTTGCTTTCGAAACTAAACGTTTTCAAATTTGAAGACAACAGAAAGAAACTATAGAAAACCACAAATGCTAAAATATAGACAATTTAGAACAGATTGTCAAAGTCTGAAAAAGTAAACCAGGCCTTTTACTGGTGTGGAGGTATTATATGATATCATAATAAGGTCAGAATAATCACAATTCTTATGCTGACCTTCCTGTAAATATGTGTTCTCTCATGCCAAGTATTGTGGGAGGACGCCGACCATGGTCTTTCAGGAACTCTTGCAAGATATTTCGCATTTTTAAAGCTTCTTCTAGATAGTTATCCTATAAAAACAAGCTATTAGAATGAATATTGAGATTATTCTTTTTATAAATCCCAAGGCTGATGAATACCTGGTTCATGTCAATTGCTTGGAGAGCTTCACCGCGTGTGAAAATTATGGAATGATTTTGATTTTCAGGTTTGCCTTCTCCAATATTTGGTGGACCTGGAAGCTTTATGCGGTATACCTCCTAAAACAGTTGAAAAAGATTTGTAAGAATAAGCATAGACCAAATATTGAAAATTAAAAGACATTATTCATTTTGATATATGTAACACAAAACAAACAGATATCATAATGAGTAAGGAAGATTGGCAATGTGATTAACCATAAAAAGTTCAGTAAGTGATGATGAGTCTACTAATCGAGATCTCGGTAAACACAACCTTATTTACCTCAAGTTATATGTTAAATATTTTGAAACAGGACAAAATTTTGTATATTGAACACATAAAAGAAGTCTCTTGCATTTCGTAAAGTATTGGACCTAAAAGAAAAAGCTTTTAATAGGTTCCGAACTTAAATTAACTAAAGTACCTATATCAGAAGAATTTATTACTAAAAGGACTTAAAAAGGGGCAGCGGGGAAGGGCCGGACCACAAGGATCTATTGTACGCAGCCTTACCCTGCATTTCTGCAAGAGGTTGTTTCCACAGCTTGAACCCGTGACATCCTGGTCACATAAAAGGACTAAGCAAGTGGGAGAAAAAGTATATTTCTATAAATAAGATTGAGTAGGAAAATGTTGAATTGAAAGTATGGATTAGAGATACTCAACCTAAGAATAACAGCATAGGCAAAAACAAAAACATCTGTTTTTCTCACTTAAATTAACTAAATTTTATAAAAGGAGAATTTGGAAGTTAAAGGACTAAGCAAATGAAAAAAATGGATAGATGGTTAAATGTTATTTTTGAAGAGAACAAGAGTGTGCATCCTAACACATCAGTATATTTCATTCACAAGTTTCAGAAATTCAAATCTATTAACCAAGTACTTAATATATTCAACCGCTTGGGGGATTCTTTTTCATACCTGATCAAAACCGTTAACAGCTTTAACTAGAATAGATGAATAAACTTTTCGTGGCTCTACCGTAATTTCTTCTTTCTCCTCAACATAAGCAACACGCAGAGAAGGGTACCTTTAAGCAACATATCCGTAAAATAACATAATTAAATTGCCGAAAAGCGTCTATTCAAGTACAAAAGTACCCAGAATTCAAGTTTCACTTGGAAAAAGTACCTTATCATCAAATTAAGTATGTCTTGGGCCTGAGGGTCACCAGTAGTTTTCTGTAATCCATATATTTGACAAGACACAACATGTGTAAATTTCATGTCTGTCAAGGCTTCAAGTTGAGCTGATAATGTATCATTTTTCCTCTCAATTGCATCATAACCTTGGAGGATATCTGGGGAAAGATAGAAACATGCAGAAGATGTTCACTTTAGTCAAACATCGGGGTAGGGAGAAAATCAAAACATCTGGTTATTACAAACCGTCGTCCTCAGCCATGTCAAGAAAAGCTTGCAACTTCAGCGCTTTCCTTAAGTACATCATTCCTCGGACTGTTTTGTTTAAAGAAAGAAAACATATAAAGAACATTTCTGGTAAGGACAAAATTTTAAATTTCGGCTTATATGGAAATTAACTTTTAGATAAATGATAAATCCACCTGTTCTGCTTAGAGTTTGCCCTCGGAAAGAAGCCCAATTTCGTTCTTCTTCTTCAATTTCGTCACTAGATTCATCTATTCCTTCCCTTTCCATGCGCTCCAAAAAGTTTTCCCATTCATCTGAGGACGTATAGTTAAAATAAATATTTAGTGAGTCAAAATTGGACCCTAACTTATGAGATGGAAGGAGCTCTGTCTGACTCTCTAAAGTCAGAGAGTAATTTTGTCGTAGCAACCTGGAAATATTTTTTTCATATAGAAAAGGATAGAGACCCCTTGTTTTCTTGAATTGAGCTCCTTCTTTGAAAATTTGACTTCCTCCATGAAATGTGGAGTTAGAACACTGTCAAGTAAACATGTCCCCGTAAGTAGGTTTACTTGTTGAAATTTGTTTACAAGAATATTGAGAGTTGAGACTCATCTTTAACTATTATGCTGGAACAGGTTTATTTCATTTGTTTATTTCAGAGGGTCCTCGTGAGTTATTAAAGATTGGTGACGTCACAAAGGATGAACTTGGTATTGAAACACAGTTATTTCTTGAAATTTCTCTTCTGATTCAAAACACTGAGTAATGTTGTATCCTCATATCATGGAATAGATGAGATAAATTGGTATACATTGTTCCATGCATGTTCTTGAAATGGAAGTTTTCAATAAACGTGTTGCTATGCTATAAGTACTTCTATTTAAGTTCTTCTCTTTCAAAGAGATATTCATAAGAACTTAAATAGAATAACTCAGTTAAAACGTGATGTTGATAAGCCTATAATGTTACTACCTTTAGTAATTCACATGACAATCAATTTTCTCTTTAAAACTTTATCTCAAATGGTGAAAAACGAACTTCCTGCTAGACAACTAGTTATATCCGATGAAGATGCTATTTAGAAAAAAACATGTTTAAGGAAATAGATAACTACGATCAGCACAGATCTGCCAGATATCAGTACATCAGATATATGCCTAATAGGTGGAGTATGTAGTTCATTTTCTCTGATGATATTGTGGAATAGAATTCCACAGATGAGTAGGAATTTTTTGCTAAGTGACAAAAGTATTAAGTAAATGTGATGAGATCTGACCTGAATGATAACATGTTCCGCACCTTTGGAGCACTTGGCATGTTCATAAACAGAGAAGTGGCAAAAAAGGAAATCCTCCTGCGAGCCTCCAAGTTGGTCGGTATATCCAGTGCTTTATCTTTGACAGTAAGCAGTAAACAAAACCGCTTGATCTACAATTCAAACTAAGTCAGTCTCCATACATGCAAAAAGACCCTTTCTGATATAAGTACTGGCAAGTAAAGGAAAACATGAGTAGTAAAGTATTTATAACACCTTTTCCAATAAGGAATCACTATCGGGCAATGGAAAATGGATCGAATCCTTAGATGCAAACAGTGGTGCTTCAATCCAGCTGAAAAATTCAGCGACCTCTTCCCCACTATGCAGGTGAGCATCAAGTGACTCCAATGTTCTGCAACCATGACGGATGGTTAGACACAAAATAAATATAAGAATTATTATGACTTGAAATTCTTCAGGCATCTAACCTTGACCCATTTAACATCATATCGCTTGTTACAAGCTCAAAGATATCTTGAATTGCCAATACAACTTTGTTATGAAGGCTTTCGTTTCCCTCAATCTTGATAAACCGATGTGTCAATATGAGTAGGACAAATGAAGAAATTTGTAATAGGAAAAGAGCAAAAGGTTGATGCTTGTGTGCAAATTTACCAGAAGTTCAAGTAAAGTAATACACTTAGCACATAGAACCGGCAGTTCGCTCATCTTCAAGTCCTTGAGAAGTGTTGATTTTTGAATACTTTCCTCAATTTCATCTAATATACCCGAAATAACCCTGAAAAGTGGACAATCATGTCATGAGTGGGACTCTAAAATTGAAAAAAGCGAAAATGCAGAAAACACTGTCAGTTGTATTGATTTCAGTATTAAACTGCATTTGAAAAAATAGTCTAAAATACCTTCTCTCAAGGTCACCAACAACAAGAATTTCGAGGATGTATTTCAGCGATTCATAACACTCTGTCACAACCATATACATGTATGTATCCTTCTTTATCGTTCTTAAAAGTATTTCATCCTTTCCCTCAAAGTCTCGTGCAATATTTAGTGCATTTGAAAGCTACCAAAATATGAAGGATAAGTCAAACAGTAATCAATAGCATGTCAGCTAATATAAAATTAGACAAAGCTCCAAGCTTAACATAGTACCTTATCTGCTAAAAGAAAAATGGGCCAATAAACTCGACCAGAGAATAATTCTGATAACACAGGTATTTTCATCAAATCCATCTCCCTGTTGTCAGTTATTACACGGTCTTAGCTTTTTATAAAGAACAGGGAGTCCAAATAAGCTAGAAAGAAATAATTAACCTGTCACTTATCACGTCCTCCTCCCGGAAGCTACTGATGATTTGGTTCCACACAAGAACAAACTTCACAACATTGCTCTTTTCCCTTTCTGATAAGTGAAAGTTCTGCCAAACAACTCCAGAGGGATGAGACAGAATTTTAAAGAATTGCTAGGTAAACTTAAAAAAGTCAATGGTAAAAACCTTTTGGAATTGGAACGTCAAAGGGACGAGCCAATTCATCAAACTGTTTCTACAATCTTTTGCTTCAGGCGGGACAAGACGAGCACTGAAAGCTTCAGGTAATGAGTGAAATCTACTTCTCAACATTCCTAGCGTCCGAATCTGTGGTGAACAAAAGAGATGAGAGTATCCATATAATGATTTAAAATGAACTAAAAACAACTCACCTCACCAAGATGGTGGAGGATTCCATACACTCCGCCAAAGACGGAACAGTAGACAGAATACCAGATTTGTGCATCCATGAAATATACCTGAAACATCAAGATTCAGCACAGAAGATATTTATGTAAAAAAAGACAATTATGAAGCTTCAGAAACAGAAGATGAAATCATAATATAACTTACAAGTACAATTGGAGCCCATATAGCAGTTATTGCTCCAGCGTTGCTCTTGACTAAATTGGAAAAAAAATCATTCAGAGGATTTACATATCTACAGTCTTCAGCTATTTAAGAAGATAAAAAAAAGCTTTAGACAATTACCTTTAGGGAAAAGCTCGTGCCAGTCATAATCTTTTACTCCAATTGCCATGATCTGTCTTGTAGGTGATATAAGTGGTTTTATCTGAAAATTTCATGAAAAGTTAACTAGTAGCTTGTGGGCACAGATTTCTAAACATTCCAATTGAAATTAAAGATATTTGTTCCCAAGTCTTCAAGAGCATAAATAAAATTATTTTCTGATTCACTGCTCGTACATTCAAATAAATTAATGGACATGTCAATGACCTAATTAGTAATACTAGCTTGTAAGCCAATAAGAAGGCTTAGAACCACTCACCTCAAATGTGTAGCTAAATATGAATTTGCTTATTAATAAGAACAGCCAAAAAATGGTATACCTAAAACCAGAAATAAGGCTTAATGAGAAACCCATCAAGGGAATACTTCAAAATAAAAAAAACAGGCTCAGAGTAGGGACAGTAGAAAATACTTCAGAAGGGAAACTTGACTTTCTTGCATTCCTCGCCCAACATATAGCTTAGGCTGCATTTCGAATACCAAGAAAAAGATCAGCACTAACATATAATGAATAAGAAACACATTCCATTAAGTAGATGGAAAATCACTTTGCTATTCGGAACTCTTAGGAGCTGATCAGGTCATAGAATTGTAGGTCAGGACAACACGATATTAGCTTTACTACAAAATACAAAATAAATAGCATTTGTTGAAAAAGGGTTTTTGAAAGTTGAAGTTGTGTTTGATATGCATTTCACTTGAAAATATGTAGAAATTTTGTGAGAGAATCTTTTTTTTACTTGAAAACCTTTTTTTGAAGTTTAAAATAAAAAATTGACACAATGTGTAACCAAACAAGTTTTTTAATAAAAAAAAACTTGAAAAAAGGTGAAACAAATTTATATCCGAACAGGCCCTAATCTTGGATTTCATTGCTCCAACACACTGGTGCATGCTAGGATCAGGACAGTGAAAGTTTACCTGAGTCCACCAGGATAAGAACATGCATATCCGGTAATTGGAGGTCTCAATATATTTTCCAACCACAGGTACAAAAAATAGAACCATGTCAACTGCATTGGTCATCAAGTAGAATGCAACTGCAACCATATAGGAAGAATAGCACCACTCTCCAAGCCAACTCCCATTTTGTGTTGAATAGCAAGTATATTTTCTACGAGAACTAGCATAATATATGGGAAGAATGATGGTCCATATCATAGCAACAACCACCCTTAGCACATGTTTCAGACTTTGATTGGGGTCTATTGTACATCGAGCTTTCCATGTAAAGATGATTTCAAGAATAGCTGCAAGAATGAGAATCTCTTCATAAGTATTCATATGTTATACTCTAATCGATTTTTCCTAATCATGTCATACCATTTAAAAGTTTAAGAACCGCTGATGTGATGAAGATACTCATAACATCCTCAAGTACTGTTGCATCAAAGACTTGTAGAGGAGACTCCAAGTCGTGAGATGCCATAATTATCATTGCCTAAAAGAAAACAGTCAAAAAGGCGAAAAAAGAGAAATGAAGCTTAGTAACCTGGTGAGAATGTATACTTCAACTACTGTTAATATCTTCTCTTTCACGAACACACCTGAAGTGATAGGATAAAAAAGCTCCACATCCTGTCAAAGCATCTGAAAATCTGCCAAAATGAGCGGATTTCTACAAAATTTGTCTTCCCCAGCCACTTTGGTTTACGCACCTCATCCACTAGGATCTGAAGATCACAAAATGAAACTGTAATTTTGAAACTTTAGTATCTTAAACATAAGGACAAAAGAACTGATTTTGCACATCATTATTCCTGGTGTTGCAACAAGCTCAACATTTCATCGTAAAGATGGACAAACGTAGGAGAGAAGCAAATTACTTATGTTTCCACATCAAAAGCCACCTTAGAGCATATTTACCTCACATTTCTTTTCAATTGTTTCAATTGTAATTACAATTTCATTTGATAACTTTTTTAGTCTATGAAATCATTAAACTATACGAGTTGTCAGAACCAATACGGAGAACCTTTCAAGCTATTATGTGACCATTCTACACATAATAAAAAGAAATACGATACGTTGATATACAGAAGGCTGCATCATTCAAAGAGAAAATCCAATTTATTCCTTCCCATAGACCTTATATAGACATTGTGCAGTGGAAAGGTTTTGAGCCTATGTTTTTCTTGATTCAACAGAAAAAGGAAAGCGGTACGGAAACCGATACGAGATACATTGAGATAACAAGAAAACTTGCATTATTACTGAAATGTCAGGACACTTCCTTGTGTCTACGTACACTATTTGCTCTAATTTGAAATATCAACAGGGTATCTTACCCCCATTTCTTCATCTTCGTTAGCATCCTTTTTGTCGCCTTCAAGGTTGGCAGCAGAAGCCTTTTCTTTTCGAACTTCGACATTATTTGGAGATCCTGCACAAAAGAAATCATGGTCCAGACGCATGGGCCAACCTATTTGAAAACAATCTGGAGACCTGAAACAGTGAAGCAACCAGCACATCGCAAAAAATCCCTGATTCAACTGAAATATAAGATTGGCATAGAGAGAAAGGTGCTCTACCAAAAGAATTCATTTAGATCATCATAGTTCCTCCATGTCAAGTGATCAGCTGTTCCTTTTCCGTTTTTCATAGCTTCCTAAGTGTTACCCAGACAAGGTTAGAAACTGAAATTATGGAGATCAGAGGTAAATTCATGTCCAACTTTGAAGTACCTTAGATATGACTTCATACACTGGAAACACTACATTGTTGAGAAAAGATTCTGAATCTCCTTGGTATGCTGGCATGACCTTTTCTCCAGTTGTCATGCTTACAGCACCAGTTAGCATACTATGCAGCTCATATGCCATCTGCAAAAGGAAATATGTTTATTCAGCATATTTGCGTTGTATTTAACGTAAAGGCAAAGAAAGAGAATATTTGTTGTATTTCAATCTCCAAAAGATTTTTGAAGCTTAAATAATGAATGAAGGACTGCAGGTGCAATAACATTTAATGGTGAAACTCCTGATCTTTGTTTTAAAATTAAGTATCTTGCAGATGGATGATCATGCACGCGTAACTCTTCGTAATGGCAAAATATTACTGAGCATGAGCACATAGTTTTTATTTAAAAGAAGACGCAGAATTTAGCCTCTAACTAGATAGTGAATAGTGATAATCATCAAACAAAACAAAACCCACAAACAGATGTTTGTATGAGCTCTTCATTTTCCTTTTGTAATTTAGTCCAATAAGTAAAACAATCTATTCTCAAAAAAGACAGAATAAGAGGGAGGATAGTCTTATGGTTTTCTTTTCACAGTTTGCCACCAACATTTTCTTGGCTCGCAGTTTCCAGTCCAAAATTGCAAGAGAACATTTTCCATCAACATTTTCAAACTATTTCACCTCCACCTATTCTCATTTCTAACCAAATTTTGATAAATTACAGCTATCTCTCTTCTATTTACCAATATCGCAGAACCTCATCTCTAGCTGAAGAAATTAATTAGGCATCCCTTCTCCTAAAAATCAGGTCAGTGATGGAGCAAAAAGCAATTGGTTTAGGGTTAGGGTTTACGAGGTAGTGCCTAATGTCACCGGGAGCGCCCTTTTAAGTCAATTCTTTTAAAATTGTTTGTGGCACTGTACACGTAATCTTCGAACAAATAAAAGAACTTGTGCATTAAAGGATGAAATGTCCTTGAATACTTGCTTATTTCCTTTCATTAGATCTTTTAGTATCCGTTTTAACTTAGCATCGGAAAATACAGCTATTTACATGCAGTACCATCACTGCACAACATGCGCGATAAGATCTCACCTTCTCAAGGGTTGCTTGCAGATGAAATAAAACCAACAACGTAAAGTATCTAAATTTAATTTGAACCTCTAAAGACAGCTTCTAGAGTAAAAACTAATTTCCCTGCAAGTCAATCTTATATGGAGACACCTTTATAGAAATGGTATAAAATGTCAGCTTACATGGTGAAATATGTAACACAGGCATTCTGGCATAAACCTTAAATTAGCAGCCTCTCCCCATATCAGAAGATAAAGACCTATATATAGAAGTTTGTACTGCTGGGCCTCCTGTTTCAGATATGGCACCCTGAAGAGTGACGAGATAATGAAAAAGATGTTAGAGTGACGTGAAGTAACAAGAGAAACAACAACTTCAGAAAGCAGCAGGAATGTGAAATCCATCGTCATGTCCTTACCTAATATTGCTTTTTCGTCCCAAAAATTTGCACCAATCTGTATAATTTTTAAAGAACTTCTTCATCAGCTCATCGACAGCAACATCCCCTAGCTAATACCAGGAAAGTAAGCATAACAAAGCCAATTAAAATGACACCTTAACTAGAAAGAGCCAGGTAACATTAGTACAGCACCTTGGGTACTAATACTTGCTTCTGAGTCTGCCGAACATGCGTGTTAGCAAGTAATAAAATTAAATGCTCTCTCTGGTTGGCCACATTCCCTTTCTGACAAGCGAAAGTGATATTATTATTGATGCCATAGACAGGGAGGATAAAATGCTTGAGTTAGAAAGTAATGAAGTCCATAGGAAATGATGAAATTTCCAGGTAATGTTGGCACAAACAAGAAATGGATAAAGAAAGAAATGGCGGTGGAATGGAGAATATATGAACTGAAAACCAATATAAAAGTTAGTACTTGAAATCCAAAGCAAAATTGGAGCCACTTGAACAAATCCAGGTTGGCTTCTTGTTTTCGACAATCTTCCAGGAAAGGCAAACCACGAACATCGCGAATTGCAGCAACCACAACTTTAATCTGTGGAATATTAAGCTTATTACATATGAGCTGTCACAACTCACAGGGAAGGAAAGAATACAAAATTGGCCCAATAAATAGGCTTTTTTCGCCTAACATGGGAAAAAAGGGGAAGCAACTGAACACTCAAAACCATTTAGCCAGTTAAACTCATATAATTATTTATACATACCTCAGGGAGTTGCATGATTGCATGATGAATTCCTCCTTGATCAAGAGGAAGAATGTTATATGACACAAAGAGTTCAGATTTGACATCACCACTCTCATTCCCAGCTAGAGCCTAATAAGAAGACACATAGAAGGTTCTATTAGCACGGAAACCAAGATTGAGTTAATCAAAGTACTAAGAGAAGGAAATGGCATAAACAAAACCTGAACACCTGCTGCTCTGGAAACTGTATCCAATACTTCAAACAATACCGAAGCAATGGCACGTGCTTTAGTCAGCCTTTCTCTGTGCAAGTAAGAGAACAGAACAAGAATATTATTGAAAATACTGATGATTTTATGGACATTGGCACTTTTGGTGCCATAGATAATTCCTAACAGAGTGGAAGTATTACCTATTTTCTAGATTACTCTCTCCACCATGTTTGATGATGAAGTCTTTATACTCGCGATAAGCACGTCTAAGTTCACGTAAATCAGTCCTTTCCTTCCTTTTTCTGAAAGTAACTTCTTCATCCTATAGTTCATAAAATTAGACAACATGGCAATTCAATAGCATGGATCTTGAGAGAAATAAAGTACCAGGAAACTATTGCAAATCTGTTCAAACAGTTTATGATGGTAGGTCTCGATGAAATGGTGCTAAATGTAGACATGAAAATTCATATTGTAAGTCGAACACAAAGAATTGAAGTAAAATCTGATATTGACATTTGAAGGTCTTCTAGTGGACTGTAAAAGAGGACTTGGTCCAAATCCAATAGTTTCAATTTTTAAACAAAAAGTGATGTTTCTGTTTAAAATTAAATACAGATTATTTGTATAAAATAATTGTAACACCCGTACTTTCGGGCGATTGTTTGAACAGCTAGATGTATGCAAAAAAAGAGTGCGGTCCCGAAATAATTTAGGACTTAATAAGTGATGACAGGGATTAATAATAATAGTGGTATGTCCTCAAAGAGGTTATGGACTAGTGCTATATCGCACGATTATGACATTGAGTATATAAATTTTTTATAAGTTATTATGATTTAAGTGAATTGAGATCAAAAATTAATTATACGAGATAATTAGTTAAATACCGTGATGTAGTGGAGATAAGGCATTAGTTAATTAAGTGGACAAGTGGTTATGTGGACAAATGTCCAAATGGGATCCAAAGTTTAAAAACAGTAAGTGACTCATGTTCTTATATATGGTGTATTGTTGACATGGTGTATTGTTGACACCTAGATTATATAGTTGTTACTAGTAACTAATTCTAGGGATAAGATGAGTACATTTCACTATTACTAATTAATGCAAAGGGTAGTATATTTCTCTACAGTTCATTAGTAAGGGAGTACGTTTTTTCATCTTATTTATCAATTCAGCTAGAGAAATTTCACTCTTGAGATATATTGGAAGATTGTTGGTTCCAAGCTTGTTAGCAGGAACATAATAGCTATCTATAGCAAGACAAAGGTTGAGCAGCAACGTACTATTCCCTCTAAACAGCCACATAATTTTATTTCATGAGAGTAAGTGTAATTCTTATAAAGAACAACACATGGATTTTGCGCACCGCTTTGATCTCGTCGTTCTGTTTTTCATCATGATTAAGGTGTAGAGGATGTTGTCCCGACACCGTTAGTAGAGGTTCGACATTAAAGGTATGTTGAGCCAAATCCTTCTTTTGGCATGTTCTAAGTTACGAAACGTAAACGTAATATTGTCCCATAAATGATTTTATTCTTAGTAGTTAAGAATGTTCATGTTATTCATTCCTATTTTCAAAGCATGTCTAAATATGTTCCTAAATCCTTATTGAGGTACATGAAAAATGTGTTAGTATTCATAATGTTAATCGGAGGTGAAGCGACATTACATCACTCCGACAAACTTCTAGTGTCTTATTATCATATCATTCATCCATTATATTCGTGGACATACCTTGACCTCAAATGAGTTATATACTCTACTATATGTATGCACTATATATGTAGGGGATGGGAAAAGGGATGAGGCGTTATATACGTACACCACCTGCAGCTGGTACACGATTATGCCCACAGAGGCCAACATGATATGATGGGATGCCCACAGAGGTTTGATGGCGTTGTATACGCATATGGATATGAATGAACGCATTTGCATTGTGCATGGCATTTAGGCAAATTATGGCCCTCAGAGGCATTCTCTACTGGTTGGTTGTTTCTTGTTTTATGTTACTTTCAGGTCTCTATTATGTTATTCTTCATGCCTGACATACTCGGTACATCAGTCGTACTGACGTCCCTTTTGTCGGTGGACGTTGCGTTTCATGCCCGCATGCTCAGGTAGATAGGGTGACGGTCCGCACTAGTAGGTGGCTGGTTCAGCTGATATTGGAGCACTCTACTTGTTCCAGAGTTGCAGTCTAGTCGTGGTACGATATTCTTGATATGCATAGGGGTATGGCGGGGCCCTGTCCCGACCTTATGATGTTACGTACTCTTTAGAGGCTTGTAGATAGATGTCCTGTGTATAGTAGTCATGTACCCTCATATTGGAAGAAAATGAACGTCATGATGAAAGTCCCATTTTTAGGGAAGGTCGAGAAGGATATCTAACAAAATAGAACCGCAACCTTCGAGTATAATGAGAGAGGGACTCTCAGGTGGAAGGTTCATTTGTGTATTCCCAATATAGCAAGATTACGAGACAAGATTATGACGGAGGTCCATTGCTCACGATATTCAATTAACCCTGAATCTACTAAGATGTATCATGATCTCAAAGGTATGTATGGGTGGAACGACATGAAGAGGAACATTGCGGAGTTTGTAGCTCAGTGCCTTAATTGTTAGTAAGTAAAAGTAGAGCACCAAAAGCCCAGCGGCGTGACTCAGAATATTAAAATTCCGACGTGGAAATGGGAAATGATTAATATGGATTTCATTACGGATTTACATCGATCTTATCATAAGTTTGATTCAATTTGGGTGATCATTGATAGACTGACCAAATCAAATTATTTCCTAGCGGTCAAAACTACCTACACAGCCGAGGACTACGCAAAGTTATACGTTAAGGAGATTGTCCACCTTCATGGTATGCCTAGTCCTATTATATTTGACCCAGGTGCGCAGTTCACATCTAATTTCTGGAGATCATTTCAAAAAGGTTTGGGCACTCAAGTTAATCTTAACATAGCTTTCCACCCTCAGACAGACGGACAGGCTGAGCGTACGATTCAAACGCTCAGGGACATGCTACGAGTTTATGTATTAGACTGTATTAGACTTTAAAGGGAAGTAGGAATGATCATTTATCCCTTATTGATTTTGCGTACAATAACAGTTATCATACTAGCATTAAAATGGCTCATACGAGGCTTTGTATGGACGGAAATATAGATCTCCTATCGGATGGTTCGACGTAGGCGAATCAAAATTACTAGGAACGACCTAGTGCACCAAGCCATAGAGAATGTGAAGCTCATCCTAGTACGGTTGTTAACCGCACAGAGTCGTCAGATGTCGTATTCAGATGTACGGCGGCGGGACTTAGAATTTCAAGTAGATGATTGGGTCTTCTTGAAGATTTCTCCTATGAAGGGTGTAATGAGATTTAGAAAAAAGGGAAAACTCAATCCAAGGTACATTGGGCCATATCTCATAATTCGATGAATCGGCCAAGTGGCTTACGACTTGGACTTGCCTTTGGAGTTAGAGTTTGTTCATCCGGTTTTCCATGTTTCTATGTTAATAGCGTGTGTTGGGGATCCTTATCGGATTGTACTGATTGATGATGTGAATGTTATAGAGGACCTATCATATGAAGAGATTCCTATTGCTATCTTAGATCGACGGGTCCGCAAGTTGAGGATTAAAGAAGTAGCATCCTTGAAAGTTCTTTGGCGGAATAAGAATGTAGAAGAAATGACATGGGAGGCGGAAGAGGAGATGAAACACAAATATCCCTACCTATTTCAGACCAACGATGAAGTACCGAGAGAAGCATAAGGTGAGTTCTATTTCAGATTATTATAATTACTGCTTGGTGACCCTGTGAGGTCTGATGTAATGATGTATGTTATATTATATGGCCAGGTGAAGCGACATTACATCACTCCGACAAACTTCTAGTGTCTTATTATCATATCATTCATGCATTATATTCATGGACATACCTTGACCTCAAATGAGTTATATACTTTACTATATGTATGCATTATATATGTAGGGACGGAAAAAAGGATACGGCGTTATATACGCACACCACCTGCAGCTGGTACATATATACATGATTATGCCCACAAAGGCCGATATGATATAATGGGATGCCCACAGAGGCTTGATGGCGTTGTATGCACATATGGATATGAATGACCGCATTTGCATTGTGCATGGCATTTATGCATATTATGGCCCTTAGAGGCATTCTACACAGACATGATACTTATGCATATTATGGCCCTTAGAGGCATTCTACACAGACATGATACTTATGCATATTATGGCCCTTAGAGGCATTCTCTACTGGTTAGTTGTTTCTTGTTTCATGTTACTTTCAGGTCTCTATTATGCTATTCTTCATGCCTGGCATACTCGGTACATCAGTCGTACTAACATCCCTTTTGTCGGGGGATGCTGCGTTTCATGCCCGCAGGCTCAGGTAGACAGGGTGACGGTCCGCACTAGTAGGTGGCTAGTTCAACTGATATTGGAGCACTCTACTTGTTCCAGAGTTGTAGTCTAGTCATGGTACGATATTCTTGATATGCATAGGGGTATGGCGGGGCCATGTCCCGACCGTATGATGTTACGTACTCTTTAGAGGCTTGTAGACAGATGTCCTGTGTATAGTAGTCATGTATGGCTTTGTCGGTCTTGTTATGTATATGTATATAGGTTGGCTCCTTCTGGTTACAGGATGTTACATAGCTCCTTTCCAGTTTACTATTTTCATATATCAGTAGGATATCTCGTGATGGCCCTCGTGGACCATGAGAAATTACGGTTATATGTTAAATATGTGATTAGTGGTACTCGGCAGGTAAGGTCCGGGTGCCCGTCATGGCGCTCCGGTTTGGGTCGTGACAATAACAAATCTTAGTTTTCCCAAGATATACTCTTTTGATTCTCTAAAATCTTTTTACTAGTTCAAACCGCTAATGATGTCACATATGAGAGGGAATCCAGCAATTTTTATCTAACAACAGCTATCTTCATAATCAGATTGAGTAACTGTCTGAAGATAGAGAGCACCTGTTCAAGCCGTTGAAGAAGAGCAGTTTTAAATTGCCGTACTCCTCGGCCATTTGAATTCCTGTCCAAGTTATGTGCTACTTCGAAAGCATGAAAACGACCTGCTTATGAAACCTGGATTAATCACTTATCACAGAATATAAAATAAGTAACAGTAACAACAAGAATAAGGTAAAAAAAATGAGAATCCATATAATGAACTATATTTGTTTCGGCACATTCGTTTCCTGTGTGTACATTATAGTTGTATGGATGAGAAAAGAAGTTTTGCCAATTCACACGCTACTTTTCACTTTTTATATTTCTCAAAGTTTTAACCTAACAATAAAACTAATAAAGCAAATGTAAAATCAGGCCATAATGACTGTGATATGTATAATCTCAACAATACAAAAATGTTTGCTCACCACACTGTTATTCGAACAATCTCCTTGTTGCAGGAAAGGAACAAGGCATGGTTGAAGGGAGAACCACAGGCTAATAGAAGAACAATTACATAAATGTTCAAATAGTCAACAATCATTCAGATTGAGTTGAAATTCGACAATTATGACTCACGGTTTATGGTCAATGAACAATTTACATAGTACTACAACAAGTCAACCATAATAACTACGCCTTAGTCCTAAACAAGTTGTACAATTTAAGAATAACTTACATAGTACTATCTAAGAAAAATGTATTGGTAAAGTTGAATTCGAAAATCTCTAGCTTGTGGCTACTTTGACTATTTTCGCATACACACGCACATTTAATAATAGAACTACCTCTTCGAGTTCAACAAGTTATACAAGTAATATATTGTACACTCTACCACTATCATATAGTGACAGCTAAAACAAGCTATCACACAAGAAAAATTTAGATAAAAGCCTTACAAAGATAAGTCACACGAGGCTCGTCTGACTCGATAAGATTAGCTACTCGAAGAAACCTTTGAATCTCCGAAATCAAAGTCACTGGCAACTTCTCACTATCAAAGGGCTCAGGCACATGGTCACGTCCAAAAGTGATTGATCTAGAGAAGGGTCTTTCATTGCTTGTGGTGTAAGCTCTTCTGCTGGTACTAGTAGCAGCAGAAGAAGTACTTTCTTGAATTGGTTCTGCAAGAACAATTTCTGCCATATTGGTAAAGGCCAAAAGAAACACTTGGGAATGCAGAGGAACAAGAATGCATGAGTTTGAGAGTATAAAATAGGATCTTGACTGTGTATACATGTTGTTTGGTTTGGTGTCAAAGTGTGAATTTGCTTTTGGGATGTAATCTTTTTCACTTTTGCTTTTGATGCTGTAGAAGTGTTGTGTTTTCTGAATGGGAGAGGGGCTACTTTGGACTAGGGGTGAGCGGGTCCGGGTACCCTAATATTTTTTAACTACCCGGATCCTACCCGGTAAAAGATCGGTTCCTAAATTTACTACCCGGAACCTACCCGTAGCAATCATTACCCGGAACCTACCCGGACCCGCAGGTCCTGTAGGTTCCTGAAATCTGTAAATAAAAATACAAATTCGTAGGTTCAGGGTACCACAGTAAATAAAAATACAAATTAAGAAACAATTTTTAAGCCTATGAGAATAAAAAAGAGTTCTAAAATAATTTCAGAAAGTAGTTTTTAGCTTTGCAATCGGAGTTTTTAGTACCCTTATAAGAAGTTTTAGAAAACTTATTCATTGTAGAAAAGTTAATTCTGTTACCAAAGCCTAAAATTGCAAGCCAAATTTGACACTCAATTAATTGAACGTGTTGATTTCAAAATAAATTTAAAAATATCTGAATTAAACTTATTTTCTTGTTCATAAGCTCTTGATACAAAAGAAAAGCTTTATTATACTAGTAAATCCTAAATTTCATCTTCGCAACTACAAAAATATACACAAATTTTAAAAATAGATTTACATTTCAAATAAAAAAGTAATACAAATTGAAGATGAGTATACTTTGAAATAGAAACGAGAATCATATGATATTAAAAGAAATTGAAGAGTTAGATATGAACCCATATGCATTTTAGGAATGGCGTGAACACAACCAAAGGAGAGAAAGGCAAATGTGAAGCTTCAATGGCGACAACGATGAAAGTACGAGAGAAAGCTTCAACAACGGCGACGATGAAGCTCGGTGGTGTAGCTAAAGCGTCATTGTTATTGAGAGAGTTTTGGGTGTTTTCTCTTAGGGCACAAAGAACATTTTAGAATAAAGGGGTGAAAAAGCTAAAATATTTACGTCTTGGGGTGGGAAAATCAATGTGAGGCGTGCAACAAATAATTTTGGAGAAAGTTAAAAGTGGTCCAAATGTTTCTAAAAAAATTAAAATATTTAATATTTTATAGGTTAGGGTATCGGTTCCGGTTAGGGTACCACTGTCTCTATTTGGGAACTGAACCGGACCCGACATTGATCGGTTCCTAATTTTACTACCCGGACCCTACCCGTTATTATAATATATCTACCCGGAACCTACCCGTTAGTGTCGGTTCCGGTCGGGTATCTGGGTACCCTGTACCCGTGCTCACCCCTACTTTGGACTGTGGAAATAAAAAAAAGGTAGTTGAATGAACTATAGGCGGGTATTTTAATGTTAAAATCATATTATACTAAAAGTGGAAAGAAATAAAGTTAAAAGTTAAAATACTAAAATGTCCATAAAAAGTTTATTGACATTTTTATCCTTCAGTTCAATCCAAAAATATATTTTTTACTATTATATTATTATATAAAGATGTAAATGTACCTAGCAAATTTTACGGTAGAATTAATACTGAATTGTAACTTATTTATTAGATGGACAACCAAAGGATCCTTAATTATATTGTGCAATAAATTAGAAACGTGCATGTACCTTTTCCTTGGTATTAGAATTATGTGATGCAACTAATTTCTAGCACTAATGAGGAATTAAGTGCTTTCAACGTGCATGTATGTGTCCTTTGTAACGTTGAAGAAACCCAACAGTCTTCAACATGACTTTTAAATTTCTATTAGTCTTTAGTTTAGACATACTTCTTGGCTTATAAATACAATTGTGTGCTACACAAGACTTTTCTCATATTTTTGCTTTTGATAACATTGATATTGCTTATCTGGTTGAGATAATACATTATGATGGTGATCATCATTCATTATCAAGGCGTGAGGAAAATGAAAAATAATCACTGCAGAACTAGTAATATAAAGGATGGGGCCAACAAGCTCATTGTTCACCTGGTTAAGGCATGAAATAACATAAAGAAAAGATTCAGAATTTCACAAGAAAACACTTAAGTTTTAGTAATTAGGTTAAAATAAACTCACTTTTGTTCTGATCTATCTTTTTCTTTTCTAATTTTTCTCTTTATCAACTCAACTTTTAGGCAAATTTAGTACAGAGTTGCAACTACATAGAGAAGAGACGTCATAACTCATAAACTTTTAGAATTATGGGGTTTTACTTTAACTGATACTGCAAGATTACGAAACAGAAAAATACTAGGTACTAACATTTATCAATTTAAAAGAGTGATAAGAAATTGTTATTAATGATATTATCCGTTTTGGAACTTGGCCTATACGGCATTAAAACGTGTGGCTAAGGTCCAAGGCTTGTTCCTTATATACGCAGTATCGCTTCCGTATTTTGTCGATGTAGTATTTGTGTAGGGGACTTGGCGTCCTAGCTGAGATTTGCTTAATCATCATCAAAGATGTGGGATTCACATAAACTCAATTGAATGATGAGGCTAGCCCCACTATCGTCTAAGGTTGCACGCAAAGTAACTTTGATACCATCTATAACAGTCCAAATATTGTCTGCTTGAGCCTAGGCTCACACGTCTTTACGATGCATCATTAGGGGCAATTTCTGTATATATCAAGTATATCTCCCATGTTTAATCGATGTAGGATTTGTCTAGGATGTCACACCTTTGGACCTAATAATATAATCTAGCGGTCAATTGAAATAACGATCACCAAAATATTAGATAATTCTTTCTTATATGTCTAATTCTTTTCTCATCTATCTAAGTCTTGATAGAAAAACTAATCTTGTATTTGTGCGGGCGAGGATAATTTATACCAAGTAAAATAATCGTAAATACTTGTAAATTAATCTCGACACGTCATGATGATCCTTTCAATCAAATATAGTCGAAATGACTTTTCATGATAAGAGTGATTAGCTACTTTACAAAATGAAGTCTTGTGTCTTGGCAAAGCTACTTTAATTGCTCAGTAGAAGATGCCATATATCAGATTTATGGGCTACTACTTGTCAGCCAGGCAACATTCAACAAAGTAAAACAAGTAGGAAAGCTATGTGCTTAAGTGATAAAGACCAAGGCATGAAGCAATTAAGCAAAAGTTAATAAAAGGGAAAAGCTTTATTTGGGTGGAAAAAGCCTCACTTAACTTTATCTTTAATACTCGCACCAAATA
Source organism: Anisodus acutangulus (assembly GCA_029783415.1). Lineage (NCBI taxonomy): Eukaryota > Viridiplantae > Streptophyta > Magnoliopsida > Solanales > Solanaceae > Anisodus > Anisodus acutangulus. The sequence continues at coordinate 8,464,087 of CM056508.1, forward strand.
ATTGACAGAAAAAATGCTCTTACAATGTTGAGTCATGGGGTGCGTGTGGGGTATTCAGCTTTATTAACCTTTAAAAAGGCCATGAGACTAATTTTTTGCAACTACTATAAAAGAGAAAAATAATTAGATTTTTTACTGATAGGCCATGGGCCAATCAAAAAGTATTAGCAAGGCATTGGAAAAGACTTGTAATATGACTACTTTTTGCTATTTCTTCCATGCTAAGGATTAAAAAAGGGTCAGTGATAATCAGAGGCTTAATTGTTTGAAGAGTATTTATTCACAGTAAAGTGTAAAAAAAAAGATTATATCATCAAATTATTTTTACTACTGTAGCAGGTAATCACTTTTATTTTTAACCGTAGAAAATTTCATATTTTAAAAAGATTTACGTGTAGATATTTTTTGATGACTTAATAATGTGTGAAAATTTAACTGAAGTCAGTTACTTCTATGTCATGCCTTCAGAAGAATATCAGAAGACAGGTCATAGTGAAACTCCTAGACAAAATTCAGAATATTCTACAGTGCCAACAAATTCAGTTTGGGAGGTTTGACTTATATATATTCATAAATACAGAAGGAATTTACATCATATATGATTCTGCAGCTAAATACAACCTTAATTCCCCCTATATGCAAATATATATATATACGTCGACAAAAAGCATAAAACTTGTGTTTACTAAAAACTGAATTGTCTTGATATTTTCTAAGTAGGTCATGGTTTGATACTTCATTTTCCTGTTTGGGAGATTCGGATTAAAGGAAGCTTGGTAGTATGAGTACTTCTGAAGCTCCTATCGGAGGACTTGCCAAAAGATACTAGGGAACTTGACAACCAGAAGCAGAGTGATCACAGCCCATGACGTAATGCTGCTGATTTAGCTATGTACCATTATCTACTCGGTAGTTTTCACACAGATGGCATCACTCTTTGTCGAGCAAGGTGATGCGATGAAAACTACACTAGGGAACTTCAGGATTCCAGCAGCAAGCATGTCAAGCTTCGACATCCTTAGTGTGGCACCTTTCATATTTCCCAAACTCAGAGTTCTTGATCCACTAGTCAGCAAGAGCGACCTTACCGAGCCCTTCATAGTATTTGCAGTCACTTATAGCATATGTAAGCCTATAGTGCTCCACGATTCCCGCAGAGCATAGCCGTCACCACTATTACCAGTCCAATACACATCCTTTGAAGTTGAGTTAGGTCGGTAAGGTCACTCTCTCTTCGTAAACCTATTGACAAGTGGATCAAGAATTCTGCGATTAAGAAATATGACAGCTGCTACCCAAAGGATATCAAAGCTACATGCTTGCTGCTGGAATCCTGAAGTTCGCTATTGTAGTTTCCATGGCATCACCATGCTCGACAAAGAATGATGCCATTTGTGCGAAAACTACCGAGTAGATAATGGTACATAGCTAAATCGGCAGCAGTACGTCATGGGTTGTGATCACTCTGCTTCTGGTTATCAAGTTCCTTAAATGTCACCACAGCTGCTCTGACTAAGAACCTGCAACATGAAAAAAATATAGTTTAGTGCATCATTATAGAATGCTGAATAGACTATCTATGGAATAAGCTCTATGTGACTGTGACTGTGACTTATGAATGACAACTATGAGATTTTGTTGACATAATGGATTGAACTTCTAATTGCCTTTCTACTTACTTGAAACCATTGGTGTTGAGTATCACCAATTATGGAGTTCTCCACTCTGCACTTCTTTGTTGCTGCCACGAAACTTGAGCAAGTGAAGTTGTGATGCTAGTGCTGATAATTCCAATCTCTGTCAATTAAGTTTTCCGAGGACTACTACAATCAACACCAATGATTAAGAGGAATAACACTTGCGCAGGATAATGGTAGCAATATCAAATCTTCTGGATTGCAATGGGTATTTAGTATCTACATAAGTACCATGGAGGTGCACTCAAGGGTTTGGCCTAGCGGTCAATGAGGTGGTCGAAAACCATGGGAGACTAGAGTTCAAATATCGATAAAGAGAAAACGTTAGGTGATTTCTTTATTTAAGTCTTGAGGGACAGAGTTACTCAGTGCTTATGTTGGTGGAAGATAACAATATTCGAGGTACGTGCAAGTTGGGTCGAGCATCACCATTATAAAAAAAAAGAAATAAGTCCAAAATTTCCTCTGAACTATGTGAAATGATTTAATTTACCCTTCGTTAATAATTTGGGTCAAATGAGCCCTGCCGTTAGCAAAAGAGTTCACTTATGCCCTTATTCAGAGACGGAGCATTATTTTATCTAAATTAACTTCTAACTAGTATAGTACCCACACAATGTGTGGTCAATATTAAAGAGAGAAAACCCAACACAAGTGGGGTCTGGGAATAGGATGTGTGCAAACCTTACCCGACCACAGGCTATTTCCGACTAAGTTGCTCGGACTCGAGTGCGGGTGTACGATACGGGTGCAGATCTAAAAGTCGGATCCTTCATGATCTAAATTTTAAAATTCGGGGATACGGATGCAGGTATAGATACGAGTATGAGGATTCGGCTAAAAATAATTCAAATATCTAAAAATAAGAGTTATAAAACATAAATTATGAGATATTATGTGAAAAAACTGAGGAGAAAATATTGATCAAGTGGAGAATCCCAGAGGGAGATAAAAGAAAAAGGATTGACATAGAAATTTCTATGTACAAGGTATTCCATTTTCTTCAACTTCACTTTACCTTTTGTTTTGATTAAAGAAATCATTGGATCTGTCTGGAATTTCTCCGTCGAGTATGGTCAAAGTACGCAGGATCGGTTGACCAGATCTGGTACGGATTCCAAACCCACACTCATGTCGTGTCGACACGGATGTGGCACTGAAAGGGAAGAGTTCGAGCAACATAGATTTCTGATAGACCCTCGGTTAAAAAGGAATATATATATATATATATATATATATATATAGGGGGGGTGTATATGAGAAAATCAAAGCAGAAGAAGGAAAGGGAATATTTAATATCTTCAAAAGCAAATCTTAAGACGGAATGGGATGAATTCGTATGAAGAAAAGAAAAAAAGAAGACATAGCATCTAAAATAGTACCTTTTGTGCATGTCTTTGGACGGATTCTTCTAACAAGTTCACTTCGAATCTTCGATTTCCTTTCGAATGTATTCTCGAAAATGGAAAAGGAAAATATAAGCGGTATCAATCTTGAGAAAGAAATAGCCGTGATTACGGCTTAGAAATGGCAAGATCGATTGAGAAGATTGATTGGAAACTGAGAGACCGAGAGAGAGATGAGAGAGGGGGAGGGAGGCGATGGCTAAGGGAGCAAAATGAAACCCTAGCTTATTAAAGAGAAAAAAACATTAAAAAATATTATCTTATTCGCTTGACCGCATTAAATTTTTATTAGTTGATCAACTGTGAAAGTTTAACCATTTGATCTACAAACGTTGATAAGGCCACCAAGGAAGGAAAAAAATCAGTTTCCTCCATCTATAATTGTTGTAAGATCCTATTTTATGTGCAATAAGATTCAAAGGCGGTTGATGAATTCAAAAAATTTCTCAAGAATGGGTTTCATGAGCTATTCTAAGGTAACCAAGTACAGTCAAACCTCTTATGACAACATCATTAGGTCCGAAATATTTTGGTTGCTATAGTGAATGGTTGTTATACACCTATAACAACATTGTGATTTAAATAATATTGCGTTGTTATAGGCGAAAAAGATGCATAAAATAAAATAAAAATCATTTTTAATTGTCAAATTCTAAGCTTAATCACACTTTGTATAACGAAGCAAAATCTTTTAATGATGAAAATATATATTCATATAATATTCTTTTGCATAAATAATGTATTAAAGTATCAAAATATTTGGTCAAAATCTCTAGAACTATTATTGGTAATCTTAGAGATTCTATTTCTATAAAGATGATTAATCATTATATTATTAAAAAAAATAAGATAGTTGTTATAGAGGGATAGTTTTATAAAGAGCGTACTGTTTTTTTTTTGGTCAAACTGAAAATTTTATTTAACTAAGTATCATTGTTTATACACAACTAGCTCATTTTGGACTATGGAGCCAGATCCTAATATATTCATATGCTAAGCTATAAGAACAATTACATTCACAAGAACATATTGTTATAAAGATAGTTATTGTTATACGTAAAAAGTTGTTATAGAGGTAAGATATAACATAAAAAATCAGTTCCGAGAAAAACTTGGTTGTTATAGAGAGGTGTTGTTATATGAGGAAGCCGTTATACAGATGTCTGACTGTAGCAAATTATTGTCTTGGTATTCTACATGTAACTTAAATAGATTCCAGCCAAGGTTACCAAATCCACATACAAAAGCAGGTTACTAAATCCACATACAAAAGCAGTTTACTGTTAAAGAGAAAAAGTAAAATGCTCGTTCAAGTATTCATAGAAAGAGAGTTACTTACCAAGATAAGAGAAAAACTTCTTCCACATTGTTGAATAGAAAGATATGAGCACTTCGCTAGATGTCAAGCTCTTCACACTATCACGTTCATACCTCTTCTGAATAATATTAGCCATTTGTTTTAGATCCTGTAAGGAAATAAAATTTGTCCTCATGAATAGGAAGACTTATAGTTAACTTCTTAAAAGGAAACTATCGCAGAGAAACTAATAATTGCTTCAATTTGATAATTGTGATGAAGATGCTTTAATCTATTCAAACAATCATGAATGACCTATGCCACTCGTTCAATTATTTTTTCTCAAAACCCATAGTCCAAATAATCAGATGGAGATCGTAGATAAAATACCGAAAAGAAGAATAGATCATAGTCATCCATTAAATTATAACAGAAAAAAGGTTAAATACATAGCTGAAAACAATGATCACGGAAAAAGAAAACAATAGCAAGTAATTGCATACCAGCTTCTTCAAGTGGCAGAAAAAGTTTTAAATCTCCATATAGCTAAAATATGTCAGACGTTGGACTTATAACCATTTAAGAATGCGCTACGCTAATACATGGTTCTAATACAATAGCAATCTGCAGAAAGTAGCACAATTCTAAGATTAGCTTAGCTTACTCAGGAACTCAAAGAAAAAGCACCAAATCCCATCTTGATGTCCAATCCCATCTTGATGTATACAATCTGCAAAATCCAATTTCAAGAGAACTCATTACAAGTTTACAACTCCATAAAACCTTTCTTACAAAAAAAATGTGAGCAACAGAAGAAAATGGCTGAACTTCGAGAAAAGATGTGGACTTGAACAGGGTAAGACACAACAGACAAGAACAGTGGGAATTAAGTGCAGGAACATGTTTTTTATTGGAAAAAATTGAAGGAACAGTTGACTTTACTATAACATATATTTCAAAGGTCACAATTCAGTTTCCAATGGATTTCATGACATTTGAACAGAGTTTAAGGTTGAGTTAATTTTAGAACAGAATCAAAAAAGGAAACTAAAATGATGAAAGGAAAAGCACCATGATGAAGATTGGATATTTAGAATTTTTTTCTCGAATTAATAAGTAATTATCTAGGATATTATTAAGGATCTCATCGAAAACTTACAGTAGCTTGCCAAACAAAGGCTAACAGAAAAAAGAATAGAGGTATGACTGGCATAATATAAAGAGCAAATTTGGAAAAAAGAGAAGCTCTAGAGAAATATCAAAAAGTGAAAATGTCATGGATTGAAATATAATGAACAGTAAGTAATATCTACTTAAGAGCTGAAGCAAATCTAGAAATCAGTAAAATATATTGTAAATGCCTGATGAATCCACCATCTCTTGTGGCCAGGATAAGAGAGTTGCCCTTTGTTATGCTGTCTCTAGTCGATTTCTGCATCAAACATTTTATACCTACCTGGACCCCTCGAATATTTCTCAAAAGAATTATCAACATAGTCCAATGAAGCAGTACGAAATGAAAGATATAAAACAAATATAAGTAAATGAACTATCTATTTAATTTGATGTTCTATGGAGTGTCTAACCTGTAAAAATTAGATCAAATATAAGATAAAAAAGGGCAGCCCGGTGCACTAAGCTCCCGCTATGTGCGGGGTCTGGGGAAGGGCCGGACCACAAGGGTCTATTGTAGGCAGCCTTACCTTACATTTCTGCAAGAGGTTGTTTCCACGGTTTGATAAAAGATAGAAGAGCATATATGAAATAAATATTTGAGCTTTCCTTATACCGCACTCTCTTAGTATGTCTCTGGTTCTAGGGCATTACTGTTGCTCAAATGAAACACTACTCGGCGTTTATAGGTCTGTAATTATTCATATGTTGCGAGTACATATGAACAATGAATTATTACCTAAAAATTATTTCCAAACAGTTTTTTTCATACATTCCATAGAATGTTACAATCCGTTGTGCCTGTATTTTCAGAGAATATCTTATGGAAAAAAAAATTGTTCTCAGGAAAATATTTTAGTTGCAAAAAGCTCAGGCTCCTCCCCAAAAGAATATTCAAACAATATATAAAGCCTTGGCGAAAATGTATCAACAGTTACTGGAGTAATAAATAACAACACAAAGTTCTATTTTCTCCGGAAGTAACTACAAAAGAAGATGGTGACTTGAAATCGACCAAAATCCCCTAGTTTTATCATGCATTACAATTCAAAGTGAAATACGCAAAGCCATTGCCAATACACTCTTCTTCTAAAATGGAATTGACCCTTTCTGCCCCATGTTGATATATTACTCAGAACTTTCAGCACTCACCTGCAAATTAACAGTTATAAAAAAAATTGAAAACAAAATTTCAGACCCAAATACAGCAAAAATTAGCTGCAGTTAATGGTCAAAAACACAACTAAGCTATCATCTTTTTCGCGAGTTGCATACCTCAACTATCTATTATTTCCTTTACCTACCTAAACTATCACTCCCTTTATATTAAAACACACCTCGATACTGAGTTAGCCAAATTTTTAAAAACCAATCGACAACAGGCACGTGGAGGCCAACTTCGTACGTAAAGGCAAAAATGGATAGTTGAGGTATGAAATTCGCAAAAAGAATGTCTCTTTCTTATAATTCCAACTTTCCACGTGACACGTCTAATCCACAAGATTAAAGACCATTTTGTTACATTCTACATATTTATAGTTTATGACCAACAAAGCTGCAAGAAGAAAGCTAAACGCACAATCAAAGGAAGGCTTCCTTGAAACCACCTTTCCTTCGTTCATTCCTGACCTGATAGAAGCTATGAAACCATCCAGATAAATTTAAACAGACAGGGTAACTAACCATCTTCTTCTTCTTCCTCAAACTCCCATTCATTATCATTATCATCATCATCACCGTATCGTTCATTCAAGAACTCCACAGCTGATTTAGTGAACACCCACTTCTCAGAATCCAATATATCAAACAAATTCAATGTTCTTGGTGTTAACATCTTCAATGTCCTAATATTTCTACTAGAAAGAATCACATTATCTGAAACATCGGTCATCAAGAACAAAGCTTTCTCTTTAGGATCCAAACCCCACCTTCTCATTAACTCAATAAACTCCTTAGTCTTAGGTTTCTCAAACTTATCATTAAACTCCTCAACAACAATAGCATTCTCAGTAGCACTTGATAGTGCAGTTGAAATAGCTAGTCTTTTTTCTTTTTTATTTATTTTAACTGACCAATCTTTAGGCTTAGGTCCAAACACAACACCACCACCAGGCCTTAATGGAGTTCTCTTCGAACCTTGTCGTGCTCGGCCCGTTTTCTTTTGTGGGTATGGTTTGATACCACCGCCACGTACTTGAGCGCGTGTGAGAGTGGAAGCAGTTCCGCGGCGTTGGTTGCGGAGGTCGGTTGTGAGTCCACGGTGGACGACAGCGCGTGCGGTGTCGAGTGGGGCGGATTTTAGGTTTAGGGTTGTGGACCCCACTTCTGTGCCGTCGAAGGATAGAATTGGAATTGTGTCGGCGGCCGCCTCGGAACGGATGGTGGTGGTGGTGAGGGGTTTGAGAAGGACGCGCTGGTGTGAGGAGTGGAGCTTAATGTTGGGGTTAGAGAGGAAAATGGTGGAAGAGAAGAAAGATAAAGCCATTTTCTTGGAGTGGAGTGAGCAATCCACACGCTATCAATAGTGCTTTCATATTCTTTGTTCAAATTTAGCAAATATAGAAAAACGAAAAATGGTCAAAAATGTCAATAAACTAATTTTTCCGGGGCGGAGATATTTACTAAATGAATTAAAAAATATAAAAAAATAAATATTCCACGTCTACAAAATATACATAAAAATAATATTAACTTTATATATTATAATCCTTTCATCTCAAATTATTTATTATGGTTATTAAAAATAGTTATCTCAAATTATTTATCGTTTAAAAAATTTAAGCTACAATTAACGAAGATAACACAAATATTTAATGAAGAGAGATTATAAATTATACACAAATAAAAATAAAGTAATTAAATATCTTTCATAATTAATATTTCTTAAAAAGCGGGTGAAACAAAATAATAAACAAAATAATGACGGCTAATTTGAAACTGAAGGTTATTGAAGATGATTTAAAATTGTCATCATTTAATCTATTAGACCCGAATTGCTATTAATGTTGACCTTCGAGTTTAAAATGTCATTGTTCATTTATTGGATCTCAATTGCTGTTAATTTTCAAATTAAAAATATATTCCTTTTAACAAATTATGAGATATCATATATGAAATTTTAATTAAATAGATGACGTTAATTCATTGATCAGCGTGATCAACCATAAATAATATGACCAATCCGGCTTAACCAAAAACCATTTGTTCATATGATATTTGACGTTTTGCGGGTGAATTGATTAAAAAGACTAATATTTTCTTCGAGCTATGACTTTTTGTTCAAAACAAGTGCATACAAGCTTCAATCGATTCATGATCTAGATTTAACTCAGCTTCTTTATCTTTAATAACGATAGATACTTAAAAATCCAACCCCAAAAAACTCTGAACAAATACATTCAAATAGGTCGGGTTATTTATGGATTAGGTCTAATACCAATATTACACAGACCAATAAATCAGTTCCACCTATTTAATTAATGTCCCGCATATGCCATTTCGTTAAAAGGAAATACATTTTTAATCATAAAAGGATAATTGATTCAAGTGGAAGGGCAATTTTAACCTAAAATTTAACATAAAGGACAATTGTGATTCAATAGGTAAATTGAGGGCAAACTTAAACCATTTCTAATAGGTCATGGATGTTTTTTAACGCTTTTCCCTATAGAAAAATTAAGTTTTTAGTGGGTAGGAGACAAAAAACAAATCCATGAAATGTGTTTTTTACTTCTTTATTTATCAGCTAATCGTATAGAATTTCTATAGTTTGTGTGGTCAAGCTTCCGCAAAATTAAAAGCACTTTAAAAGATTGGTGAAGTATAAAATAATGATCTAATATCGCAAAAGGATTTTCTTAAATGATTTATCACATACAAATTAATACTCTACAAAAGCATTTCCTCCTCAACTCATTCAACTTATTATGTCTTGCATTACTACATTATCTTTTTCTATCTTGATAAACGGTTCAGCGACTCAATCTTTTGATATGCAGGAAGGCAGAAACTTTGGCAAATATTTGGGATTTCCTTTGTTTAATTCTAAACCATCAAGGGTTGATTTTCAGTTTATTTTGGAAGATTAGCAGGTTGGAAAACTCGTTTTCTTACACCTGCTGGGCGTACAACTCGGATTAGATCTACTTTAAATGCTATATCTAACCATGTTATGCAGTTTATCCAACTACCTTCCTCTATTATTTGTTTGTTGGAAAGATGTGAAAGACATTTTCTATGGGGCGGTTCTTTTGACCCATAAGAAGATGCACCTTGTTAAGTGGAAGCTAGTCACTACTCGTACGACTGAAGGAGGCTTGGGTATTCAGTGTTTAAAGCAAAAAAAATAAAGCCTTTTGGCAGCTAAAGCTTGGACATTTTTCAATTCGCAAAACATCAATTCTTAAGGCTAAATACTTGTCTGCTACTAGGACCTCGTCATCTGCTTGTAGTGCTTCCTCCCTAAGGCTGGGTTGGAATTACTGTCAATCGGGAGCACTATGGAAGGTTTCAAATGGTTCGCATATCAACTTCTGGGTTGAAGGTGTCAAAATGAGCTCAAATCGAATGATCCGCCCAAGATTTTATGGGTCTGGGCAAAAGTGATTTTGATGATGAGTGTGACCCATCATAAATTTATAGTCCAAATGAACTAATGATGATGCCCAAACTTAATCTATGAAAATGCTCAATTTTAACGATTAGAGCTCCACCCTAAATTAATATTTTTATTTATGAATAATTATTTAAAAAATTCATTTATTATTTCGAACAATAAAAATATATCAAATCACCCCAACCACTCCACCACACTATCCATCCACCCTACCCCTCCTCTACACCAACCCCCACCCAAGCACTGAACCACCCTCACATCTTTGCCCCTACCTTGCCTGCTCCACCCCACCCCTACCCACTTCTACCCCACATATCCCCGCCCCTTGCCCTGCCCCGCCCTAACCCATTCTCAAATTTCTATTTTATATTTTTTTACTTTTATAAACAATTTATAAAAAAAATATGAATTTTTTTCTTACTTCGCCTCCCAATTGCCCTGCTAATTTTTTTACCTCCCTACCGCCTCTAATCCCACTTACCCCCTCCACCCCCACCCCATCCTCAAATTTTTATTTCATATTTTTTGTTACTTTTATAAAATAATTATTCAAAATATGAATTTTTTTTCTTACCTCCCCCTACGCCCCTCCGCTCCCACCCCATGCCCTACCATCATCCCCAAATTTCTATTTCATATTTTTTTACTTTTATAAAATAATTATTAAAAACATGAAATTTTTTCTTACCCCAACCCCCCTGCCCTCCCACACCACCCCCGAAGTTTTTATTTTATATATTTATTTTACTTATATATAAAATTTTATTAAAAACGAGAAATTTTTCGTACCCCATCACCCAACCCCCACTACCCCCCCCCTCCCACGTCACCACCAAATTTTCTATTTTATATATTTATTTTACTTTTATAAACATTTTGTAAAAAAATGAGAAAAAATTGCTTACCCCATCCCCACTCACCCGAAGTTTTTACTTTATATATTTATTTTACTTATACAATTTTTTTATAAAAAATGAAAAAAATTTCTTACCCCACTACCCAATCCCCCCTCTCACCCCCGCCCCACTACTCCTGCCCTCCCACCCATTATTTTAGATATTTATTTTGCTTTTATAAAAAATAAAAAATTCTTTAAAATATTATTCTTATTTTAGAAATAAAGATATGAATACAAAATAAAATAACATCATAGAAAGATTTCAGCGACATGTCTGTAATTTCCAGAATTTTAAATTAATTACAGATTTGGCCCAAAGGACCAAATCTACTTTTATGAAATTTACAGATTCGCCCCAAGGACCAAAGCTGATGATTTTAAAAACCTTTCCAGGGACCAAATTGCAATTTCAAAAACTTTTAGAATTTTCAGATTTGCCTGGATAAATTACAATTTCGAAAATCACATCGCTCACGGAATAAACGATGGCTACGCCTGATTCAAGCGAGGAATAGTGTTCAAGAATGTTCCTTTGTTTGAAAAGAAAAAATGGAGCATGCGAGCGGTGTTCGACATCGCTCACTGTTCCGAATTTAAAAAAAAAATGGAGCCTCGGTGCCGCGGCAAACCCTAGGTGGTGCCGCGGCGCCTCCGTCTCAGAAGCACAAAATTCGCATTTTGGAAACCCTAAAACTGGTTGCAGGGTTAGATTTGCAGATTCATCTTCGTTACCAATTCACTATCAAACAATACGTTCATCGACCATCATCCAATCCCTTCTCGTTCTTCGCTTCAGTGCACCATGTTCTCAATGAACCGGTTACGCACATTTATTTAGAAGAGTTAGATCGGAATGACTTTCTCGATTACATCATTGTTTAATAGTTTGGAAGACAAGGATGATGTGCTTTTAAGATATTAGGTTTTCAAGCTTTAAACGACATAAATTTCATATTTAAACAAATTCTAACTCATATTATTACTAACTAATTACCTTATAATCATATAAAACAACCCTGGCTCTGATGCCACTATAGAGATTTTGTTGGGTTGTTGTATGCAGCGGATATTGAAAACTTGTTTCAAACCCAACAAACGTAAAACTGTTTGACTATATGATAATTTTAAATTGTAAACGTAAGACTTGAATGGTACTTACATGTTTACAATATCTTGAGTCTTTATCAAATGTGGGTGCGCACGCGAATGCCTTTTCGATTGCAAGCTCCAAGCTTCAATATATTCCCCTTTTGGAAAGCTAGAAAATCCGGCAGAGGCTCGAGAGAGTGTTTTGATTCTGAGTCTCTAAGACTTAGAATAATGATATGAAAATTAAGTGTGTTTAATAATGAAGTGTAGGTCTGTATTTATAGGTGGAAAAATAGGTCAAACCGAATTAGGGTTTGACCTTGGGCATGGCCCAAAATTCGAGACAGATTCGGTCATGGCGCCGCGGCCCTATGGTGTGGGCGTCGCGGCGCTGACGTGGCCCTACACTGTCTCGTTTTATTTTCCACACATTCTTAATTAAATTCAAAATCTAATTTTGACTTAATTAAAATAATCATTATTCATTTAAATATCTCGATTCTAAATCGAATATTTAATACTCTCTCAATTCATCCTTAGATCGAAAAGACAATCGACATAGTGTGACCCTACATGCCTTCACATATCGACATTAATTAAATTAAAGTCTACGCGGAATTCTTAGATGGCGTCGCAAGACGAATTCAATATCTGAAGTACGTTTACACGAATTCGGTAAACTTAAAATTGTACCTTTGTCCGCCCATCCATTACACAGTTTTATATACAATCTCCTTCTCGTTTTTACTTAATTAAGCACTTTATCAATTACTATTATGAGATCCATTAAACTTAAAAATAACTTTCTATTGTCTTTTCACAGAAATTACTCCATTCTAACAATGAAAAGATATCACCCTCGACAAATTAAAAGCGGACATGAATTATATATTACATATTTAGTTTGTCATGTATTTATAAATTGAGAATGATATTTTATTGCAAACCGAAGTGTTTCATCAGAATAATATTCAGGAAATGTATATTTTTTTTGTATATCAATGTATAATATTTTTTTTGTCTCAATTTATGTGATACACTTTCCTTTTTAGTATGTCCCAAAAAGAATGATACATTTATATATTTAAAAATAATTTAACTTAAAACTTCTTTTTTACCCTTAATGAAATAATTTACAGCCACATAAATATATATGACTTGTTTTAGATCACAAGTTTCGAAAGTCTTTCTTTCTTTTTTAAACTTCGTGTCTAGTCAAACTATATCATATAAATTGGGACGGAGGGAGTATACAAAATATATATTTTTGATACATAAGAGTTTTTTTATATATTTGCTAGTACGTGTAATTATTTTTGGCCGAACGGTCAAATGTGTAATTTACCCATTATAAATCACTATTGGCATGCTGGTCAAAGTTACTTGGAATGGAATTCATTGGGCTAAAAAGCGGATCATAGCCTAATCCATCAGATTTTTACTAAGTTTTAGTTTTTTAATTTATTCTTTTATAATTTTTTAAGTATTCAGCAAAACCTTGTTTACTTTATTATAACTATATTAACATATTAAATAAAAAAATATTTGTAAAAATATTTTAAAATGGTTTCCCATGGACATGTCAATTTGGGATATGTGCCAATAGATTTTTAGATGAGCTGAATTGGACGGATCAAAATGGATTGAGTCAATAAATAGACGAGTCATTGATCCATCCACACAACTGGACAAATCATATTTTCATGGGAATTTTGTCACCCCTAAATTTACTAGAATATGCCAACAATCACGTTTTTGCAATTAGAATATTGTGCCATTACTAGATATTCAACGCACCCTTAATCGAGATGATTTGGACTTCTTTGTCAGGATATATTGTACGACAAAGAGATAAGATTACATCTACTTTTAGTCTTAACATCTTGTTTGGCTGACTCGCTAATCTAATTGGAAAGAAAGGTACTTAAATCATACTATTAATAAAATGATCTTATGTCAAGCATCAACCAGGCCAAATATGAGTTCAGATAGAATAGAACAAGTCATGATACTCCTAATTAGTCAATCCAATCAAAATAAAAGAACACCAATAAAAATGGAATGAAGTACTACATGCGAAAGAATTGGAGTTGAAATGAAAAGTTCCAAGTAAGCGCTGGTGATTTTATTGAAAGATTATGAAGAGCCAAAAAAAAAATTACAACTTGAGTACATTAAAAATACTAATCCTATGGGCTATGAACTTCGTCATGTTGCTATAAATAGCCTCTAAAATAGTTGTCAAGCAAGCATATTTACTATGGAGGTGGCCGTTTTAGTTGTGATCATATTCTGCGTTTTTGTGATGCCCATTTTGTTCACCTTATGCGCCATATGCCAAGGACGCCGGTTGAATAAGGATAAACAACGCGATGTGGAAATATCTACTGGGGCCCGCGGATTAAAAGACGGGAATATGATTGTTTTGGCTGGCGCCGGAGCTGCCATTGCTGGTGGTGCAGCAGCATCGACAGTGGTTAGTAGCGGTGATAGGGACAAGGGCAATAACAACAATAGTGGTGGTTGTGGAGCAGCAACTGGAACCAGCACTGCTACAGATGCTAGTACGTACCAGGGTTGTTGTTGCGGTGGCGGCGATGACGGTGGTGATGGTGACGGTGGCGGTGGTTGTGGCGGTTGTGGTGGATGTGGAGGTTAATTTGAATTAATTTATAATTTTGGAAGACCACCCAGATGTGAATTAGTGTGTACATTATTGGCTTGTTTTTCTTCCTCTTTTCTTTTTGGAGGTAGGGGGAGTAACAGTAAACTAGCGTTTGTTGGTGACTTCTTAGCGCTATTTTGGAAAAATAGAAAATATTTGGATTAACCGATCGTAAATAGCTGATTGTTAAACAAGGTAATATACTCATGATATATACTTGATATACAGAAGTGTATATCACGGGAATGACCCATCTCGGACAGAATGTCCATCACGGGCAGATTGTATATTTAGTATATATATTTGTGGTATATTGTAATGTAAAGGTTACCTTAATTATTCTTGTACACTTATCATAATTGTATAGTTAGAATTATGGTAGAATAAGATTTTAAGAGTAGAATAAGAATATGATTCTCCTATTATGAAAATATGTAACTTGTATATATACCTTTCAATTAATGAAAATATTTCACATTCGTAATTTAAGGAATGGGTGGATATATGATTTTTTGTATGTGCTAAAAGTGAAAACAAGGTTTTAAGTGTTTTCTAAATTCCATTTGAATTTTTCATGACCAAAAACTGAAAGTGAAAATAAATTTCAGAAAAAAGTAAATAATTTTCATGGCCAAGTGGGATCTTTATTTTTATACATTAATCACAGGCAGATTTCTCGAATTTAATTTATTGAGCAACCATTATATTTAGTTAAGAATGGAAAGGCTGAAGCATGTAATGTTTGAAAAGTTATACCTTTGTCAGCTCATCCATTACAAAATTTTATCTCCTTTTTGTCTTACTAAATTAAGAACTGTATCAATTACTATTATGAGACCCATTAAACTTAAAAATAAATCTCAGTCATCTTTCAGAGAAATTATACATCTTATCAATTAAAATGTCACTCTCAACAAATTAAAAGTGGACATGATCAGTTATCACTAATTATATTATTATACTGTACGCACTACAAAAAAAAAGGTGTAATCCCGGCGAATTGTTTACAGCGGTTAGTTGAAACCGTCGCAAATATTGAACATAATGGATTTTTAAAGTTCCCTCCATTACACATTCTCCAAAGTTTCTGCAAAATTCACTGTAAGCTCTCGTTGGAGCTATTTTTGTTACCTGTGTTGTTGTTGGTACTGTGTCCTTGTGTGTTGCGCTGATTGATAAGAAATGCTTTATCAGGGAGGTGTGTTTCTTTATTATAGCTCTCGTTGCCTTTCTATAGAAAGTCCAATAGCTCAAGGATGGAAAATGACCGCCGCTAATATATTTTAAATTTTATGGGTTAAACCGTCATAAATGAATCTAAAATGCCGCTAAACAAGTGCTGGTAAATGCGGCTAAAAACATCGCTAATTTAATTAAATTGTCGGGCCTCAAGAAATTTTAGTTCAGTCACAAACCGTCGTGATCATGAAATAAATGCAAACTACCATTGTGTAACAATTAGCATCAGTTATTCAAGCGGTTCATCTAAACTGTCGCGAAAGGGTTTTATGACGGCATATTAGGTGACAGGTCTAAATCTTCACTATTTTTTTACTGCGGCAGTTTAAACCGCTGCGAAATGAAGGGAAAAAACTGTCCCAAAAAAAGTATTGGTATACCTTGCTGATATATTATTTGTTATACTTGTCTAAAGAATGATTATCGTGTGGGAGATAGAAGTCCTTAGACTTAAGATCAATACGCGCATTGTCTACAAAGTAATGTACGTTGATCCCGTCCTAAGCTCAAATACCTTATAGATTGAAATACGGCTTGTATTGGGTACATTACGATGTGGATTAAAGGTGGTAGTTGAGCCAAGATTAGGATTCATTCCTCGAATGTATATTCGAGAGAACACTCGGATTCTCAGTGATATTAGGTTGACTAAGTCGTTGGCCAACGCAATAGACGTATTTAGAATATGCTCTAGTTGTCAACTAATATAGATGAGATACAATGATTAAGCCATTTGGATAGACACTTGACAAATTCTAAGCTTGCTCGGGTGTGTCGTGAATGAAAGGATTTTATCTTATCACATAAAAGTTAAGTTTACTGGATTCGCGTAAACGTACTTCACATATTGAGTTCGTCTTGCGGCGCCGTCTAGGAGTTTCGCGTAGACCTTAATTTGATTAATGTCGTTATGAGAAGGCATGTAGGGTCATACTATGTCGATTGTCCCTTCAATCAAAGGATGTATTGAGAGAGTAATTAAATGTTCGATTTAGAATCGAGATATTTAAATGAATAATGATTATTTTAATTAAGTCAAAATTGGATTTTGAATTTAATTAAGAATGCGCAGAAAATAAATCGAGATAGTGCAGGAGCACGTCGAGCGCCGGGCGCCTCTGCATCGGTTTGACCTAATTTTCACCTATAAATAGTGGCATTCTCTTCATTATTCTACTACTATTTTTAAAGATTATCATTCTAAGCCTTAGAGACTTAGAATCAAAACTCTCTCGAACCTCTGCCGGATTTCCTAGCTTTCCGAAAGAGAAGTACATTGAAGCTTGGAGCGTGCAGTTGAAAGGGCAACCGCGTGTCAACCTTATAGTAGATAAAGATTTCAGACACTATAACCTGTAAGTATTATGCATTATGTTACATGTTTGATTGTTGTATAACCATACCAGAAAAGTTGTTGGGGTAAGTAAGAAACAAAATTTTAAACTTCCGATGTGCCTTACTTATGTATTTTGAACCCAACAAAATTCTACAGTGGTATCAGAGCCAGGCTGGTTCAATGGTTATATAACAAATTGAATAAAATAATAATATGGGTTAAACATAAAATTAGATTAAAATGAGGTTTCTTGAAATCGTACATGTCTTGAACGAATGTTGACCTTTTGATATCACCCTAAATTATCTCATACGCTAACTCGAGGAAGTCATTCCGCTCTAACTCGAACTAAGCCAAATATGCGTTGTCTGGCTCATTGCACGGCGCACGGCTACGAACGGGTAAGAACAGATGATGGTCGATATGGGTGTTATTGATAATGGTGGGTGATGATAAAGGACATGTGAATTGATCCCTAAATTGGATTTAGGGGTTGAACGATTTTGAAAAATCAACACAGAAACGTTTGTCAGGACATCGGTGTCGTGACCCTATGGTAGGGCATCGTGGCGCTTGATAGGGATTCAAGGCGGCGGCGCGGCTCCATGGTGGAGCGCCGCGGCGCTAATGCTTCGTTTCAAAACTTGGACTCACTGGACAATAGGCGTCGCGGCTCTATGGTAGAGCGTCGCGACGCTAATGCATTTGCAGAAGCAGAAATGTTTTTGCCTCTGCAGCGCCGCGGCTCCATGGTGGAGCACCGCGACGCTAATACAATTGCAGAAGCAGAAATGTTTCTGCCCTTGCAGCGCCGCAGGGCTAATGCATTTTGCAGAAGCCGAATGGCTTCTGCTTCAGTGGCGCCGCAACCCTAATGATTAGCGTCGCGGCCCCACTTGTCCAGCAAAAAAAATTCAGAGTTCAGAATGTTTAACCCAAGATTATTAATATACATTATAAATATATTGTTTATGTGCCAAATGTCAAAATGTTTGTCATTCACATTTCTAGAATAGTGTTCGCTATAACTGTCTAGGTAGGCGACACCCAGTGTTTGATTAAACCTTCTTATATCATTCATATTGGGTTGACGGTTTTCAAATATATGTGTCATTAGTTTGCATGATGTTAAGATGTCATATTGGATATGGCGTAAAAGAGTTGATCTTGGTTAAAACCCTGAATTAAAACGTTCCCTAAAATTTTAATACAAGTCTCATTTAAAATGAACGTGTCATCCGTTATAATTGATTGTAGTGCAAAATCTTTTTCGGCGAGATGTGTATTTATGCCACAACATTTGTTCTAAGTCTACGAGGACTCAGACTCTTTCATAGATGCATGTTAAATGTAGAAGTGGGTGATAAACCTTCATGAGTATTTACATCACAGTGTTTGCTCTATAAGGCACTTAGATACATAATTACAGTCGCATAACGGGGTTGACTTGCTAGGCTGTCTTGGCGCCACAGTATCGGACAAGCCGAGGGACGCAGATTGATTGTTTAGAATATTCGGTCAAACATGAGTTATGAATTATTTGTAATTGGTTTAGAGACCTACCAGGTTGTGTTGTTGAAGTTATCAGCCACAGCAAACGCGGAGATAGTATGAACCTGGATCATGGCCCATTATGACCATATTTGATATGAGTCTGTATTCTTCCATGGGGTCGAAGAGTATGTTAAAATAGTGGGAGCTAATTAAACTAAAGGTCATGTTAATTAGTTAACGAATGTGTTCAATATAAATTATATTAGAGTTTAATTTCAAGTCTATTTGTTTCTTCAGTCGTATAAAATGTCGAATCTATCACTGAAAATGTTGGTCTAGACAAACAAGTTGACTGGATCAAATTACCCTGACTAGTTAAGAAATCTGCGATTGGTGTTAAGACTAGAAAGAATTGAGTATGTGTTAGACACAGTATTCCCTACAGTCCCTGCTAAAAACTCTGATGAGTATGCCTTGTTTGACAAGGTGGCTTATCAGAAACGTTTGAATGATGCTACCTTGGCAAAATGTATAATGCTGTCTTCCATGACTATATAGTTACATATGCAACATGAAAACATGGGCCCCCAACGAAATGCTAGAACACTTGAAGAGTCTCTATGAAAAACAGTCTCAAACAATGGAGTATGAATTGTTGAGAGACCCTTTCAAATGTAAGCTGAACGAAAGGGGACAAGTGTCAGCGCATGTTCTAAAGAAGGACTACACAACTCCAAGAGGAGGCAAAGCACTAGGTGCTTCTACCTCTACTGGACAAGGTATGTTTGTCATTGAAATAAATATGTCTATAAGTAACTCTCACTGCTGGGTATTGGATACCGCTTGTGGCTCGCACATTTGTAGTAATGTGCAGGGCCTAATTAACAACAGAAAGGTTGGACCTTGAGAGGTAGACCTGCGCGTTGGAAATGGAGCACGAGTATTAGGGACAAATGTACTTGAACACATTCGGATTATTAATAAGATTAATATTTATGGCAATTTGTGATTATTGAAATATTATTTGATTGTTTGTAATTATTCATTAATGTGCATCCCTTAAGCTTACGTTATCAGAGTGAGATAATGATGATAAAGCATAACTCTTAAAATAGCCTCGACTAATGATCATCGAGAATGGGATATCGATGATATGTGATAAGTCGACATGTGGTCTGCATCACATCCTTAGAGGATGTAGTATGTGTCACCTGCTACGAGTAATGGCTACTCTTGATGGACACATGAATACTTTGAAAGTATTGGTATACCTTGCTGATATATTGTTTGTTATACTTGTCTAAAGTATGATCATCGTGTGGGAGATAGAGGTCCTTAGACTTAAGGTCAATACGCGCATTGTCTACAAAGTAATGTACTTTGATCCCGTCCTAAGCTCAAATGCCTTATAGTTTGAGATACGGCTTGTATTGGGTACATTACGATGTGGATTAAAGGTGGTAGTTGAGCCAAGATTAGGATTCATTCCTCGAATGTATATTCGAGAGAACACTCGGATTCTCAGTGATATTAGGTTGACTAAGTCGTTGGCCAACGCAATAGACGTATTTAGAATATGGTCTAGTTGTCAACTATTATAGATGAGATACAATGATTAAGCCATTTGGATAGACACTTGACAAATTCTAAGCTTGATCGGGGGTGTCGTGAATAAAAGGATTTTATCTTACCACATAAAAGTTAAGTTTACTGGATTCGCGTAAACGTACTTCACATATTGAGTTCGTCTTGCGGCGCCGTCTAGGAGTTTCGCGTAGACCTTAATTTGATTAATGCCGATATGAGAAGGCATGTAGGGTCATACTATGTCGATTGTCCCTTCGATCAAAGGATGTATTGAGAGAGTAATTAAATGTTCGATTTAGAATCGAGATATATTAAATGAATAATGATTATTTTAATTAAGTCAAAATTGAATTTTGGATTTAATTAAGAATGCGCAGAAAATAAATCGAGATAGTGCAGGAGCACGTCGAGCGCCGCGCCGCCCATACCCTAGGGTTGTGGTGCCTCTGCATCGATTTTTGGGCCAAGCCCAAGGGTTTGACCTAATTTTCACCTATAAATAGTGGCATTCTCTTCATTATTCTACTACTAATTTTTCAGATTATCATTTTATGCCTTAGAGACTTAGAATCAAAACTCTCTCGAACCTCTGCCGGATTTCCTAGCTTTCCGAAAGAGAAGTACATTGAAGCTTGGAGCGTGCAGTTGAAAGGGAAACCGCGTGTCAACCTTATAGTAGATAAAGATTCAAGATACTATAACCTGTAAGTATTATGTTTTATGTTACATGTTTGATTGTTGTATAACCATACCAGAAAAGTTGTTGGGGTAAGTAAGAAATAAAATTTTAAACTTCTGTTATGCCTTACTTATGTATTTTGAACCCAACAAAACACTACAATTCAAACACACCCTTAATCGAGATGATTAGGAGTACTGTTGGCACTGTTTTTTTTTATAATACAAATAATAAATAATTTTTGTGGGCCCTTTCCCTTTTCTTATTTGTTTGTTTTATGTGAAAGATAAAAAATCTTTATTGATTAGAAAAAATTATATTTTTTCCTTCTTATATTGAATTGTCCATTATTCGGCTCGTAAAGAACTAGTAGAAGGGAGTGGACTCGCACAAATGAGAAAATACGCTTGAAGGCAAAACTGATAAATTTGCCCTCCCCGAACTAGATATATGTGAAGCCTATATGAATCAGCCTTCTTTGTGAATTACTGCACGACAATTCTCATTCTCTCTTCCTCTCAAGTCTATTTTCTTGTCAACCATTTTTCGCAAACTCCAAAACATTCAGTTACGAGTTCACTTGTTTGAAAGTGTTGTGAAACTGAGAACGAATTAAAACAATTTGCATCTTAATAGGAATGAATTTACTTTCAAGAATACAGTGCGACACAGATAAGATTACATCTACTTTTAGTCTTAACATCTTGTTTGGCTGACACACAAATCGAATCGAAAAGAAAGGTAAAATTATAGACTAATAAAATGATCTTATGTCAAGCATCTACCAGGCCAAATATGAGATTCAGTAGAACAAGTAATGTTACTTTATAATTTGCTGTTCAAAGGAACTATAAAAATGAAATGAAATGTTCCAAGTAAGCGCTGGTGATTTGATTTAAGGATTATAAAGAGCTAAAAAATTACTGGACTATATAAGAAATAATCCTATGGGCTATGAACTTCGTCATGTTGCTATAAATAGCCTCTAAAATAGTTGTCAAGCAAAGCATATTTACTATGAAATTATCCATTATTGTTATCCTATTCTGCATTTTTATGATGCCCATTTTGGCCATTTGACAGATGGCGGAGGCGGTTGTGGCGGTTAATTTGAATTGATTTATAATTTTGAAAGACCGTCCAGATGTGAATTAGTGTATATTATTGGCCTTTCCCTCTTTTCTTTTACGAGTTAGGGAAGTAAAATAGCGGTTGTTGGTGACTTTTTTACGTTATTTTTGAAGATTGAGTTGATAAATTTTAAGTGTAAACAAAGCATTTTTAAATGTTGAAATTAATTTTATAAATAATGTATTTGAATAGAAGTGCTAAAACTGTTAGTAAACAATGAATGTATTTTGTAAAAAAGTACTAATAAGTTATTCTTTTATTAAAAGGACTAAAATACTCTTATTTTGTTTTTGCAAAAATTATAGATTTATAATTATTCATGTAAAGATAAAGGAGGAATGACAAATGCAGAATGAAGAGGAAGTCATGGGTTATGTTTGGGAAATATTTTTTGATTATTTAAAAAAATATATATTAAGGTTAAATATAAAATATGTTGGAAATTAGCCTTTGGCGGGGAGATGCGTTCACCCATCTTTGATGAATTAAACACTAGTGTTCCGTATGTTGGAGACCTCGTCTCTTTACACATGCATGATCTACGAAGTGAGTAGATGACCGTAGGGCCAAGAATCGTCTAATTTCGTTGAGAAATGAAAGAGATATTGGTCCACGAAGTAAGGTGTTTGAGACATGAAAATGTGGTGTGGGACAAATCTACCACATCGGTGGGAATAGGAAGAATTGCTCTCTATATAAGTCTCAAATTAGTAAAGGGTTTGGGACCCCAAGGGGTATCCCATGTGTTTAAAGGAGGGAAACCTAGATGTGCTAGATGTACAGTTTGATCCCTGAAGTTTCATATGTACAGTTTGGACCAGAATTCTTTCATATGTACAGTTTGGTCCCTGAAGTTTCAATATTTACAGTTTGGTCCCCAAAATTTCTGAAGACTTTTTCTGTCTACTGTTGGACTGCGTTTTGGAGCATTAACCAGCCATTATTTGGCTGATTAATTCCTCCATTAACAGCCCATTACTTGGGCAGTGAACAGCCTCTTTCAATGGCCATTAACAGCCATTACTTGGTTGTTTTAATGCCCTCCTAATGGCCATTAACAGCCATGTTTTGGCAGTTAGACAGCCCCTTCTCCTTGCTATATATTGAGCCTTCTATTGCTCAATTCAGGAGCAGAAAATAGATGAAAAAACTGGCAGAAAACAGGCCAGAAAATACACGAAAAGACAAAGACAAAACCAAAAACAAAGTAAAACAAAGACTGAAACACAAAGAAAATAGACAGAAACAGTGATCAAAATCGCTGGAAAAACAGTGAAGAAAAGTGGCTGAAAATCAGTCAAAAACAGTGACCAAACCCTCACGTATACACAAGATATACACTATAGAGACACACTATATGCACAGAGACAAAATAAAAGAGTAGAGAGAAACTCTTCCTTCCTATTCCATATCTTCAGCAAGTCGAGTCATATTTGTTTTCTTCGACGGGCTCAACCTATTGGCTTTGTAGTGTTGAGATTAAAGTGTTGTTTTATCTTGGGAGACTATTGCCCGCTAACGTAAAAGCATATATACGGGGCAATATTGTCTTAAGGATAGAGGGCTATCCTCGACTCAACACACAACGTTGTAACCATCCAGGTTTAGTTGTTTCTTGATTTCAGGTTATCAAGATTCAAGGCACAACAAACTTGCGGCAGTTCTCAACATTGGCTTTGCAAGGTGATCAAGATTCAAGACACAACACACATGCGGCAGTTTTGAAGATTGACCATTTATTTATCCTTTCGAACATTTGTAATAGTTATTACTTCCCGTACTGCTTTATAAAGTACCATAGAAATACCAACAACTTAAGACAAGATTGTATTGTAATACTATTAGTGTTCGAAAGATGTCGGTCAAAAGTTGTGTGACCAAATCTGGATATGGCAATGGTTTTCGGGTAGAAGAGAGTGATGATGATGAACCTGTTCATGGTGTCGCCGCTACCAAGACTGGTGGGAACAAGCGCTCTCGAGAGCCTGAGGATGTCAACTGGGACAAGAGGAGAAGACTGAAGATGTACTTCTATCTTGCAGCAGAAGGCCTGTATCTATCCTGCATAAAAGATCCGAATAATGGTAAGAAGGAAATGGACACTCGATCGATGAAGTGACCAGTGAGCCGTAATCCAAATTGGGATAAGTAGTTTTTCTTACTTGTCAAGAATAAAGATTAAATGAGGTCTGATTAAAAATTGATTAAAGTAAGGAGGAATATGAAAATAATTTATATTCCTTACGCTTTAAAAATCAGAAGTTTAATCTCATCTTCTTTTCCGTTTAAAGATTGGATTGTAAACGACTTAAAAAGATCCGTTCTTTTAAGTGTAATTGTTAAAGTATGTAAAGTATGTTCGCACATACGATGGAGAAAGATCCACTAACTGTGCGAAAACTGTTACCACTCTTAAGTAAGCGCCAAGAATTATCTGGGCACCAATCTTAACGGAAGGAGTCTAAAAGTTAAAGACGTAGAACCTGTCATACTATTTGGCAGAAGATCCTTCATAGGATGATATTGGACACTCAGTCATACAAAGCCTCCGGGCGACTGGAGTGGGCCAAAATTCCTTTGATATGATGATATTGGACACTCAGTCATACAAAGCCTCCGGGTGACTGGAGTGTGGCCAGAATTCATTTCATAGGAAAAGTAATGGACACCTAGCAAGGTGAGCCAGAGTGTCCAGGTCTTAATGATCTGAAGGCCTCAAGAAAGGCAGTAAAGAAATTGGACAGTCAGTCTGCTAAAGCAACTAGAGTGGGCCAGAGAATCGAGATCACATATGATCCGGTTACGCCCTAACCACGGGCAAAAGGTTGTTCATGTGAAGCAACGCCACCTCTAAAATCAAAGGGGCTGGAGAGGTTGTCCTCAATAGGACTTCAAGGAATGGATCACTCTAAAAAGAGGTAATACATGTTCCTAACTTGGTTTAAGGGACGTTGTTGGTCAAGCTGGTTTGAGACTAGTCCAACAGGTCTGTAATAACTAAGAATGGTACAGTACGTCTGTAGCCAAATGAATGATATATTTGTAATCCGTGCATCTATGCCACCATAGATTAAGACACGTTAAATAGCAAGTCATTCAAAAGCTAATGATGTTGAGATTGTTGCCTTCTGTCGACATAAAACCTCAAAATGAATGTGAGGTAGACGAAGCGGCAAAATCACCTTTCCAAATTCCGTCAAGGGAATAGCGAAAGAAGCACCGCTCCTCTAAAACTTAGTCACACCTACTTGGGTGATTTGAAGTTTATACAAAATAGAGGGGGGAGAAAAGTACGTTGTGACCTTCATTGATGATGGTACAACGTATAAAATCCTTTGTTTGTTAAAAAGCAAAGATGAAGTTGTTGAAGCGGATAAGCGCTACAAAGCAGAAGTTAAAAATCAACTAAGCCTACTGATTGAGAAATTCGTAGTGATAGAGGGGGAGAAAGTGAAGCATCGTTCATTAAATGACTGTTCATTTCTCACCTCAGTCCAACGGTGTTAGCCAAGCGCAAAGCTCGTACGCCCAAATTATGTGGGGTGGCTTGGTAAAAGTTGGAATACTGAAACAGGTCAAGTTGTACCTAAGACTGTAGATTGCATATCTGTCAGGATCTGCAAATAACAGTAGTGTTGATCGCCTCTTGGCGTCAAAGAATGTTGAATTCTTTGAAGATAGCTTTCCTTGAAAAGGGAAAAAGGAGTAATTGCTCAAGGTTAACAAGAACCCGCGAGGGCCTGACTGTCCGGAACTAGACGTTCCGTATCTGCAGGACTCGAAAGTTGCTGGCTATCCGGAACTTAATATTCCAGATCTGCAGAACTCAGGGATTCTAGATGTTGAACCGAGACGGAGCAAAGAAGGGGACAAAGACTTGTTCCAGTCCTTCTAGCTTGTATGGTTAAGAATGAACCATGGACAATTAACAAATAAATGTCATCTCCAAAAGCACTGCTTTGGAAAGAAGCTACAAAGAGAGAAATAAACTCTATCATATAGAACCATACTTGCGTAATGGTTTATCTTCCTCCGGGAAAAGAACCTTTGGGTTGTAAGATGTGCTCCCCTGTGAGTAGCTTCACATCCAGGGCCATTGCAGTCTTGCGTGGCATGAATGTTGAATTAGCCTTCCCAACCAGAGAGTTGGAAGAAGAGGATCAGAATTGATTTGCTGAACTGTTGGGCTTCTTCCTGAACTTTCATTTTGGTCCCTGAAATGTTTACATTTTAGTCCTGAAAGTTTCAAATAAAACAGACACAATGAATCTGACCACAGAAACATTGACTCTGAAGTTAGAAAGCCAACAGTTGGAGAATCAACAGTCTGAAAGTAAAAGTCATATTGAAACAAAGTCTCGATATGAAAGATATGGGTATCACAGATGACATCTTAGGAATTGGATTTCTAAGACATCTAACGGACTGGTCGATAGTTGACAGTCTCGTTGAAGCCACCAATGGATATGAATCATAGAACTGATTGGACTCATGGTGCACCCATAGACAAGGAGCGATATGCACAGGTCATGTGTAGTTCAATGTATTTTACACACTACAACCGACCTGGTATCGTCTTATTTAGCTCGATTGAACTAAGGTTCACCGATGATTTTAATACATGATCGGTAGAAGGCGTTAACTGATATGGCGATATCTCAATTAATGCTTATCTACGGATTATAGTATTACGGATGTCCAGCGGTTACGGGAGAACACTGATGCAACCGGACATCGATCTCAAGAACACCAAAGCCACAAGCAAATGTGTATGGTGGGTCTTGGAAAATCCTCTAAGCAAACTTGCATTGGCCGATTCATGATGGAATCGGAGTTTATCGCTTTATACAAAGCATGAAAGAAGTTGAGTAACTTCACGGCTCCTTAGAGGACGTCCCTTATTGGGAGACACCCGTGTCTTCAGCAGTTATACATTGTGGCTAGCCGGTCGGCTTCAGGAAGAACACGGATGACGGCGTCTGAACATATCTTTTAGGATCTGTCGAAGACATAAGACCGTATGGCAGTTGATCATCACGGATGTCACATCCTTGTTTACTAACTAAGGGACTACCCGGAGATCAAGTGTTCTGCCTATCTAGGGGAATTGACTTAAAACCCAAACAATACGAACCTTTGCGGTGGAAACCCAACCATACTGATTGGAGATCCCAAGAATTTGGTTCAATGGGAAAACTAAGCGGCAAAAGGTTCAGTTGAGCGCTTCGGTGGAAGCAAGAAGCACTTCGGGTGATGATTTCTGTACGGAAACATGAGTCCAAAGTTGTTCCCGCGATAGACATTAAAGTGCTGCCTGCATGGTGGGTAAAGGTTAAGCTTCCAAACCTTTTAAAAGATCCTCAAACGGTTGAGGTTAAGGTTGGGGAAACTTTTAATGATTCCTAACACTTGAGAAGTGGGGTATAGCAAGATACCTTGTAGGAGATCACCTATTTAAGTGCGAGGATGGCCGCCTCAAATGAACCACTTAAGAATCCAAGTGTGTCCATGGCCACAACGGACAGAAACGTAAGAAGGAAAATGAATAAGAAGAGTTATTGTGTTGATATCGTTGTCTTGGCTTACACTAAACACTGACGGTTCAAGACATCACGTTCACCGCAGCGATGAAGTAAGCCAGATGGTATTCAACTAGGGAAGGTTCAAAGCGTAAGCTACCTATCCTGATGCAATATCTTTTCGCTGAAAGATTGCTGAAATGTAGGCACCTTGTGTGTGCGCCACAATCTCTCTTTCATAGAGGGGATTGTTGGAAATTAGCCTTTGGCGGGGAGATGCGTCCACCCATCTTTGATGAATTAAACACTAGTGTTCCGTATGTTGGAGACCTCATCTCTTTACACATGCATGATCTACGAAGTGAGTAGATGACCGTAGGGCCAAGAATCGTCTAATTTCGTTGAGAAATGAAAGAGATATTGGTCCACGAAGTAAGGTGTTTGAGACTTGAAAATGTGGTGTGAGACAAATCTACCACATCGGTGGGAATAGGAAGAATTGCTCTCTATATAAGTCTCAAATTAGTAAAGGGTTTGGGACCCCAAGGGGTATCCCATGTGTTTAAAGGAGGAAAGACCTAGATGTGCTTGGGTTCAAGGCTAAGCCCACACGCGCGCCGCCGCCGCCCGCCCGTCCCGACCGGTTCCGGGTTCTGGGGTTCTCGGGTTCTCGGGTCCACGGGTCGTGGGTCGGAGGTCGGGGGCTGTCTAATATTATCTTTTTGGACCAGAGAACTCTGCTAGATGTACAGTTTGATCCCTGAAGTTTCATATGTACAGTTTGGACCAGAATTCTTTCATATGTACAGTTTGGTCCCTGAAGTTTCAATATTTACAGTTTGGTCCCCAGAATTTCTGGAGACTTTTTTTGTCTACTGTTGGACTGCGTTTTGGAGCATTAACCAGCCATTATTTGGCTGATTAATTCCTCCATTAACAGCCCATTACTTGGGCAGTGAACATCATCTTTCAATGGCCATTAACAGCCATTACTTGGCTGTTTTAATGCCCTCCTAATGGCCATTAACAGCCATGTTTTGGCAGTTAGACAGCCCCTTCTCCTTGCTATATATTGAGCCTTCTATTGCTCAATTCAGGAGCAGAAAATAGACGAAAAATCTGGTAAAACAGCAAAGAAACAGGCGAAAAATACACGAAAAAGACAAGACAAAACCATGAAAAACAGTAAAACAAAGACTGAAACACACAGCAAAATAGACAGAAACAGTGAACAAAATCGCTGGAAAAACAGTGAAGAAAAGTGGCTGAAAATCAGTTAAAAACAGTGACCAAATCCTCACGTATACACAAGATATACACTATAGAGACACACTATATACACAGAGACAAAATAAAAGAGTAGAGAGAAACTCTTCCTTCCTATTCCATATCTTCAGCAAGTCGAGTCATATTTGTTTTCTTCGACGGGCTCAACCTATTGGCTTTGTAGTGTTGAGATTAAAGTGTTGTTTTATCTTGGGAGACTATTGCCCGCTAACGTAAAAGCATATATACGGGGCAATCTTGTCTTAAGGATAGAGGGCTATCCTCGACTCAACACACAACGTTGTAACCATCCAGGTTTAGTTGTTTCTTGATTTCAGGTTATCAAGATTCAAGGCACAACAAACTTGCGGCAGTTCTCAACATTGGCTTTGCAAGGTGATCAAGATTCAAGACACAACACACATGCGGCAGTTTTGAAGATTGACCATTTATTTATCCTTTCGAACATTTGTAATAGTTATTACTTCCCGTACTGCTTTATAAAGTACCATAGAAATACCAACAAAATATTTGGCAAAAGTGTTTAAAAGTGGAAAGTTATAAATTGGGCATGACCAGCTTATGAATTTTGATTAATTTTTGACTTATAAATACTTTAATATTTACAAAACATGGAGATAAACTAAAAAGTACTTATAAATCAATTTGACAAGTTTATAAGCTTAGCCAAATACTTTCATAATTATTATCATAACATTTTAAATTTTCAAATGAAATTTCATGATAATATTCCAAAATTTCACATGTAAAATTTATAAACTTTATGATATTAATTATTTTCAATTACAACAGCTGAAAATGATTATTCGTCAATTTTATCGGTATGGAAGATGTTGAACGATGACGTATTGAAAATTGTGGTCATTTAAAATGCTTGAACCATCGTGAGTTACTTTACAAACACCTACTGTGATCAGTAATTGGCCCATACATGTTTAATTCTCCTTGAACTAGAAAATAAATCTCTCGAGGCTAAAGCTATATTTCCAAAAAGAAGTTGAACCTAAAAGAAAAAAGGAAAAAATATTAGTCATCAAAATAAATCAATATTATTGTTACAAAGAGATAAAATTTAGACGAGGAAGGATGAATGAATCGTCCAACTCTACTGTGTCCATGTAATAATGTTGTAATCCAAATTATTTAACTTATATCTACGTACTAATAGTGTCAGATTTTTTTCTACGTTAAGTGTAATTTAACTTGTTGCAGAAGATTACGTTCTTATTTTCAAGATACCTATTCACTTATTATGAGTAATTACTTTTAATAAAACTTTATAGTTAATATAATTGTCTAAAGTTTAAATTTTAAGACAAATAGTTTTAAAAGGGCCAAAGTGTGGTCGACAAGATAAAAAAGTAAAAAGAGAAAAAGCTAAAACGAAAGGGCCTACTTATGTGGCCGACAAAGAAAAATAATAAAAGGCCAAAACATACTCAACACACTGCTACAATAATACATTTGCTTTTATAAAAGCAGATTCGTCTTTATAAAAGTAGATTCTTTTTCCATGTGCTCTATCAAACTGGGACCGACTGCATCATCAAATTTGTCCATTTCCCTTTGATTTTTCTGAGTTGGAGGATTCCTCCATTTTATCTTAAAACTTCAGGATATAATCTTCTATGTCGAAATCTGGATCATACGAATTCTGAGAGTTTTGAATTTGATTCTCTCCTTCAGTATGACTGGATGTCATCGATGCGCCTGAGGGGAATTCCAGACTTAGATTTTTTATTAAATCTTTCTTGACTTCAGCCATATAAGATGCTATGATATCAGATTTTGAAACTACTCCTTGTTTAAGTTGTAGTTTTCTGGTGATATGCTTGAATGAACTATTAATGTTTGGTGACTGTTCCTTGTGGTTCAGTTCTTTATAATTTGTGGTAGTCGTAGTTATCAAGTCTATAAGTTCTTGTCCATGTAAGACTCCATCTTTGATTTTTTGTAACATTTCTTCCAAAACCTTGTATAAAAGGTTCTCTGAAGACAGGGTCGACAGGCCCTGACAGGGCTATCTTAACTCAGAACAGATCCAAAAATGTCCTAACGCCACCACGACTCAGCGGGCTAAAACATGACCATCAACCTGAGCTTCAGACATTCCGTCTGGGTTGTCCTCTGCCCAACCTTAGTACCTTCTCACATGAGTCATCAGCTTTATTAAAGTATTAGTACCATGATTCCAAATAGTCTAGTGCAACATGGTTAAACACAAAGGGATTTAGCCTATCATTTAGGCTAAGATGATATATATATATATATATATATATATATATATAATATATATAATTTTAAAATAAAAAGAAAAGAAAATTACCAAGGCCTTGAGGTTGTGCTCAGCAACAAAGATAGATATCAAATTCAAATTTTTATTTAGAGAAAGTTTTTACAAAGAAGAGAGAGGTTGGCCAAAGCCTGCATCTGAACTAAAATTAAGGATCATTATATAATGAATCCATTACAGACACAAACAATAAAAGGGCCAAAGTGTGGCCGACAAGATAAAAAGTAAAAAGAGAAAAAGCTAAAACGAAAAGGCCTACTTATGTGGCCGACAAAAAAATAATAATAAAAGGCCAAAACATACTCAACCCACTGCTACAATAATACATTTGCTTTTATAAAAGCAGATTCGTCTTTATAAAAGTAGATTCTTTTCCCATGTGCTCTATCAAACTGGGACCGGCTGCATCATCAAATTTATTCCTTTCCCTTTGTTTTTTTTGAGTTGGAGGATTCCTCCATTTTATTAAAACTTCAGGATATAATCTTCTATGTCGAAATCTGGATCATACGGATTCTGAGAGTTTTGAATTTGATCCTCTCCTTCAGTATGACTGGATGTCATCGATGCGTCTGAGGAGAATTCATGACTTAGATTTTTTATTAAATCTTTCTTGACTTCAGCCATATAAGATGCTATGATATTAGATTTTGAAACTACTCCTTGTTTAAGTTGTAGTTTTCTGGTGATATGCTTGAATGGACTATTAACGTTTGGTGACTGTTCCTTGTGGTTCAGTTCTTTATGATTAGCGGTAGTCGTAGTTATCAAGTCTATAAGTTCATGTCCATGTAAGACTCCATCTTGGTTTTTTATAACAATTTCTTCCAAAACCTTGTATAAAAGATTTTTTGAAGAAAAGAAATATGTTGCGGGTTATAACCCACTTCCACTGACCATCTCATTATCCATGGGATGGAAAACTCAACAAAGAACAACATATTAGCAATTCTTGTGATAATTGTATTATTCTGTTCCCATGCTATAACTTTGGGCGAGACATCAATCCATTCAGTGTATAAGCTCTTGAATGGTGAAGGCAACATATGACTAGACGGACCATAACTAATCCACCATTGCCAGAACCAATTAGATTGTTCTATTTATAAACAATAGAACATATTTTTATGAACCAATAATGTTTTTTATTAGGGTTTTCATAAAGATTTTTTTTATAAAAACTATCCACATAATCCAGTAATTGAATTTTACCTGAACTTTCTACTCAGGGTGGAAATATTCACTTTCTTTACTGGTGCTGAATCCCCACTCTTCTGGGGTAAATATTTTCTTTATTATGATCTTGGAAAAGTTATAAACTTTTCTGGTATTCATTGACAAGAATGTCAATTTCAAATTGGTGATCGATGGTTGAGAGTATAGTCTCATAATACATTCTCGATTTATAAGTGAGAATGGGATATGACCCAGCTTCTAGATATCTCTCCATCAATTTTCATGGCTAGTCCTTCCATTGAAGGTCTTTATAGTCTAAGAGGTGTATAATTTCTTTATGCTCGTGTTGCTTATAAGCATCATTATCATCTTGTTCATCATTTGCAACCTGTGAATAAGAAGGTTGTGGACTATCATCCTTTTATCTGGATTTTATAAAATTCATAAAATGTTGATATAAAGTAGGAGAGCAAGAAATAGGGCAACAGCCCGGGCCAATTTGACCTACGTCCGCAAGTGATGATTCAGTTTCATGCATACTTGGAGGATGAGAAAGAAAAGATACACCATATTGAAGACTTTATAAGGCCAGAGGTAGCTTGCAGCTTTGTTCTTATATATTTCTTTCATTATGTTAGTATCATCTTATGTAACATCATCATCGAGTGTGTTATCAACTCTGTGATGATCATAGAATACTTGATTTTCGCTAGTTCTTTTTTCTTACATTCTGGTTAGGTTGAGGTGTGCCTCAATAAGAGTTGTCTTGTACTTCCCCTTTGGAGCCCCAATTTCTTTTTTGTTATTAATAAAATACCACAAGCTGCGAGGCTGTGGCTTATATAAAAAAAACTAAACCTTAAACCCTCACGACCGATATCGTCACTAACATCAAGATTGTCACTATCATCAATATCGTCACTATCATCAATATCGATCTCATCAAGAAGAAAACCTTTAGGCTTGTTATCCAGGAACTTGTTCAGAAAATATGCGAAGTTGTAACCAAAGCAGTATTATCATCAAATAATTTTGAAAAGGCAGCAAAATCAAGAACTTTATTATCCTTTTCAATTTGAAAAGGTTGTTGTGGAGGGAAAACAGTATGAACGACTCCCCCACTAGAGAGTTTGTACTCTCTTTCTAAAACAGAGATATAATCTCCTATATATTTAGCCATAAATCAGGGAACAAAAGATATAATTATGTTAGCTTGAGAGAGATCTTTATAAAATTCCTCTTGAAGCACTAATCGTTCATTGTTATCAAAAGTTTCAAAAAACCATTTTTAAACAGTTTCCATCTGGGTTTATAAAAGTCTTCACTGATTTTTATTCGTGCGGGCGATCCCCGATTAAAATCAATTTTTTGACTTTGATCCATTAGACACTTGGATAACCCATGTCTGACTCTATTATATTTGGGTCTTCATTAACCCCTCTGGCAATATTATCATTACCAATTATAATCCTATCAATTCTATTGCTATCAGTATTATCTGGGATAAGTGGATTTATAAAATCTTGAATACGTGAAGTAGAAGCTCGTGATGGAGATCTAAAAGCATAATCAATTGTTGAAATATAAGAGCGGCTTGAAACATCAGATCTAGTAGATCTCTATCCAAAATCATTTGTCAAGTAATTTGGTTTAGAAAACTTTAGCTTGACAGTCTCATCTAGGGTTTGTTCAATATGAGTAATATCAGTATTACAATTACTCTTGAGAGGGGCAGCTCCCTCTATGACCCATTCTTTGAGAAAATCTATTTCACCCCATTTGATAGGTCTTCTGGTGGTAATTTTTTATTTACCAAAATTGTTTCTATTAAAATAGTTTCATTTTTAAAATCCATGATCTTGCACACAAGTTCATAGTGTATAAGGGTTTAAAATAAATTCTATAACAAATACATATAACCTCAATTTCAGTCATATAATTATATTCATGCAACTTAATACTTAATATTAAAGCATTTAATGAATTCTTATCTTCCAAAGATACATGCAAGTTAGGATAATCATTAAAATAAATAGGGCCATATGCCAAACTGGTATGTACTGTACCTATAAGAGATTTTTTCCAGTTCTGATTTCTATCATCCCTTAGAGTTGCTATAAAGCTCTCTGGCAAGCCTCTTAATGTAAGAGGCTTAAAAGCAACATGTACTAACCCATTATGCATAAATCGATGGGTTTCCCTATAAGGGAAAATATCACTGTCATTTAATAATTTAAAAGTAGCATGATCGCTATCTACAATTATTGTTTCTTCAGTAGTTTTGACTACTTGTTTAAATCCAAAATTTTCAAAAGTACCCATCTGATATATTAACTTGGGTTGGACTTTTGGGATAGTCCACTCATTAAGTAGATCTAAATGTTGAGGTATTCATATTCCTCTTTTTTTACTGTTTTTAACAGTGTTTTTGTTCTTGATGATATTTATGTCTCCTCTATCGGTTTTTCACACAACAGATCCGATCATTCCATGTTCATCTACAGCAAGGGTCCAGACATGGCTTACCTATTATTATATGTTGATGACATCATCTGATGCCCTCCGTCGGTCCATTATGTCTCTCATTTCTCTGAGTTTGCTATGAAGGATCTAGGCCCTCTGAGTTATTTCTTGGGCATCCCTGTCACTCGACATTCTGGCGGCCTATTTCTGTGTCAAAAGAAGTACGTTGAAGATATCATTGACCGTGCAGGCATGACATCTTGCAAACCATCACACACGCCAGTGGACACCAATTCCAAGCTCAGCGCTGATTCTGGCCCGCCGTATTCAGACTTGACTCACTATCATAGTCTGTCTGGGGCCCTGCAGTACCTCACATTCACCAGATCAGACATATCCTATGCCATGTAACAATTATGCTTGCACATGAACAATCTAACGGAAGGACACATGCATGCCCTCAAACGTATTTTAAGATACGTCCAGGGCACACTTCACTTCGGATTACATCTATATTGGTCTTCGCTCACTGGTCTCACTATTTATTCTGATGCTGACTAGGGTGGATGTCCTGACACCCGACGCTCCACGTCTGGTTACTGCATTTTCCTCAGGTCCTCGTGGTCAAGTTCGTGTCCTTCATGTTTCTTCTACATATCATATTGCTGACATCTTCACCAAAGGACTTTCGTGCATACTATTTGATGATTTTTGAGCCAGTCTCGGTGTTCGTGAACCTCCCGCTTCGACTGCGGGGGTGTAATAGAATATTTTCTGAATATTCTTTCATTAATTGTATATCTCTTATTTTAGGTAGAATTGTATTCCTATTGTAATTAAATCTCCTATTTTAGGTAGAATTGTATTTCCTATTATAATTAGGTTGATTAGTTATCTAGTTTAGATATTCTTGTATTACTATATATATTATACATTATTGATGAATAAAATCAATCAAACATATTCCTTCCACTATGATTACAATAGAAGCTGAATCCATACTAAATATGCTTGTCAACTAGTACTATTTTAAAGGCTATTTATAGCAAGCCATCGACCGATTACGACTGAATCATTCTTTTTTTTTTTCTGGGGTGCAACATGTTGGTATTTCTATGGTACTTTATAAAGCAGTACGGGAAGTAATAACTATTACAAATGTTCGAAAGGATAAATAAATGGTCAAACTTCAAAACTGCCGCAAGTGCGTTGTGTCTTGAATCTTGATCACCTTGCAAAGCCAACTTTGAGAACTGCCGCAAGTATGTTGTGTCTTGAATCTTGATATCCTGAAATCAAGAAACAACTAAATCTGGAAGGTTACAACGTTGTGTGTTGAGTCGAGGATAGCCCTCTATCCTTAAGACAAGATTGCCCCGTATATATGCTTTTACGTTAGCGGGCAATAGTCTCCCAAGATAAAACAACACTTTTATCTCAACACTACAAAGCCAATAGGTTGAGCCTGGCGAAGAAAACAAATATGACTCGACTTGCTGAAGATATGGAATAGGAAGGAAGAGTTTCTCAATACTCTTCTCTTTTGTCTCTGTGTATATAGTGTGTCTCTGTAGTGTATATCTAGTGTATACGTGAGGGTTTGGTCACCGCTTTTGACTGATTTTCAGCCCTTTGTTTGGCAGTTTGGTCACTGTTTCGTGATTTTTTCTACTGTTTTGTAGTGGCTTTTTCGCCTGCTTTTTCTGCCTGCTTTTTCCCTCTGCTCGCCTATTTCTTGCTTCGCTTTTCAGCCAAGTGAAGCTGAATATATAGCAAGAGGAGGGCTGTCCAACAGCCACAAACAAGGCTGTAATGGCCGCTTTAAAGCGAGGCCATTAAAACAGCCAAGTAATGGCTATTAAGGCCTTGAAGAAGGCGCCCAAATGCCCCAAGTAATGGCTGTTAATGGAGAGTTAATCAGCCAAGTAATGGCTGGTTAATGCTCCAAAACGCAGCCCAACGGTAGGCGAAAAAGTCTCCGAAGTGCAGGGACCAAACTGTAAATATTGAAACTTCAGGGACCAAACTGTACATATGAAAGAATTCTGGTCCAAACTGTACATCTGAAACTTCAGGGATCAAACTGTACATCTGACAGAGTTCTCTGGTCCAAAAAGATAATATCAGAAAGGCCCACAGCCCACAGCCCACGACCCGTGACCCGTGACCCGTGACCCGAGCCCGAGACCGAGACCGGACCGGACGGGACGGGCGGGCGGCGGCGGCGCGCGTGTGGGCTTAGCTTTGAACCCAAGCACATCTAGGTCTTCCCTCCTTTAAACACATGGGATACCCCTTGGGGATCCAAACCCTTTACCACATTAGAGACTTATATAGAGAGCAATTCTTCCTATTCCCACCGATGTGGTAGATTTGTCCCACACCACATTTCCATGCCTTAAACACCTTACTTCGTGAACCAATATCTCTTTCATTTCTCAACGAAATTAGACGATTCTTGGCCCTACGGTCATCTACTCACTTCGTAGATCATGCATGTGTAAAGAGACCAGGTCTCCAACATACGGAACACTAGTGTTTAATTCATCAAAGATGGGTGGACGCATCTCCCCGCCAAAGGCTAATTTCCAACAATCCCCTCTATGAAAGAGAGATTGTGGCGCACACACAAGGTGCCTACATTTCAGCAATCTTTCAACGAAAAGATATTGCATCGGGAGAGGTAGCTACGCTTTGAACCTTCCCTAGTTGAATACCATCGGACTTACTTCTGCTGCGGTGAACGTGATGTCTTGAACCGTCGGTGTTTAGTGTAAGCCAAGACAACGATATCAACACAATAACTCTTCTTATTCATTTTCCTTCTTACGTTTACGTCAGATTTGTGGCCATGGACACACTTGGATTCTTAAGTGCGTTCATTTGAGTCGGCCATCCTCGCACTTAAATAGGTGATCTCCTACAAGGTATCTGCTATACCCCACTTCACAAGTGTTAGGAATCATTAAAAGTTCCACAACCCTAACCTCAACCGTTTGAGGATCTTTTAAAAGGTTTGGAAGCTTAACCTTTACCCACCATGCAGCAAAGACTTTAATGTCTATCGCGGAATGACTTTGGATTCATATTTCCGCATGAAATCATCATCCGAAGTGCTTCTTTCCACCAAGCGCTCAATGAACCTTTTGCCGCTTAGTTTTCCCATTGAACCAAATTCTTGGGATCTCCAATCAGTATGGTTGGGTTTCCACCGCAAAGGTTCGTATTGTTTGGGTTTTAAGCCAATTCCCCTAGACAGGCAGAACACTTGATCTCCGGGTAGTCCCTTAGTTAGTAAACAAGGATGTGACACCCGTGATGATCAACTGCCATACGGTCTTATGTCTCCGACAGATCCTAAAAAATATGTCCAGACGCCGTCATCCGTGTCCTTCCTAAAGCCGACCGGCTAGCCACAGTGTATAACTGTTGAAGGCACGGGTTTCTCCCAATAAGGGGACGCCCTTCTAAAGAGCCGTGAAGTTACTCAACTTCTTTCATGCTTTGTATAAAGCGATAAAC
This sequence comes from Anisodus acutangulus, assembly GCA_029783415.1. NCBI lineage: Eukaryota > Viridiplantae > Streptophyta > Magnoliopsida > Solanales > Solanaceae > Anisodus > Anisodus acutangulus. Next base: position 8,502,653 of record CM056508.1, read on the forward strand.
TCCGATTTCATCATGAATCGGCCGATGCAGGTTTGCTTAGAGGATTTTCCAAGACCCACCATACACATTTACTTGTGGCTTTGGTGTTCTTCAGATCTGATGTCCAGGTTGCATCACTGTGTTCTCCCGTAACGGCCGGACATCCAGAATACTATAATCCGTAGATGAGCGAATAATTCAGATATCGTCATATCCGACTTAACGCCTTCTATTGATCATGTATTAAAATCATCAGTGAACCTTAGTTCAACTGATCTGTTTGTAGGACGATACCAGGTCGGTTGTAGTGTGTACAATACATTGAACTACACGTGACCTGAGCATATCGCTCCTTGTCTATGGGTGCACCACGATTCCAATCAGTTCTATGATTCATATCTATTGGTGGCTTCAACGAGACCGCCAACTATAGGCGATCCGTTAGATGTCTTAGAAATCCAATTCCTAAGATGTCATCTGTGATACACATATCTTTCATATCGAGACTTTGTTTCAATATGAGTTTCACTCTCAGGCATCGTTGGTTTTCCAACTGTTGGCTTTCTAACCGTGAGTTAATGTTTCGTGGTCGATTCATTGTTTCGCTTTATCTCGAGACTTTCAGGACCAAAATGTTAACATTTCAGGGACCAAAATGAAAGTTGAGAAAGAAGCCCAACAGCTCAAAGAAACCAATTCGATCCTCTTCTTCCAACTCTCCTATTGGGAAGGCTAGTTCAACATCCATGCCACGTAAGACTACAATGGCCCTGGATGTTAGGTCGCTTCATAGGGAGCACATTTTACAACCCAAAGGTTCTTTTCCCGGAGGAAGATTAACCATTACACATGTATGGTTCTATATATGGAATTTATTTCTCTCTTTAGCTTCTTTCCAAAGCAGCGCTTTTGGAGATAACAATTATTTGTTAATTGTCCATGGTTCGTTCTTAACCATACAAGCTAGAAGGACTGGAACAAGTCCTTGTCCCCTCTTTGCTCCGTCTTGGTTCAACATCTAGAATCCCTGAGTTCTGCAGATCTGGAATATTAAGTTCCGGATAGCCAGCAACTTTCGAGTCCTGTAGATACGGAGCGTCTAGTTCCGGACAGTCAGGCCCTCGCGGGTTCTTGTTAACCTTGAGTAATTGCTTCTTTTTCCTTTTTCCTTTTTCAAGGAAAGCTATCTTCAAAGAATTCAGTATTCTTTCACGCCAAGAGGCGATCAGCACTACTGTTATTTGCAGATCCAGTGGATATGCAATCTACAGTCTTAGGTACAATCGACTGCTTTGGTGTTCCAACTTTTACCAAGCCACCCCACATAATTTGGGCGTCACGACTTTGCGCTTGGCTAACACCGTTGATCGAGGTGAGAAATGAGCGATCGTTTAATGAGCGATGCTTCATATTCTCCCCCTCTATCACTACGAATTTCTCAATCCGTCGGCTTAGTTGATTTTCAACTTCTGCTTTGTAGCGCTTATTCGCTTCAACAACTTCATCTTTGCTTTTCAACAAACAAAGGATTCCATACGTTGTACCATCATCAATGAAGATCACAACGTACTTGTCTCCCCCCTCTATTTTGTATAAACTTCAAATCACCCAAGTAGGTGTGACTAAGTTCTAGAGGAGCGGTGCTTCTTTCGCTATTCCCTTGACGGAATTTGGAAAGGTGATTTTGCCTCTTCGTCTACCTCACATTCATTTTGAGGTTTTATGTCGACAGAAGGCAACAATCTCAACATCGTTAGTTTTTGAATGACTTGCTATTTAACGTGTCTTAATCTATGATGGCATAGATGCACGGATTACAAATATATCATTCATTTGTCTACAGACGTACTGTACCATTCTTAGTTATTACAGACCTGTTGGACTAGTCTCAAACCAGCTTGACCAACAACGTCTCCTCAAACCAAGTTAGGGATATGTATTACCTCATCTTAGAGTGATCTCATTCCCTGAAGTCCTATTGAGGACAACCTCTCCGACCCCTTCGATTTTAGAGGTGGCGTTGCTTCACATGAACAACCTCTTGCCCGTGGTCAGGGCGCAACCGGATCATATGTGATCTGGATACTCTGGCCCACTCCAGTTGCTTTGGCAGATTGAGTGTCCAATTTCTTTTCTGCCTTTCTTTAGGCCTTCAGATCATTTAAGACTGAAACTACGCCCACCTTAATAGGTGTCCATTACTTTTCCTATGAAATGAATTACGGCCCCACTCGATCGCCTTGGAGGCTTTATATGACCTGAGTGTCCAATATCAATCATATCAAAGGAATTTTTGGCCCACTCCACGCCTCTGAGGCTTTGTATGACTGAGTGTCCAATATCATCCTATGAAGGATCTTCTGCCAAGTATGACAGGTTCAACGTCTTTAGCTTTTAGACTCCTTTCGTTAAGATTGGTGCCCAGATAATTCTTGGCGCTTACTTAAAAGTGGTAACAGTTTTCGCACAGTTAGTGGATCTTTCTCCATCGTATGTGCGAACGTACTTTACACACTTTAACAATTACACTTAAAAGAACGGATCTTTTTAAGTCGTTTACAATCCAATCTTTAAACGGAAAAGAAGATGAGATTAAACTTCTGATTTGTTAAAGCGTAAGGAATATAAATTATTTTCATATTCCTCCTTACTTTAATCCATTTTTAATCAGACATCATTTAATCTTTATTCTTGACAAGTAAGAAAAATACTCATCATCTAATCTTTATTCTTGACAAGTAAGAAAAATAGTTATCCCAATTTCGGATTCTGGCTCACTTCACCACTTCATCGTGGTCGAGTGTCCAGTTCCTTCTTACCATTATTCGGATCTTTTATGCGGGATAGATACAAAGCCTTCACTGCAAGATAGAAGTACATCTTGATCTTCTCCTCTTGTCCCGATTGACATCCTCAGGCTCTCGAGAGCGCTTGTTCCCACCAGTCTTGGTAGCGGTGACAATATGAATACGTTCATCATCATCACTCTCTTCTACCAGAAAACCATTTCCATATCCAGATTTGGTCACACAACTTTTGACCGACATCTTTCGAACACTAATAGTATTACAATACAATCTTGTCTTAAATTGTTGGTATTTCTATGGTACTTTATAAAGCAGTACGGGAAGTAATAACTATTACAAATGTTCGAAAGGATAAATAAATGGTCAAACTTCAAAACTGCCGCAAGTGCGTTGTGTCTTGAATCTTGATCACCTTGCAAAGCCAACTTTGAGAACTGCCGCAAGTATGTTGTGTCTTGAATCTTGATATCCTGAAATCAAGAAACAACTAAATCTGGAAGGTTACAACGTTGTGTGTTGAGTCGAGGATAGCCCTCTATCCTTAAGACAAGATTGCCCCGTATATATGCTTTTACGTTAGCGGGCAATAGTCTCCCAAGATAAAACAACACTTTTATCTCAACACTACAAAGCCAATAGGTTGAGCTGGCGAAGAAAACAAATATGACTCGACTTGTCAAGATATGGAATAGGAAGGAAGAGTTTCTCAATACTCTTCTCTTTTGTCTCTGTGTATATAGTGTGTCTCTGTAGTGTATATCTAGTGTATACGTGAGGGTTTGGTCACTTGCTTTTGACTGATTTTCAGCCACTGTTTGAGCAGTTTGGTCCTGTTTTTCGTGATTTTTTCGGTCTGTTTTGTAGTGGCTTTTTCGTCTGTTTTTCTGCCTGTTTTTCCTATTTCTTGCTCCTGTTTTTCAGCCAAGTGAAGCTGAATATATAGCAAGAGGAGGGGCTGTCCAACAGCCACAAACAAGGCTGTAATGGCCCTTAAAGGAGGCCATTAAAACAGCCAAGTAATGGCTATTAAGGCCTTGAAGAAGGCTGCCCAAATGCCCCAAGTAATGGCTGTTAATGGAGAGTTAATCAGCCAAGTAATGGCTGGTTAATGCTCCAAAACGCAGTCCAACGGTAGGCAGAAAAAGTCTCGAAATGCAGGGGACCAAACTGTAAATATTGAAACTTCAGGGACCAAACTGTACATATGAAAGAATTCTGGTCCAAACTGTACATCTGAAACTTCAGGGATCAAACTGTACATCTGACAGAGTTCTCTGGTCCAAAAAGATAATATCAGAAAGGCCCACAGCCCACAGCCCGAGACCGAGACCGGACCGGACGGGCGGCGGCGGCGGCGCGCGTGTGGGCTTAGCTTTGAACCCAAGCACATCTAGGTCTTCCCTCCTTTAAACACATGGGATACCCCTTGGGGATCCAAACCCTTTACCACATTAGAGACTTATATAGAGAGCAATTCTTCCTATTCCCACCGATGTGGTAGATTTGTCCCACACCACATTTCCATGCCTTAAACACCTTACTTCGTGAACCAATATCTCTTTCATTTCTCAACGAAATTAGACGATTCTTGGCCCTACGGTCATCTACTCACTTCGTAGATCATGCATGTGTAAAGAGACCAGGTCTCCAACATACGGAACACTAGTGTTTAATTCATCAAAGATGGGTGGACGCATCTCCCCGCCAAAGGCTAATTTCCAACACAACATGACGAAGTTCATAGCATAGATTGGTGTGAGTTTAAGTTGTATGTGCTCATAGTATAAAATATTAGAGTTTAGGATATATACATAGTCTTACCTTTTGAGATCATTTTTGTGGATTTTTCTTATTTTCAACATTTTTATGATCATTTTTGTGTTCGGATGATCTGATATTGTATAAAATACGATAGACTTATGATATAGGAGTAAACTATAACTTAATGACTAAAATATTATATAATTGGATCACTTAAAGTGTAATGGCAAGTAATTCATCCTTTATTTTAACCCCGATTTGTGATGCAATTTATATATTAATTGGATGTGTATTCAAGAAGAACTTTGTTAGAAACTTGTAGTATTTAATAAGTCATAAATATTTATGTCTATAAATTATTTTACTGAGGATGAAATGAGAAATTTAAAATCTAATTATTTCTAGATATTGATAGATATCACACTTCTTTAGACAAATTAAAATGAAAATGCATCACATGAATTAGAACATGAAATAGTAATACTAATTAATAACCTAATATAAATAATAAATAACCTTCAATTAATATAAAAAATTCATTACACTATCGAAGTATATAACTTAATTTCTTGTTCATGTACTCAAAGTAGCAATAAATCAAATCACCAGCGCTTTCTCGGAAATTTTCTGATCATATTTTTAGTTCCTGAATCCGAGCTCATACTTGACCTGGCAAATGTTTGACAAGAGATTAGTTTATTAATCTATGTACTTAATCAAAATTTAGTTTATTAATCTACAATTTTAGTACCTTTCTTTCCAATTCGATTTGTGTGTCAGCCAAATAATTAATCTTGTTTGTGGATGGAAGCCTAAATGTAGAATAAGAAATCTTTTTTTCTCTGAGTCATAAAATATCCAGAAAATTAAAGGAAAGCCTAATAATCATCTCAACAAAGTCAATGCAATCTTGATTTGATGTTACTGCTTAAAATTTTAAGTCAATAGTATGGTTGACCACCTTCTTGGATATAAATGAACAACAACATTAACATAATCAAAAGGATTACGTGTAGATAAACTAAAAGAACACCACATGAATAGCAAGTATGACTGGATGTCATCGATGCGTCTTCATGACTTAGATTTTTTATTAAATCTTTCTTGACTTCAGCCATATAAGATGCTATGATATTAGATTTTGAAACTACTCCTTGTTTAAGTTGTAGTTTTCTAGTGATATGCTTGAATGGACTATTAACGTTTGGTGACTGTTCCTTGTGGTTCAGTTCTTTATAATTAGCGGTAGTCGTAGTTATCAAGTCTATAAGTTCATGTCCATGTAAGACTCCATCTTGGTTTTTTATAACAATTTCTTCCAAAACCTTGTATAAAAGATTTTTTGAAGAAAAGAAATATGTTGCGGGTTATAACCCACTTCCACTGACCATCTCATTATCCATGGGATGGAAAACTCAACAAAGAACAACATATTAGCAATTCTTGTGATAATTGTATTATTCTGTTCCCATGCTATAACTTTGGGCGAGACATCAATCTATTCAGTGTATAAGCTCTTGAATGGTGAAGGCAACATATGACTAGACGGACCATAACTAATCCACCATTGTCAGAACCAATTAGATTGTTCTATTTATAAACAATAGAACATATTTTTATGAACCAATAATGTTTTTTATTAGGGTTTTCATAAAGATTTTTTTTATAAAAACTATCCACATAATTCAGTAATTGAATTTTACCTGAACTTTCTACTCAGGGTGGAAATATTCACTTTCTTTACTGGTGCTGAATCCCCACTCTTCTAGGGTAAATATTTTTTTATTATGATCTTGGAAAAGTTATAAACTTTTCTGGTATTCATTGGACAGTAATGCTGAATTTCAGCTGATCCAGTGGTTGAGAGTATAGTCTCATAACACATTCTCGAATTATAAGTGAGAATGGGATATGACCCAGCTTCTAGATATCTCTCCATCAATTTTCATGGCTAGTCCTTCCATTGAAGGTCTTTATAATCTAAGAGGTGTATAATTTCTTTATGCTCGTGTTGCTTATAAGCATCATTATCATCTTGTTCATCATTTGCAACCTGTGAATAAGAAGGTTGTGGACTATCATCCTTTTATCTGGATTTTATAAAATTCATAAAATGTTGATATAAAGTAGGAGAGCAAGAAATAGGGCAACAGCCCGGGCCAATTTGACCTACGTCCGCAAGTGATGATTCAGTTTCATGCATACTTGGAGGATGAGAAAGAAAAGATACACCATATTGAAGACTTTATAAGGCCAGAGGTAGCTTGCAGCTTTGTTCTTATATATTTCTTTCATTATGTTAGTATCATCTTATGTAACATCATCATCGAGTGTGTTATCAACTCTGTGATGATCATAGAATACTTGATTTTCGATAGTTCTTTTTTCTTACATTCTGGTTAGGTTGAGGTGTGCCTCAATAGGAGTTGTCTTGTACTTCCCCTTTGGAGCCCCAATTTCTTTTTTGTTATTAATAAAATACCACAAGCTGCGAGGCTGTGGCTTATATAAAAAAAACTAAACCCTAAACCCTCACGACCGATATTGTCACTAACATCAAGATTGTCACTATCATCAATATCGTCACTATCATCAATATCGATCTCATCAAGAAGAAAACCTTTAGGCTTGTTATCCAGGAACTTGTTCAGAAAATATGCGAAGTTGTAACCAAAGCAGTATTATCATCAAATAATTTTGAAAAGGCAGCAAAATCAAGAACTTTATTATCCTTTTCAATTTGAAAAGGTTGTTGTGGAGGGAAAACAGTATGAACGACTCCCCCACTAGAGAGTTTGTACTCTCTTTCTAAAACAGAGATATAATCTCCTACACATTTAGCCATAAACCAGGGAACAAAAGATATAATTATGTTAGCTTGAGAGAGATCTTTATAAAATTCCTCTTGAAGCACTAATCGTTCATTGTTATCAAAAGTTTCAAAAAACCATTTTTAAACAGTTTCCATCTGGGTTTATAAAAGTCTTCACTGATTTTTATTCGTGCGGGCGATCCCCGATTAAAATCAATTTTTTGACTTTGATCCATTAGACACTTGGATAACCCATGTCTGACTCTATTATATTTGGGTCTTCATTAACTCCTCTGGCAATATTATCATTACCAATTATAATCCTATCAATTCTATTGCTATCAGTATTATCTGGGATAAGTGGATTTATAAAATCTTGAATACGTGAAGTAGAAGCTCGTGATGGAGATCTAAAAGCATAATCAATTGTTGAAATATAAGAGCGGCTTGAAACATCAGATCTAGTAGATCTCTATCCAAAATCATTTGTCAAGTAATTTGGTTTAGAAAACTTTAGCTTGACAGTCTCATCTAGGGTTTGTTCAATATGAGTAATATCAGTATTACAATTACTCTTGAGAGGGGCAGCTCCCTCTATGACCCATTCTTTGAGAAAATTTATTTCACCCCATTTGATAGGTCTTCTGGTGGTAATTTTTTATTTACCAAAATTATTTCTATTAAAATAGTTTCGTTTTTAAAATCCATGATCTTGCACACAGGTTCATAGTGTATAAGGGTTTAAAATAAATTCTATAACAAATACATATAACCTCAGTTCCAGTCATATAATTATATTCATGCAACTTAATACTTAATATTAAAGCATTTAATGAATTCTTATCTTCCAAAGATACATGCAAGTTAGGATAATCATTAAAATAAATAGGGCCATATGCCAAACTGGTATGTACTGTACCTATAAGAGATTTTTTCCAGTTCTGATTTCTATCATCCCTTAGAGTTGCTATAAAGCTCTCTGGCAAGCCTCTTAATGTAAGAGGCTTAAAAGCAACATGTACTAACCCATTATGCATAAATCGATGGGTTTCCCTATAAGGGAAAATATCACTGTCATTTAATAATTTAAAAGTAGCATGATCGCTATCTATAATTATTGTTTCTTCAGTAGTTTTGACTACTTGTTTAAATCCAAAATTTTCAAAAGTACCCATCTGATATATTAACTTGGGTTGGATCTTTGGGATAGTCCACTTATTAAGTAGATCTAAATGTTGAGGTATTCATATTCCTCTTTTTTTACTGTTTTTAACAGTGTTTTTGTTCTTGATGATATTTATGTCTCCTCTATCGGTTTTTCACACAACAGATCCGATCATTCCCTGTTCATCTACAGCAAGGGTCCAGACATGGCTTACCTATTATTATATGTTGATGACATCATCTGATGCCCTCCGTCGGTCCATTATGTCTCTCATTTCTCTGAGTTTGCTATGAAGGATCTAGGCCCTCTGAGTTATTTCTTGGGCATCCCTGTCACTCGACATTCTGGCGGCCTATTTCTGTGTCAAAAGAAGTACGTTGAAGATATCATTGATCGTGCAGGCATGACATCTTGCAAACCATCACACACGCCAGTGGACACCAATTCCAAGCTCAGCGCTGATTCCGGCCCGCCGTATTCAGACTTGACTCACTATCATAGCCTGTCTGGGGCCCTGCAGTACCTCACATTCACCAGATCAGACATATCCTATGCCATGTAACAATTCTGCTTGCACATGAACAATCTAACGGAAGGACACATGCATGCCCTCAAACGTATTTTAAGATACGTCCAGGGCACACTTCACTTCGGATTACATCTATATTGGTCTTCGCTCACTGGTCTCACTGTTTATTCTGATGCTGACTAGGGTGGATGTCCTGACACCCGACGCTCCACGTCTGGTTACTGCATTTTCCTCAGGTCCTCGTGGTCAAGTTCGTGTCCTTCATGTTTCTTCTACATATCATATTGCCGACATCTTCACCAAAGGACTTTCGTGCATACTATTTGATGATTTTTGAGCCAGTCTCGGTGTTCGTGAACCTCCCGCTTCGACTGCGGGGGTGTAATAGAATATTTTCTGAATATTCTTTCATTAATTGTATATCTCTTATTTTAGGTAGAATTGTATTCCTATTGTAATTAGATCTCCTATTTTAGGTAGAATTGTATTTCCTATTATAATTATGTTGATTAGTTATCTAGTTTAGATATTCTTATACTACTATATATATTATACATTATTGATGAATAAAATCAATCAAACATATTCCTTCCACTATGATTACAATAGAAGCTGAATCCATACTAAATATGCTTGTCAACTAGTACTATTTTAAAGGCTATTTATAGCAAGCCATCGACCGATTACGACTGAATCATTCTTTTTTTTTTCTGAGGTGCAACATGACGAAGTTCATAGCATAGATTGGTGTGAGTTTAAGTTGTATGTGCTCATAGTATAAAATATTAGAGTTTAGGATATATACATAGTCTTACCTTTTGAGATCATTTTTGTGGATTTTTCTTATTTTCAACATTTTTATGATCATTTTTGTGTTCGGATGATCTGATATTGTATAAAATACGATAGACTTATGATATAGGAGTAAACTATAACTTAATGACTAAAATATTATATAATCGGATCACTTAAAGTGTAATGGCAAGTAATTCATCCTTTATTTTAACCCCGATTTGTGATGCAATTTATATATTAATTAGATGTGTATTCAAGAAGAACTTTGTTAGAAACTTGTAGTATTTAATAAGTCATAAATATTTATGTCTATAAATTATTTTACTGAGGATGAAATGAGAAATTTAAAATCTAATTATTTCTAGATATTGATAGATATCACACTTCTTTAGACAAATTAAAATGAAAATGCATCACATGAATTAGAACATGAAATAGTAATACTAATTAATAACCTAATATAATTAATAAATAACCTTCAATTAATATAAAAAATTCATTACACTATCGAAGTATATAACTTAATTTCTTGTTCATGTACTCAAAGTAGCAATAAATCAAATCACCAGCGCTTTCTCGGAAATTTTCTGATCATATTTTTAGTTCCTGAATCCGAGCTCATACTTGACCTGGCAAATGTTTGACAAGAGATTAGTTTATTAATCTATGTACTTAATCAAAATTTAGTTTATTAATCTACAATTTTAGTACCTTTCTTTCCAATTCGATTTGTGTGTCAGCCAAATAATTAATCTTGTTTGTGGATGGAAGCCTAAATGTAGAATAAGAAATCTTTTTTTCTCTGAGTCATAAAATATCCAGAAAATTAAAGGAAAGCCTAATAATCATCTCAACAAAGTCAATGCAATCTTGATTTGATGTTACTGCTTAAAATTTTAAGTCAATATTATGGTTGACCACCTTCTTGGATATAAATGAACAACAACATTAACATAATCAAAAGGATTACGTGTAGATAAACTAAAAGAACACCACATGAATAGCAAGTATATTACTGTAATTAACATCTTTCAGATGTTAATACCACGTTTAATCTATTTGAAAATTAGTTAGTGTAAATATGTACGAGCTACAACTTTTGGCTAATTTTGCCACAAAAAGAAGAGAGTAAATATCAATAGTAGTACTTGTTATGCTTATATTACACCAATGACCAAACGTTGTAGAATGCAAAGTCAACATGAGAAGATTTTGGATCTTTAATAGTCTATTTTATTGATGCGATGACATCATGATGAGTTAATTTTGATTGTGATATAAGCTTGTTAGTTATTACCGATGGATCAGGCTTAGTACAATTGTGGACATATATTAATCCTCATGGGCAAAGGTTGAATGTGTTGCTCGGTTGTTCTGAATTCAATACAACTGATTAATTATCTTTGCCACATGTTAGTTTCATTGTTCACATCCATAGGCAATATATTACACTATCTTCATTGTCCGATGTTTGTTGAGATGTATTGATCTCCTACAATCACAGGCAAAACTAATTTATGCGCACTACAACTGAATCTTAACACTTGATGGATAATTTCTTGAAGATTTCATTAAACGGAACCAAAAGTTGTAAGACTACTCCTTACAGTGGTCTATTTCTCAAAATTTTCACTTTCAAAAGCTTACAAATTGCTGGATCATTAAAAGGTGCAATCGAATTGAACAAACAAAAGAAAAAGAATAGAAAAAGATAAAACTTGGAATTCTTCGTGAGATGTTCATCATTTTACGTGAAAAATAAATAGACAAAAATGTTTTTATCTCATTTTAAACTATAAATCAATCAACAACACTTCAATAACAAACTGATTAAGATCAACTATCTAAATTTCATGTATCCATTTTGTTCTACTTGTTAAGAGTCCCACATCAGAAATGGAATGGAAACATGAACTCGTTATATTGACTTGGACAATCCTCACCCTACAAGTTAGCTTTCGGGGTTGAGTTAGGCCCAAGATGCATTCTTTTCATGGTATCAGAGTCAGACTCATTCCAATTCTTTGTTCACCACTGTTGGGCCCCCAAATTATATTGTCCACGCTCCAGTTAACGAGATCTGGGCGGTTCACCACTGTTGGGCCCCCAAATTATATTGTCCACGCTCCAGTTAACGAGGTTTGGGCGTGCGGGGAATGTTAAGAGTTCCACATCGAAAATGGAATGGGAACATGGACTCCTTATATGGACTTGGACAATCCTCATCCTACAAGCTAGCTTTTGGGGTTGAGTTAGGTCCAAGATTCATTCTTTACCCTACGAAAATCTATTTCATTGTAATAATAATTTTTTATCTGTGTAAAAACAATAAAAGACAAAAACAAAAATGAAACACAACAGACATCAATATAGTCAAGTGGTCAAACATTTATTTCATCAATATTTCTCTACCTGGTCTATTTTATTAATATATACACACACGCCAAATCATTAACCAACTAAAAACAGCAAGTACTCAACATAAAACTACATGTCGCTTTTCTAATATTAGGAAATGCACAATAGACTTTGGAAATGGGAGTTCTCATCCCATAGGCAAGATGTAAAAAAGGAAGCATTTCACTACATGACATAACAGAACATTGTGTTTAAGTTCAGAGGTATGATTATGTTATGAACATTTGATCAGCATGACCTGCCTGAGAAACATGAATAGATGACTTGGCAAAACTTAGCCTAAGAGTCAAGTCATAAGAAACTAACACCTTAATATATATACTCAACTCAACGCTAACAGTAAGCATCAACATACATACAGCTTACTCAGTACAAGCTTTTAGCAAAGCAAAAAAAATTCCATTGCAATGGCTAATATTCAAAATTTCAACTTCCCCTATTTCCCTCCACTCCCACCTCATAACTATCCATTTCCTCCACCAAGTGTGTCACCACCCCCACCAACATAATACACCTCCTTCCCCTCCAAAAGTAGCCCCACCACATCCACCGGTTGCACTATCACCACCAAAAGTAGAGCCACCACGTCCACCTGTTACACCATCACCACCAAAAATGGCACCCCCACATCCACCAGTTACACCACCACGTCGACCTGTTACACCATCACCACCAAAAGTGGCCCCACCACATCCACCAGTTAGACCATCACCACCACGTCCACCGGTTACACCATCACCACAAGTGGCCCCATCACATCCACCCATTACACCATCACCTCCAAAAGTGGCCCCACCACGTCCACCGGTTACACCACCATCATCAATTAAGACACCACCTCGTCCATTTTATCCTCCACCGCCACCCCACATTGTTCCAACCCCACCGCCACCTCCACCGGACATCATTCGCATACCATCATCATTATATTCGTCTCGCTTGGTGGTCTATTCTTTCTGGCATTTCTCTCAGTTGCTCTGTGCTGCTTCCTAAAGAAGAGAAAGAAGAAAACTTCTCAGGAAATGGATATCGTGAAAGTGGATGAACATAGGAAGGTCCATGAAGACGTCGTAACCCGTCCAGATGGATTAAAAGCTGTCATTGTGACAATTGATGAAGATATACATATTGATGAAGAAATCGTGAAAAGGGAAAAAGTGGAGCAGGGTTCACTAGGCCAATTGGGAGGAGAACATCTTGAAACTGTTGGAAATTTGCCTTTGGCGGGAGTTGCGTCCGACCAACTTTAACGGCTCAAAGTTGGCTTAGGGTTTGGGACCCCAAGGGTATCCATGTGTTTAAAGAAGGGAGGACCTAGATGTGCTTCGGTTCGTAAAAAGCCCACACGCGCCTCCGCCGCCCGCCTGTCCGGTTCCGGGTTCTCGCTGTGCTTCTGATATTATCTTTTTTTACCAGAGAACTTTGCCAGATGTACAGTTTGATCCATGAAGTTTCATATGTACAGTTTGGACCAAAATTCTTTCATATGTACAGTTTGGTCTCTGAAGTTTCAAGATGTACAGTTTGGTCCCTGAAGTTTCAAGAAAATCAGAATTGGGAAGAGAGATCAGAAACGCCACAACACTCAATTCAGCCATTTATTTTGGCTGAATTACTCCTCCTAAATGGTCAATCCGTTACTCATCTTCACCATTTATTTTGGTGGTATTACTACCTCCATAATGACCATTACTTGGCCAGTAATGGCACTTATGGAGGCAGTTCAACAGCCCCTCCTTCACCTATATAAAGAACCCCTTGCACCATTGTTGAGCTACTCACAAAACAGAAAAGCAGACAGAAAAACAGAAACGATTTTCAGTTCTTCCTACAACCTTTCAAGCATCATTTCATTACTTAAAATTCTTCACGGTAGCACTTGAGTTTCCTTTGCTCAATTGTTCCATTGCTGTTTTATCTTGGGAAACAATTGTCCAGGACGTATAAAGGATACATACGGTGCAATATTGTCTTAAAGACAGAGTGCAACACTCGACTCAGCATACACAAAATAGTTCCAGTTTTCTTGTTCAAAGATCATTGTAATTTCAGTTTGTTGTTGAATTGTAATTTCAGTTTTTCTATTACTTAGCAGCTACTTGTAATTTCCGTTTCCTGCACCTTTGTATCCAACAGAAACTACAAACACTACGGCGTCATCTTCTAGTTCCAATCATCAACACCATGACCATAAAGGCTGATATTATTTGCAAAAGACAATCTTTATTCATATCGTTCTTGGTATCAATGACATAATAATAATAATCACATTAAAGATGAGAACAAAATGTAACAGCGACATTATAAAAAGAGTGTGCAGAACAGGTTAATCAACTTGATGTTTGTTAAATAACCAAAACGTGATTTCTTCAAATGTTTTTCTAACTCTGTTGAATGTTATGTATTTTTAGCCTTCGTGTATGTAGTGCAACCTTTCCTCCTTGTTATCAACTGCTTTCTTAAGAAGACCTCTTTATGGAGTAAATTGATGGTTGAAAAGTTTTGCTAGATTTCTCTTTCTTTCATGTGCTAATAGCATAAACAGATTTGTACCCAAAAGAATAGCATAAGCAGATTTGGACATTGTAGAGATATATAGTTCAATGTTCCACTGGCCAGAAACTGTTGCATTGAGTTGTTCATCTTGCTATGTTGTGCGGACTCTCCAAAAATGTTGCCGCACCCTTATAGGATTCTCCGAAAATACACTATTTTTGGAGTATCCGACACTCACCCATAGGCATTCTTGAAGGTTCAACATAGTCCCCTTGTGATGAATTGGTCGATTTATTTTACCCCTCGTGATTCCTATGAGATTGTGCAACAAATGAATGATGATGTTGTAGATTTAGAAAATCCTACACAAAATAAACGAAAAAGAACAACTGAGGTGAAGTATATCTTTATGCATTAGCATATTCATTGTTATACATTCTGATCATACATGATTGCTTTTGTTAGTAATTGTCTTTATAATGTCTTAATTTTTTTGTAGGTTTAATATGAAACCATCTTAGGATGAAAATGAGGTGGAATCCAATGTGAAAGCTACTACCAAATATACATTTGTTGCACCACGTGCTATTGGGAAGGGACGAGCGAGAGGGCTTAAATCTATGTGCTCTTTAGGGGTGTCTAGAACTGATATTCAATTTTCTCCACCTACCAATAAAGTTGTGCAATACAAAAAAATTATCGAAACGAGTATGGTTTCTCAAATTTATTGTGCTATCAATTTGACAACTGAATCTTAATGCTAACATTTTTACCTTACCTTATCAGAAAAAGATATTTTTACTAATATGATTTCCTTATACCAGGTGCTATAGCGAAGGGACGAGGGCGAGGGCTTAGATCTATGTTCTCTTTGGGGGTGTCTGGAAATGAGGTGGGATCCTTCCATAAGAATGCTCCTTATGCTAGTCAAAGTATGCCAACACCTTCTAACATTACAAGATCAGATTCTACCATGTCTACTGCTCAAAGAATGCGAACAACGAATAAAAATCCCTTGGTTTTTAAGAAAGGGATATGCAAACTAGTATTCCATCTTTTTCATCTACTGCTGAAGTTTTGCAATACATCCAAACAGTTGAATCAAGTTTGAGGATCTTGTCTTTGATGATTTGGGTTCTTGAGTTGTCATATGGGCATACGCATTTTTTTTCTTGGGTGTTTTCTTTAGTTGAGGTTGGATTCTGGATTATAATGTTTATATTGACTGTAAATTTACTGTTACACGTGAAGAGTTTATTAAGTAACCTCTTAATTATCCTGTTCACTGTTATGTTTTGCTTCAAGCAAACTGCTCTAGTGCTCTTTGATTGCCTAGTTCAGCCTATTTTTATGACTTACTTATCAAACGTTCCTATTTGCTGCACCAGGTGCTTTAGGGAAGGGATGAGGGCTTAGATCTATATGCTCCTTTGAAGAGTCTGAAAATGAGGAGGGATCCTTCCATCAGAATGCTCATTATGCTAGTCAAAGTATGTCAAGACCTTCTAACAGTACAAGACCAAATTCTACCATGTCTGCTGCTCAAGGATTGCGAACAACAAATAAAAATCCTTTGGTTCATGACGAAGAGCATATGAAAACTGATACTCCAATTTCTCCTTCTATTGATCAAGTTATGCGGTCCAACCAAACAGTAGAGACAAGTATGGTTTGTCAAATCTATTTGTCACAAGTTTATCATGTATAGAATATTTTCTGACATCTCTAAATTGTGCAAATCTAGGTTCATGTTGTCACGACCCAAACCGGAGAACCGCGACGGGCACCCGGATCTTGCTCGCCGGGTACCACCAATCCCACTATCCACATTGAATCACAATTAATTACGATCTAAGCCGAAAAAGATTATGAAAAATCTTAACCCGAAAAAGATTATGGAAAATCTTAACCCGAAAACCAACTTATATATATATATATATATATATATATATATATATATATATATATATATATATATATATATATATATATATATATATATATATATATATATCCCAAAGGCCGACAAGGCCATACAAGACTACTACACACAGGACACTGTCTACCAGCCTCTAAAGAATACATGACATCACAAGGACGGGACAAGACCCCGCCATACCCATATGTGTATGCAAAAATACTGTACCACGACCAGACTGCAACTCTGAAACAAATAGAGTGCCCCAACATCAGCTGAACAGCAACCTACTAGTGTGAACCGTCACCCTCTTTAACTGAACCTGCGGGCATGAAATGCAGCATCCCCCGACAAAAGGGACGTCAGTACGACTGATGTACTAAGTATGTCAGGCATGAACAATAGTATAACATGGATATAACAATAACTGGAAGAGAAACAGCTGACCAATAATAAATGTCTCTGAGGGCCCTAATACATATGCTTAAATGTTATGCACAATGCAAATGCGGTATACATATAAATATTTGGCCACACAAGGGCATCTTCCTCCCCACAACATATATATATATATATATATATATATATATATATATATATATATATTGGTCCTTCATCAGACATCTTCCTTTTCATAACAGCCTCTGTGGGCATCATATCGTTTCATATCCCAGCTGATCAAGTGGTCTGCGTATCCCGTTCTCCATCCCCAACATATAGTCTAGGGTAAGACATGAATGTAATGCAAATGAAAATGCATGAATGACAATATCACATCATGCTGACACAATATCCTTGTACCTTTGGCTAACACTGTGAATATCATCATCTTTTCCATATGCCTCAATAAGGTCTTGAAAACATATTTAGACATGCACTTACCATAGCCTTCGGCTAACAGTAGGAATGTTCAACATTTCTCTTATATACCTCAATAAGGATTTAGGAACACATTTAAACATGCTTTTAGCATAGGAATCAATAACACGAATATTCTTAACTACTAGGAGTAGAATAATTTATGGAGAAATATCACGATTATATTTCGTTATATAGAACATGTCAAAAGAAAGAAATAATTTACCTTAACATACCTCGATTACCAACTCTTCAAATAATTCTCAACTGAAAATATGAACTCCAACAGTTTGCTACACGTTTTGTTCAAACCACACTGAAATGGTTTGCTACTGCTTTGTACATTTCAAGGATAAAAATGGTTTGTTGTGCCTCTTTCTCTTTAAGTAACGAAATGCTCCCTAGATGAAATGTAAAGGAATGGTTGGATGTTTCAAAGAATCTCCAAAGCTACAATATAAATCAACATAAAAATGAACCTTAATCATGACCCCTAATCATCATGTCCTCCACTTTGCCAATCTTGGCGGTGGAGGACTTAATTCGACGACACATGCCATCAACATGCCTCTGTATAATTTATCAATCACACACATAATTAATTTCGTGATCCCAATTCACTTAAATCTTGGTGATTTATAAGACCTTCATATACTCAGTGTCATAACCCTGTGATATGACACTAGTCCATAACCTCTTTGGGGATATACTATTATTATTCTCAACTCCCGTCGTCACACTCGTTACGTCCAAAATTATTTCGGGGTTGCATCCTTTTATATGCTAATCTCTTTTTATTAGCATACATAAATATAACATAAATTTTTCCAACGTTCGAATCTATTTACACACGCCTAGCGATTTTACATACGTCTAGCGGTTCAAACTGTGACCCGAAATTACGGGATACATGTACTACTGGAAAGGTAAAAAAGGTTCGAGGAAGTAACAAGTGCAAAGAAATTGCATCACTTGAAGTTGGACAAAAGCTAGAAGTAACAATTTACAATAATCGAACAGTTGGAAAGAATAGCAATCTATTTTCGAGGCACTTAGAAAAATAGTTCGTGACCGTAATATGTGTCCGTTGGGAGTATCCTCGTGGAATGACATTAGGGAAGAAAAGTTAAATCACATATGGACAGCTTTTTAGATAACTGGATGGAATATGCTTTTTTTCTACTTACACGTGTGACGTGAGGTTTTAGTGCTCCTGGAAACTTAGTACTTATTAAATAAGTTCATTAATTTGCTAACAGTTGGCAGTAAAACTTAGTGTTCCTGGAAACATAGTTCTCATTGTACTAACAGTTGGCAGTATTACTTAGTTAAAGTTTGATCAATGACTTGGTAAGTTACACATATGTTAGCTCTTTTAATAGCTCTTTGTCTGACAACTTTCTAAGCTCTTATTATCATAATTCAATGGAGAATACAGTCATTTACCTTTAGTTCGTGCATTTATACATAAATATTTTTCTGCCATTTTTAACTTTGGAAAAATAATGCTACAAGTCTCAGTCTCAATGATGTTTAGCTAAATGCCTTTTGGATTTCGCACTTACGCTCTTCTTTTCTTGCTTTCTGTTGGACCATTTCAGTTTATGAAGTTTTAGGTTCGGTTTTTAACTTAAGTTGATGTATCTTACATAGACACTTGTAGTTAATTATTTATTTTTATCTCTGAGTGGCATATTTTCTATTTGGCTGGCTTGAGCTGAGACCTGTCTCTTCTGCATGTTCCCACCTTTTCCGGAAGAATTTTGTGTTAAATAAAAAAAGGTGAGAGTTTTAAACCAGGGGAACTGGCTGACGCCTTTCCAAAATGCATGGACGACATTGTTGAGGTCATCTCAGCTAACCTCATCAGTTCTGTTCTCCTGTATAATTCCAATTTTTTTTGTTCTGTTGTGTGTTTCAGAAAGTAAATAAGTTATAAGTCCCATGAAAGGCTTTACAAAACATTACCCACGACGTACCCGCAAGGGTAGCCAAGTTGGTGTAGCAGTAGAGCGCGGAACCGCAAGGTCACGAGTTCGATCCCCTGCATAAACCTTCTTGGTTGAGCCTGTCACACATGGCTTGCCAAGTGTGGTTAATCGGCTGACGTGGTTTGCAGTCTATTGCGTCAGTCCGGGGTTTAACCTGTGCGACACTCGAAAGAGTAGCGGCTGCGGTTCCTTCGTCAACAAAAAAAAAAAAAAACATTACCGACGTCCTTCTGTTATTCCGTGCTTGAACTAGTGAATGTGATCTAGCATTATTTTTGGCAATGGGAAGAAGACTGGATGAAACACTATTAACTTCTTCTGTAAGCTGTGATATTGTATTCTGTAGAAGTTGAGCATTACTCCCTTTTCTCCAAATGGGCACTTTTAATCGCGCATTGGATGTCAACCTATGTTTAATTTATTGCAGGATAAATTGGAGAGTGATGACATGGATATTCATCGCGATCATACTTTGGGATGGATGAAAGAGTTATGGAACAAATGAAGAGGAAAATTGCATGCAAAGTATGTGAAGGGTAAGCCAATCCAAGAGGCTCTTAAGAATGTGCCAAAGGGGTAGACAAGAAATAATGGTAGTGGTTGGTAAAGGAACATTTTTCTATAGAAAGTTTTTAGGTTTAACATAATACCTAGTTACATAATTTCATTTCATATTATAATCTTTTAATAGATAATTTATTTATAATATTTGAATTTAATGTTGTTACTCAAATATAGGCGAGAATCAAAAAGGACGCAGCAAATAGAGCTAAGTTGAAGATGCTTCATCATATTGGTAGCAAGCCAATTAGAGAGATTATTTATCCAAAGGTGATATCATTAAATCTATTTTTTCTCAATATTGACAAGGCATTATTTGACATATCTACTTTTATGCGAAAAGGTCACTCAAGCTCGAAGGTGATATATCAGACCACTTTATTTTTTAACGATGTGGCACATTATTCTTAAACCACAAAATAAAAATAAAAATATTAAATCCAATCCTTTTAACCAAAAACCTCCTATCAAACTCTTAAAATCATATAGCTACGGTTCATATTCAAATTTTGCTGCTAACACAAAAAAATCACTAATTAGAGCTAAATGGTCCCTTTTAACTTAGATATTTCTTTTGTTCTTTTTAATTTAAATCACTTAATAAGGATATAGTATTATATTACATCACTTAACTATCAGTAAACAAACTCTTGCGGGAAAAAATTAGGCCACCAGACCAAATAATTTTTGTTCAGCAATTAATAAAGCAAGAATACATTTTGTTATTGTTGCCATGGAGTAACACGGGAAAAACATAAATAGCAGTCCATTACTATAGTTTACTTTATTTTATTAACCTTACACCACCAAAGGATGTGCTGCAACGGATCGGATTGTTCCTCCACTAATCAAAGATTTCGAGTTCGAGTCTTGGATATAAAAAAATTCTTGGTAGAAGACATTTCCCCCCAAATAAGGCACTACGCAGCACGAATCCGGATATAGTCGAGTTCCAATGTGGATATTGAACATCTGAGAAATCAAAAAAAAATTAACCTTACAAAAACTTAGCCATAAATTATCAAGCCAGGAATTAAAAACGGAAAAAGAAAAGAATATCTATAATCACGGAGCATTCTTTCTCTTAAGACCCAACTCCTCAAATTTCTCCAAAACTCGAAAGAAGATAAAAAAGAGTACTCCATTAAATGTATGCAAAAATTCTAGAGATTTTATATTTGTATAATAAATGAATAAATCAATTTTTAATCAATATATAATATATACACATAGATTATATACATATATAGTAATTATACATTGGTTATAATATATTATATAATGATTATACATTGATTTATTATAATACATATTAGACAGTTATTATACACTGATTGTATCCATATTATAAAATGATTATACACTGATTATAATACATATTATATATTAATTATATACATATTTTATAGTGATTATACATCAATTATAAAATATATAAATGACTTCTTTTCCCATCTCTCATCTTCTCTTAAAAAATATAAATTATACACTAATTATACAATGAACGACATTGAAGACTGGCAAATCTAGCTGGAGAAAATCTCCTCCCCAGCAAAGAAGAAGACGCATCAACAACATCCAAGAATACCCATAAAAAAAAAAGAGATTGTCACTTGAACCATTTTTTAGGACCTTTTACTTTCACAATTCATAGACTAAAAACCTCCAATATTTCTTCATCTAAGGCAGAAAATATATGATGACAAAACTTGGATGTTAACAGCACGATGTGGGATATTATAGAAGTGAAAGAGAGAGAGAGAGATGGTAAATACTTGATAAAAAATAAATTCCTAAATTAAAGGATGGAGATGATGGTTGAGAGAGAAAAACGTGTGTTTAGGTTTGGTTAAATAAAGTTAATAACGTACTTAGAAAAGTGGAGTTATTTTAAATTTATTGTTATTATTAGCTGTTAATCAAATTAATTATTCTTTTAAGGTTATCTGATGAATCAGAGGAAATTCATAAGTACTCTTCTCGCCTACTAATCTTACTCAAAAAGAGTCAATGGGCATAGGCTTCTCTGGTACGAAATGGGTCACTAACCCATTGACCCAACAAACAGACTCTGTAGCCATCTCCCCAAGTAGCCACAAAATTCTTGGCCCATTTCATACACATAGTTAATTAATATATATAATTATACCACATTTAATTTGCACAAATTTTTCGAGTGTGGATAAGTATTTTATACCTATGCGTTTTCAATTTGCACAAACTTTTCCAAAAGAGCCTTCCGTAAAGTTATTCAAAGGGAAAAGTCCGTAGATAGATTATAAACATTCTGAGATATACTTATAAGCATATTTACTTTTTGAAGAGTGAATTCGATCAACTCTCTTTTTGTATATTTAATTATTGAATAATGTAGAGAATCATATTTATCAGTTGTCCAATTGAATATAATATGTTTAAATTAGTACTTAATTATTTTTTGTTTTTTATTAGTAGTACTTAACAATTAATTAGTAGGTGTAACAATTATCCATGAATAGGGTTGCATGTGACTGTAATGTCATAGCTACAATTCCGGATTCGCGACGCATAGGATCTATTTGGGGGAAACACTTCCTACCAAAAATATTTTCATAATCAGGGCTCGAACACAAAACTTCCGATTAAGGAGGAAGCAACTCATCCAATGCACCACACTAGAAAGTTGTTAACACTATAAAGAACTGATTTTTTTCTTAAATCAGGAAAAACTGATTTATTTTAATAAAAATGTGGATATCCCTTCTTCTTTTTTTTAAATAAATATGAAAAAGCTTAACTTTTTAAAAAATCAAGAAAGCGTATTATTATTTTCTAGATTTTCAAAAAATCTTGCTTTTTCAGATATTTTTTTATTAAAATCTAATTTTTTGAGAAATCATGACTTTTTAGGACACTTTCTTTTTAAAATTCAGTTATCCAGATTATTTTTAAAAAAAAATTCCAGATTTGTTTAATAAAAAATACAATTTTCTAGATTTAAAAAAATCATATTTCCAGATTCTAGAAAAAGAATTCCATTTTTTTATTTTAAAAACATGGAAAATATTTAGTGCTTTTTAGATATGATGGTAATGTTGGAGTTAGAAGAAAATATAAGGAACAAAAGAATAAAACCATTGGTCAAACCAAAATGCCTTTTAAGTAAAAAAAAAATAAGTTGGGGTTAATGAGATTATTGATGTAAACTGTAAAAAAAGACATTAATGGAAGAGAATGATTCAAGCTGTTATTATGGAGAAGAAGAGAGTACATTGTAGAAGAAGGAGAAACAATAAACAATGCAAAATGAATGTTAACGGCTTCAACTCTTTCTCTATATAGTTAATTGTGTAACTAACTATTAACCTGTAATGACCAAAATACCCTTCTGTCTTAATACTTAATCTATTCAACACTCTTCCTCAAGTTAGGTGTCATGACAATATTAAGAACACTTAGCTTGAATACAAGATACTCATGTTGCACTCTTGTTAATCCTTTTGTGTGTATATATCTGCTACTTGTTGTGTTGTGTGTATGTACTCAGTTTTGATGAGATCTTTTTGAATCTTCTCTCTTATAAAGTGGAAGTCTATTTCAATATATTTTTTCCTCTCATGGAAGAATGGATTGGCTGCTTTGCTGTCAGTGTATATGCTTACTGGTAGTTGTAATTGAACTTGTAGATCCTTGATCAATCCAGTTAACCATGTCAATTATGATACTGTAGCTGCAATGTTTTTAAACTCAGCTTCTGCTGAGCTTCTTGAGAGAGTTTTTTGCTTCTTAGACTTTCAAGACACCAAAGAATCTCTAAGCTTGATCAGAAACCTTGTTACTGATTTTCTTGAAAATGAGCATGCTGCCCAGTCAGCATCACAATATGTTGTGAGTATATCTTTCTTGTTACTAGATAATAATACTCCTTGCCTAGGCTGACTCTTAATATATTTAACTATCCTCAAGGCTGCTTTTAAATGAGATCTTTTTGGTTGTTGTAAGAACTGGCTCAAAGATTGCACACTGTAAGATATATCAGGCCTTGTGACTGTTAAGTACAACAACTTGCCTATTAACCTCTGATAAACTATTGGATCTTCATTGGTTCATTTTCTACAAGACTTGCTTTGTGTTTTCCATTCTACAGTTTTGTGGTTTTGACATGTAGATCATATTCTCTAGTAGTGAACTTTGTATTAGAATCCATAGGTGTTGTGGCTAGTTTGGATGCACTAAGTCCGGACTCTGAGATTAATTCTAATGCATATTTTTTGGTGCATAAGAATTTCCTTTTCTGATCTTGCGAATTCAATTCCAATGAGTATTTTAACTCCCGTAGGTCCTTTATCTTAAAGCTTCTTGTAGTGCTATTTTTGTCTTAATAATGTATTCTAGATTGTCCCCAGTAACCAGCATATAATCAACATATTAAGATTGATTGATATAAGACCATTGTCCGACCTCTTGGTGTATAATGAGTGATCGGTTGACTTTTCACAAACTTGAACTTGAGAAGAGCTTGTGCCAGCTTTGCATTTCATTGTCTTGAAGCATGTTTTAATCCATACAAGAATTTAGTGAGTATGCAAATTGGTCTTGTATCCCTATGACTCTTAAATTCTTGTGGGAGATCCATATATATCTCGTCATAGAGGTCTCCTTGTAAGAAGGCATTGTAAACATCCATTTGATGGACATATCATTTTCTTGCAGTAGCTATAGCTAAAACAGTCCTTACTATTACCATCTTTATCATATGACTAAATGTCTCTTAGTAGTCTATGCCTTCTTGTTGGCTATATCCTTTGGCCACTAGTCTTGATTTTAATCTTTTTATCTCACCATTAGCCTTGTATTTAATCTTGAATACCCACTTGCATTCAATTGGAGTTTTTCCCTCTGATAAAGGTATTATTTTCCAAGTGTTATTATGTTCCAATGCATCTACTTCTGCTTTCATTGCCTCTATCCACTTTGCATCCTTAATAGCTTCTTCATAGGAGTTAGGCTCAGTAGTAGTAGATATAGATGATGTAAATGCACTATACTTATGAGATAAATAATCATAAAAAATGTATCTAGACATGACATAGGGAATGCCATCATGCACATTAAGAGATACAAACTCTTTCATCTAACATGATGGATGTTTGCTTCTTGATGATTGTCTGATTGGTTGCTTGGACTGCATAATAGGTTGAACCATATGTTGAGCTTTAACTTGTGTTACTGATTGTGTCTGAGTAATTACTGGGATATTTGGAGTCTCAGATGAACTTTCTACTGAATGTTCTGTAGTTTGAGGAATAACAATTGATGTATCTCCTCATGCATTGATCTCTCTTGATGAATTTGACATGTTTATTGACATTTGTACACCACTTGATTCATAGTTAACAGTTACTGATATAGTCACATTTGTCATAGCATCCTCGAGTATAGAAGGACGAGATGGAAACAATGTAGCAGAACTAGCAGTAGTTTGAGCAAATTGAAAATTTTCTTCCTTAAATATGACATTTTATGTACAAAAAAACACTTATTGTCAATATCATAAAGTATATATTCTTTTTGTGTCTCAGAATAACTCATATGAGTATCATTTCTTGACCTATATTGAAGTTTGTCTGTTTGATTGAGTATTTTAGCAAAGCATTAACATCCCAATTTTTTAAATGTATGAGAGATGGTTTCCTCTGATTTAGTTTCTCATAAGGTGAAATATCACCAGTAACTTTAGAGGAAGTCATTTATAATATACAATGCAGCTTGTACACAGTATTCCCAGAACTTTAAATGTATATGCCCTTGACATCTTATTGCTCTAGTTAATTCAAGAATATGACTATGTTTCCTCTCAGCTACTCCACTCTGCTGTGGAATATAAGGACATGATCTTTGATGAATAATTACAAGATTAGTAAACAATTCATTACACAAAGAGTCAACAAATTATGTCACATTATCAGTCCTTACCACTTTCACATTGATTTCAAATTGAGTTTTGATAAGAGACAAAAATTATTTAATATGAAGGAATACATCAGACTTCAATTTTAGCAAAAATATCCAAGTGAATTTAGTAAAGTCATCTACCACAATTAAGAAAGACTTATGTCCATCAAAAGTAGTATTCCTATAAGGTCCCCATACATCCATATGTACAAGATCAAAGGCTCTTTACTCACATTAGCACTCTTAGGAAAAAGCAATCTAATTTGCCTTGCACAAGGACATATAGTGCAATTATTCAATAGTTTAGAGACACTAGAGTATCTAGTATGAAACAACTTATTTAAAATGCTAGCAGGAACATGACCCATTCTCGTATGCCACTAACTAATATCAGCATCAGTAACACTTTCATTTGAGCAAGACAGTCTGTATCTAGTTATTTGTTCTTTAGTAAAACTGATCCTGGACATTAGAAGGTAGTACAACCCATCCACTTCTTTATCAACTCCTTCACCTTTTTAGTGAAGAGATCCCGCAAACACAAAAATTAGGGTAGAATTTCACTGAATAATTTAACTGTCTAATTAGCTTTGACACCGCTACTAAATTGAACTTGAAAGCAGGAATGTAAAACACATCATGAATGATACTTTTAGCAAACAATGTGCTAATGTCAGTGTCTTCTACATATGTAACTCCTCCATCAGGGAGCACAACTTTTTTTTTCATTTTCTAGTTCCATTAAGGAATTACTATTTAGAAATTTAAAATAAGAAGTTATGTGATTAGTAGCATCTGAGTCTATAATCCATTTTGGTGTATTATTAGACAATAACAAGGCACTACATATACCTGACATATTAGCATAGTGAACCACATTGGAGTATTGACCAGCTGCAGTACCACCATGACCTTGTTCCATCATTTTGCAGATCTCAGCATATTAAGATAGTGTAAAATTAGGCCATTCATTCTGGTGCATCTGCAACATGTATTATTGGTTCATCATTGCAGGATTGTATCCATAGTACATACTCTGAGGCACATGTGATTGATTCACTTGAACATTCAACTGATGAGTCTGGGTTATTGCAGGACCGACACTCAATGATTCAACAACTGCATTGTGTGCATTGTAATTGTCAGTACCTCCTCATCTGCCTGACCTTGACTTGAATCTGTTGTCTCCTTGAGTGAACATGTTATCCACATTTCCTTGTTGGAACTTGTTCTCACCTTGAAACTTATTTTTTACTTGATTTTCCTTAGGATGATCTGGAAGATATCCAACTATTTTATAACAGTCTTTATTAAAATGTCTCTTAAACTTGCCGTGATCACAAAAGACATTTAGATTGTAGTTTGGATTGTATCTCTTCTTGAAATTTTTGATTTCAGTAGCTCTTGAGTACATAGCTACTGCCTCAGCCTCACTCAAACCAGAAGTTCTTTTCATTAAACCAGTTGAACTAGATGAGCTAGACACTACTCTCTGACTCTCATCACTAGCTATCATAGAGTAGGCCCGATTCACATTTGATAATGGACTTAACATTAGTATGTGACTTCTTGCTTGAATGTATGATTCATTTAATCCCATCAGAAATTGATAGAGTTTTCCTTTGCACATACATAACAAACTCTTTGGACTTCTCACATTTACATCCAGGCACATGCACCATCGATTCATACTAATTTCATAATTTCTTCAACTTTGAGTAATACACAGACATATATTGAGTGCCTTGAACAAAATATGCAATTTCTTGATGTATATTGAAAGATCTAGAATCATCAATTTTCTCAAATCTTTCTTTCAAATCTTTCCATAACTATTGTGCACTAGTTGCATACACTATTCCACCAATCAGATTACTTGCAATTGAATTCATCAACCATGACAATATTATCATATTTACTCTCTCCCATTGATCCCACAGATTTTCATGAAAATTTTCTTTTTTACATTTTTCATTAACAAAACCTAATTTGTTTCTTCCTAACAATGCAATTCTCATCGATTTATTCCACACAATATAATTCTCATTTCCTTTTAATTGAAAAAGATATAATAGCAACTCCACTTACATCAGTCGACTGTAGATACAATGGATGATTGTAATCGATCATTGAAATTTGTGATCACTCGTACTAGTCGATGTGTTTCCAGGAATTATTGGAATCGCACCTGAATTTTCATTCATCGTTGTCATTATTCAAGAGAATTTCTCCAAATTTGACCTAATTCTACAGATTTCGATTTCTGATATCTCCGATTGAATTTAGCAATCGTGTCGTCAATCGTATTAAGATCTACTGCTCTGATACCATAAAAATTATTGATATAAACTGTAAAGAAAATACATTAATGGAAGAGAAGGATTCAAGCTATTATTATGGAGAAGAAAAGAGTACATTGTAGAGGAAGGAGAAACAATGAACAATGCAAAATGAATGTTAACCGTAACATTTTCAACCCTTCCTATATATAGTTAATTGTATAACTAACTATTAACCTGTAATGACCAAAATACTCTTCTGTCTTAATACTTAATCTATTCAATGGTTAACAACTTCTCCATTTTGATTTATTTCAAGCTCTTTTTAACTTATTTTACGCTGTTTTCTAATTTTGCCGAACACTCCAATAAGTTAAAAAAGGGGACCATCTTAATTATAAGTCAATCCAAAAACCCTATAATATTTTTAATTCTAAAATTAGTTCAAATTAAAATTAACTTATATTTCAATTCAGTTTCAATATAAACTGATTATTTAAGTTATTTTTATTCAAGAGCAGAAAAATATGGGTTGCCAGAGACGATAAATATAAAAACACCCCAACAGATACTCAATCGAACTAGCAACCTTCATTTGGTTGTTGCCCTGAAACTGTGCACAGGCGTTGATAGCGGTAAGTTGGCTTGAAAAGATAATTATCTGCCCACCTCTGCCTAAACATCCATATGTATTCTTTTAAGAAAATACAACTTCATTGAGTGAGCTTAATAGTTTACACTGTACAAAGCTGCAGGATTGAGTGGCTTTAGATGCAGGATTCTCTCAGTTCCTTAACTTTAAGATTCTGCTCCTTAGCTCACACCAAAAAGCTGCTCACCTAGAAATCATAGTAGTAGAAAAATTGCATGTTCCTTTAGGGGAGCAAAGAACTATAAGGGATAAAAAAATAAATTTATTGGTCAAACAAGAATGACTTTTAAGCCAAAACAAGCTTTTTAGTTTTGACTTATTTTAAGTATTTTTTATTTTATCAAATACTCAAATAAAATTAAAAATGGCTTATAAGTTGATTTGATCCGCTGATAAGCCAATTCAAACACCCTCTAAGGCATGCCATTGCCTTTTTTTTAGTTTTTCACCTGGTGTTCGATTCTCGCATTGAAATCCGATTATATCCAAATGTACACTACGTAGAGCTAATTTATGAAGGAAGTGCTCCCTTCGTCTTGTTATTGTCACGAAATGAAGTAAATCAATTTATGATTTATCAACACTTATATTTATTCGAGAAATACCCAAAACTTGATTTTTAAATTACTTTTAGCTCCAAACTTCTTAGTTTACTAAATTTAATATTTTAATAATTAACTATTAATTTTTATTATTGTTTCAGGAAGATATTAAGTCTAGAATTATGAATTTTCAGAAATTAATTTAACACTGTATAAGTAAATTCATTAGAAAATAAACTAGTAATTACATTCATTATCTTTTTCTTTCTCTTTGTTTAATCTCTTTCACTACCTAAAGGCGGTATTATTATCTGATTTGTTGAGATTGTATTATAAGTTTTTCCAAGTACAATCTCATATTTTTTGTTCTCAAATATAACATCCCATTGGAACTATCAAAATAATCTCTAAATCGAAGAAACTGTGTCCACAAATTAAAATATAAAGATTAAAAAAAAAATGATAGGTGACATCCACCCCAAACTAGCGATGAGTGGTGACTATGAATTATGAATAAAGTTGATGAAAAAAAAAAATACTTTGTTAAGTGATGAAACATGACAAGTGACGCTCATAATTTTCTCTTTTTAGTTATATAAAATATTATTTTGGGGGGCAGATCTTAGTGTTTGTGAGCATTTGAGCTGCATTTATAGGAAAGCAAAGTCAGAATATGCTAGTGTATATCTTATTTCCATCGGTTATACATAACATTTATAGTTTCAATTTTCAAATCAATCTGTGGTATTGAGAATCACGTTGATTTTTTTACTCTAGTTTATTGACGGACTATGATTATTATTAGTATTAGTAAAACATATTCAGACAATAGTTAAAAAACAAATTTGATAAACAAAGTGTAGCATTAATTTTTGATGCATAAAATTGTTAAATAAAGATAGAAATATTAAAATAATATTACTAATAATGTTGCAAGTGTTATGATGTTAAACATTTTAACACTATAAAATAGAAGATGTCAGACAGATTATAGCAAAATGATGTTGGATTAATGATTAGTGGAGTTTACTTTTATTGAATTTAACTTATACATATAAATAACGTAATTTTTTTGAACGTTGTTGGGTATTTTAACCTGTAGTGTATCATATGTTTTGTTGTTTTAATTATTAATAATCTAACTTATTATGGACAGTTACTTGTAGAGCGAATTTAGTGTTTTGGCTAATGATTCAACTGAATTTAATAAATTTTTACTTAACAAATATAATTTCAGAACAATCTACAATAGTTTGAGTATCAAGTAAAATTTCTTAACTCTATTTCATTGATAAATTATGATTATAATTAGTACTAGTAAAGCATAATCTTTTTTTGTAACCGAATTCGCATTGGGTAGAGCCTATTTCTCGACAAGAGCTCCCTACCAAGGATGTTTTCATACCTAGAGCTCGAACACGAGTCCACTACACTATATTCGTGGTGTAAAGCATAGTCATATAATAGTCAAAAAGCAAATTTGATAGATAAATTTTTTAATTTAAATTGTTAAATAAATATAGAAACATTCAAATAATATTACTAAATCATGTTGTGAGTGCTATGATGTTAAACATTTTGACACTCTAAAATAGATGGTGTCAGATAGATTAGAGCAAAATGAATTGAATTAATGATTAGTAGAGTTTACTTTTATTGAATTTAACTTATATATATATATATAAAGTA
Source organism: Anisodus acutangulus (assembly GCA_029783415.1). Lineage (NCBI taxonomy): Eukaryota > Viridiplantae > Streptophyta > Magnoliopsida > Solanales > Solanaceae > Anisodus > Anisodus acutangulus. The sequence goes on from CM056508.1 coordinate 8,533,839, forward strand.
ATTTTTTTGGACGTTATTGAGTATTTTAACTTGTAGCGTGTTACATATTTTGTCGTTTTAGTTATCAATAATTTCACTTATTATGGATAATTATTGTAAATTTTACTGGGTATGTTTTTGTTGATTGTAGTTTCTTAATTAAAAGATTTGTCAAAAGTGCAGAAGCAGGGAAAAACTAGTGTGTTAGTTACGGGTTCGGCTGAACGTAGTAATTTTGGTCGAAACTTTATATTTATTTAAAAAATCATTGAATATGTACATAATGTATTATAAATGTAAAACCTAATAACTCTAAAAAAAGCTAAAATTCTGAATCTATAAACTTTAAATGTTGGTTCCACCTCCGTTTGTTATGTACAGTCTAGGAAGTTAAACCTATTTTATTTGATAAAAGTTTAATTGGTCTTTATCTAATCCAAAAAATGAAACCTAATCTCATTTTGCTTTCTCCTCTACTCCCTCCGTCCTATATTATTTGACCACTTTATTTTTTACACGCCCCGTAAAAAATCATAAATAAGAATGATAATTTTTATTACATTATTCTTATCTTTCTTCAATTAATTACACTCTAATCAATGTTGATTACTTTAAAATAATATTAAGAACAACGTAGGAAAAACTTAATTAATTATATCTTATTTTTAAAAAAGGATCAAGTAATTTGAAATAAATATTTTTTAATAATATAGCCTAAGTAATATGAGAAGGAGGGAGTATTTTTATAAGCATATAAAAAGTTGAATTCTCTTTGGTATCTTTTCTTTACCTATTCTTCACTTCCTAATAAGAGTGTCCTCATTACAAGATCCATCTCATTGCCTAATCATACTCGTCCACGTGGCTTCTCCTTACATTACTGGAACTCAAACACACCTAATGGACCCGCTAAACATTATTTGTATTTTACTTTTTATTAGTATCGGGTTGAAAGTGAAAGCCGCCAAAAACATGCAGAATATCATTTTATAATTGTCCCCCTTATCTCATTCCTCTTTGTCTTCTTGATTACTTTAGTAGTCGTTGTTTGGCCACTCATATTAAGGACAGTCTAGTCCTGGGAATTATTTTTTTTAAAAAAAATTAGTATTTGATCAGAAAATTTCAAATATAACTTAAAATTATGTTTAAAATTTAAAAAATAACTAAAATTTTATTTTTTACTTTTTCACTTTCAATACATTCAAACAATCATGTATTTTTTTGACAAAACTATAATCAAACACAATTTCAACTTCAAAAATTTCAAATAAAATAAGAAATATTTGATTTCTATAGCCAAACGCCTATTAAATATTTTTACTTTATTTAAAAATTTTAAATTAAAGTTGAAGATGAAGTTGTGTTTTGTTATAATTTTAGCAAAAAAGAATATTTGACCATTTTGAATGTAGTGAAAGTAAAAATAAATAATTTTTTTAAAATTATTTTTCAAATTCTAAATATCATAGTCAACCGCTTATTTACAAAGAAAGCAAGTGAATAGTTTCACGGTCAAACGACCCTTAATATCTTCAAAACCTGAAGTGGGTCCATATTAATCCAACATTAGCCAATAATAGCAAGCCACGTGTATGAACATACCAAGAATTGTGTTGTAAGTGAATATACATTAATTTTCCCGTGGTCTTAAAGTGTGAGAATGCCAGAAGGCGGGTTTGAGCATGAGCCACTGTGTTTTATGTTGTTACCAACTAAGGAATCAAAGTGTCTTTGCTGGGTTTTAGATTTGTTGTAGAAGACCTACAAGGGTCAAACCAAGAGAGTGACGTGGTCAAACTTGTCTATTTAGATTTTATCCATCAAAGAAATAAAGGTATCAAATCTTTCTTTGTTTTTACAGTTTTCCCATGTTGTTTTTACCTAAATCTTTATTTTTTCTATATAGGTTTTATTTTTTGTGAATGGAAATGTGTTAAAGATTTGATTTTTTAGACATGGTGTTGTGAAAGATTGGGTTTTTTTGGGATGTACATTTGTTTGTGTTGTCCCATAGCTTTATATACTGCTTTTAACGGCTTGTTATTGTGCCGAGGGTCTACCGAAACAGCTTCTCTACCTCACAAGATAGAGTCTGCCTTACAAGATAGGGGTAAGGTCTGCTTACACTCTACCCTCACCAGACCCACTTTGTGTGATTTCACTGGGTATGTTGTTGTTGTACATTTGTTTGTGTTGTACTTGTACCATTTTATTTTTAGAATGCCCTCTTTTTGGGTTTATGTTACCAGAGTATTTAGTGTACTGATATGATTATATGAAGTTGAAAAAGTTGAGGTTTTTTGCCTCTTTGAGTTTTTAGTTTGAGTTATTGGTTGGTAAAGATTGGATTTTTCTTTTGCAATGCCCTTCAGATTGTTGCTCTTATTTTTGTAAGTTTATGTACAAATTAGGAAATTAAGCTGCTAGGAAGTTTTTTAGTTGGGTTCTGCTTCTGCTTGTCTAATTTATCTCCATTTTGGGTGCATATATTAGTAGAAATAACTGAAATTTGTGACCTATAGTATATCCGGATTAGTCGGGCCCCAAAACGGGTACCAGACACCGGGTGGGAAACCAATAAGAAAAGTATAGTGTCTTAAAGATTGTAATAAAAGAGTGATTTAGTCATTTGTTCTCCGAGTGACTGAGCAAGGAAATCTTCTTTAAAGTCATTTACTCTCTGAGTGAATGACAAGTTTGTATGGCTAGTTTGAAACAATTCCTGTTTCATGAGGTAAGACACAAATAGCGGATACAATTTTGTATCCGCAGATTACATACTCTTCTACAACGTACCTCTCATTATATACATTGTTGTCTAGGCGTTTGGTATGAGTCTTACTAGAGTTTATGTTACCAGCGTAATAAACTTGCTGGAATTGGCACCTGGCTGAATGTGTCATCTTTAACGGCTGCACTTGAAATCATGTCCATGTAAGGAAACCAATCGATCAAATATTTAGTTTTTTTTTGTACGAGGTGACAATGATTATAAATAACAAAATGAACAAAAACTGGTTTCTAATTTCAGTTTTATGCGACACCTCCACGTTCACTGAATTTTTTGAAGGAAGCATGTAGTCACTTGTTCCTTTCACACTGTAGTTCTGATTCTTATCAGTTCTTTTTGTTACTCACTAACTGTACTTCAAAACACTAAGAAGGTTCATGAGGTTCCTTCAAGGCATATGGTTGCCCGTTGCCCCTAAGAAGTTGTGCAGGATTGATGCATTCAAATTGCTAAAACTGGGTTTAATGCACTTTGTGCATAAGACTAATGGAAACAGTTAGGCACCCAAGGGTGTGGCCTAGTGGTCAATGAAGTGGGTTGAAAATCATGAGGTCTCAGGTTCAAATCCTAGCGAGACAAAAATACTAGGTGATTTCACTCCATCTGTCCTAGTCTTGGTGGACAGAGTTACCTGGTACTTGTTACTGGTGGGAGGCGGAAGGTATCATGTTGAACTAGTCAAGGTGCGCGCAAGCTGCCCCGGGCACCACGGTTATAAAAAAAAGGCTAATGGAAACAGTTACACAATGTAGAAATTCAGTCTGTTGAGCTAATTACACCATTAATCCGAAAAGTTACTACCAAATCTGATGCTGCCTAAATTTTATTTTAGTAAATAGAACTTTCAAGTGTGAAGATACAAATGCGTATTCACCGAGCACTTCTGCGTGTTTCTTTTATAGCTGATATGGATAAGTGTAAAGCTGTCTACACTTAATGCATTTGAATAGCCTGTGATTGTGATTATTTTATAGATGTCCGAGACCATTCTCTAGCATGACCTCTGTAGTAATTTCTACTAAGGTGGTCCATCTAAAAATGCCTTAAATAAAGCTAAGTTAGAAGGTTGTGTTTAAACAGATTCTTGGAAATGTTCTATGGAAAGATCTCTGTACAATAAAAAACATGTTGGATAATGGATAGTTATTTATTCTCCAAGGTTTATTAGATAAAATCATTTTGCAAGGTCGTTGCTTCTAAAATATCCAAAGTTTGATACTTCTTCCTGTAAGAGATATGGGTTAATGTAGGTTATTATTGTTTTTGGTGCTATACATTTGGATTATTGGCAATAAAATGTTCTTTTTGTCAATTTGGGTTACAACGATAACTGTCTGCTTGATATCACAGATAATGTGGTGCTGGAATCATTCAACAAGAACATTACAAAATCGTGCTGCCGGTTTACTTCAGCTTTTGTAGCTTGGTAGATCAGGCTGCAAATTGAGGTTAGCAAGTTAGTTGGACATGAATTTGCTGGTGAGAACATGCTTGAGCCAAGGGAAACCGACATTCCTGTTTTGTTTTTGGTCTTGGTTGTGCTTCCCCTGGTTTCTTATATCCTTCTAGGCAAATGGAATGAGGCAGCCAAAAAGAAAGAGAGGGTTGGTTTACTGGCTCAACGGGCTGCTGAAGAAGCATTTAAGGGAGAAACTTTGCCTGCTGTAAATATTATCCCTATCCCTCTTGTGCCTTTTCCAAGCAGTGCAATTCATCAGTGTGCAAGATGCCATAGTCCAGCCACAACTCGCTGCTCTGAATGCAAATCTGTTCGATATTGGTATGCCCAAATTCTCTTAGTGTAGTTGGATCCTAATAGCATGTTTGGCCATGCTTCCAAAATCACTTGTTGTGAGAAGTGCTTTTCGAAAAAGCACTGATGGAAAATTGCAGTTTGTGTTTGGCTAATCAATTTGAAAAACACATTTCCCAATATTAGAGCAACAATTTGTGCTTGGCGAAGGTTCCAAAAGTGTTTGTGGGGAAAAGCTACCTTTTTCAGCTTCTATAAGATCACTTCTGCTACTCAAAAACACTTATATTTTATCTAAGCGCTTGGTCAAATACTTCAACTCTTTAAAATAAGCACTGTTTTTTTTAAAGCACATATGACTTCCTAAAAGCTTGGCCAAACAGGGTATAAATTGTATAAAGTTGTGTACGGAATTAGTAAAGAGAGGAAGGCAGGACATACCACAAATAAGAATGTTTTATTATCTAAGAGTGTGAAACGGCCTCTCTTCTCTTTCTCATTCTCTTCCCTTTATTTTTAATTCTCTTTTTTCGTCTTGGATAAGTAAGATGGTTTGTGTTGTAAGTTTAAAGTTATATTCCGTCTCAACCCTTTTTTAGGGTGTGAAAGGTGTCATCCAATCTTAAGTCACAACTATATACCCATAAGGTCATTCTTCATATATTGACAATTTTTTGATGAATTTCCAATATGATTCCTTTTTCGACCTTTAGACCAGGACCCACAAAATGCAGAGGAGATGGAACTTTCCTGTTTGAAATATGTAGCTTCTGAATCCTGTAAATAACCAACATAGAGATTGACCTTAGAATAGTGAGATGTAACAAATTGGAAAAATAGGTAATGGGGGGAAATGGTGGCTAAGCATTTGGATGATTTTTGGGTGTGAAGAAACAAGGATTAGATGAGGCTGTAATATGATGGTAGCTTACATAAATCTGCTACATGTTTTCTTAACAAAATTATACATAAAAGCCTATCTTTAGCAGCGTTAAGATTGGCAATCACTTGTGTTTTTTCTCTATTGTTTCATCAGACTTGTGAGCCAATTGTTATTCTTATCTAATGATGAAGATTATGCAGCTCAGGGAAGTGTCAGATTCTCCACTGGAGACAGGTTCACAAGCTAGAGTGTCTTCAATTGGGTAACAACTGCAACAGCTCATTCTCTAAGCCTATGCTAACTGATGAATTCCCGGGACGAATGTCATTTGATAGCTACAACGAAGCGCAGTACAGCGACAACAACCTAAGTCAGTCATGGCTTGGCAAAACTTCTCCAGATGGCGTCACTGAAACACCAATTGTCACACCACTTGCCCCTATTTATGTTAGTGTGGCAATGGATACATCAGTAGCTTCAAAAGTTGGGAGACAATCTGTAGACAAGAGAATATATAAAGGCAACAGTGACATATTAAGAAGAGGGGAAGGAACCATGTCTGAGAGTTCTGAACAAGCCACTCAATCTAGGAACCAGAAGGTTATCCCTTTTCCAATAAAAAATGTGAAAGATTTTGTTTGCTTCTTAATTTGCCTAAGCTGAGTCGTCTTTGGTTGCAGTCAAAAGAAAGTGAATCCATGCTTCCGGAACATGATAGCGCCGCAGATGGGTTCAATAGTGAACATGCTGATGTGATGAATACAATGGGAGAATGCCATACATTACAAAAGCAGAGAGAACACATCTCAAGAAACCATCGTCACGTTTCAAGTTCATTGAATCTAGAAGGCCATGAAACGAGTACATGCAAGAATGAGGAGTTGATTGACGAAGAAAGTCTTACAAAAGAAGGCATCGTTACCAGCACTCCGGCAATTCCGCTGAACTGTGCTTCTGGAAAGACTTCAACAAGGAGAAGCAGTAGAGCTAAAACTGCATCACATTCCCAAGGAACAAAGTCCCATAAAACACCAAAAATATCAAGAGAAGAAATGTGTTTAGGTTCGGGACGGAAGGGGCAGAATATCGATGAGTCAAGTATGTTTCCTTGATGATTATGATATGTTAATAGCTGCATGTTGCTCTTTCATTTAACGAGTCCTCGTAATGCAGAAAATGCTAGAAGAAAGGATCCCGTTCCTCCACAAGCTGGCAGTGGGGTTGCAAACTTGGGAATTATGAGAATGTTTGGTCTGGCTAAATCATCAAAAGTTGGCAGACATCAATCTTTAGAATCCAGGGCTGAAAAACACAAGAAACTAAAGGTCAGTTTTTATTAAGAATCACTTGGGTTTGGAGAAACTCTTAAAATAGATTAAACAATGACATGATGTATTGGCTTGTCTGGGCTTTGGCATGAGCCATTAATAATCGTCTAATGAACAGATGCTGTTTCCTTATGAAGAATTTGTGAAGTTATTTGAATATGAAGACTTCACTTTGTTGCCTAGAGGTCTCGTAAATTGTGGGAATAGGTAATATTTCATGTCTTTATTCTTCTGTCTCACTTATTTTCGCTGTCTGAGATATATTTATTTATTAAAATAAATTTGAATATATCCTAAACAGAAGTTAGAATAATAGGTAATTAATTTTGCCTGAACATTGGCAAGTCAATTACAGCGGTTTGTTTGTTCATTTTGCAGTTGTTATGCCAATGCTGTCTTGCAGTGTCTGATGTGCACAAAGCCTTTAACAATCTACCTACTTCGCAGATCACATTCTAGAACTTGTAATTTGACCCTATTTAACCCCTTTAATTACTTCCATTCTGTTTCGTTTTTAAATGAATTGCAAAATTCATCTATTACACGTACATCAGACTGCAGGAGAGATTGGTGCCTTATGTGTGAACTTGAGCAACATGTGATGATGTTAAGAGAAAGTGGAGGTCCTCTGTCGCCAAGTAGGATTCTTTTGCATATGCGGAGAATTAATGGCCAGATTGGCAATGGCAGTCAGGAAGATGCTCATGAGTTTTTAAGGTCTGCATTAAATAACCTTTTGCTAATCTTAATGAAGAAAAAAAAATACAGATAGTCTCACAAACTTCTGTTATGTTGTAATTTCTTGAGACATAGATACAATGTGTTTTCTTTAATGACTTCAGCGGAAAGCTTGAGTTTTTTCTTAAACTATTTGTTTCTCAATGGTTGTTCCGTATGTGTGCAGGTTTCTTGTTGCTTCTATGCAATCTATATGTTTGGAGGCATTCGAGGGAGAAAATGCTGTTCATCCAAGATTGCAGGAAACAACCTTTATACAACACACTTTCGGAGGCCGACTTAGATCTAAGGTCTAAGATTTCTAGTTTTTTTTTGACTTCTTTCGAATTGAAAATTTGAATGAACTTTATACTTTCTTTTGTAATTTTACCTAGTAACTTTTTATCTTACTATGACCAGGTCAAGTGTCTGAGATGCCACCACGAGTCAGAGTGCTATGAAAATATCATGGATCTCTCATTGGAGATCTTTGGTTGGGTCGAGTCACTTGAAGATGCATTGACACAGTTTACAAGTCCGGAAGATCTTGATGGGGAAAACATGTATAGATGCGGAAGGTATGCGAGCTTGGTTTACTGAATCCCACATGTAAATTTCTTGCCAATTTGACATGCATATTACTTATTGAAACTGAAAAGACTTATATTTCCTTAAAGGTGCGCTTGTTATGTTCGTGCACAAAAGCAGTTGAGCATACAGGAGGCTCCAAATATCTTGACCATTGTCTTGAAGAGATTTCAGGTACAGTTTCTATAGAGGTCACTTATAACACATTGTTTTTCATCAAATAGGTTGTTCTGTTTCTTTTAAACCAAGAATTAGTGTTAATTTTCTCCTTGCACAACCAATTCCTCTATAATTTTTGCTGGTTTTCTGTTAGGATTAGAAACAATGCCAAAGCCGTCTTAAATGTCAAACAAAAGTTTTACTTTATTCCTCTAATTTTAACAAGCCCGGTTTCTAGTTATTGGAACTACTGTTTATGTCTCATTCTGGAAAGTCACGCTATTGGATCTACTATTTATGTCTCATTCTTAAAGGCCTGTTATTGAAACTCTCATGATATAACGTGCCCGTTTTAAGTTCTGAGCACTTGAAAATCTTACATTCTATATTTCGCTGACTTTATTATAATATTCTGTTCAATGCTGTTGTTTAACCTCTCTTCTATAATTATCAGGAAGGAAGTTATGGGAAGATAAATAAGTGCATCACTTTTCCGGATATGCTGGATATGATCCCATTTATGACTGGGACAGATGACATTCCTCCACTTTACATGCTTTATGCTGTTGTTGTGCATGTGGATACTTTAAATGCATCTTTTTCTGGGCATTACGTATCCTACGTGAAGGATCTACACCTACAAGGCAATTGGTTTAGGATTGATGATACTGAGGTAATTTGATGCTGGAGTTAATGAGATTCATTTGTTTTATTATGCTTGTGCCAAGAAAAAAAGAATACTTGTATAGATAATGCGAGATATGTGACAAAAATGAATTTAATTACTTACTACATGGTAGGCGATTTAATCTCACTTTTCCAATCATTAAAGATGACATGTTCATACGGGAAAATCTAAAGATTTTTGCTTGTCATGTTTCCATTTTCTCTGTTTCTTGAACTAGTTTGCCATGTTTCCTTTTCTTTGGTCACAAGAGATGGAAAAAGATTGCAAGGAAGTTGGATTTTTGTGGTTCCGAAACTACTCTTGCAAGCCTGAAATTCTGTGTCATTGAACTTGTAGAAGGTTGCTAGCCGTGAAAAACACCAGGAATAAATATCTGAGAATCTTGTATGCGTGCACATTATTTAGAATCAGGATGTGGAGTTAGTGATACTTTTGTTCCTTGGAAGTGTTTCTTTTACTCCTTCATATGTGTCATGTTGTTGATACCCAATGGTTAACAATATGCTAAACTTGTGCTAGGAAAATAGTAATTCCAAGTGTTATTTATGTTTCTAGGCTGACCACACCATGAGAAATATAGGTATTAAAGCAAGAGGCCCTTATCAAAAGTGGTACTCCCCCTGTCCCAATTTATGTGGCACCATTTCCTTTTTAGTCTGTCTCCAAAAGAATGTCACCTTTCTATATTTAGAAACAATTTAACTTTATTAGATGATTTATAGCCACACAAATATCTAAGACTTATTTTGGACCACAAATTTCAAGTCTTCCCTTCTTTCTTAAACTCCGTGCCAAGTCAAATGGTGCCACATAAATTGGGACGGAGGGAATATTAAAGATAAGAGACACTGTTATTTTCAAAGGCATCTGATCAAAATTCTTTTTAATTGATCTAAAAGGTATTATGGCAGAAACACTGTACTAGTGTTTTTGAGTATTAGTAGATATCTGCTTGTTTATTCTTGAATCACTTGTGTTGTGATGAGGACATCCATGAATCAGATTATTTGGTCTTTTGGTTGAGCTGTTTGCAATGCACGATACGGCAGTTGTCTTCTAGTTTCTTGACACTTAGCCTATGTTGCTCGGACTCTCCAAATATGTTACCGTACCGTGTCAGATCCTTCAGAAATGCACTACTTTTGGAGGATTCGACACGCACCGGTCAACATTTTTGAAGAGCCCGAACAACATATCACTTAGCTTGACCTGAGATCATCTGGTGCATATTAACATGTTTTATCAAAGTAAGCGAGCTATAATGGAAAAGCTGAATTAGTACAGACAGCAGTTTGCTGATTGACTGTGCACCTTTGGATACGTGCTAGAATTGATGAATGTTAGGATTCATTTGTGCTTCCTAATGTCTTTTGAGTCCACTTTCTTGTTGAGGAATTATGCACCTTTTGCCACCCTGCTAGTAGGTAATTGCGTGAAAGGTGAATTCTATTACTCTTTGTGCTTGTCACATGCCATCAGTTTAGTATCTTGTCATACTTATCTCACAAGTTGATTATCCTGATACCCAGGTTCAGCCTGTATCCATGAGCCATGTGATGTCGGAAGGAGCCTATATCTTATTTTATAAGAGGTAAAGCACTACAGAGCTTTTACCTTTGGAATTGGAGATCAATTTGGCATATTCATATTTGTTATTAGATTCCGAAGCTTGTTTCACAAATTACTAGATATTTTAGATCATTCTGATGATTAACATTGTGGTATTATCAAAACTTGGAAAATGAAGAGATAGGAGGTAATGGGTGTTTTCATTGTACTGCATCTTTAAAAGTTTTTGTTTCGTCGACAATTTTCTGAAGACTAGATTTCATATTGGTTTCTCACCTTTCTGGATATTCAAATCCTTTGACGGCGATAGACTAATGAACTCAAAGATGGGGACTTGATAAATAAAATAACTCAAAGACTGGTTCTTAATTAGTGAGAGGGAAAATATGATGGCCTTGTGTGAACTTCACCACTGTACTAGTATCTTGTGATTCTGGTTTTTGTTAGCATTCTCTCTTATTTAAGCTTCCTCACAAATAATTCTGATGTAAGATCCCAATATTGAATTGGTATGAAAATTTGTAGATCATCTCCACGGCCAGCAAGAAAGATTAGCCGAAGACAAGCTCCTGGAATTGTCAATTACTGCCCGCCAAAATCAACAAAGACTTCTAGGCCAGAGCAGTCAAAAGCAGATCATCTCTTTGTTGGTGTGGATCCTTATACGAATCATAGATCGCAACTGAACAGTGACATCATCGATTGCACCTCTGGTGGAATCGTCAAGAATGCTAATAAAAATAGACCACCGGTTGTGGGAACCTATACTGAGTCAATGGCCACAGAGTTTTCTGATGCTACATCAAGTGATTGGTCCCTCTTTACAAGCTCAGATGAAGCATCATTTACCACTGAGAGTACCAGAGACTCTTTTAGTACTGTTGATTATGCGGATGCAAGTGCTACTGATCCATTCTCTTCGATCATCAACAGCTTATGCGCATCAGAATATTCCTCTAACAGAACTGTCGCGTGTAGTATGTTTTCAAGTAGTAAACCACATACAAGATTCTTTTCAGAAAGGAAAGGTTCTGTTTTGGATTCAACTGTCGGGGCTAAAATTCCGAAACAGGTCACTGTTCCTTATTCTTAAGGTTTTCGTAGTGATAGTAGTACCAGTGTACATGTCATATGGTAGTGAGCCTATATGTGGACCTCATCAAACTTACTATCCATCTAATGTGTAGTTTCTTGGAATTCCAAGTCATTAGATGCCGAATTAGCTAGGTACAAGTTGTGCTTCTATTTTGCCAATCAATATTTCATTGAATGGGAGCACATCCATCATTTGTCGGTTCAAGCGAACAAGTGGTCCTTTTTTATTAATTCGCAGTTGTAAATATGCTTGCTGTGGTTTATTATCTTGACAACTTGTACGTTATATAATCTGCATAGTTGCAGCCCTCCCCCTCCCCAAAACCAAAAAGAATATAACAGGTAAGGGGCTGCACCTCAAGGGAATATATTATACGCAGCCTATCCTGATGCCAACATCAATGACTAATCCCATGCTCAAACCCATAACTTATACTAGATCACACGAGGACAACTTTATGGTTGCTCCAGGGCTCCCTTCGACTTGCGAATTGCTGCAATTGGATTATTTTGAAAGATCTTTGACATTGCTGCAGTTGGATTATTTTGAAAGATCTTGACTACACGGGTCTTGACCACCAAATTCTCCTGAATAAGATTGTATTACACAACCAGTCTTATTTGCAATATATAATGTAGCATTCTGGTCATACAAAATTACTAGGACTTCTCAACTATCCTTTGATAATACAAAACAAGAAAATGAGATAGTTTCATGTCCTCAAATGTGAAAGTTCAGAACAAGAGCCACTCAAAAGGCAGGTGCTTTATCCAAATCAAAAGTAAACCATATCTCATTAACTCTGTTCTTGAACTCAAATGGAGAGTTGTATCCCGCCACTGTATACATCGTAGTATTATCTGCAGCTTGGCTTTTATCGATGGCTGCTGCCCATTTAGTGCCAGCAATACTAGCACTCAGGGCAGCAGCTTCTTTGGCAACATCTACAGCAGCTACAAATCCACCAAATTGCCTGACGGCCGCATAAGTTTTGCCCCATTTTTGGAGGTGAAGGCCTTTAGCTGGAGGAGGATTTGGCTGGTTCTTCTTTGGTACATAGAAGCTAACAACAAATGAGGAAGCACAGAAAGGTCCATCACTTGGCTTCACTTGAGTGATAACTGGTGCTGTCATCTCTATTTTCTCCTGGTAATTGTTCTTCCCTTGAATGTAATCAAATAGCCTGCCAAGGCCAAGTATTAAGTATAACAATTTCACAACAATTACAACTACGCTTCAATCTTAAGTCTGGGTCAGCTATATGAATTATCACTAACCACATCACTCTTGTTAAGCTCAAATAATAATAATAATATAAAATACTAGCAGTTCTCATTTCCTGACATATAAATCTCTAACAGAACTGAAAGACTTTGGAAGACAAGACATAAGACCTAAAGTAAACATTCCAGCGTGACTAAAACAGTCAATTAATATATATCACATACAGAATCTTCTCCTATTTTTTCGCTAAGTTGTAGATTCCAAGAGATTGCAAATATATTTCGAGACAAACAAATACATACGACTATCTACTGTATGTAATTGTAAATTGATAACTAGCAAGTATCCTGAGACAGTGCAATTAGACAAGTGTAAATTGATAAACATATAAGTATGTTTACCATTCATGCTACTTAATAAGTGACATCCAAACATGACATAATATATTCTTTTGTTTTTTCTGTTAATAGTCGATTAGTTCCAATTAACAGAGAATTAAGTGTAAGATAGAATAATTTTCCTTAGGAATTCCTTTCATTATTCACAATATATATAGTTGTACAAATGTTGATTCATAATACAGTACGAATCCTAACTTACCTTAAATGGTTGATTCCTAATATAATTAGAATCCTAAGTTATCTTAAATATACATCTATCATAATTACAAAATATACGGTGAATATTCGGAGAATATTCGCTAATACTCCCCCTCAGACGGAGCGGGAGGAGGCCGAACGCTAAGGCTGGATCGGAAGTCAGTGAAGAGCTGTCGCGGTAGTCCCTTTGTGAAAATGTCTGCATACTGATAAGAGGAAGGCACGTGTAAAGTTTTGACCTGACCACGGGCAACCTTCTCTCGCACAAAGTGGATATCCATCTCAATATTCTTAGTCCGCTGATGTTGGACCGAATTATGAGCCATATAGATGGCAGATATGTTGTCACAATAGACTATAGACGCTTTGCGTAATGGACACTGGAGTTCCAAAAGAAGATTTCGGAGCCAACAGATCTCAGCAACGACATCAGCAACTCCGCGATATTCTGCTTCAGCACTCGAACGGGATAGCGTGGCCTGCCGCTTGGCAGACCATGAGATAAGATTATCCCCAAGAAATACACAGTACCCTGAGGTGGAGCGACGTGTGTCGGGGCATCCTGCCCAATCTGCATCCGTGTAGGCGAGTAACTTGGTTGGGGCAGAGGGGGTATAGATGTAGTCCAAAGTCTAGTGTATCCTTAACGTATCTGATAATACGTTTGAGGGCGGCAAAATGAGACTCTCGGGGGTCGTGCATAAACAGACACACCTGCTGAACGACATATGTAATATCAGGCCTAGTGAATGTAAGATACTGAAGAGCACCTGCAAGACTCCGATATAGAGTGGGATCAGAAACTGGTGCACCGTCATTGGCACTAAGCTTGGATTTTGAGTCCACTGGAGTTGGCATAATTTTACAATTTGCTATCTTGGCCCTGTACACTATCTCTTTTGCATACTTACGCTGACACAGGAACATAGTGGCTGCAAATCTGGTCACCGATATACCCAAAAAATAACTTAGCTTGTCCAAGTCAGTCATAACAAATTCAGTTTTGAGTAGAGCAATGATTTCATTCTTCAAACCGTCAGATGAGGCAGTAAGAACAATGTCATCGACATATAATAGCAAATATGCAGTGCTGCTACCTCAGTGAAAAGTGAAGAGAGAGTTATCACACCTGCTACATATAAAACCAATCTGCAGAAGATACCTGGCAAAGCGATCATACCAAGAGCGGGGTTCCTATTTCAATCCATACAATGACTTCCTGAGATGACATACAAACTGCGGAACTGCCGGATGAACAAAGCCAGGAGGCTGATGCATGTACACAGTTTCTTTCAAATCCCATGAAGAAATGCATTCTTGACATCAAGCTGATGAATCGGCCAATGCATGCCCATAGCAATACTGAGAACAGTCCGAATAGTGGCCGGTTTAACAACCGGATTGAATGTCTCACCACAATCAATACCCTCCTGCTGATTAGTGGCACTGGCAACTAGTCTTGCCTTATACCTCTTTAAGTCACCACCGTCTCTGAACTAGTGACGAAATAGCCACATACACCGGATAACATTCACACCGTCTGGTCTAGGGACCAAATCCCAAGTGTTCTGCTTGATTAAAACGTTAAATTCCTCGCACATGGCCGCATTCCAATTAGGGTCCAGTTTTGCTAGTTTTGGATTCTTTGGAATGAGTGATAAGGTTTGTGTGGAGAGATTGAAGTGAACCTTGGGTTTGAAGATCCCGTGTTGTGCACGAGTCTCCATACGATGAGAGGGCAGTAGTGGAAGGTCGGAAATTTGGTATTGCGAGTCTCTGGTTACGGACCGGTGGGCGGCGATCTTCTTGAGACTCCTTTCTGGACTAGGTGACTGGGAGGCTGCTTGGGGTGCAGGAGACACGACTGGATGCAGCAGGGGTGGTGTCGGGATGGTGGACCGAGAGCAGGGATCTGTTGGGGTGGTGTCGGACAGTGTTGGGACTGTCGGACAGTGTTAGGACTGTCGGAACAGTGGACTACTGGTGGTACTATCGGAACAGTGGACTCGGTTCATCGAGAAAGATGTAATCGGTGGTCTGAAATTTTTGGAGATTTGAAAAAGAAAAGGTTGTCTCGTCAAAGGTGACGTGACGGGAGACGATGATTTTGCGAGTAGCAATGTCATAGCACATGTAGCCCCGATGATTAGGAGATAGACCAACGAAGACACAGGGCAGAGTGCGAGGGGCAAGTTTGTGAGGTGAAGTGGAGGCTATGTTGGGGTAGCATAAGCATCCAAAAATACGTAGGTGATCATATAATGGTAGCCTACGGTATAAGATTTCTGTAGGGGTCTTATTTTGGAGAGTGCTAGTTGGTAAAATATTAAGGAGGAATTCTACCATTTTAACAACATAGACCCAAAAAGGCGGTGGTAGACAGGCATGGAAAAGAAGGGTGCGAACCATGTTATTGATGGTACGTATAATTCGTTCAGCCTTTCCGTTTTAGGAGAAAGTATAGGGACAAGAAAAACGAAAAACCATGTCTTGTTTAGAACAGAAATTGTGAAATGTCGAGTTATTAAATTCACGTCCATTATTACATTGGAATGATTTGATTGATTTTTCAAATTGTGTTTTAATGAATTTTTGAAACTCAAGGAATTTGGCAAAAACTTCAGATTTGAATTTCAGTGGGTAAATCCAGACAAAATGTGAAAAATCATCTAAGAATACTAGATAGAATTTGTGGCCCAAAGAGCTAACAATAGGAGATGTCCACAAATCAGCATGAACAATATCAAAAGGAGAAAAAGTAACACTGTTTGATGACATAAATGGAAGACGAGTATGCTTGCCTAGTGGACAGAAAAAACAGTGTTGGGCAATTTTCCCATTATTACATTGAATACGCTTAGAAGTCCTAAGAAAAGTAAAAACTGGGTCTCCGGGGTGTCCGAGTCTGTTGTGCCAAGTTGAGGGAGAGATCGCCGCAAGGGATAGAGGTGCTTGCGGTCTGACAGCGGAAGATTGAGTAAATGGGTAGAGGTCTCCCACACTATTGCAGCGTGTAAGAATTTTCCCCGTATTGAGTTCCTTCACAGAAAAACCAAAATGGTCAAATTCGACAGACACATAATTATTGCTAGTGAATTTTCTAACAGAGATTAAGTTTTTAATGATGTTAGGGGTGTATAGGACGTGTTTTAGGGAGAAAGGCGGGTGTGGATGTTTGGTGTGTGTGTTACCGTAACCTTCAATTGGAATGCGATGACCATTGCCGATAGTAATAAATTGAGGACACTTTAACCGAAGTAGTTGAGATAAGTTACCTGACGACCGGATGAGGTGAGATGTGGCGCCGGTGTCCATGTACCAATTTTCGTCGGGCTGTTGAAAGTTTACTTTGCTGAAGGCCTGGCCCAAGTCGGTGGGAGCCAGGCTGCTGGGCTGCTGGACCGCAACTAGGTGGGCCTGCCTAGTGGCTGGGGCAGGGCCCAAGAGGCTAGTCGACCAAGGCTGCTGGAACTGGGCCCCTGCAGTTGGGTATGGGCTTGCAGGCGAGGCCCAGTTCTGCTGGTTGGGCCATGTTTGTTCTGTCCCGACCTGAAATATGCACGATTTGGACCTGGCTGGCCCATCCCGACCCATCGTTGCGTTGGCCCTTGCCGCGACCCTTGCTTTTGTTATTGTTGCCGCGGACTCTGCCGCCACGCCCTCCGCCACTGGGCTGCTGCTGCTGTTGCGGTGGTGGCATTTTTGTGTTGGTCGCCGGTGTTGCCATCCCGTCAACGGCTAAGACCTTTTGATTATGTTCCTCTTGTTTAGCACGATGGGTTTCTTCCAACAATAATTGTGACCGTGCCTTGGTGAAACTTGGTAGTGGGTCAGCCTGTTGAATCATCGTTGCAAGTGTATCGTATTCACCTTTCGGTAAACCCGCAACCAATTGAAGTACCATTTTGGTTTCAGAAACAGAATTCCCGACGTTGGATAGTTAGTCGGCTATGAGTTTCAGTTGTTTGCAATATTCGGACATGTTGTTAAAATTCTCGAGACGCATATTGTTGAATTGCTCCTCCAAATACACGGCCCGAGTATTTTTATTGTCCTGAAAGATTTCTTCCAACCGCACCCAAAGGTCACGTGCCGTAGCACCTGTTTTCATGATGGTACACAACAAGTCTTTTGAGATGGTGCCGTATATCCACTGTTTGACGATGGCGTCAAGGCGACGCCATGTCGATTCGGCAATGTCGGTGGGACGAGGAACAGAGTCATCAATATGGCCGAGCACGTTGTACGCACATGCATGAATATAAAACAATTCAGTCCACATGGAATATTGCCAGTCTTCTTGGTCAAGAATTATAGGGATAGAGTTCTTGATGTTTGTAACGGCGAAGGCCGGGTGAAAAGAAGACGATGATCGTTGAGATGAGTTGTCAAAAGTGTAAGTGGAGGAACCGGAATTTGTGGGGGAAGACATGGTGGCTGCCTTTGTTGCCGCCCGGCGAGGGAAGGGAAGGGTGGTGTCGGCCGAAAAAGAAAGAAAGGAGAAGAGTAGGGTTTAGGTTTTAGGCTCTTGATACCATGTAAGATAGAATAATTTCCCTTAGGAATTCCTTTCATTATTCACAATATATATAGTTGTACAAAGGTTGATTCCTAATACAATACGAATCCTAACTTACCTTAAATGGTTGATTCCTAATACAATTAGAATCATAAGTTACCTTAAATATACATCTATCATAATTACAAAATATACGGTGAATATTCGCTAATATTAAGAAAAATAAAGAGCACCCAGAGCACGACCTAGTCGTCAATGAATTAAGTTGAAAACTATAAGGTCTCAAGTTTAAATCACAATGTCCGAGATTTGGACAGAATTATTTGCTACCTATGCTAGTCAAAGATAGCAGACACCTCGTAAAACTAGTGAAGGTATACACAAGTTGGTCCTGCCATAATTGTTTACAATAAAAGAAAGGAAGGAAAAACAAAGAAGATATAAACCTGAGGAAACCAGTTCTGGTGGCTGAATAAAGGGAAATATCATCAATGGGAGTGGTAGACATCCACATGGCGGAATTGTAACGACGAATTTCATAGTCTTTCCCAGATTCAATCAACTCATATTTTGGACACTCAATTCGTTCACAAGATGGAGGATAGAAATCCAACTTCACTTGATTTGTTGAATACCCATTGCATAATTTGGAAACAAGGATCACAGAGAGACACACCCTCATTAACAAATTCATACTAACACCCACCATCTTTAATACAATCTTACAAAATATATGATGAATATTCTAACAACCGTTTTAATTTTACAGAAATGGTAGAATGAAGTATGCAAAGGAGTGAGGAGTAAAGGTGTGTCCACTGATTTATTGGAGAATTTTGGAAGTACTAAATAGTAAAAAATCAATCCAGCGTTAGGACGCCAGAGGCCTTGGTTATGCCACGTCTTAAATATTTAGACCAAAAAACTAGTAACACTATCTTAATACTCCACGGCATTAATAGTGCACCACATCTTGGTTAACTACTGGTGAAAAGAAATAATTATATCCGTGAAAATATTTGCCGAATACCTAAAAATTTTAATCTTTTTAGTAAGTAATTGTGCTAATTTTTTTATTTATGAATTTTTGAGATATAATTATTAGTCCTTTTTGTAATCAAAGGCCTACAAAAAAATTTCCACAAAAATTATTTATCTTCTTCTTTAAATTTCAAAAATATAAATACGTAAGGAATTATTTATATTTTAGTTTGTTTTTCATAGTTATATTTAGTTATAGATAGGGGCTTAAGTATAAATTTTTTATAAAATTAAACAAGAGCTTGATTTTATCAGAACATGGATATAGAGGAAAATGATGAAATATAGCAGGTACTTGTGATGGATTTTGTGACCAGATTGTACTCCTGGTGCAGCCAAGTTTGGTTGTGCTGAGCTTCTAGGACACATATATATATATATATATGGTTGATTATCTATTCAAATACTTGCTGATTCCTTCTCTATCCTTTCTTTAAATCATCTTTTCTCTCCTGCTTTATTAAATTTTGTGCCTTTTGATTCTTTTACTTAATTGGTTATTAGTAGTACCATGTTATTCCAATTGCTAAACTGTCAAATAATCTTCTTGTTCTGTTGAGCCCCACATTGATGGGAATGGAAATCTATGTTGCTCGGACTCTTTGAAAATGTCCATGGGTGTGTGTAGGATCCTCCCGAAGTAGTTTATTTTTGGAGGATTCGTGTCGGATGCGACAGTATTTTTGGAGAGTCCGATCGACATAGATGGGAAGTATGTGCTTCTTTATATGGTCTTAGACAATCGAGTTAGTTTTTGGGTTAACTTAGGCTCAAGATCCTTAAAAGCACATCCTCCATCGATCAGTACCAAGATCCAACACATATAGTAACTTCTCTGGCGACTGGTCTCTAATTTATTTACTGATGTTTAAGATCCGAGAAATCAAATGAATGCAAGGAATAAAGTACAAGATCTATCGAAAAGAGAAGTCTATAACATAAGATAAGTGAGGAAATTTAGCAGCAGAAAGCATATATGCCTAGTATTCTTCAGCTTAGAGGAATGTAAGACCTATTTAAGTACTACAAAAACTTGTTCAAACATCTCTAATTAATCAGAAAGAACCACTCAAGTTGCGAGTCAAAGAACTTGTAATCTCTCAACACTCTTCACTAGCATTTAAGTAAACGGATGTAAGGTACCAGTGGACTCACTACACCTTTGTGACAAAGGATACCAACTGAGCATGAATATATACATAGAACTCGAACCAGAGGCAATACAAATCAGTCAATATCTAGTAGCTCCAGATTTTATTGATAGCCGAGATTATAAGTTCTATTAACAAGTCTATCCCCCACCAGTCACAAGCAGATTCAACTCCTTCAATCATAAAAATCCATACAAAATTTTCTTGGCCCTTCAACCAAATCCCTAGAAGAGTCTTATAATGGAAATCCCACAGACGAAACCCATAGCACAGACAAAACGCTATAAGAAACACCCAAATTTCTCCTTCTTGACCTCCTAGCCCAATCTTTAAACCCAATACTCTTACTTCTAGCCCTCACACAACAATAATCAGTACTCTAAACAACCCAATTGCAGAACCTTCAATAAGAAAGAACCGAAAGAAACAACAGATTTCTGGGTTCACTCGGAAAAAAGAAAAAAGGACAAACGAATCAGATAAAAGAGAAAGAAAGGATTTTTGGGGATATTACAGATCTTACTCTTGATTAGCCGGATAGTCCCGGCGGTAGATGAAGCTTGTGTATAACTGCTTAGAAGGAGATAAACTTAGTCGCAGCCTTCTGAGTTCTCAGAGAGACAAATTTTAGTTGATTAGGTTCGTACTATCATATTTGTCCAAGTGTAGTGCTTTAGGGATTTTACAGTGGGAGGGAAATTTTGGAGCCTTTTTTTTAGTTTTATTTCAGGTTTAGTGCCTCTGCTCCTGCTGAATATTTCATTAGGGACCTGATTTTAACCTCTTTACGGACCAGAACAAGTCACTTCTTCGTCTATTTAGAATATAAAAATGCGTACCAGGGACCAGCAAATAATCTCATCCCTATAAATACACTTTTAAGGACCAAATTTGAAACTTGTCGCTAAATCCTGGTCCTTGAAAAGCCTTTTTCTTGTAGCGGTAGAAACAAAAAAAAAAGGGGAAGAGGAAGGGAGAATTTACATACAGTATAAAGTATGAGGTACGTGAACCCATTGTATTTCCGTAAAACTAGATAATTTAAGTACATATTCTCTAGAATTGATATGATATCAATTGTTGGCACCTATGTTCGAGAAAGGCTGAATAGTGCACTTGATTAAATACTATGAATCTGAACTTTTTGAAATTGGAACCAGAACTTGAATAGGAAAACAAGTGGACACACCTGCAAGAAAACCCATCTCGAAACCAGCGAGTTGCCTAAAATCTCTCTTGTTGTCTTGTTTGCTTTCGGATAAGAAAGATTAGTCACTTTAACCTACCTTCCTAGCGTGTCGAGAGCGAGGATCCATTTTTTGCATCTCGAATGGTTTAGTAACCCGCTCTTGTAGCTCTTGTTCCTATCTTATGAAGGTAGGATTCCTCTTGTTCTTCTCTTGAGCTTGTAAATGAGCTTATTTATCTAGAGAATCATTTCTAAAAAGCAGTCGTTTTCTAGATTTGCCTATGAGAGGAAGCATTGAGGCGCCATACGAGTAGTTTTCTTTGACAGGCTGACTAATCGTCATTGTCACCCCACCTTTTGAACATTGGCAACGTCATGGACCCCCCTCTGTAAGTGAGATTATAATATTATTCATAATTATTCATTTTTGACAGAAGCGTTTTATTGATTAGGCGTGGGCACGCTCTGTCAGACAGCCTTTTATCAATAATTATATATATATGAAATATCACAAATTTTATATATATTAGTAGATAAAATACCTTTGATAGAATGTTACTCACTTGAAAGATTGTGTCTTTGTGAATAAATACATTTGAATGGTTGTGTCTTTATGAATAAACATCATTCAAATATTGTGTCTTTATGGATGAACACTATGCAAAGGTCGTGACCTTATGAAATGATACCTCTTTGAGAAGGGTTGTGTCCATTATGAAAAGAGACTTAAAAGTCTATAAATTATCCAGATTTTACTACATATTGGAATATAGATCAATATAGATTTATAATTAGTTCTAGAAACACCATCTTATTTGCTTGAGATAGTGTTTAGGATTTGTTGTATCTTGGGGTAATATGCCATAAACTCTTAGCAAACCTTGTGTTGGTGAGGGCAAATAAAACCTTAAAGGAAGTGTTTCTACACGCCTCAAATCATGTTTTGTCATTTCTCTTCATTTGCCTCCTTATTCTTCTTTTACACCAACAATCTTTAAGGTTTTATTTTTGCAATGGAGGCTTCTAAAGATATGACTTCGTTCCTCAATTCAAATGTTCAACTTGATCGCTTTGACGACACCAACTTCACTCGCTGGAAAGGAAAATTATTCTTTCTTCTCACTGTGCTCAAGATTGCTTATATGCTCGATCCAAAGTTGCCACCACTTCCAGATCCAAAGGAATATGACACAGAAGTGATCAAGGCAGGCCGCTAGGAAAAATCGTGAAGATGATGAAGTGATGTGTAGAGGTCACATTCTCAATACTCTTTCCGATAGGCACTATGATCTCTACAACTTGATGGAATCTCCGGTTGAAATTTGGAATGCTCTTGAGTATAAATATAAGACGGAAAAAGAAGGTACAGATAAATTTCTTGTATCTAAATATCTTAAATTTATCACGATTGACACAAAGTCCGTTCTTGATCAAATACATGAATTGCAAGTCATTGTTACTAAGCTTCGAGAATTGAAAGTTGAAATTTCTGAACTATTTCTAGTGGGGACAATTATTGCTAAATTGCCTCAAAGTTGAAATGGTTATAGAAATAAACTTATTCATAAAAGAGAGGACATACCTTTGGAAGAATTAGAAAAGCATTTGAGAATCGAAGAAGAGACTAGATCTTGTGATTCTAAGAACAAATATGATTCTTCCAAAGTTAATGTCGCTGAAGCTAGTAAGTTGTCAAAGAATTTTAAAGTCAAGAACAATCAGAAATTCAAGAAGTCCAGTAATGGCCCACAAAAGTTCTCCGAAAATTATTTTAATTGTGGAAAAAAGGGCTATCGCAAAAGTGACTGCAAATTCAAGAAGAAGGAAGAAGGAAATTCCAACAAGGCCAATATTATTGAAGAAAAAAATGAAGAAATTTGTGCTATGGTCTCCGAAATGCAAATTGGCATGATTACCCAAAACAATATGGCTGAAACAAAGTCTTCGGATTGGTGGCTCGACTCGGGCGCAACCATTCATGTTTATAATGACAAGAATCTATTTAAGTCTTACAAAATGGAGAAGGAAGGACAAAAAGTTCTTATGGGGAACAATGATTCAGCCGTGTTTTCCGGTTAAGGTATGGTGGAAATTAACTTCACTTCCGGAAAGAAGGTCACATTGAACATTTTGCTATGGTAAATATAAACATGGTACACTTGCTAATATTTATAATTGTCTAGACATAATTTTACTATGGAAAAAGAAAAATTGAGGATCTTAACTAGTCATACTTAATTTGTTTGAAAGAATAAACCGTGAAAACAGCCTCTTGTAAAAATACAAGGTAAGGCTGCGTACAATAGACTCTTGTGGTCCGACCCTTTCAAAAACCCCGCGCATAGCGAAAGCTTAGTGCACATGACTGCCCTTTTAATAAGCTAAAGAATGAGAAGATGTATTTAACCAAACGCAAAAGGTCACATCAATTAATAACCACTTAGAGAAGTGTACCCAATTTCAAAAAGATAAAAAAAATAGACGTAAGATTTGAACTTCTAACCTCAATTAGAGTTGCATCTGTTAAATAAGGCAATGCCTTATGGCTCTCGGATTTGGCCATATTTGTCTCTCGGATTTGCTGGCCAGATTTGGCTCTAATTCTTTTGGTAATTGTTAATATTAGACACGGTAAGAATCTTGTATATTAGGAAAATATATGTGTAATTTATTGTAATATATAGGTTACCATAATTAGGAATATACACTACCATAATTGTAGAGTTACCATAATTGTAGAAGAAGGCTTTGTAACTTGTATATATATCTATTCAATCAATGAAAATAATCAAGGGGACCCTATCACGCTCAAGTGCCAAGGCAGAATATCGAGGGGTGGCGAATGTGGTCTCCGAATCATGTTGGCTACGTAATTTGCTTTTGGAGCTTCATTGTCCTATTCAGAAGGCAACCTTGGTATATTGCGATAACATTAGTGCCATCTACCTTTCAGGTAACCCAGTTCAACACCAACGTACTAAGCATATCGAAATGGACATTCACTTTGTCCGCGAAAAGGTTGCAAAGGGTCAAGTTCGCGTATGCCATGTCCCGTCGCGTTATCAAATTGCAGACATCTTTACAAAATGGTCTACCAGCGGTTCTCTTTGAAGATTTTAGGGACAGTCTCAGCGTTCGAAGACCGCCCGCTATGACTGCGGGGGTGTGTTAAATAAGGCAATGCCTTATGGCTCTCGGATTTGGCCATATTTGTCTCTCGGATTCTTTGGCCGATTTGGCTCTAATTCTTTTGGTAATTGTTAATATTAGACAAAGTAAGAATCTTGTATATTAGGAAAATATATGTGTAATATATTGTAATATATAGGTTACCATAATTAGGAATATACACTACCATAATTGTAGAGTTACCATAATTGTAGAGTTAGAATTATGGTAGAAGAAGGCTTTGTAACTTGTATATATATCTATTCAATCAATGAAAATAATCAAGGGGATTATTTCTTTCAGCATCTAATAACCATCGCATTATATATGATACTTTGAATTTGCGCGCACACATATATATTTAAGTGTTTTTGATTATTTTTTAATAATATTACTAAATATATAATTCAAGAAAAAGAGCATAAATGAGTTCACGTCAACCCTAGATACAAAACCAACTAATGATGGAAATCAACTTCATAAAATCAACTATGTCTGTATATTTATGTATCCAAAATTCATTGCTAAATTTTCTCATTATATCCTATCCACTATTGCTCATATTCAGAGAGTGAAGGGAAAGAGAGAAAAGAAAAACAACAAGTGCTATAAAATGGTAAAAAAAAACTACTCGAAAGCAAATAAAGAAATTTAAAAAGGCAAAAATGGTCTTGATTTACGTGTACTCCCTCAATTCAATATTGATATGAATATTTTATCACAATACCTATATTAATTAAATATGAATATTTAGTCCCTATCATTAACATTTCAAGATATTTTGGTAAATGCATTTGGAAAAAATATATATATAAAAGGTAAAACATGATAAAAAGATTGTATTTCTCTTGATATGGCGCTAAAAATGATAAGTAAAAATAAAAATATAATTTTAGTATAGTGAACAAGTAAAATTAAACAGAATAAGTAGATCCATAAACACGTTACACGAATCATCAAATTCCTTCACCTGCATTCTCTATTTATCTTTCCAATTCTATTTGGATTTAATGCAACATCGTTCTCAGCCGCAGCGAGGAAGTCCCGGCTGTTAAGAGTCTCACATTAGATATGAAATGGAAACATGAACTCCTTATATGGACTTGGAGATTCTCACCTTACAATCTAGCTTTTGGGGTTGAGTTAGGCTCAAGATCCATTCTTTACATGATATCAGATCCAGACCCATTCCAATTCTTTGTTGGTATTGGGCCTCCAAATTATATTATCTACGCTCCAGTTAACAAGGTCTGGGCGTGCGAGTGAGTGTTAAGAGTCTCACATCAGATATGAAATGAGAACATGAACTCCTTATATGAATTTAGACAATTATCACCCTACAAGCTAGCTTTTGAGATTGAGGTAGCCCAATATTGATTCTTTATACCTGCAACAATGTTTATTCAGTCTCATAAATTATGTCCCCTCCCTAGCTCCATTTTCATTTTCACAAATCATTATAACTAACTTTTCTTTTGTACAAAAACACACGTGTTAAAAGTCCAGCTACCGTTGCTACATGGACACGTCGACACGTGTATATGTGGTCGGAGACCAACACAAAAAACTTTATTCCATATGTGGTGGCTCCTTATTATTCGTAGACAACTCTCTCGTTTTCATGCACACTGTAACACAGGAGACATGTTGGCTGTAGGCACCAACGTGGAACATCGTTCTTCT
Source organism: Anisodus acutangulus (assembly GCA_029783415.1). Classification (NCBI taxonomy): domain Eukaryota; kingdom Viridiplantae; phylum Streptophyta; class Magnoliopsida; order Solanales; family Solanaceae; genus Anisodus; species Anisodus acutangulus. The sequence goes on from CM056508.1 coordinate 8,559,967, forward strand.
CAAATCTTTAAATCCAAAACAGTCTTCCATTCCATTTTGGAGTACTGTATAAGAATAGAGCAGAAGAGGAATTTATGGTGAAAGGGAAATGTCTCTTTTGTAAAAAGTTGAGTGGAGACACGCCCTTAGAAACGAAAGTTAATTTCTGAAAATGATAGAATAGAAATTCGGTCCCATTTTTCTGAAATTTTGGTACATTGATAATGGGGTTCGTCTAGGTGCATTTCGAAGTTCCCATATTTTAGGGGAAGTATCACTACAGAAAAATAGTCAATTTGCGGAGGTCAAAAGTGAAATTAGTAAAAGTTAAGCACCTCCACTAATTACACTTTCAACCTCCATAAATTACATGTTTTTTTAGTGTATATGCTCCATTAGTCCATTATTAGCTTGGAATGTGGAGCCGGATCCAAAATATAAAATGGGAGAGCACATACAGTATATTTCCTGTCTTAAATTCAATTATACCTAGTAAAACGATGGATTTCGAGTCTAACTTAAAGCTAAAATCTAGTTTAATATATGAAAATCATTCAAAATCATATAAAAAGACCAAACACCTTTTAATCCACCGATATGAGACTCAACATCCCCGCATGCCTAAGACTGTTAATCTGAAGCATGAATAATATATAAGATACAGGCTCAACATTAAATACCTGAATCATGCATTGTGATGTGAATGACTTTAATTTCAGGTCCGGGATTCCAGGTTTTTTTAGACATTTAATTTCAAAAAAGTTGTGAATATAAACACTAAAATAATTAAACAAGATAGTGTAATAAAAACATCACAATACTGTTTTTGTGCTTCTTATATTATTTAATAGAAATAATGATTTTTTTTGTAATACAATTTCAAAATTGCAACTTTGTGGTGTTGTTCAAAAGTTGCAAATCACATAGTAAAATTATAATTAAAATAATTACATAGTTAAAAATACATTTTCTAATTTCTTCACAACGTCTTGTGGTTCTTCGGTTGGAATTGGAAGTTGTTGGTCAAATTGGTCGACGTCGCATCCAGTTCCCTCAGACAAGATTCCGTTGTAGTTTTCATCGTCTTCTTCGTTAATCTCTGGTTGATCGCACATTCTACGTTCCGCTCATATCCGATCTCTGAATAGAAATGTAATCTCCAAACAATCTCCCGCTAATGAGTGTATGTGCTCTCCTATTTGAAATCTTCCAGCAGAAAAAATACTTTCAGACGATGTTGATGATGCTTGAATGTTCAGCACATCTCTGGCCATCTTTGCTAGTATCGGAAATGTCTTCTCATTTTTCCTCCAGTATTTAAGCAGGTCTTCACGTCCTTCTTCATTGAGAATTGCTTGGTACGATATAACACCCTGCAAAACAAAAACATCAAACTCACTAACTTGATTAGCAGTGGAACCACTAAACATTCTATTTCTAAGGCTTTCAATACTAGCTGCAGAAACATCATGTCTTTTATAAGGTTGTATGAAGAAGAAGAAAAAGATGGTATATAAGCCGGTTGGTTGCTAGCACTTTCTTGTTGGTAATGCATATATTTTTTTTTGCATTCATCGTGTATGCTAGAAAAAACTTCTTCTTTAGTTGGTTCCTTAGGTAGTTGTTCATTTGGATTTTTTGGAGTTGAGGTGGAAGTAATGCTATACAATCATAAATCGTTTCAATAAGTACTTTACAGCCGTCTATTTTAATAGTCGTATTTAATACATCACAAATAATATAAATAGTGGGAATAGAAAAAAATATTTTTAAAATTTGATAAATATTTTTTTAATAGGTGCCTTATAAGATGGGGTTTTCATATATTCACTAAGTAACAAAAATATTAGAGCTATATAAAATAACATAGTTGAAATAGTAGGATAATATATACCAAAAATTATTTAGTTGCTTGAAAAAATTTCTCTAAAAAATCCAATAAGTTCTGAATTTTTTCCCATCATTATCTACAAGCATATCAGTTGGATTTCGATTATGGGCATTAAAAAATAAAGTTATAGGTCTTCTATAATCGTAAGCAACAAATAGTTGTTCATATAAAGAATTCGACCTAGTTGCTACTTCTTCAGGAATTTTTCTAAAAGGTAAGCCACAATCATGACAAGTTTTTTATATTTTTTTTCTTCTAAAAATAAAGTCTATAGTAAATTGTACTTTATTAAGAATGTCTTCAAAAAGTTGATAAACCATCCTTTACAACTAAGTTATAAATATGACACACACATTTTATATGAAAATGATTAGGAAAAGATGGAGTTAATAGATCTTTTAAAAGTCTCACAACATAATTATTAGAAGAAGCATTATCTAACGTAACAGTCATAATTTTGTCAGTTATACCATAATAATCACAAACTTCATAAATATTTTGTGCAATAAAAGTTTCAGTGTGCCTATCATCAATATATCTATATGCTAAAAAATATTTTTGCATAGACCAATTATGATCTATCCAATGACATGTTACAATTAAATAATCATTGCCGTTAGTACTACGGCCTATATCAGAAGTGATAGATACATTGCCAGGAAAATGATATAATGCATAACGTAAATATTGTTGATATTCATGCGTAAATTTAAAAACGTCTCTCCTAACAGTTGATCTAGAAAAATAATTAAAATCAGGATTATACATATCTCTTACGTAATGAATAAAACAAGGAGAGGGAGGAAATGCAAAAGGGAAACCCTCCACCGCAACTAATTTTGCTATTGATTCCCTATCTCGTGTTTATCATATTTAGGACCTACAATTCCCGCCGTCGTTGGGTTAATTTGATCCTGTACTTGATCCGGGACACTATGTGAACCTTATCCCGACTCAGAGCGCATTGGCGCACCCGACTTTGTAGCCTCGTATTCATCCTACTTAGCTTTGTGAAAGTCTTGTACATGTCTTAATAAACCTTCCATCCCACCTTGACCTTTTTCGATTTTAAATTGATAAACACTTTTACAAATTTTACATCTAACTACTTGATTATCTTTGTCCCTATAAAAAAATAACCATGAAGTTGATTTTAATGTCAGTTGTGTGGGGCCTCGTCTTATACTAGCGGGAATAGGAGGCATTGCAGTTGCAGTTTCTGGCTTAGACTCAGTCTACGCCTGAGGTTGAGGTGCACTAGTAGCTGTGTCGCCTAGATTATCGTCTAAATTAAAGTCTGGTTCAGTTGCAGAATATATCTCATCATCTAATGGTATATCATTAAAAAAAATCAATTTCATCTATATGAGTGTAATCAATCAAATCATCCTGACTAGGAATAGGATGACTAGAAGAAGTACCCTTGCCCTTGTTACCCCTACTAGAAGAAGCACCCTTACCCTTACCTGAAAGAAATAATCCCCTTGATTATTTTCATTACTTGAAAGGCTATATATACAAGTTACAAAATAGGAGAATCCTATTCCTATTCTATTCCTAAAACCTTATTCTATACATTTATGGTAATACACTAATTATGGTAATACACTACTAATTATATTACAACATTACCTACTAGGATACTAAATATTTACCATAAATTATATTACCTAAAATAGCTAAAACCGAGAGCCTTTTATGGGAGCAAATCCGAGACAACATACACATGTATATTGTGTGTATATTGTATATTTAACACACCCCGCAATCATAGCGGGCGGTCTTCGAACGCTGAGACTGTCCCTAAAATCTTCAAAAAGGACCGAGGGAAGACCCTTTGTAAAGATGTCTGCAATCTGATATCTCGACGGGACGTGACAGACGTGTACATGACCCCGAGCAACCTTTTCACGGACAAAGTGAATGTCCATCTCGATATGTTTAGTGCGTTGGTGTTGAACCAGATTACCAGAAAGGTAAATGGCACTAATATTATCGCAATAAACTAAGGTTGCCTTTTGAATTGGACAATGAAGCTCTAAAAGAAAATTATGTAACCAACATGATTCTGAGACCACATTCGCTACCCCTCGATATTCAGCCTCGACACTTGAGCGGGATAGAGTCGCCTGACGCTTCGCAGACCAGGAGACCAAGTTGTTGCCAAGGAACATACAGTAGCCAGACGTAGACCGTCTGGTGTCTGGACACCCACCCCAATCAGCATCTGTGTATGAGACAAGTGTGGATGTCGATGAAGAATACAAATGCAAACCATAGTCCAGTGTACCCTGAATATACCGAATAATGCGTTTGAGTGCATTCATGTGCTTAATTCTGGGATCATGCATGAATAAACACACCTGCTGGACATCATACATTTTATCGTAGCACATAATTCCCGTAACACCCCATTGTCATACTCTTTTCCATTATCACATTGAATATTTTTTATTTCACGGTCGAATTGGGTTCTGATGAATGCTCTAACTTTTAGGAAGACGGAAAAAACTTGAGATTTTTTCGCGATTGGAAACTTCCATAGAAATTTAGAATAATCATCCAAAAAAAGAACATAATATCGATGACCCATGGAACTAGGGACAGGAGACGTCCATAAGTCGCTATGAATAATATCAAATGACATTAAAGTATGAGATTTTGAGTCTAAAAATGACAACTTAACAATTTTTCCTAAAGAACAAGATTGACAAATTGGAGTACGACTCGTACCCTTACATGAAATAAAACTATTTTTATCTAAAGCTGACAAAATAGAGGACCCCAGATGACCAAGACGAGCATGCCATAAGAAAGGAGAGATGGCTGCAAAAGCTGATGGCAAGGCTTGACTCGATGGATCGGGACTGGGTGTGATAGGATAAAGATCTCCCCTAGTATCACACCTCATGAGAGGACTCCCCGTCTTGAAATCCTTCACAGAGAAACCAAAAGGATCAAATTCAATAGAAACGGAATTGTCAGTAGTGAATTTACGGACATAGACTAAGTTTTTAATCAATTTGGGGGCGTGTAGGGTATTTTTTAAGATAAGAGGGGGATGAGGGGGAGATAATGGTTTATGATCATAACCCCGAATTGAACATAATTACCATTACCAATAATTATACCTCGAGGGTTGCTCAAATTGGAATAAGATGAGAGAGTACTTGAATCGGATATCATGTAGGTAGTGGCACCGGTGTCCATATACCAATTTAGATCCGGTTTAGTCAAACCCAATGTGTGCATCGCGGTCTCAATATCGGTCTAAGTAGGGCAGCATACCGAGGCCCAAGAATTCCAGACCTGGGCTGTAACTGCTGGAGCTGGGCGTACTGGGCTAGTGGGAAGTGGGCCGTTGGGGCTACTGGAAAAGCCCACTGGCCAGTCGCTGGAACATGCTATGGAGGTGGGCCGTAGGGCCACTGTCCACTGGTCCTGAGCCCAATGCTCCTGAGCTCTCACACTTTGTTTTTTGCAGATGATCTTACATTGATGGGCAAAACTAATGATAAGACTTGTAATACCATCCTCTCTTGTCTCGAATATTTTTGCTCTTTATCTGGTCAGTCCATTAACTATACTAAGTCTAGAATATTTTTCTCCAACAACTGTCCAAAGCCTTGTGGAAAAAAATATGCTGACAAGTTTCTTATGAAGATTAGTGATACTTTTGGGAAATATTTAGTTTTCCAATCTTGCATCATAAGCCTAAGAATTCTGATTACCTCTTCATTTTAGATAAAATGCATAATAGGTTGTCAAGTTGGAAAGCTGATTTTCTGAATATGGCTGGAAGGGTTACTCTAGCTAATTCTACCCTAAACACCATTCCATACCACAACATGCAATACACTCTCCTTCCAAATAAGATCCTTAAGGAGATTGATAAGATCCAAAGAACTTTCATATGGGGTAGTACAAATGAAAAAAAGAAGCTTCATCTGCTTAACTGGAAAACTCTCGGTAGGAATAAAACTGATGGCGGATTGGACATAAAACATGCTAAATCTAAAATCATTGCTTGCCTTATGAGACTAGCTTGGAGGTTATTGAATAACCCTAGTGCACCATGGACCAAATTGATCAGAACCTGCTACGGAACCAAAGCTAATAGTTTTGCCAACAATTCCTTTATTTGGAATAGTATTATTAAAGGGTGGGAGTAGTGTAACAAAGGTATTATCTGGCCCTTTATAGTAAATTTTGTAGATATAAATCGGGGTAAAGTGTATTCGAAAGGTTAAACAAAAGAAACGCTGAGTCGAGAGATGACTATCTGTCTTTAAGATAAAATTGCCCTGTATAAATGATTTTACGGTATTGGGCAATAGTCTCCCAAGATAAAAAAATAACTAATCAACTGTACAAAGAAAATACAATTGATTCTAGCGAAGAAAATGAATAAGAACAGATTGTTTGTTTGAGTTTCTGATCTCTGTATGTTATGAACAGAAGAGAAGATTTTAGGTTGTGTGTTCTGTTTTCCTGTTTTCTAGGTTTCGTTCTCTCTTTCTGTGCTTTGTAATTTGAATAGAAATGTTCAATTTATAAGAGTAGAAAGGGAGGCAAACAATTATGGGGAGGCAAACAGTCATAGGGAGGCAAATAGTCATGTCTGTTGGTGTCTTCAACATGAATGTTCAGTTGAACTGTCATGTCTGTTGATGTCTTCAACATGACTGTTCAGTTGAACAATCATGTCTGTTGGTGTCTTTTAGAACCGTTGTAACATTTTGAAAACTTTAGGGACCAAAATATAAAGAGTTAACATTTCAGGGACCAAAAAGAAAGTTTAAGAAGAAAGCAACAACTCAACAGCCCACGACCTAAACCCGAGCCCGGACCAGACGGGCGATGGCGGCGCGCGTATGGGGCTTAGCCCCGAACCCAAGCTCACCTAGGTCCTCTCCCTTCTAAACACATGGGTTACCCCTTGCGGTCCCAAACCCTTACTCAAACTTAGAGTTTATATATTGCATAAACTCTCATTCTTTAATAATGAGGGAGATTTGTCATTTTTGGCCAAAGACCCTCCATCTTTTCATGTCTCAAACACCTTACTTTGTGTACCAATATCTCTTTCATTTCTTAACAAAATTTGATGATACTTGGCACTAACATTAGCTACTTACTTGGCAGATTAGACATGTGCGAAGAAATGATGTTTTTGACATGCGGGGTCCACGTGTTTAAGTTATTAAAGACGGGATAAACTTAATCACACATTAGTAAATTTCTAACAATTTCCTCTTGAAAGAGAATTGGTGCACACAGGGTGCCAAAGTTCAGCAATCTTTAAGCGGAAACATATTGCATCAGAAAAGGTAGCTTTCGACTTTTAACCTTCCTTAGTCGATTACCATCGGATTAACTTACTGCGCGGTGAACGCGATGTCTTGAACCATCAGTGTTTAGTGTAAACCAAGACAATGATATCAACACAATAACTCTCTTTATTCATTTATTCTTATTATTTTGTCTGTTGTGGCCATTAACAACGCTTGGATTCTTAAGTGCGTACATTTGAAGTGGCCTGTCTTCGTACTTAAATAGGTGATCTCCTATAAGGTATATTGCTCTACCCCACTCGCATGTGTTAGAAATCATTAAAAGTTTCAAAAACTTATCCTTTATCCATTATGCAGGTAGCACTTAATGTCTATCGCGGGAACGACTTTGGAGTTATCTTTCTTTAAAGAATGATAATCCGAAGTGCTCTTACTTCAAGTGAAGCGCTAAACTGAACCTCTATAGCTTAGTTTTTCCATTGAACCAAATTTCTGGGATCTCCAGTCACTAAGGTTGGGTTACCACCATAAAGATTCTTATTGTTTGGGTTTTAAGCCTTTCCCCTAGATAGACGTGGGCAGGCCTTTAGTTAATGGATCCGCTAAGTTATCATTTGATTTGACGTAATCAATAGAAATGACACTAGTAGTGATCAACTGCCTAACGCTCTTATGCCTCCGACGAATATGTCTAGACTTGTCATTTTACATATTACTTCGTGCCCTTCCGAAAGCCGATTGGTTGTCATAGTGAATCATCACCGAATGCACGAGTTTATCCCAACAAGGGATATCCTCTAAGAAGTCATGAAGCCATTCTGCTTCTTCTCCTGCTTTTTCCAAAGTGATAAACTTTGATTCCATCGTGGATCGGGCGATGCATGTTTGCTTAGAGGACTTCCAAGACACAACCCCACCACCAATTGTAAAAACATACCCACTGGTGGATTTAGTGTTCTTTATGTCCGATATCCAGTTTGCATCACTGTATCCCTCCAGTACGGCTGGATATCTTGAATAGTGTAATTCGTAGGTCAACGAATATTTCAGACATCGTAGTATCCGATTTAATGCCTTCCAGTGATCATTTCCAGGATTACGAGTGAACCTAGCCAACTTATTGACTGGATAAGCGATGTCGGGTCGGGTGCAGTTTGTAATGTACATTAAACTTCCAATGACCTGTGCATATCGCTCCTGGGATACGGGTGCACCATGATTTTTATCAATTCTATGATTCATATCCATTGGTGACTTCATAGGGGGACTGTCAAATACATCAAATTTTCTCAAAACATATTCAATGTAATGAGATTGAGATAAGACCAGCCCGTCAAATGTCTTAGAAATCTTAATTCCTAAGATCACATCTACAATACCCATATCTTTCATGTCAAAACATTATTTCAACATATTCTTGGTTTCCAGGACCAAGTTAAGACTACTTCCGGTGATGAGCATGTCATCTACGTAAAGGCATATCATGACAAACGAGTCAGAGTTCACTTTGATATAGATACATTTATCACATTCATTTATGGAGAAACCTTTTGATAATAAAGTATTATCAATTTTTTCATGCCATTGTTTTGGGGCTTGTTTGAATCCGTACAGAGACTTAACAACTCAACATACTTTCTTTTCTTGTCCTGAAATCACATACCCCTCGAGTTGTTCCATGTATATTTCCTCGTCCAACTTTTCATGTAGGAAGGCTGTCTTAACATCCATTTGATGTATCTCAAGGTCACGCAAAGCTGCAATGGCTATGAATACCCTTATGTATGTTAATCTAGACACATAGGAGTATGTGTCAAAGTAATCGAGACCTTTCTTTTGAGTGTAGCCTTTGACTAGGCCTTATATTTGTCAATAGTTCCATCTGCTTTGTACTTTATTTTGAGTATCCATTTAGAACCCAAAGGTTTGCTTCCCAAAGGAAGATTAACCATTTCCCAAGTACGGTTCTGCATGATGGAATCTACTTCGCTTTCTATAGCTTCTTTTCAAAGCGGTGCTTCTGGAGTTGACAATGCTTCTTTAATTGTCCTTGGTTCATTTTTAACCATATATGTTAGAAAGTCTGGACCAAAGGTTTTGTCCTTTTTGACCCTTTTTCTCCGTCTTGGTTCAACCTCTGGAACCCCCAAGTTCTATAGGTCTGGAACATTAAGTTCCGGATAATCAGAAACTCCCGAATCTTGCTCGTTTTGAGCATTGTGTTCATAACTTCGTTTGCGCGAAATTATTTCTTTTTCCTTTCTAGGAAAGATATGTTCAAAAAATTCAGCATTCCTTGATTCCATGGTCGTACCTTCGCGAATATCAGGTATCACTGACTTATACACTAAGAAGCGATGATCACTACTGTTATTTGCATATCCAATGAATATGCAATCTACAGTCTTAGGTCCAATTTTGACTTATTTTGGTTTAGGTACTTCGACCTTTGCCAAACAACCCCACACTTTCAAATATTTGTAAGTGAGTTTCTTTTCTTTACATGATTCATATGGAGTTTTATCCTTACCCTTATGAGGAACTCTATTGAGAATTGTATTAGCGGTAAGAATCGCTTCACCCCACATGTTTTGGGCTAAACTGAAAATGATAAGTAAAACATTCATCATTTTCTTTAACGTATAATTTTTGCGTTCGGCAACACCGTTAGACTGAGGCGAGTAAGGAGCGGTCGTTTGATGAACAATGCCGAATTGAGCACAATATTCTTCAAATGGTGATACGTATTCTCCCCCTCTATCACTACGAATTGCCTTAATCCGTAGGTTTAGTTGATTTTCAACTTCTGCTTTGTAACGTTTAAATGCTTCATTTTTACTTTTCAACAAGTAAACATAACAATACATTGTACTATCATATATGAAAGTCACAAAGTACTTGTTCCCCCCTCTAGTTTGCACAAACTTTAAATCACATATGTCCGTGTGAATAAGTTCTAGAGGAGCGATGTTTCATTCGACTGAATGGAAAGATGACTTGGTTAATTTTGCCTCTACGCACACCTCACATTTATGTTGAGGGTTTATGTCGAATGAAGGCAACAATTCCAACTTTACTAACTTTTGAATGGGTTTGTAGTTGACGTGTCCTAATCTAAGATGTCATAGATTAGAAGACTCAACGAAGTAGGTAGAAGGCTTTGTTTCATTAGATGAACGGATTACAGACATGTCATTCATTTTTAAGAGGCCGTCACACGCTAAGCCTCTTCCTACAAATATACCATTTTTAGTTATTACAAACTTGTTGGACTCAAAAACTAGTCTGAAACCAGCCTTGACCAACAATGGCCCTGAAACTAAGTTTTTGCGGATGTCAGGGACGTGCATCACTTCCTTTAGAGTAATCTCTTTTCCTGAAGTTATTTTGAGGACAACATTTCCAATCCCTTGCACTTTAGAGGTAGCGTCGTTGCCCATGAACAACTTCTTGCCCGTGACTGGGGCGTATGAGGAGAATGCATTTTCGTTAGAGCAGTTGTGATGTGTTACACCCGTGTCTATCCACCATTGACTTGGATTCTCTACTAGACTAGCCTCTAGTACCACTGCCGAGAAATCCACAGTCTTGTCGTCAAGATCTGGAGGATTACCTTCGTCTTGTACAACGTTAGCATCTGCCTTGCGTTTGTTCTTGGCCTTCAGGTCATTTGTGACCTGGATATCTTGGCCCACTTCAGTCGTTATGTTAGACTAAGTTTCCATTGCATCCCCACCAGAAGAAGGATCTTCTGTCTGAGATCGTGACAGGCTCAACGCAGTAAGATAGAACAACATATTTAGTCTGTTCTCTTGTTGTAATTGTTATCCATAACCTTACCTTAGCGTTTGCTTTGGAAACTGTCAGGAGCATGGACAATAACATTTCTTTGAGCAGCGCCAGAGACAATAATATTTCATTGAGTAGTGGCAGAGACAACAACATTTCGTTGAGTAGTGGCAGAGACAACAACATTTCCTTGAACAACAACAATGCCTTGAACAACATCAACATAACTAGAAATATAACTATTGACAGAAGTAGAACCAGAACCACCAACGTAATTGTTAACCGGACTGTCAACAGAACAGTTGACAGAAACAGAGCCAAACCCAGAGTTAGAACCACAACCGAAATCACAACTGTTGACAAACATCTTTTGAACACATAGAAAATAACAGATTTTGTCTTAAACTTGTAAATTTTGTATTAAAATTGTAGATAGAAATTGGGGTAAAGTGTATTCGAAAGGTTAAACAAAAGAAACGCTGAGTCAATAAATGTCTCAATGTCTTTAAGATAAAATTGCCCCGTATAAATGCTTTTACGGTATTGGGCAATAGTCTCCCAAGATAAAACAACAACTAATCAACTGTACAAAGCAAATACAATTGATTTTAGCGAAGAAAATGAATAAGAACAGATTGCTTGTTTGTGTTTCTGATTCTCTGTATGTTATGAACAGAAGAGAAGATTTTGGGTTGTGTGTTTTGTTTTCATGTTCTTCTATGTTTCGTTCTCTCTTCCTGTGCTTTGTAATTTGAACAGAAATGTTCAATTTATAAGAGCAGAAAGGGAGGCAAACAATCATAGGGAGGCAAACAGTCATGTCTGTTGGTGTCTTCAACATGACTGTTCAGTTGAACTGTTATGCTTGTTGACTTCAACAACAGTCATGTATGTGGGTGTCTTTTAGAACCGTTGTAACGTTCCAAAAATTTTAGAGATCAAAATATAAATAGTTAACATTTTAGGGACCAAAAAGAAAGTTCTGGAAGAAAGCAACATCCCAACATCCCGTGACTCGAACCCGACGGGACCGACGGGGCACGCGCGTGTAAGGTTTAGCCATGAACCCAAGCTCACCTAAGTCCTCTCCCTTATAAACATTGGATACCCTTGGGGTCCCAAACCCTTACTCAAACTTAGAGTTTATATATTTGCATAAACACTTCTTCTTTTACTAATGACGGAGATTTGTCATTTTTGGCCAAAGACCCTCCATCTTTTCATGTCTCAAACACCTTACTTTGTGTACCAATATCTCTTTCATTTCTTAACGAAATTTGACGATACTTGGCACTAACATTATCTACTCACTTAATAGATTAGACACGTGTGAAGAAACGATGTTTCCAACATGCGGAGCCCACATATTTAAGTCATTAAAGACGGGATAAACTCAATCTCACGTTAGTAAATTTTCAACAAATTTCAATTCTAGCATTTGGTTCAACAGATGGATTCCTAATATGCCTAGTCTCAGATAAAACATTTCAGGTCCTTTATCCAAAAAAGACTATTCTATCACCTACAAGGACATCTTCAATAATAATAATTGGAATCTCAACTGTTTATCTTTTGATCTGCCATAACAGATTATTGATAAAATTAAATATGTCTACATTTCAAGAAAGGATTGTCAAATGCATAAGCCTATCTGGTCCCTTACCAGCAATGGTATATTCTGCATCAAATCATGTTATGGTATTATTGAGAACAAACCAGCCACCACTAAATTTTTTTTCTGGATCTGAGACCTTCACTGCCCCCAACAAAATAAAGTTCTTTCTATGAAAATGTTATCATGATAGGACCCCTAATAGATCTTATTTGCATCACATAGGTATTAATATTGATGATCTTTGTCCTATGTGTAAAAAGGAAAAGGAAACTAATGAACATATCTTTCTTGTTTTGTGATATTGCCAAATCCTTTTGGTCTGCTTTTTGTATTAATCTCAGTAACTTGAGTCCTGATGGTCATTGGCTTTGCTATATTAGATACTTAAACATTACTACCACAAGTAGTTCTCTAAAATGGATTGATGATTTTCCTTATGTGATCTGGAATCTTTGAATTAATAGAAACCATAATAATTAGAATAACACTAGCAATAATCTTTCCGTTTCTACTGTGACTAATGCTCTCTTGAATACAAGTACTTTACAGAGAAGGAAAAATTAAAAACTGCAAGGGTTGCTATTCATGTCTGTTGAGAAAAACCTCCTAAGGAAAGGTACAAACTTAATATTGATGCTAGCTTAAGTCAATCCAAACTACAAACTGGCAGAGGAAGTCTCATTCATAATTATTGTGTGTAATATCCTGTACTTTCGGGCGATAGTTTGAACATCTAGACGTATGCAAATAGACTCGAGCCTTAGAAGATTTATGTCATATTCACGTATGCAAATGAAGTGCTTAGTATATAAAAAGATACAGTCCCAAAATGATTTAGGACTTAACAAGTGTGACGGCGGTGATTAAAAATTAATTATGAGTGTAATTATTTAAACGAGGGATTGTAGTGGAGTAGGATAAATTTTAAGGGGACATACCCATGTGATTGAGGGATATGTGGCAGCAAAATGAAATGCATACAAATTTACCTAAGTGATGGCACATTTAGTAATTAATAAGAATAAGTTGTGGACCATAGAGCCCCACATGTAAGGATGAAAGATTCATTATGTGTCATATATAAACTTATTAGCAATTTACTTTAGGAAAAAGATGTTTGCTGCAAATACATATTTTTAGGAAGTAGTGTGTTCAACTCTTCGAACAACAACACCTCTTTAGCTTCTAAAAACAATGGCATGTTCTGCATTTTGGGGGGATAAAAAAATAATATTGTAATATTTCTCAAGGACAACTTACGAATTTTATTCTCCGCTTCGATCCCGTTGTTCTGTTTGTTGTGTTGTTCAATTTGGGCTGTCTTTGAAGTGAAGTAAGGCAGAAGAAGAATAGTTCTTGGTCTATAAGATTGAGGCATAGAGGAGATTGGTCACCACAGTGAGTGGGAAGTTGACGTTAAAGGTCTGTTAAGGCAAAATCTTCCTTCTTTTGGCATGTTATATGTAACGAAAAAGGTCTGTTAAGGCAAAATCTTCCTTCTTTTGGCATGTTATATGTAACGAAACATAAACGTAATATTGTCCCATAAATGATTCTACTCTTAGTAGTTAAGAATGTTCATGTTATTCATTCCTATTGTCAAAGCATGTCTAAATATGTTCCTAAATCCTTATTAAGGTATATTGAAAAGATGTTAGTATTCATGATGTTAATCGGAGGGTGAAACGACATTACATCACTCCGACGAACTTATAGTGTCTTATTATCATATCATTCATGCATTATATACATATATAAACCTTGACTTAAAAAGACGTTATATATGCTACTATATGGTATGCATTATATATATGTATGGGGTATGGAAAAAGAGAAGGCATTATATACGCACCACCACCTGCAACTGGTATATATATGAGGATGATTATGCTCACAGAGGCCGATATGATATGATGGGATGCCGACAAAGGTTTGATGGCGTTACATACGCATATGTATATGTATGACCGCATTGTGCATGATATTTAGGCATATTATGGCCCTCAGAGGCATTCTACACAGGTGTGACACTTAGGCATATTATGGCCCTCAGAGGCATTCGATACAAGTTGATTGTTTCTTGTCTCATGTTACTTTCACATCTCTATTATGCTATTCTTCATGCCTGATATGCTCGGTACATCATTCATACTGACGTCCCATTTTGTCGGGGACGCTGCATTTCATGCCCGCAGGCTCAAGTAGGCAAGACGACGGTCCGTACTAGTAGGTTCCTGGCTCAGCGGATATTGGAGAACTCAATTTGTTTTGGAGTTGCGATCTTATCCTGGTACTGTAGTTTTGCATGTGCATATGGGTATGGCGGGGACTTGTCCCGACCTTATAATGTTACATACTCTTCAGAGGCTTGTAGATAAATGTCATCTGTATAGTAGTCGTGTATGGCCTTGTCGGCCTTAGTATGTATATATGCATAGATTGAGTTCTTCTGTTTATAAGATTTTAAGTAACTCCGTTCGAGTTTATCATTTCTATTTATTGCATGTTACCTTGTAACGGCCCTCATGGCCCATGCTTAATTACAGTTAGGTGGTAAATACGTGATTAGTGGTACTCGACAAGTAAGGCCGGGTGCCCGTCATGACCCTCCAGTTTGGGTCGTGACAAACTTGGTATCAGAGCAGGTCTGTCCTAGGGAGTCTACAAGCCGCGTCTAGTAGTGTCTTATTTATGGGTGTGTTGTGCACCACACTTATAGACAGAAGGCTACATGGCATTTAGGATGATGGTTACCTCTTCTTCTTGTTCTAGATCATGCATTAGAGCTGAGTTATGAGCATTCCACTCCTAATCCGTCTTGGGTTTATGATTCTAGCAATGCCTACAACAAGCAAGAAGTTCAAAAGTATGAGGGCGTTGGATACGGCTGTAGGCGAAGGTACTAGCCGAGTGCCACCCGCTAGCGAGGGCCAGAGTGAGACCTACAGTGCGACTAATTCATATGATTCCCCCATTCCACCACCTATAGAGGAGCGTAGTGGGGTTGCAGTACCTCTAGTTCCTCCACTTGATACTCCAGATGATGATCTTGATATACGAAGTGTTGTACAACTATTGACTCGATTAGTGGCCGCTCATGCCCGACGTCAGACTCCTAGTCTTTCTGATAGAGCTGTTAGCGCAAGAGCTCAGGATTTCATCAACCTGGACCCTCCGATATTCGCGGGATCAGACCTGAACGTGGACCCACAGAATTTTCTAGATCAGATGTAGCGCACCTTGCGGGTGATGGACGCCACCAATACTGAGTCGGTAAAGTTTGCTTCTTATAGATTATAGGATGTCACGGTGACTTGGTATGAGACATGGAGCATTTTAGGGGACCTCATTCTTCACTGGCAGGATGGAGAGAGTTTTCACAAGCCTTCTTACAACATTTTCTGCCAGTCGAACTCCGATGGGCCATGCAGGATAGATTTTTACGTCTTGAGCAGGGAAATATGAGTGTTCGAGAATATAGCTTGCATTTTAATTAATTGGCCAGATATGCTCATACGATTATATCTAAAATGAGTGACTGGGTACATAGGTTTGCTACCGGCTTGGGGCTGCACTTGGTCAATGAGTGTACTACGGCTTCTCTGAATCCGAATATGGATATTGCTCGCATTTAGGATTATGCACAGAATCTGGAGGATCGTAAGAGACAACAGCGGGTAGATCGTGAGCATGATAAGGGCCAACATAAGAGGGCCCGATCCGTAGGTGACATAGGAGAGTACAGAGGTGGGCCTATGACACAGTCTTATAGACGTCTATCCTACCCGACAGCTAGCACATCATTACCGTTTTCGAGGTTGAGGTTGATTAATTTGATCAATCTGGACCAGGTCAGAGTTCACGAGTATCATGGTCTTACTATAGAGGGGATTCTAATCAGATGAGGCCGTCGTTGGCTCGATGCGAGCAGTGTGGAAAGGTCTATACGGGATCGTGTCAACAAGGATCATATGGGTGTTATTCTTGCGGTCATCCTGATAATATTATGCGAGAATGCCCGACAAAAGGCGGAGGTGTTAGGGCTCAACTAGTTGTATCTGCAGCTGGTTCATCCTCTTCAGTATGCCTGTTAGGGTAAAGTCATCAGACATCATCCGGCCGAGGCAGATGTAGGAGTAGAGCAACTAGCTTCGGTGGTGGCCAGAACCGCATTTACGCATTGATAGGTCGCAGGATCAGGAGTCCTCACCTGATGTTATTATAGGTATATTATCAGTCTTTTCACATGATGTATATGCATTGTTAGATCCAGGCTCTAATCTATCATATGTCACCCTTTTTATTGCTTGTAAGTTTGGTATGGAACCTAAGTTGATAAGAGATCCATTTGTGGTATCTACATCAGTTGGTGAGTCAGTAGTTTCTAGATGGGTCTATCGGAATTGTGCAGTATTAGTTTGTAGCCATCAGACCTTAGCAGATTTGGTAGAATTAGAAATGGTTGATTTTGATGTTATTATGGGCATGGATTGGATGGCATCATGCTACGCTAATGTTGATTGCCGAACAAATATTGTTAGATTTCATTTTTCAGGCGAGCCAGTCCTTGAATGGAAGGGTAATACCGCGATGCCAAAAGGTAGGTTTATTTCATATCTTAAGGCAAAGAAGATGATCTCCAAATATTGTATATACCATCTTGTTCGGGCTAGAGATGTCGATGTTGAACCACCTACTTCTCAATCAATTTCGGTGGTTAATGAGTTTCTTGATGTATTTCCAGATGAACTTCCAGGCCTTCCTCCCCAGAGGGAGATTGAGTTCGGTATAGACGTGTTGCCAGACACTCAGTCGATATCTATTCCTCCTTATAGAATGGCTTCAGCTGAATTGAAAGAATTAAATGAGTAATTAAAAGACCTGGTTGAGAAAGGCTTCATTAGGCCCAACATATCCCCTTGGGGTGCGCCTGTATTGTTTGTATGAAAGAAAGAATGCTCGTTACGGATATGTATTGACTATCGGTAACTGAACAAAGTCACTACCAAGAACAAGTACTCTCTTCCCAGAATTGATGATTTGTTTGACCAGTTACAAGGTGCAAAATATTTCTCAAAGATCGACCTAAGGTCGGGGTACCATCAACTAAGGGTAAAGGAGAAGGACATTCCGAAAACGACTTTCAGAACAAAGTATGGGCACTTTGAGTTCTTAGTGATGTCATTCGGGCTCACAAACGCATTGACAACATTTATGGATCTAATGAACAACGTGTTTCGCCTATTTCTGGATGTATTTGTGATAGTATTTATAGATGATATTCTGGTTTACTCTCACTCTGACGCGGAGCATGTGGAGCATTTGCGGGTAGTACTACGGACGCTCCGGGATCATAAATTGTATGTTAAGCTCTCTAAGTGTGAGTTTTGGATGAATTCAGTGGCTTTCCTTGGTCATATAGTGTTAGATAAAGGTATAAGAGTTGATACTCAAAAGATTGAAGCGGTAAAGAATTGGCCGAGGCCTACGACTCCATCAGAGGTTCATAGATTTTTAGGCTTAGCGGACTATTATATAAGGTTTGTAGAAAGATTTTCTACCATATCAGCACCATTAACAAAGTTGACACAAAAGGCCATAAAGTTCTAGTGGTCCGATTCCTGTGAGTATAGTTTCCATGAGTTAAAGGACAAACTAACATCGGCACCAGTCCTTACTCTCCCAGAAGGTTCAGAAGGCTACGCTGTGTATTATGATGCCTCGGGAGCAAGTTTAGGATGCGTGCTAATACAACATGGCAAGGTGATTGCTTATGCTTTAAGGCAATTGAGGAAACATGAGAAAAACTATCCGACGCATGAGTTGGAGTTGGTCGTGGTGGTCTATGCACTGAAAATTTGGCGACACTACTTGTATGGTATTCATGTAGACATCTTCACGGATCATAAACGTTTGCAATACATATTTAAACAGAAAGAGTTGAACTTGAGACAAAGGAGGTGGCTTGAATTATTGAAGGATTATAATGTGGACATCTTATACCATCCCGGTAAAGCTAATGTTGTAGCTGACGCGCTCAGTCATAAGTCATTGGTCAGCTCAATTTTGGTGTAGGTCGAGAGGAAGGAGTTAGTAAAAGAGCTCCATCAGTTAGCTAGTTTGGGAGTCCGACTAATGGATTCAGAGGATGGTGGTTTGTGATTCAGAATATGTCAGAGTCGTCCCTTATATCGGATATTAAGGAACGTTAGTGGGAATACCCTAGTTTGGAAAAAAATCAGAAAGGGCATTCAACAAAAAAAGACTAAAACCTTTGAGATTGACGAACATGGGGTCCTCAAGCACCAGGATCGTTTATGTGTTCCAAATATAGGGGGGTTACGAGACAAAATTCTGACAGAGGTCCATTGCTCACTATATTCCATTCACCCTGTAACTACTAAGATGTATCATGATCTCAAAGGTATCTATTGGTGGAACAACATGAAGGGGAGCATTGCGGAGTTTGTAGCTCGGTGTCCTAATTATCAGCAAGTAAAAATAGAGCACCAAAAGTCTGGTGACTTGACTCAGAACATTGAGATTCCGACGTGGAAATGAGAAAATGAATAATATGGACTTTGTTACGGGTTTACCTTGATTTTATCGTAAGTTTAATTCTATTTGGGTAATTGTTGATAGAATGACCAATTCAACTCATTTCATGGCAGTCAAAACTACCTACACAGCCGAGGACTACGCGAAGTTGTACGTTAAGGAGATTGTTCGCCTTCATAGTGTACATATTTCTATTATATCTGACCGAGGTACATAGTTCACAGCTCAACTTCTGGAAATTATTTCAAAAAGGTTTGGGAACCCAAGTTAATCTTAACACAACTTTCCACCCTCAGACAGATGGACAGGCCGAGTGTACGATTCAAAAGCTCGAGGACATACTACGAGCTTGTGTATTGCACTTTAAGGGAAGTTGGGATGATCATTTACCCCTTATTCAATTTGTGTACAATAACAGTTATCATGTTAGCATTAAAATGGCTCTATACGAGGCTTTGTATGGACGAAAATGTAGATCTCCTATCGGATGGTTCGAAGTAGGAGAATCATAATCATTTGGGCCTGACCTAGCGCACTAAGCCATAGAGAAAGTGAAACTTATCCAAGAACGACTGTTAACCGCTCAAAGTCGTCAGAAGTCGTATTCAGATGTGTGATGGCGGGACTTAGAGTTCCAAGTTGATGATTGAGTCTTTTTGAAGATTTCGCCTATGAAGGGTGTAATGAGGTTTGGGAAAAAAAGCTCAGCCCAAGATATATTGGGCCATATCGCATAATTCGACGAATCGGTCAAGTAGCTTACGAATTGGATTTGCCTTCAGAGTTAGAGTTTGTTCATCCGGTTTTCCATGTTTCTGTGTTAAGAGCATGTGTTAGGGATCCTTCCCGGATTGTATCGATTGGCAATGTGAAGGTTACAGAAGACCTGTCATATGAAGAGGTTCCTATTGCTATCTTAGATCGACAAGTCCGCAAGTTGAGGACTAAAGAAGTAGCCTCCGTGAAAGTTCTATGGCGGAATAAGAATGTAGAAGAAATTACATGGAAGGTAGAAGAGGAGATGAAACACAAATATCCTTACCTATTTCAGACCAACGCCGAGGTTCCGAGAGAAGCATAAGGTGAGTTCTATTTCAGATTACTATAATTGATGTTTGATGACCATGCCAGGTCTGATATAATGATGTATGTTATATTATATGGCCTCGTGAAGAAGTAGTTGCATTTTTTGGCTACGTGACGAATTTGGGTTGTCTTTGAAGTGAAGTAAGGCAGAAGAAAAATAGTTCTTGACATATAAGATTGAGGCATATAGGAGATTGGTCACCACAGTGAGTAGGAAGTTGACGTTAAAGGTACGTTAAGGAAAAACCTTCCTTCTTTTGGCATGTTCCAGGTAACGAAACGTAAACATAATATTATCTCATAAATGATTCTACTCTTAGTAGTTAAGAATGTTCATGTTATTCATTCCTATTGTCAAAGCATGTCTAAATATGTTCCTAAATCCTTATTAAGGTATATTGAAAAGATGTTAGTATTCATGATGTTAATCGGAGGGTGAAACGACATTACATCACTCCGACGAACTTATAGTGTCTTATTATCATATCATTCATGCATTATATACATATATAAACCTTGATTTAAAAAGGCGTTGTATACGCTACTATATGGTAAGCATTATATATATGTATGGGGTATGGAAAAAGGGAAGGCATTATATACGCACCACCACCTGCAACTGGTATATATATGAGGATGATTATGCTCACAGAGGTCGATATGATATGATGGGATGCCCACAAAGGTTTGATGACGTTACATACACATATGTATATGTATGACCACATTGTGCATGACATTTAGGCATATTATGGCCCTCAGAGGCATTCTGCACAGGTATGACACTTAGGCATATTATGGCCCTCAGAGGCATTCGGTACAAGTTGATTGTTTCTTGTCTCATGTCTCTCTTATGCTATTCTTCATGCCTGACATACTTGGTACATCATTTGTACTGATGTCCTTTTTTATCGGGGACGCTGCATTTCATGTCCGCAGGCTCAGGTAGGCTAGGCGACGATCCGCACTAGTAGGTTGCTGGCTCAGCTGATATTGGAGCACTCCACTTGTTTCGGAGTTGCGGTCTAATCCTGGTACGGTAGTTTTGCATGTGCATATAGGTACGACGGGCCCCTGTCCTGACCTTATAATGTTACGTACTTTTTAGAGTCTTGTAGACAGATGTCCTGTGTATAGTAGTCGTGCATGGCCTTGTCAGCCTTAGTATGTATATATGCATAGGTTGGATTCTTCTGTTTGTAAGATTTTACGTAGCTCCGTTCCAACTTATCATTTCTATTTGTTACACGTTACCTTGTAACGGCCTTCGTGGCCATGCTTAATTACGGTTAGGTGGTAAATACGTGATTAGTGGTACTCGATAAGTAAGGCCCGGATGCCCGTCATGGCCCTCCAGTTTGAGTCATGACATTGTGGAGATTGAGTAATTGACTTCCAAAGCCAAGGACATGCATATAATGCTTTGCGGGCAGAACTTCTTGCCTTAAAAGATGGCCTGCAAATGGCCCAGACCCATGGACTAAGCCCATTAGAGATTGAAACAGATTCCACGAAGGTTATTAAATATGTCAATCAAACCGACCTACTTATGCTAAATATAATTCATGATTGCAGGTTGTTAATGCTCCAGCAGAAGGTCCCCAAACACAGTCACAATTTTCGACAAGGAAATGAAGTAGCCCACTTGCTAGCAAAGAAAGTTCTTAGTCGGTCCACTATGAATAATCTTGTATGTTATGCGGCCACCATATTTTGTTGAAGCTAAAATGGAAAACGACCGCAGAGGAAATGTTTTTGTTAAGAATATGAATGTAAATACATGTTATGTTCTAGCTGCTTACGGTAACCTAAACGTCCTTAGGGACTTTAACTCTAGGAGTTGTATGCATGATGATGTTTCAAGTACTATATTAGGACAGGTTGCTACTACAAGTAATTCTATGGGAATGTAATGTTCTGATGTTTAATATATAATATCAATTACTCAAAAAAAAAGTCTTAACATACATTTGTATCTCTAAATTATAGTTAATTAATATATATTCTCATATTATTTTATAGTTTGATGTAATATGTAGATAAATTTTTACCCAAAAAACATATGTACACTACCACTTTCCTTAATGCGATTGCTACAGTAAATATTATTTCCTTCGTCTCAATTTATGTGGCACAGTTGGAGTTTCGAGAGTCGATCAAGTTTTTCTTTGATCAAAATCTCTTTATATGTTTTTTTTAGATATTTTAAGTTGTTAATTATTGTGATTTATAATATATAATTTTTAGATAGTTTTCAAATATATAAATTATATTTCAATAAACTTAAAGTTTCTATGTCTAAATTCAAAGTCAAAGTTTAGAAGTTGGAATCTCGAAATGCCAACAGTGTCACATATATTGGGACGGAGGGAGGAGTAAAAAAAATTAGAACGGGTTTATTTTCTACCAATTTTGAAGGATCTATAGTGTTTTCACACTTCCTCTCGAATCCTAAACTTACTACTCATAGGTGGAGGTACTGTACTAACTGAGCAACATCAACAACAATATATCCAGTGTAATCACACAAAGTGGGATCTGAAAAAGATAAGATATACACAAATTTTATCTTTATCTATGTAGAGCTGAGACAC
Organism: Anisodus acutangulus; assembly: GCA_029783415.1. Lineage (NCBI taxonomy): Eukaryota > Viridiplantae > Streptophyta > Magnoliopsida > Solanales > Solanaceae > Anisodus > Anisodus acutangulus. The sequence goes on from CM056508.1 coordinate 8,582,773, forward strand.
TATTTTCGATAGACCCTCAACACTTTAATAACCGGGTAACTCTCACTTATTTTAAAAAGGGTTCCAGTAGTAAAGAGAATGGAGTGCATAGACACCACTAGAATTTGAAAGGCATTACCAAACGTGTCAAATTGTCATACGAACTTATCCAAAACACTAATTTCATCCAAATTATTATGAACCTAAGTACTACAATGTACAATCTTGACACTTCTTGAAGGGGTAAAGATTAGATTGGAAAGATGTGACCAATTCGTGAACTAGATAAAAAACAACTGGTGCATTTTTTGTGGAAGAATATAATTGAGTTAGCGGTGATAAAATTAGCCCATAAAACATAATCTATTTAAATTTAGGCAGGTTATTGATCTGTCTATTTATTTACTCAGCCAATTTCAGCCAAATTTATTTCAAACTCATCTTAAAATTGGTTGATATGCAATTTAAAGTAGGATGATATGTAGCCTAAATTAATTCATCAAATATTTTCAAAAAGATAATTTTCTTATGTGATATGTTATAAATTGAGGGGTTAGGTTATGACTAGCTTTTCCGCTCAATTCATTTAAGCCCAAGTAAATTTTAGACGAATTATTGATCAGCTTATTCATTAACTCAACCCCTTTTAATACATCCAAATCCAATCGAATCGCCCCATCTGACACCCTAATTTGAGTGTCATCTTTTAGTCTAGATAGAGGAAAAGGCAAATCTTTGCATATATCACAAGGATTTAAGATGAGACAGACTTCCTATCCAAAGAAAAACGTGAAAATAGGAGAATCATTTTTGTCACAAAAGGTGGACATATATACATCCGGTTTTACCCTTTATCTGATTCATAATGGATATCTCCTATATAGATTTTACCTTTTTTTTCCTGATTCAATGGACGGTCACTTTGATGTTACATACAATATTCTTTACATGATCATAAACCGCCAAATTAAATCAAATTGAATAATTAGGTCTTGATTAGTAGTACTAATCTAAAATGCTAAAAGAAAGCAGCTCCAATAATAGAGGATAAGTGACTTGAATAGTATTTCACCTTTGTGTCGAGAAAGCTCATGCGCTGCTGAGAGTTTAATCAACTTCTACACACTGAGAAAAGTAAAATTCACCTAAAGAATAGTTATACGAGTTAAGATTAATTAGAAGGTCATTCAATTAATTGTAACAAACAAAAAAACCTTACTTTTTCATCATTTCACACCCAAAGTCATTTTTTTTGTTTTGTAACACAAAAGTCACTATTTTTTTTCCGTTTAACACAAAAAATCACTAACGACATTGAGATGATATTTTACCGACCACTAACCTGGCGTGACAATATTTTGTAGTTGATCATCCATCTCACTTTAATAAGTACATTACATTCCTAAAAATTAAAGGAAAACAACTGGGTGTATATCTTGTTAAATTTTTCACGATCCAAATCGGAGGGCATGACGGGCATCCGGACCTTACTCGTCGAGTACCACTAACCATACAGTTAACACCTAGTCATAATTAAATACGGACTAAGCCGAAAAAAGACTATATAAAATCTTAACCAGAAAGCCCAATTTATATATACTGTTAAACAAGATAATATACCCGTGATATACACTTGAAAGTGTATATCACGGGTGCTTAAGGATTGTGGCCCATCTCGGGTTTATGCAGATCGCCCGCCTCGGTCCCAAAGACTTCAAATTTCATCACGGTGGGTAGTATATTAGGTATGTATATTGATGTAATATTGTAGTGTAAATGTTAGCTTAATTAGTCTTGTACACTTACCATAATTGTATAGTTAAAATTATGGTAAAATAAGGGGATTATTTCTTTCATGATATCAAGAGACTAGGTCTTGCTTCCGCCATTGCTCTCATTTTTGTGCCCTTTCTCGGCCACAACCGTCGCCGAATTTCGTCCCCCTTCACTGGAATTCGTGATATTATTTATCTCCACTCTTCCCAAATTTCCCCTCATCTCCATTTGTTCTTTCAATATGTCTAAGAACAATTTTCATCCTGCCCTCATGGTTTCTAACACCAAGAACAACATCCCTATTGTTCTTGAGATGGAAAACGTCCAATATGCGACGTGGGCAGAATTATTTAAAATTCATGATATCTCCCATCAAGTCATCCATCACATAATTCCTCCCGCTGCACCTATTCCCGCGGAGGATCCTCAGTTATGGATTACTCTTGATGCTACCGTTCTCCAGTGGATTTATTCCACTATTTCGGTTGACCTCTTACATACGATTATTGAGCCGGATACCACGCTATGGCTACCTGGAATAAATTGTGTGACATATTCCAAGATAACCAACATTCACGTGTTGTCACACTCGAGCAGGAATTCTCTCAAGTTCGCATGGAAGAATTTCCAAACGTATCTGTATATTGCAAGAAACTCAAGGAGTTGGCAGACCAACTCCGTAACGTTGGCGCACCTGTGACAAATAATCGTCTGGTTCTACAACTGGTTGCTGGTCTTTCTGAGGCCTATAATGGCGTTGGGACTCTCCTTCATCAAAACAACCCACTTCCCCTTTTTTTATCAAGCCAGCTCCATGCTTACTTTGGAAGAAGCCGGTTTGGCTAAGAAGGCGGCTACCGGAGCTAGCCCCGTCGTCGTAATGACGTCCTCCACAAATTCTTTAGATTTTGTTGATAATTCGGGCCAAAACCATACTCATGGTGGCGGTAAAAATAATTGTAAGACTAATAACAATAACCGCGGGGACAAACGCGACGGTTCCGGTGGTCAGCAGTCCGGCAGTGGGCCCCGTCCATTCAACATTGGGCCTTCTCCCTACTAGTCCCAGCCGTGGGGCCCATGGCAGTGGGGCTAGGGCAATGGGTCGTGGGCCAGCAACCCCTATTTTCCAGGCCCTTCCAACGGGCAGTGGGCTGGACAACCTCAATTCAGGACCAGCGGTCGTGATCAACTTCTCGGTTCAAAGATCGGGCGGGCAAAGAGGTGGACTGCTTGGGCCTCGGCCCACACAAACATTCTTGGCAGTGGTCCCCACATCTACTCACACCGACATTGAGACCGCAATGCACACACTTGGGTTGATGTAACCGGATCCAAATTGGTACATGGACACCGACGCAACGACACACATGACTTCCGATCAAGGTACTATTTCGTCTTATTCCAATTTGAGCAACCCTCGTGGTATAATTGTCGGTAATGGTAACTCTATTCCAATTCAGGGTTATGGTCATAAAACTCTATCTCCCCCCAATCCTCCGCTTATCTTGAAAAATATTTTACATAGCTCTAAATTGATTAAAACTTAGTATATGTCCGAAAATTCACTACTGACAATTTCGTTTTTGTTGAATTTGATTCTTTTGGTTTCTCTGTGAAGGATTTCAAGATGGAAATTCCTCTCATAAGGTGTGATAGTAGGGGAGATCTTTATCCTATCACACCCGGTTTCAGTCCAGCCTTGCTATCAGCGTTCGCAGCCCTTGCTCCTTCCTTGTGGCATGCTCGGCTTGGTCATCCGAGATCTTCTATTTTATCATCTTTACATAAAAATAATTTTATTTCATGTAAGGGTACGAATAGTACTCCAAATTGTCAGTCTTGCTCTTTAGGAAAAAATGTTAGGTTACCATTTGTTGACTCGAATTCACATACTTTAATGCCATTTGATATTATTCATAGCGACCTATGGACATCTCCTGTTCTGAGTTCTCTGGGTCACCGGTATTATGTTCTTTTTTGGATGATTATTCTAAGTTTTTATGAACGTTTCTGATTGCAAATAAATCTCAAGTGTTTTTCGTCTTCTTAAAATTTAGAGCATTCATTAGAACTCATTTCGAATGAGAAATAAAAATATTCAGTGTAATAATGGCAAAGAATATGACAATGGGGTATTTCGGGAGTTCTGTGCTAATAATGGGATCAAGTTTCATTTTTCTTGTCCTCATACGTCCTCACAAAATGGGAAAGCCGAATGCAAAATTCATTTCCATAAATAACATTGTCCGCACTCTCTTAATTCATGCTTTCATACCCCCATATTTTTGGCATCATGCTCTTCAAATGGCTACATATATCCTTAACATAATTCATTCGGGTTTTTGGGTGCTTGTGTTATCCGTTATTTCCATCCACCACAATTAACAAACTTCAGGCCCGGTCTACTCCGTGTGTGTTTTTGGGTTTTCCGTCCAATCATCGTGGTTACAAATGCTTTGATTTATCCTCCAAGAAAATCATCATTAATCATCATGTAATTTTTGATGAAACCCAATTTCCATTTACTAAAGTTCATACTCCCGAGCCTAGTTCGTATAAATTTTTGGATGATGGTATATCCCCGTATATTACTCACCATTTTTCGGACATGCCCCGCACCCAAAATTCTCCAGCGGGCCCACTGCCCGCTGGCCCCACGAGTCAGTCACACCCTACCGTCACTGGATCAGTTCCAGCGATTGGGCCAGTCCAGCCCAATTCTGGAACTGGTCCAGTTCCAGCGCCTGCTTACCGTCTTGGGCCAGCAGGCCCACTGCCTGCTGGCCAGTCCATCCCGAGCCCAGAAAATTCCCAAAATCCGCCATCTTCCTCCTCAAGTCATAGACCGGTCACTCGAAGTCAGCGGGGTGTTTTTAAACCAAATAGACATTTTAATTTAAATTCTAATGTTCTTAAATCACCCTTACCCCATACTCCCGTGTCTGCGTTAAATGACCCCAATTGGAAAATTGCTATGACCGACGAATATAATGCTCTTATTGATAATAAGACGTGGGAGTTGGTGCCCCGTCCTTCTGGTATTAATATTATTAGGTTTATGTGGATTTTTACTCACAAGGAAAATTCAGATGGTTCGTTTGCACGACATAAGGCGCGACTTGTGGGTGATGGTAAGACTCCATAGGTTGAGGTGGATTGTGGTGAGACATTTAGTCCGGTGGTCAAGCCGGCTACCATTCGCATCGTACTCAGCTTGACTCTTTAAAAAACATGGCCTATTCATCAGTTAGATGTAAAGAATGCTTTCCTACATGGTGATCTCAAGAAAACAATTTATATGCATCAGCCGTTGGGATTCAGGGATCCCAAACATCCTCATCATGTCTGTTTGTTTAAGAAGTCCTTATATGGGATTAAGCAGTCTCCACGGGCCTGGTATACAAGGTTTGCTGACTATGTTTTGACTATTGGGTTCACTCACAGCAAGTCGGATAATTCATTGTTCATCTACCGTCGTGGTTTGTCTTTGACCTACATTCTGTTGTATGTGGATGATATCATTTTGACTGCCTCTACAGATTCCTTACGCCAGTCTATCATGACCATGCTCAGCTTTGAGTTTGCTATGAAATACTTAGGGCCCTTGAGTTACTTTTTGGGGATTGTCGTCACTCGTCATTCCGATGGATTGTTCTTATCTCAACGGAAGTATGCAACTGAGATCATCGAGAGGGCTGGGATGTCATCCTGTAAGTCCACTTCCACTTCAGTTGATACAAAAACCAAGCTTGGTGCCGCGGCTGGTGTACCCTACGAGGATCTGACCCGCTATCGCAGTCTTGCAGGGGCCCTTCAGTATCTTACCTTTACGAGACCAAATATTACATATGTTGTCCAGCAGGTGTGTTTGTTCATGCATGATCTCCGAATTGAGCACATGAATGCGCTCAAACGCATCATTCGATATATTCAGGGAACACTTGACTATGATTTACATTTATATCCTTCCTCGACGGCCACACTTGTCTCGTATACAGATGCTGAATGAGGTGGTTGTCCCGACACCAGACGGTCTATATGTGGCTATTGTGTGTTCCTTTGCAACAATTTGGTCTCCTGGTCTGCAAAGCGTCAGGCGACTCTATCCCGCTCAACTGCCGAGGCTGAATATCGAGGGGTAGCTAATGTGGTCTCGGAATCATGTTGGTTACGTAATTTACTATTAGAGCTTCATTGTCCCATTTCGAAGGAAACTTTGGTGTATTGCGATAATATTAGTGCCATTTACCTTTCGGGTAATCTGGTTCAGCACCAACGCACTAAGCATATCGAGATGGACATACACTTTGTCCACGAGAAGGTTGCTCAAGGTCAGGTTCGCGTCTGTCATGTCCAGTCAAGATATCAAATTGTGGACATCTTTACAAAGGGTCTTCCCTCGGTCCTTTTTGAAGATTTTAGGGACAGTCTCAGCGTTCGAAGATCGCCCGCTATGACTGCGGAGGTGTGTTAAACAAGATAATATACCCGTGATATACACTTGATATACATAAGTGTTTATCACGGGTGCTTAAAGATTGTGGCACATCTTGGGTTTGGCAGACTGGCCCGTCTCGGTCTAGCACTTCAGCACATCACGGTGGGTAGTATAGTAAGTATGTATATTAATGTAATATTGCAGTGTAAAAGTTACCTTAATTAGTCTTGTACACTTACCATAATTGTATAGTTAGAATTATGGTAGAATAAGGGAATTATTTCTTTCATATACATACCAAGGTCGACAAGGCCATACATGACAACTATACACATGACACCTGTCTACAAGCCTCTAAAGAGTACACAACAACAAAAGGTCAGGACAGGGCCCCGCCATACCCATATAAACATGCAAAAATATATCGTACCGAGATTAGACCGACACTCCGAAACAAGGGGAGTGCTCCAAAATCTACTGAGTCAGCAACCTACTAACGTGGATCGTCGCCCTGTCTACGTGAACCTGCGGGCATGAAATATAGTGTCCCCCGATAAAAGGGACGTCAGTACGACTGATGTACCGAGTATGTCAATCATAAGAAATATCATCACAGAGATACATAATAATGTGAAATAGAAACAGTCGACAAAGATAGCTAAAAGAAACAGCCGACAACACTAACAACCGACATAAACGGCTAACAAGTAGTAAATGCCTCTGAGGGCCTTAATACATATGCCTAAGTGTTATGCATAATGCAAATGCGGTATACATATAAATATTAGCCACACAAGGACATCTTCATTTCCATAACAACCTTTGTGGGCATCATTTCATTATCATATTGGCCACACAAGGGCATCAATATTGGCCTCACATGGGCATCTTCCTTTTCGTGATATCTGTACCAGCTGCAGGTGGTGACGCGTATATAACGCCTTTCCCTTTTCCCCACCCTACATATATATAATTCATACCATATAGTAGTGTATATAACACATGTAGGTCTAGGGTAATACATGAATATAATGCAAATGAAAATGCATGAATAACAATAAAACATTTTTGAACTTATCGGATGACATAATATCCTTGTACCTCCGGCTAACATTATAAACATTAACATCTTTTCCATATACCTCAATAAAGATTTAGGAACATATTTAGACATGTTTTCAACATAGGAATCAATAACATGAATATTCTTAACTTCTAAGAGTAGAACAATTTATGGAACAATATTATGGTTACGTTTCGTTACATGGAACATGCCAAAAGAAAGAAATAATTTGCCTTAACATACCCCGATTCTACTTAATTATCTGAGTCAAGAGGGTTGCTATTATCGCTAACACTATCCGGAAGCACAACACCAGATTTCAAATTGAATTCGAATGGTTGTATTGAAATTGATATGGAACCTTTACTAACCGTGAATGAATTCTCATCATTTTTTTTTGTTGTGAATGCCTCCTTTTACCTCTTGAAGCTATTAACTAATGGTTTCATATCCTAACACATTTTGCTCTCTAAAAGGAAGAATAAGGCGTAAATGGGGAGGGTATGGCAGTGCATAAAATATCAAGAAACTAGAATGTCATGCTAAATAATCTACTCACTTTAACACATGTAGTTTAGTAGAAATCCTAACCCACTAATTATTAATCACACGACACCACATCTAATTAGATGCACATTAAATGGTTTCGTGGTCTTATATTCATGCCACACATGGGTTATGTCCACTAACCCCTTTATCCCATAATTGATTAATTACACACACAATTAATTTCTTGATCCCAATTCACTTAAATCTTAATAACTTATAAGACATTCATATACTCAATGTCATAATTTTGTAATATGACACTAGTCCATAACCTCTTTAGGGATATGCAACTATTATTATTAATCCATATCGTCACACTTATTAAGTCCTAAATTATTTCAGGACTGCATCATTTTATATACTAATCTCTTTATTAGCATACGTGGGTATGACATAAATTCCCCGAGGCCCGAATCTACTTGCCTACATTTAGGTGCTCAAACCATTGTCCAAAATTACGGAATGTTACAAAATTATACTATCGATACATATTACTACCTCCGTTCTAATTTGTTTGAAGGTTAATCAGTTTTGAGAGTCAAATAACTTTTTTATATCATTTTAAACATAGATTTTTCAAGTATTTTATAATAAAATTTATATATTTGAATACTATATAAAAAATATTATAAGTCTGCATAATTAATAATTTATAATATATAAAAATAGTTAGAAAAATTTGTAATTTTAAATCAAACTTATCAATCTTCAAATAAATTGGGACGGGAGAATACGTACATGCTCCTGGACATGCAAGCAGGCAATTCTTGTATGCGTATATCTGATCTAGGGCTGACCAGTGGGCCGGGTCGTCCCGGTCCCGCCCCGAACCCGAGTAGTAAAAAAAATCGATAGCGGGACTCGAACCGGGACGGGACAATGTCTCGTCCCGACCTGTCCCGGCCCGCCCCAGTCCCGCTTGTCCCGATCCCGAGCCCGCCCTGATCCCGCCCGTAATCCCCACTTTTGCAAAAATAACCGTTGCACCAACGACCATTTTACATTTTGGTCGTTGTGCAGGCCATTTTTGGCCTCCCCCTGCCCCAACCCCCCTACCCCTTAATATTTATTTTTAACCCATAAGTTATTATATTTACACTTTAACCCAATTTTCCAACTATAAATTACTCATTTTCTCTTCATCTTTCTCACAAATCTTCCTACAATCTCTCTAATCTCTCAATCTATCTCTCTACAAGTCTACACTATTTACTAAATATTTAATTTTATTTATTCATTTGAAAATTGGGAGTGAAGTTGGCAACTAGCTTGAGGATCTTCCATCGAGCAAAGTTTCAATTTTCAACCTCTCGATTACACATCGACGTTACGTCGGCGTTTGGTACATTTGTTCCTTCATTAAATTATTATTGTCTGATTATTTTATTTAGCGCACTTAATTTCATTTACTTTAATTATTTATTAGTATAATTATAAATTTATAATGGAAGAATTTAAACGTATGCTTACGGGTAGGGATCAGACTTCTTCTAGTAGGGGTAACAAGAGCAAGAGTACTTCTTCTAGTCATCCTATTCATACACAGGATGATTTTGTTGATACTGAACATTTTTCTACAATACCATTAGATTTAGACGAGTAGCTATTTTCTGAAACTCAAGAAGACTTTAATTTAGACGATGATCTAGATGATACACCCACTAATATTGATGACAACACACCCACTAGTGCACCTTCAACTGAAATGCCTCATATTCCCCCTAGTATGAGACAAGGTCCAGCAAAACGAACATTAAAATCAGATGCATGGATAATTTTTTATAGGGACGTAGAGAATCAAGTAGCTAGATGTAAAATTTGTAAAGATGTTTTAAAATTTAAAACTGGAAAAGATCACGGTGGGACGGGGGATTTAATGAGATACGTAGTAAGGGCTCATCCAGCTAGGTATGCCTAATACCAGGCTTCAAAATCGGGTGCGCAAACGCCCGCTCCATCGGGACAAGGTTCACATACTAAAACTGTTCCGGACCAAGTACAGGGTCAAATTAACCCTATGACGGGGGGAATTGTAGGCCCTAAATACAATAAACATAGAGATAGGGAAGCAATATCAAAATTAGTTGCTGTGGAGGGTTTGCCTTTTTTATTTCCTTCATTTCCCGGTTTTATTCATTACATTAGAGATATATATAATCCTGCTTTTAACGGTTTTCCTAGATCAACTGTTAAGAGAGATGTATTTAAATTCACACATGAATATCAATAATATTTACGTTATTCATTATATCATTTTAATGACAAAGTATCTATCACGTCTGATATAGGTCGTAGTACTAACGGCCATTATTATTTAACGATAACTTATCATTAGATAAATTATAAATGGTCTATGCAAAAATGTATCTTAGCGTATAGATATATAGATGAAAGGTACACTGGTACTTTTATTGCAGAAAATATTTATCAAGTGTGCGATTATTATGGAATAACCGATAAAATTATGACTATTACATTAGATAACGCTTCTTCTAACAATCACGCTATTACAATTTTAAAAAATAGTTTAACTCCATCTTTTCCAGATCATTTTCATATAAAATGTGCGTGTCATATATATAACTTAATTGTAAAGGATAGTATATCACTTTTTGAAGACATTCTTAGTAAAATACAATTTGCTATAAATTTTATTTTTAAAAGTAATAAAATACAACGAAGAAAATAATATAAAAAAACTTATCACGATTGCCAACTACCTTATAAAAAAATTCCAGAAGAAGTACCCACTAGGTGGAATTCTTTATACGAGCAACTACTTGTTGCTTATGACTATAGAAAACCTATAACTTTATTTTTTAACTCTCATAATCAAAATCCAGCTGATATGGTTGTAGATAGCGATTGAGTAAAAATTTCTGAACTTATTGTATTTTTAGAGAAAATTTTTCAAGCAACAAAAGAATTTTCCGGTATATATTATCATACTATTTCAACTATGTTGTTTTATATAACTCTAATATTTTTATTACTTAGTGAATATATGAAAAAACCAGCTTATATGGCAGCTATTAAAAAAATGTTTATCAAAATAAAAAAATATTTTATTCCTATTCCCACTATTTATATTATTAGTGTTGTATTAAATCCGACTATTAAAATAGACAGTGCTAAATCACTTATTGAAACTATTTACGATTGTATAGAAGTACTAAGTCCAAAAAATCCAAATCACCCACCACCTATTGAACAAACTAAAGAAGAAGTGTTGTCTAGCGTAGAAGACCGGTGCAAAAAAAAAATAGGTTTTACTAACAAGAAAGTGCTAGTAACCTACCGGCTTCCATACCATCTTCTTCATCCTCAACACAACCTCACAAAAGACATGATGTTTCTACGGCTAGTATTGAAAGCCTCAGAAATAGAATGTGCGGTCGTATCGCTACTAACCAAATTATCGAGTTTGATATTTTTGTTTTGCAGGGTTCTGTACCGTACCAAGCAGTTCTCAATGAAGAAGGACGTGAAGACTTGCTGAAATACTGGAGGGGGAATGAGAAGACCTTTCCGACACTTTCAATGATGGCCCGAGATGTTTTGACCATTCAAGCATCATCAACTGCGTCTGAAATCGCTTTTTCTGCCGGCAGATATCAAATAGGAGACCACAGACACTCATTAGCCGGAGACAGCTTGGAAATTGCAGTATTATTCAAAGATTGGATCTGGCGGAGGCGGAGAAAGGTCTGATCAACCAGGAGATCAACGAAGAAGAAGACGAAAACTACAACGAAATCTTATCCGAAGGTGATGGTGGAAGCGACGTGGATCAATTTGATCAATAAATACCAATTCCAACCGAAGAACCACATGAAATTATCAAGAACAGGTTTTTTTAAGAATGTAATATTTTTAATTACAATTTTATTATGCAATTTGCAAATTTTGGACAACACCACAAAGTTGCAATTTCGACAATTGTATTTGTATTACAAAAAAATCATGTCTATTAAATAATATAAGAGGCAAAAAAAATAACCTTGGAATGTTTTTATTACACTATATTGTCTTGTTTAATTATTGAGTTTTTTTTTATACATATGTAAAAAAAAAAAAAAAAAAAAAAGCCGGAACCCGATCCCTATTCCGCCCCCGACCCGATTCCGACGGGATCGGTATCGGGACGGGACTTCGGCAAATCCCGCCAAATCCGATCCCGCCACACCCGCCAGCCCCGATCCCACCCCCTTCACCCGTTCCGCCCCGAGCCCGGCCCACTAGCCAGCTCTAATCTGATCACATGATATTGGTATATCTGAACATTAAATGTTTAATTGTATTGGTGGAATAGTCAAATAGTAGTAGAAAGCAAAGCATGCATTTTTGAACGTGTTGGTGCTGACTGAATCTGCTGAATTAGTGGTGATCGGATAAGAACATGCTAAAGTTTATCCCAACAGCAGCTTGATAGTATTATAGTAAATTAAAAGGAGTAGCGTGCGTAGACTGGAACATTACTGTGTCTTATGAATAGGTGGCGCCGTGGCGGCTGACTGGGCACTGGCAGTAGTTGTCTGCAAATATTTTGACTTTTGAACAGTACTGTGTTGTCGGAGTAGTCCGGCCACGAAGCCCACTTAAACAAATATAAAATTAACAATAAAACTTGAGTAATAATACATTAAAAAATGTGAATCACAATAAAATTTCAATATATTATTACTAAAAAATATAAATAACAATAATTTATTATTGTGAATTTTTTTCGCATTAAAAATTATTATAACAGCATGCAATAATTTTTTATTATAAAAAATATTTTTAATAATAATATTTAACGACAATAAAAATATTGCAGTAAAATGCTATCTTGTCAGAGAGAGGGGCTTTGTTTTCGACACTAACGTTTCTGTACGAAAAATGTGAAAATAATTAGTAACTCCCAACTTTTAATAATTGCAGGCTACCCCACTGAAAGAGGACGATTTACGCAAATGTAACTTTTGCCACTTAAAATATTAAAAAATTTAATTTGTTCAAAAGAGATTTTTTTTTTTTTTTGATAATCCAGGTCTCCAGACTTGCGCCTGACTACGTCCTGGAGGTAATAGCACCGGTCCTTCAACACTATTACCAGATAAATCGCGAGATGTGCTTCGGTGACCAGTTTTCTGGGAGCGTAAAGTTCAAAAGAGATTTTTAGATTGGTGGTCATGGGCGGAGATAGATTATTACTTACGGGTTCGAACGAATCATATAGCTTTTGTTTAGATTTTGTATTAGAAAATTTATGAAATATATACGAATATTCGATTGTGAACTCAATATCAAGATAAACTATGGATTCAATGGAAAGTTTTGAACCCATAAATTTCAAATTTTGACGCCGCTTTTACTAATAGTTTAAAAGATCTATAAGTTAGAAGAGAAATAAAAAGATGATCATTTATTAAAACCATAAAAGAACAATCACAAAAGTTTCTATTTGAAATATGAATTATTTAAGTTATTAGCATAATTGGAGGCTCGCTTTTGGGGTGCTTTGCGATAAAAAGGTGTCGCCAAGGCTAAAATGTAAGTTCTATAGAGTCGTGGTTAGACCTGTTGTATGTGGCAGAATGTTGGGTAGTCAAGAACGTCTACGTTAGAAGATAAAGGTAGAGGAGATAAGGATGTTGAGATAGATGTATGGTATTACTAGGAGAGATATGATTAGGACCGAAGTTATACGGGACAATGTAATGGGCTCCGTGAAGGATAAGATGAGGAAAGTGATGCTGAAATGGTTCGGACATGTGAAGAGGAGGTGTGAGGATGTGCCAGTCATGAGGTGTGAGAGATTGGCGGTAGCAAGAGTTAGGAGAGGAAGATGTAGGCCGAAAAAGAATTGGGGGAGGTGATTAGAAAGGACATGACACAACTCCAGCTGACTGAGGATATGACCTTAGATAGGAAGATTTGGAGGTCGAGAATTAGGGTTGAAGGTTAGTGGGTAGTTGAGTTTTTGTCGCAATGTGAGGGAGAGGTAGGGGTTAGCCTCTTATTCTTCTTTTCTTAGTCGCATTGTTTAGGCACCGCGTAGATCCTTATTCTTTATGTGTGTATTACTATGTGTTTCTTCATTTGCTTTATATCCGGATATTTTGTTGTCTTATTTTCCTTACAATAATCCTGCATCTACTGCTTCCTTTTGAGCCAAGGGTCTATCAGAAACAGTCTCTCTACCCCATAAAGGTTGAGGTAAGGTCTGCGCACATCCTACCCTCTCCAGACCCCACGTTATAGTATTACACTGAATATGTTGTTGTTGTAGTAATATAAAAAAATCTTTTATACTGTTATATAAAAGTTACAAACTCTATTTTTGTGCTTTATTTTCCTTTTAGTTTATTTTAAATAAAAATCACCTTTCTAGGTCTAGTACAAGTTTAAAATCTGTACATTAATTCTCATTCATGTTCAAAATGATAAGATTTAAATAAAAATGTATTATACAAATATATAGTTTAAAGTTACAATATTTAATTTTTTAATATTTCTACATCTCGTGACGAATTATATTAATTACACAAAAAATGAAATAAAGAGAGTAGTTCTATTGTTTTTTGGGACCAGCACCACCCTCTTTAATATTTTAGCAACATTTTTGTTCTGTTTTCACATAATGGTCTCAATTTACATCTCTAACTTCTTCTTGTACGGGAATAACAAAAAGAAAAATCCTACGGAAGATCTACCTTACTATCTGCATGTGATAGACATTTAGGGAGCCCCAAATTAGACCAATGAAATTCTGTATGCTATATTTAAAACTTATTTCCTACGGAAGATCTACCTTACTATCTGCATGTGATAGACATTTGGAGAGGGCCCAAATTAGACCAATGAAATTCTGTCTGTTATATTTAAAATTAATAAATAAGTGAAAGAAAATCTGTTTATAGCTGTTTACCTTCGTACATTCAAGAATAGTTATTCGTTCTTACCGAAGACATAAGGAAGAATACACGACGGACAGAAAGCGGAAAACATCCTTTTTCTGTCTTCTCTCCACAGAGGAAGAGAAGATATCACAAAGTTTTTAGATAGAATAAAATAACAATTGTTTCTATATGTATCTTAGGTAACTTCTTTTAACAAAGTGTGAAAAGCTTTACAAATAAAAATGAGTTTGTTATAATGTTGCCTTAAATTGGATCCTCTCTTAAATTTATCAACAAATTTATTTAGACACTCGAGCTTTGAATTATTTTCGTTAAACATATATTCTATGATAAAGTATTCCTATATATTATTAAACACTTTTGGTTCATATTTTAAAAAGAATTATGCACGTGTTTTCAAATACTCATTACATAAATAAGTTAATCACAAAATTACGCCTCTTCTTTAGTTATACGCATCAACATCAATTGGAACAGGTCCAAGGTCTTACGACTATTGATGCTAATACATATAATTACAGAAGGTGAGATATTTTAAGTGAGTAATTTATCTATTTAACGAAATTTAAGAACACATGCATAATAAAAAAAAAATCAAATATTTAAATGCTTAATTAAAATAAATTATATAATTAAAATATTTAAATGAAATTTACTGATGGCCTCAAAGTGGCAAATTGCTTTAGGAACAGATAAAGATTGAAAATGTGTCAATCTGTATGGGCTGTGGGGCGGGTGATTTCGGAGTTACTCCTATCATGTTTGACCAATGTAGATCATTCATATTCAGGCTACACCCACCAAATAAATTGTACTTATCTATCTCATTTTATTTAATACATTTTATTTTTTAGTTTTTTTTAAAAAAGAATGATATATTTTTTTGATAAAAATTTAACTTTAAATTTTATCTTTTACGTTTAACGAGATAATTTATAATCACACATATATCTTTGATTTGTTTTAGACCATAAGACTGAATTTTTTTTCTTTATTTCTTAAACTACATGTCTGATCAAACTATATCACATAAATTGAGACGGAGAAAGTAGGACATGATTGCTGTGACTATAGGCCACTTTGAATTATAGGCCACTTTTACACTTATCATTGCTGTGACTGCTAAGACTAAATTTCTTCATTCTTTTTTTTTTTTTTTGATAATCCAGATTTCCAGGCTTGCGCCTGACTACTTCACTGGTATTATCCAGACGTCCTGGAGATGATGGGATCGGTCCTTCAGCACCCCACCATCAGGTAAATCGCGGGATGTGCACACATGGTCAGTGTCTGCTTGCGTCCAACGGATCAATGCTACAAGGTTGACCCCCCCACACACAGGCCCCATCCACTAGGCTTGGCGGAGACAGAACCCACACTGCAACATGCCCGTGCGGCTTTTAGCGCCCAGGCTTTACCATATGTATGTGTCCCGGAGGACGATATTCGGAGGGGAGAATCGAATTTGCGACCCTAAGGCCGCAAAGTTGACTCTCTGCCAGCAAGACCCCTCTGGATTAAATTTCTTCATTCTTCTCCATGCATGAACAAGTTACAAGTAGCTTTTTCCTAAATTTAGAAGAACCAACAGTTATAACAAGACTCTCAAGTCTCAACTAACTAAAAATTCATAGGCACCTATCGTTGACGTTGATTTAGACATGGCAACTAATAATTTGTACTATAATTGTAAGGTAGAGAGCACATTCTCAAGATTTAAATAAAAAATCCAGTCCCATCAATAATATTGTAGTAAAATTAAATGTTTTTAATTGATGATGTACCTTTACTAGTCTGTGGCAATCACATAGAGATAATAGTTAAATATATAGACTTTTTTCTGAGTAGCAATAAATTGCCATCCATTAATTAAATGTATTGTGGACTTATGCATAATAATTAAATTATATTTCCTCGTGTTTGAACTAAATAAAAGATTAGATTTTAGAATAAACATTTTTATTGACTTTGTGTCTTGAATTCTATGTTCCGAATTGTGACTCCACCCCAAAAAGCTTGGCTTGAATATATAGACTTGGCCAGAATTACCACGTTAAACTATTGTGCTATTTTCTCCTCTTCTTTATGTGATTGTTAACAAAGTAAAACACTCAATGAGTATTATGATCAAAACACTATGATTATGTGATTGTTAACCACCGATACTCTTAATTATCGTGTCTCAAACTTGACAGAACACTCTTTTGTCGAACGTTTCAATTTTGTTAACTCATCAAATGATGATATTAACCATGGTTATACCAAAAACACGAGTACAATTTATGTTATTTATTCAAGATTTTAAGCATGAGTGATTGCTCCTTGAAATAGGACAATAGGACAAGTATAGGTACAATCAGAGTCAGATCTGGCAAATAATGCAGCATACTAGATCTTCCCTATATTATGGGAACAATGAAATGCACCTACACCAACTCAGTGAGTATTATGATCAAATTAAAGTCCCAAATTTTCGAATAAGGGACCAGCTTTATGTTCTATCATTTTCAGAACTAACAATTTTCAGTTCGAAGAGGTCCACTTTAAGACTTAACCCACGTTAACAGTGACTAGCTCAACTTCCACGTAATTTCCTCTTCTTTCTTCTCCTTTAGAGTAACAGAGACTGATCCAATTCGATTAGTGAGATTTTCATAGACTTTCTTCGTTCTAATTTATGTGATACTTTTTACTTTTTGAGAGTTAATTTTTTACTAAATTTTGAAACTAAATTGGATAATATTAACTCAATATTTTAAAATTATAATTTATATATTTAAAAATTACATAAAAAGTACTATAGATTATAAATTGTAACTTTTCTCATATCAAATTTTTGAAAGAAAACATCTTAAAATATTAGTTAAAATTCATGCAGTTTAAATCTTAGAAAGCAAAAAAGTATCACGTAAATATTTTAACTAAAATTATTGAATTTGAATGACTTCATAGAATTAATGTTACTGATAGAATAATTATTAATTAATATTGTAATTAATAATTATTGTAATTGATTGTAATCTCCTTTATATGGTAGGTAGATTAGATGACATGATTCTAGCCTCATCAAATCATATTCCTAGCATTATTGTAGCTTGTAATGGTGGTATAATTACCGCATTATTGGAAGATGAATATTGAGGAAAATATTCTTACATGGTATCAAAAGATTAGGAAAAATATCTTACCCTAAATAATTATACACCTCATCGTCGGCCACCTCCCCTCCTCCTCCCACCATCCGGCCGACCTAACATTTTTTCCATTCTACTTTTCTTTTTGCGGTCAACAATGTCTGACTCTAAATCCATATTTCATCCCGCCCTTGCCGTTTCCAACATCAAAACTCATATTTCCATCACTCTTGAGATGAAAAATGTTCATTACGCAACTTGGGTAGAAGTCTTTAAAATTTGTTGTCGTTCCCACCGATTATTCATCACATAATTCCACCGAAAAAAGGCAAGGAAAAGGTGTTAAACACCGATGATGAAAAAAGAACTTTGGCTCACACTTGATGCGACAGTTCTTTCGTGGATTTATGCAACCATTTCTAGCGATTTGTTGCACACAATAATGGAACCCGATTCCACGGCGACGGAGGCTTGAAATCGCTTACGGGATATCTTCCAAGATAACAAGAACTCCCGAAGCGTCACTTTGGAGCAAGAATTCTCCACCACCAATATGGCGGATTTTTCAAATGCATCCGCGTATTGTCAACGCCTTAAAGTTTTATCGGATCAACTCAAGAATGTTGGTTCGTCGGTTACAAACAATCGGTTGGTTTTACAATTGGTTCTCGGCCTTACCGACGCATACAGTAGCGTGGGAACACTTATCTGACAAAGAAATCCTCTACCGGTTTTTTACCAAGCCCGTTATATGCTTATTCTTGAAGAGGAAAGTTTCGCCAAAAAGCCGGCGATCGTCTCAAATTCTGCCATAGTTTCCGCTTCAACTAATGAAGCTACTACATATTATGAACAATTACAGCAAAATCGGGGACAAAAAAGACGAAATGGTAGTAAAAATCGGGGTGGAAATCGCGGTAATGGCAAAGGTGGAGGCCACCGAAATTCCAGCAGCGGCAGGAGCGGCAGAAACGGCGGTAGGGGCGGCGAAAATTTCGTCCAGCAGATAAATTTCGGCCAGCAGTGGCAACCCCGAGGCTAGTGGGGCGGCGGACCACCACAGTGGGCCTGACAGTGGCCTTAGGCTATGCCACCTTGCCCTTTCCCATCAGGAAGTTGGGCCAGGTCCAGTCCAAGGCACACTGGCCACCCCACTGCCAGCCAGCAGCCTGGATATGGGCCCAAAAATAGTGGGAGCTCGACGACATTTGGGTCACTGCCGAACCAGTGGCAGGAGGGCCATTCGATAGTGGCCAGCCCAAACGACATTGAGTCCGCCATGCATACTCTCGGACTTAATACGCCCGATGCAAATTGGTACATGGACACCGGAGCGACGTCTCATATGACGTCCTACCAAGGTAATTTCTCATCATATTTTAATTTGGGTAATAATAATAGTAGTATAATTATCGGAAATGGTCATTTTATTCCAATTCGTGGTTATGATTGTACTACATTGTCTCCACCAAACCCATCACTAACTTTAAAGAATGTCCTTCATGATCCACAATTAATTAAAAACTTGGTGTCAGTTAGAAAGTTTACTATTGATAATTGGGTGTATGTTGATTTTGACCCTTTTGGATTTTTCGTGAAGGATTTTCGGACGGGGACGCTTCTAATGAGATGTGATAGTCAAGGTGAGCTCTATCCAGTTACCACACCCAATCAACGAGCCAAGTTATCATCCACTTTTGCAGCCTTTGCACCCTCATTATGGCATGAACGTTTGGGTCATCCGGGGTATTACTTCCCTAAAATAAAATAATTTTATTTCATGTACCCAAATACGTAATTCAAGTATGTATCGTTCATGTCCACTCGAAAAATATGTTTAATTGCCATTTGTTTCGTCTAATTCATGCACACTTATGCCTTTTGATATTATCCATTGTGATATTTGGACTTCACCCGTTTTGAGCTCTTCGAGCCATATATATTATTTGATCTTGCTAGATGATTACTCTACTTTTTTGTGGACGTTTCTCTTTTCTAAAAAATCACAAGTTTTCTCCACATTTCTCACTTTTATAGCATTCATCCGAAATCAATTTGAAGGGAGTTTGATAATAGGCATTTTTGGGATTTTTACAATGCTAATGGTTTAACCTTTCGCCTTTCACCTCCTCTCAAAACGGGAAGACGGAAAGAAAAATCCGAACCATCAATAACATCATTAGAACATCCCTTGCTCATGCCGCACTACCACCATCTTTTTGGCATCATGCACTACAAATGGCTACTTATATTTTGAACATACTTCCCCACAAAAACTTATCCTATCAAACTCCTCTAAAAATTCTATACCTAAGGGACCCATCTTACTCTCATCTACGGGTATTCGGGTGCCTCTGCTATCCTTTTTTTCCATCCACCACAATCAACAAACTCCAACCTTGGTCCACTTCTTGCATTTTTTTGGGATATCCTTCTAATCATCGCGGTTACAAATGTTACGACCTCTCCTTCAATAAAATAATTGTGAGTCGTCACGTCATTTTTTATGAAACAAATTTCCCATTTGCCAAAATGCATGAGTTCGTACCCCCTACCTATGATTTTCTAGACGATGGTATACCCCCGTATTTATCCTAACATTTTTCGTCCCCTATCGAACCGACTGTTTCGTCCAGCCCAAATATTTTGGGTGACTTGGGCCCCAAAATAGTGGCCCATCAGCGGCACACCACTGCCCAACGGACTGGGCCTCCTGTTCTGAGCCCAATATTACCCAATGGACCAGTGCCTCAAGTCCAACTACCTGGCAGTGGCTTGGGCCACAGCCTAGTTCACTGTCAACTGCCAGGCAGTGCAGTCCCACCCGTCAGTCTAATCCAAAATTCGGCCCAACGTTCGGTCACTCGTAGTCAACACGGCATTGTAAAACCCAACACCAAATATAGCCTACACACCCGAGTCTTAAAATCACCATTACCTCGTAATCATGTGTCTGCTCTTAATGGCCCAAATTGAAAAATGGCTATGAATGATGAATTTAATGTTCTTATTAAAAATAGTATGTGGGAGTTGGTACCTCACCCCCCTAATGCTAATATAATTCGTTCTATGTGGATTTTCAGTCACAAAGAAAAATCTGATGGTACTTTTGAGCGGCATAAAGTCCGTCTTGTAGATGATGAGAAGACACAACAGGTTGGTGTGGATTGTGGTGAGACGTTAAGTCCGGTGGTTAAACCGGCAACTATCAGAACAGTCCTTAGTTTGGCTCTCTCAAAGACATGGCCACTTCATCAGTTAGATGTCAACATGGTATAGTAAATAAATATTTTCGGTCTGTGTGATATACACACGGTATACCACTCTCTATCACTTATGACCTTTTAGACATTTTTTTTTGTTTTACGATTATAATCTTGTATTATAGGTGCTTTAATGTAGCTTATATAATATGCACCTTCCCACAAAAAATATATAATATACACTTTCTGGTTGTAGTTACTTGTCATAGTTTTGGCTAACCGTTTGAAATCCCAATTCATAGTGGGAATGGGCTGAATAGCCTCCAAGAAGTTCAACCAAACAAGCTATTAGGTGCAGTGACTCTATAATGCGAGTCCTAGAATTCTTTCTATATGAGGGAATATTAATAAACTTTTATTTAATGTTTTTCTTTGGAGGCTCTCTCTCTCCTCTCCTCTCCTCTCCTTTCCTCTTTCTCTCTATACTTCCACGGCTACCTTCTGTCACTGTCGGTAATGACTATCTATCATCGTCGGCGACCACCTACCGCTACCATCATTAGGTTTCTTCTCTCCCCTTCTCTCTCTCCTCCCTTCCCCCCTTCTTCTCTTTCTTAACACAATGACCACCAACCACCGGAGGTCATAACCGGCGATGGTACAATGACTGCCACTAGATAAAACAGACAATGCACCCACCGACGACCAGCCTCCACTGGTGACCGACGACCAGAGACCAGGTATCAAGTTTTTTTTCTGCTCTTCGAACATCGACGGACGACATTGCTCTGACCATTATATTTTTTTCGTCGAAGATTTCTGCTTGAATCTCTCTGGCTAGTAGATTTTCCGGCCAGATCTTTCATGCTAGTATATTTCCGGCTAGATCTTTTTCATTATCTTCTCGCTTCTATTTTCTCCCCTTTCCCCTCTTTTCGTATCCTTTTCTCCTTTATTCGGCAATCGGAAACCACTCTACAATAGGTTTCTGGTAAGGTCTGAACATGTACTCTAATTTTTCGGCAACTTCTGGCGGTGAACAGTAGTCTTCGACAGTGAAGTTCTTCAATAGTGAACAGGTTCTAGCCAACTAGAGTTGGTACCTCCAGTCACCCTTATTGATTATTTATATGTCATCATTGTAGCTGGTTCATTTGTTGAATCTTGAATTCTACATTCTATCATATATTTCTATCATGTTGTCATAATAGTCAGAATTACTAACTACATTCTTGCTGACTTGTACTATATTCTTGATTTCTACCTCTTCTAGTGTAAACTATTGATTGTTTTTATTTGTTTAAGTGGCATTGGTAAACGATGGTAGACTAGGGTCATGTTCTCAATCGGGGACATGTGCAAGGGTTAGGGGGGTAAGTGGGATAAGGGAGATGTCAAGCTGAGACTAGGGTCTTGAAATATTGGGACTTTATCGGGGAAGTCGATAGATCTAGTTAAGATTCTTAAGAAGAGGAGGATTAATATAGCATGCGTCCAAGAGACCAAATAGGTAGGACCTAAGGCTAAGGATGTGGACGGGTATAAGTTATGGTTCTTGGGTAGGTCAAGGTATAGGAATGGGGTAGGCATTTTGGTAGACATCGAGCTAAGGGATCAGGTGGTAGATGTTAAGAGGTTCAATGATAGGATAATAGCGATTAAGTTGGTAGTTGGAGGGTCCACTATGAATATTATTAGTGCGTACGCCGCAGGAAGGCTTGGACGAGGAGAAGAAAAGGCGTTTTTGGAAGGATTTGGACGAGGTGGTGAGAGGTATACCACCAACTGAGAAGTTATTTGTAGGAGGGGATTCCAATAGACATATCGGGTCACTTCCAAGAGGTTATGACGACATGCATGGGGTTTTTGGCATCGGGGACATGAACGGGGGAGACGTCTCACTTTTGGAGTTCGCTAGAGCTTTTGGGATGGTGATAGCCAACTCGAGGTTCCTGGAGAAAGAGTAGCATTTGGTGACTTTTCGTAGTTCGGTGGCTAAGACTCAGATAGACTTTTTGCTCCTTAGGAAGGTTGACAACGGTCTGTGTAAAGACTGCAAGGTTATTTCGAGAGAGTATCTTACAACTCGACATAAGATTTTGGTGATGGATTTGGAGATCAAAATGGAGAAGAAGAGAAGGGGTGTGGATGACAGGTTAAGAATCAAGTAGAGGAGTTTGACCATGGCTAGTGCAAAGGTGATGGGGAAGAGGTTGATGGCCAGGGGGCTTGGGGGTATAGTGGGGATTCGATCGGTATGTGAGACAGGATGGCCAGTTGCATTCGAGAGGTAGCTAGAGAAGTTCTTGAGGTCTCGCGGGGTAGCCGTGATTGGCACCGATGGGACTAGTGGTGGAATGGTAAAGTTTAAGAAAAGGTGGAAGTGAAGAAAATGGCATATGCAAAATTGGTAGAAAGCAAGAATGGGGTGGAGAAGTCGACGAATAGGGAAATGTATAAGATGGAGAGGAATGAGGCACAACTTGCGGTTACGGCGGTGAAAACGACAGCTTTTGAAAGCATGCATGTGAATTTAAAGGAAAAGACGATGATAAGAAGCTGTACAGACTAAGCAAGGCGAGGGAGAAGAGGACCCGCGACTTGGAGCATGTGAGGTGCATCAAGGATGAGGACGGCAAAGTACTGGTGGAGGACGCGCATATTAGGCGGAGGTGGTAGTCTTACTTTCATAAACTCTTGAACGAAAAAAGAGATAGAGACACTGTGCTGGTAGATCAGGAGCAATCTGGTAGGTACTGGGATTTTGGGTATTGTAGAAGTAATTAAGGTCGATAAGGTTAAGGGTGTTGTTCGCAGGATGCGCTGGAGAAGAGCGACCGGGCCTGATGAGATCCCGGTTGAATTTTGGAAGAGCGCAGGAAGGGCATGTATGAAGTGGCTGACTGAGTTGTTTAACGTTATTTTTAGGACGAAGAGAATGCCCGAAGAATGAAGGTAGAGTACAATGATCCATTTGTACAAGAACAAAGGTGATATCCAGAATTGCAACAACTATAGGGATATCAAGTTGTTAAGCCACACTATGAAAGTTTGAGAAAGGGTCGTGGAGATGAGGGTGAGAAGAGGTGTGTCTATTTTTGAGAACCAGTTTGGATTCATACTGGGTCGTTAGACTACAGAAGCTATTCATCTTATTAGGAGGTTGGTGGAGCAGTATAGGGAGAGAAAGAGAGACATACATATGGTTTTCATCGACCTCGAGAAGACATACGATAAAATCCCTAGGGAGGTATTATGGAGATGTTTAGAGGTTAGAGGTGTACATGTGGCGTACACTAGGGCGATTAAGGATATGTATGATGGAGTCAAGACCAGTGTATGGACAGTAGGAGGAGACTCCGAGCAGTTTCCAGTGACAATGGGGCTGCACTAGGGATCAGCTCTTAGCCCATTCTTATTTGCCTTGGTGGTGGATGAACTGACGCGACAAATCCAAGGGGATGTGCCATAGTGTATGCTATTTGCAGACGACATAGTCTTGATTGATGAGACTCGCAGCGGAGTGAACGCTAAGCTGGAGGTTTGGAGATAGACTCTAGAGTCTAAAGGGTTCAGGCTGAGTAGGACCAAGACATTATACTTGGAGTGCAAGTTCAGTAATGGGAGCGACCTTGAGATATGTGTGGAGGTGAGGCTTGGTACTCAGGTCATTTCAAAGAAAGAAAGCTTCAAGTACCTCGGGTCTATTATCCAAGTGGATGGAGAGATTGTTGACGATGTCACACATCGTATTAGGGCAGGGTGGATGAAATGGAGGCTCGCATCTGGAGTCTTATGCGACAAAAAGGTGCCTCCAAAACTTAAAGGCAAGTTCTATAGGGCGGTGGTTAGACCGACTATGTTGTATGGGGCAGAGTGTTGGTCAGTCAAGACTTCGCACATCCAGAAGATGAAAGTTGTGGTTATGAGGATGCTAAGATGGATGTGTGGGCATACAAGGAGGTATATGATTAGAAATAATGATATCCGAGATAGAGTGGGAGTAGCCTCGGTGGAGGATAAGATGCTGGAAGCGAGGTTGAGATGGTTTGGGTATGTGCAGAGGAGAGACACAAATGCCCCATTACGGAGGTGTGAGAGGTTGGCTATGGACAAGTTCATGAAGGGTAGAGGTATGCCGAAGAAGTATTGGGGAGAGGTGATTAGACGGGATATGTCACAGGTGCAACTTACTGAGGACATGACCTTAGATAGGGGGTTGTGGAGGACACAGATTAGGGTAGAAAAGTAGTAGGTAGTCGAGCGTAGTCCTACTTACGTTTGCAAACTGGTAGTTGTGTTATTATTGTAGGCCCACTTAGCCTATCATACTAATAGGTGTAGTTTTGCTTTATAGTCCCCTGTAGTTTGATTTATGTTGCTATGTGCCTTTTAGTGTACTTTATTTAGCTTATTTTACATGCGCTAGTTACTGCTTACTTTTTCAGAATGCACTATCATGACTTATTTGCTTTTGATATAAGCATTTTCATAATGCTTTACATTTTTTTGACTGGGTCTGACCGTTCCTCTTGCTTTACTTTTGCTTGTGTTTATGCTTTGTCTTGAGCCGAAGGTCTCTTGAAAACAGCCGCTCTACCTACCAAGGTAGAGGTAAAGTCTGCGTACACTCTACCCACTCCAGACCCCACGTTATGAGATTTCACTTGATATGTTGTTGTATTTAAGGTTTTCTTTATTACAGTGACAAACTTGGGCACCATGTCAAATTAGTGAGACGAGAAATATTAGGCCAATCCTGCTGTTAGTATCTTTTTTTTTTTGTTGGGGTTGGAGGTGCGGGGTGGAAGGCGGGGGGAGGGCAACAGGGACTTCCCTATAAATAGGGAAGCAGGGGTTGCATACAAGTGTTCACTACTACACAGCTAAGCTCCTACAGTTGTAATTATTAACAAGAAAAACAAGCCAATATTTTCTTTGATAATAACACCACCTCAAAGTTTTGATCTTTTCATTTCCTTGTCAACATATTATAAATTACATAGCAAGTAAACATGGTAGTTTTAACAAAACAAGCCATTGAGCACTTCCCAATAGTCAAGAACTCTTGCAAATCCCCCTCATTCTTCAATGATGTTCCAGTAATAGACCTCTCTAAACCTGACTCCAAGAACCTCATTGTTAAGGCATGCGAAGAATTCGGATTCTTCAAAGTGATAAACCATAATGTCCCAATGGAATTCATAATTACACTTGAATCTGAAGCCATCAAATTCTTTTCTTCTCCCTTGTCTGAGAAACTAAAAGCAGGTCCAGCTGACCCTTTTGGATATGGTAACAAAAAGATTGGACAAAATGGCGATATTGGTTGGGTTGAATACATTCTATTGTCAACAAACTCTGAATTCAATTACCAGAAATTTGCATCTATATTAGGTGTAAATCCAGAAACAATTCGGTAAGATATACAAATAGAGCATATGATATTTAACTGCTGTACTATATGTATCATTTCTTGATTTTGTTATTGTTGTTGCAGGGCTGCAGTAAATGATTACGTGTCAGCAGTAAAGAAAGTGTCGTGTGATATTCTTGAAATGTTGGCTGAGGGATTAAATATTAATCCTAAGAATGTTTTCAGTAAGCTTTTGATGGATGAAAAGAGTGACTCTGTATTTAGGCTGAATCACTATCCACCATGTCCTGCGATTGAAGAATTCACTGGCAAAAATTTGATTGGATTTGGAGAGCATACTGACCCACAAATCATATCCGTATTAAGATCCAACAACACTTCCGGTCTTCAAATTTTACTCACAAATGGTCATTGGATTTCTGTTCCACCTGATCCGAGTTCTTTTTTCATCAATGTTGGTGACTCATTGCAGGTACACACCAACAACACTCATAATTTTTGTACTTGTCTCGTGGAACAGTGAAACTTTATAGTTACGGGTTCAACAGTAGTTATGGCTCAAATATCATATTTATACATTATAAATAATCTATTCAAAACTTAGTAAATTAAAAAATTTAAATATACCTCTGCTTGCAATTATTTAACTAAACTATTAATTTTGATTGCAGGTTATGACTAATGGGAGGTTTAAGAGTGTGAAGCATAGGGTATTGGCGAACAGTGTGAAATCAAGATTATCAATGATATATTTTGGAGGACCACCACTGACCGAAAAGATTGCACCTTTGCCATCACTAATGGAAGGAAAAGACAGTTTGTACAAAGAGTTTACGTGGTTTGAGTACAAAAAATCGACGTATACGATCAGGCTGGCTGACAATAGGTTGGTTCTATTTGAAAAAAGCTTACGACGACACGATGTATATAATTTAAACTCTTGAGATAATAGTAACCTAGCTCATAATTATTTTTCTTGTTTTAGTACAAGTGTCCATCACTTTAGGAAGGATCTGTTGTCGAATGTCGAGATGTTAAAAGATACATCACTTGTTAATGATAGTAGTTCAAAGTCATTATTATCTAGTTTACATATATTAATTAACCCCAAGGGTTGTGATTTTTCCTCTTCCAATTGAGGCTCTCACTTCACCACCCTCATGGAATGATCTATATGTTTCATAACTACTCAATACGGTACTCTTAAACCTCCCATTCTTATAAAGCATTTGAGTTTTGAGGTCTAAAAGTGAAGTGAGCAAAATCTAGAAAAGGAAATTGGGCCTACATACCACCCCCTCCAGTCGCGTAAGACAATGGCGCGATAAATTAAGTTGTCGGACCAAAGGACCTTGCGTCGCTATAGGCCATTGCGAGAATGAAACCAAAAATCTGGGCACAAGACATTACATTACGTGCCATTTGCCAACTTGTCAGGTACTTAGATTAGCTTCCCTGTACACATGTTTCAAAATGTAGCCATTCGACTCCATGGCTTTCCTGAGATCATGTACTTCACCTGTAATGTTCCAAGGGATCCGATTAATCCCATTTACACAATCAATCAGTAATTTAGACTCACTTTCAGCTTCATTGTACTTAAAGTGCCTCTCTAAGCACCATTTGATTCCATATAGAAGAGAAGAAGCTTCAGCCCAATTACTAGTACCAGATCCCAAACTAAGAGTGAAAGCCATCATCAAATGCCCATTATTGTCCCTGATGATCCCTCTACCTGCACAATGTCCGTTTTTACAACTTCCATCTGCATTAAGCTTCACAAAACTAGCAGATGGCCTCAACCATTTAATCGTGACAATTCTTTTGAAAATTAAGTTTGTGTCTAGAACTTGAACCATGCCTTCCCACGTGTGTTGAATGTGGACATTGGCAAATTGGTTCTGGACAATATAAGCCATTGTTGAGAAAATAAGAGTGGTGGATCTTCTCATGTTGCCCCTTTCATTTCCATATTTAACACCCCATCTTGCTTTCCATATTTCCCAAGTTGCCAACAATGGAAGACTGTCTCTAATCAATGCAGCCACTGGATTTTGCACCTTGAAGCTCCACCATTTGATCAACATCTGCCTATAGTTTAAGTTGCTATCTTGAATTCCAAATAGGCTTCCCAGTTTTCTCCAGATCTTCTGAACAAATTCACCTGCGTAAAGGAGATGGTCAACAATTTCAATGTTAGGAGAAGAGCAACAAGTACAAATAGAGGGAATTGAAATGCCAAATCTGACAATTCTGTTATCAGTGGGGATTTTATCCCTTAAAGATCTCCAAAGAATGAACCCCATCTTGAAAGGGATTTGTTTATGCCAATTCTTGCCATCTATCCAAGTTTTATGATGTTTCTTCCTGAAGAGTTCCCATGCTGAGGCCACTGTAAAGGTCCCTTTGTTGTTGGCTGTCCAAACTGGAGTGTCTCTTTCCTCGGAAATTAGAACCACCTTCGTGTTGTAGATGGAATTGAGAGTATCTTCCTGGATTTTGAGATCCCATCCACCCCATCTCCACTGGTTCTCAACAAACACTTCTTTCAGCTTGAAACTCCTTGGCTTGATTTCCTCAGGGATGAAATCAATTAGGTGACCAATAGGTGACCAATTGTCATACCATAGGTCTACTCTACCATCCCTCACCTTCCAAAGAATATGTTTGTCAACTTGCTTTTGATCTTGCACATGGCATTCCATGAATGAGATTGCCCCGAGTACCATCTTTTAATCAAAGGGTGAATTCTTTGACAATATTTAGCCATCATGAATTCCTGCCAGAAACATTGACCTGTCCTGAGTTTCCACCGTTGTTTGGCAGTGAAAGCATTACAAGTGTCCTCCAACTTCCTGAAATTTGCTCCACCTTCAGCATAATGTTTACAGAGATTGTCCCAAGAAGCCCAATGATAGTTCCTTTTTTCATTTGTCCCTTCCCAAAAGAATCTAGCAATCATCTTTTCAATGTTGTCTAAGACTCCTTTAGAAGGGTATATAGCTGCTAAGAGATGGCCAGGGAGGGCAAGCAATACATGTCTAATTAGAATAGCTTTTCCTCCTGGTGAGAGAAGCTTGGATTGCCATCCTGATATCTTCTTCAGAATATTGGATATGAAAGAAATAATCCCTTGATTATTTTCATTAATTGAAAGAGTATATATACAATTTACATATTTCCATAATAGAAATTTTATTCCTATTCTACTCCTAAAACCTTATTCTACTTGGATACTAACTATACAATTATGATAAGTGTACAAGACTAATTAAGGTACAAGACATATACACCTTATATACAAAAACTGCCCAACCGTGGGCTTTGCTACAGTAATCCGAGAACCACTATACATACGATATACACATGTAATCGTATGTATATTTAACAGGATATCATCTCAGAAAAGATGACTATCTTCTTTCTCCCCAAATAAAGGGGGCAACCTAAGTACTTGATTGGGAGATCCTTGTGTTCCATTCCTGTGATGCCTCAATTTGTGTTCTAGGTGGCAGAATAACACATGATTTGTGCTTGTTGATTTGTTGTCCAGAGATCTTCTCATATTCTCCCAGGTTCTCCATTAGAAGCTCCAAAGATTTCCTGCATCCTCCTGAAAAAAGTATGATGTCATCAGCAAAAGCCAAAATGATTGATTAAAGGTCCTTTAGCATTCATATGAAAGCTTTTGAAGTCAACATGCTTAGACAACTTGTTTAGTTTGAAAGAAAGATATTCAGCTGAAATAACAAAAAGAGAGGGAGATATAGGGTCACCCTGTTGACAGACTTTTATGTCATTCGAGATTTATAATAGTCGTAATGCACCCTTCCCTAATCTCAATTGTGCATATTACCAGACAACAGAATGAATGAGTGGTGTACCTTTCAATTCTAATTGCAACTAAAGAAGCAATAGCTAGAAAGATATTGTAACTACAAGTGTAGAACAGATGACACTACGAATTGTTATCCACTTTTTTGTCTCACAGAAAGAAGTTTCATACAACAATGTCAATTATATGAGGCCACATCCCGAGTTCTGGCTGAGGCTATTGGTTCAGGCAGTTTCCAACAGTATCTAGTAAAATCCCATTTGCCAGAAAGTTTAATCAGTATTATTATTTCGTGCATTAGTGGAAACCAAATTGTATAATTACATGTCCTCGCTTTTAGAATTAAATCTCTAGTATTATTTGACCAAATTTTTAAAATCTGTTTATTATAAGGAGTGTTTTTTATTAAAAGTGTATTTTGATAAAGTACTTTTGGAGAGTAGCAGTTTTATTTGGCTAATCAATTTAAAAAATATTTTTAATTGAAACAACAATTTTTGCTAGCTAAAGTTAAAAAAGTTTTAGAATTTTTTTTTAACTCTTGAAAAATAACTACTTCTACTAATCAAAAATATTAACGTGTCCTATTTCTTCCTAGAAGTGTGGCCAAACACATGATCAACTTTCTAAAATCCATAAGCTTTGCCAAATAGGATATCAACGAAACTTCTTGCCAGAAAGCGAATTCCTATTTTTCTCATATCAATGTGAAAAACATGAAATAATTTCTGTTTTTGAGAAAGAAAAAAATAGAGTATTCGCCCACGTCTTAAGAGGAAAGGCAAACACGTATGTTCTCTATTTCAAGGCAGAATTTATTGAAAATTCACGTGAAATAATTTGTATATGTGCGAATACTAAATTAGTAAAATTGCTGAAGTTGAGCTTTATGTTAGTGGTAAATTCAATCATGGCTTCTCGTGTTCATAGAACCAGCATTAGGGTATGAACCATATAGATGTGCAAAAAGTTTAGTATATACAGTCATAGGGCGAATTTAGGATTTATATGGGTGCACCATCAAAAAAGGAAAAAAATGTATTAAGTGAAATTTGATTCTTAATTCTTTAGATAAATAACTCAAGCTTCAACCAAGTGCATAATTTAGTATTCTTGTAGCATTGGTGAAAACAGATAATATTATACCAATTTTTAAAAATATATACATAAAATATTTAATTTTACGAAGAGACCATGAATTCACGTGCTCCAAAGTTAGCACACAAATTCGCCCTTATAAACAGATAGAAGTAGAGGTGACAAACTTAACCCATTCAATAACCCGCCCAACCCATTCAATAACCCGTCCATTTGTTAGTTCAACCCATTTCAACCTAACCCATTTAAACCCATCGGAATTTGGGCTGATATAGCCCAAATTGATCCATGAAAAATCTATCAAAATATGTTCAAAAAAATTATAATTTTATTTGATATGATATATATAGCCATAATAAAAAAAAATTATTAGATACTAAAAAATTATAAAAAGACAACTAATGCAATTAAAGCTTAGTAAGAATTGGACGAGTTGAGTTTTGACACGCTTTTTAGCTCATTTCAACCCAACTCATTGCAATTCAAGTAACATTTAGGTAGGTCAATAACTCACTCATTTATTAACTCAACCTATTACAATCCAAGTAACATTTAAACAGATAAATAACTCGCTCATTTATTAACGCAATCTGTTTATAAGATACACCTCTTCAGTAAGGATAACATTTACCCATAACATTTTCAAAGTGTCCCCTAGATATAGCACTTTTGAGTTTGATCACTTTTTTTGGAGATTGTATTACATGAGCCAATTAGAGCGTTACATGTGTCATGACTTAATAGGAAAAAAGAAAATACCAACATAGGAGAATTCCCCTTCCCCTACCTGTGTCTCATCTTCACATGAACCAATTAGAGTGTTACATGTGTCATTTATATTAGACACACTTCAAAAAGGTTGTGTGCGCAAAATGTTTCTCGTGTTGGGGAACGGAGAGTGTGTCACAAGAGATATGATCTCAAGGTCAAAGGGTAAATTATGTGTATTCTGCCTCCATAGAATTAATAAAGGCTTAATACATATGCGGCCCTTTAAATTTATTCGATTTTTTTTTATTTTGGCATCTCAACTAAGTCTTGATCTTATTGAACTTCTGAACTCGTCTTATAGTGTGTCTATTAAACACAATTTGATTGACATGTCATAAATCGAGAGTTTCATTTTTTTAGTCTTGCACGTGAATGTCAAGCGCATCCTATGTGGAAAATTCTACCAATTAAAATAGTCTATTCCTTTCCTGGACAACTTTCCATGTGATGTATATAATTAAAATAAGTAGGTTATTTTAATTGATAGAATTTTCCACGTAGGATACGTTTGACATTCACGCGCAAAGCTAAAAAATGAAACTGCCTGATTTATGTTTTGTCAGTCGAATTGTGCTTATTTGTGTAAGACAACCTGATTAGGATTACGACTCTACCCCTAACATGCTTAGGATTTAATCTTCACTAATCTTAGAGCCTATAGAACTCTAAAGTGGTAGAATTGTACTCTGCTAGAATAACTTACGTTACTAGCAGTAACCAACTCCCTAATGACTCCACCTTTGGTTGTATATATATTCCTCCTTATATCAGATTATAAGCAGTGAGTTTTAATACCAAAAATACAAAGAACGATCTTGTTTCAATTGTTATTTTCTTCATGGTATCAGAAGCTTAGGCTCATTTAAAAACTACACGATCCTGAACTGGGCTGTGCAATCACGGGGCTGGTTACTGGGCTGTGCACAGTCGCTGGACCTGAAATTGGAACAGTAGACAGTGACAGTACGGCATGTCCAACAGGCAGTGAGCCCGCTGGAGGATTCGGGGTGCGGGACATGTCCGATAAATGGTGGATAATATACGGGGAGATACCGTCATCTAAAAAATTATACGAACTAGGCACAGGACTACTCACCTTAGCAAACGAAAATTGAGATTCATCAAAAATAACATGGCGACTAACTATGATTTTATTAGATGATAAATCAAAGCATTTGTAACCATGATGATTAGACGGATAACCCAAAAATACACAAGGGGTAGAACAGACCTGAAGTTTGATAATTGTGGTGGACGGAAAAAACGGATAACATAAGCACTCAAAGACCCTAAGATGGGAATACGAATGAGTCTTATTATATAAAATTTGAAGGGGGGACGAATATGCCAAACCTTTGGTAGGAAGAATGTTAAGAATATATGTAGGCATTTGTAGAGCATGATGCCAAAAAGAGGGGGGTACGGAAGCATGAAACAATAAAGTTCGGACAATGTTATTAATGGTACGAATTTTGCGTTTGGCTTTCCCATTTTGTGAAGACGTATGAGGACAAGAAAAATAAAAATTGATCTCATTATTAGCACAAAACTCCCGAAATACCCCATTATTATATTCTTTTCCATTATCACATTAAATATTTTTAATCTCCCGTTCGAATTGGGTTCTAATGAATGCTCTAAATTTTTAAAAAGTGGAAAAAACTTGAGATTTTTTCGCTATCGGAAAAGTCCATAAAAATTAGAATAATCATCCAGAAATAGAACACAATAACGATGACCCAAAGAACTGAGAACAGGAGATGTCCATAAATCGCTATGAATAAGATCAAATGGCATTAAAGTATGAGAATTGGAGTCTATAAACGGCAATCTAATATTTTTTTCTAAAGAACAAGATTGACAATTCGGAGTACTACGCGTACCCTTACACGAAATAAAATTGTTTTTATCTAAGGCAGACAAAATAGACGTCCCCGGATGACCCAAACGAGCATGCCACAAGGAAGGAGCAAGGGCTGCAAACGTTGATGGCAAAGCTTAACTCGAGAAACCGAAACTTGATGTGATAGGATAAAGATCTCCCCTACTATCATACCTCATGAGAGGACTCCCCGTCTTGAAATCCTTCACAGAAAATTCAAACGGATCAAATTCAACAGAAACGGAATTATATGTGGTGAATTTACGGACATACACCAATTTTTTAATCAATTTAGGGACATGAAGGGTATTTTTCAAGATAAGAGGTGGATGGGGGGAGATAAAGTTTTATGACCATAACCACGAATTGGAATTGAATTACCATTACCAACAATTATGCCACGAGGGTTGCTCAAATTAGAATAAGATGAGAGAGTACCTTGATCAAATGTCATGTGGGTAGTGGCTCCGGTGTCCATGTACCAATTTGGATCTGGTGGAGTTAAACCAAGTGTATAGCGGCTTCATATCGGTCGGGGTGGGGCCTGCTACGTGATGGTCCTGAGGAGGCCGGGGTCTAAGAATACATGTATGATGCCCTGGTCCAGTACCGTGTCGGGAGCCACTAGCCTAGTTGGTATTGGGCTGATAGGGCTATTGTGAAGCCCACTGGCCATTGGATGGAACGCTGGAGGAATGTGGGTCGTTGGTCCACAGCCCACTGGCTCAAGCCCACGGCCAAGGAGACCAAGGCTGGGACCATTGGGTCGGTGGTCCACTGTAGCTGGGATGGGGCCCACCTCCACTGTTTCGGCCACCGTTACAACTGTCGGAACCGCCGCGTTTACCCCCGCCATTTTTGCCATTATTTTTTCGACTATTTTTGCCGCCCCCTTGAGACCGGTTTGGGGACTAATTGTCACCAAAATTTTGAGAAGGAGAGGAGGACGTCATCATGACCACGGGACTAGCACTAGTAGCCGCCTTTTTAGCCAAGCCGACTTTTTTCAAAGTAAGCATGGAGCGGGCTTGATAGAACTTTGGGAGAGAATTACTTTGATGAAGGAGAGTACCAACACCACTATAGGCCTCGGAGAAGCCAGCAACCATCTGGAGAACAAGACGATCGTCGCTAATAGGCGCACCAACGTTGTGGAGTTGGTTCGCCAATTCTTTAAACCTTTTGCAATACGCTGAAACGTTTGGGAAATTTTTCATATGAACGTGGGAAAATTCCTGCTCAAGTGTAACAGCTCTGGAATTGCGATTATCTTCGAATATGTCATGCAGCCTATCCAAGCATCCATCGCCGTAGCGTCCGGCTCAATAATCATCTGCAACATATCGGTAGAGATAGTGGAGTAAATCCACTGAAGGACAGTGGCATCAAGAGTCGCCCACAACTTAGTATAATCCTCGCGTTTAGTCACCTCCATGTCCTCAGGAGCCATGGGGATTATGTGATGGATGACTTGATGCGACCGTGCGTGAATTTTGAATAGTTCGGCCCACGTCGCATATTGGACGTTTTCTATTTCAAGAATAAGAGGGATGCGATTCTTGATATTAGAAACAACAAGGACAGGGTGAAACGTGTTCTTGGAGGTAGACATAACGAAAGAATAATAGGTGATTGAGGAATTGGGAAGAAAGATTTTAGGGATCAAAAATTTTGCACGAAAACCGAGGAAGAAAACTCAGAACCGACAGCAATTTTGGGGAGAAAAATTCTTAACCTAGACTTCTTATACCATGAAAGAAATAATCTCTTGATTATTTTCATTAATGAAAGAGTATATATACAATTTACAATTTCCATAATAGGAAAATCCTATTCCTAGTCTACTTCCAAAATCTTATTCTACTTTGTACAATAATTATATAATTATGTTAAGTGTACAATTCTAATTATATATAAAATTGTCCTAAAATCAATGCACCAAACCGTGATTTACTTATGGTAAGTATATCACGGGTATACTATTTATCACTCACGTTGTGAAATTTCACTTCGTATGTTGTTGTTGTTGTTGTTGTTGTTGTTGTTGGAGGTGATATTCTGATTATTTGGTCAATAAAAATTGATTTTTGTATTTCATGAGTTATTTAGTAAATTTATCACGAAAGGTTTTAGGATTTAACATCGATCACTAGAAGCATAGCTACACCTTCTACTTTGACCATTATTCTTTTCTCAAAATTTTCCCGAGCAACAAGGAAATGTTTGGGGTCCTAAAATTAGTGTTTTGGATAAAGTACCATTATGATTAGTTGATTCAAAAAAATTCACCTGAATATTGTCACGAAACTCGGAAAATTGAGTTGTTCGTGAAAAAATCCACTCTATAATACCCTTTATAGAAAAAAAAAAAACTAAGCTGTTTTCTGAACAAATCCACCAAATATACTATAATCTCATCTTTTATGAAGAATTTATGTGGTATATATTTATATATATATATATATAATTATTTTTAAATAATATAATAGCGTAAAAATTCTTTTATGTTATTATTGTAATATAAGTAGTTTTGTTCATGTCTTGGAATTATGTTTTGAATTAAATACTTTATTTGGTTGATGATATAACTAATCCCAAATTTAATTTATATCTCAAACTTAGTGTTATTTTATCCCAACTGAAAGTGAGATAAATTAGCCAAAAATAATAATCTTGGAATAACTTTGTCCGTGAACCAAACGACCTATAAATCCCTTATAAAATAAAAGTGGGGAGTGGAGTTTGAGGATAACCATTAACATAGGATGTAGGCTTAGATATACCACTAGATTGTGAAAGGCATATCGTACCAAACATGTGATACGCTCTTATCCAAAGACTAAAATTTTCGTGCAAATTATTTGATAAAAAGTACAATGTTTGATCTGTCTTGTCATAGTGGGATATAGACTCAGATTGGATAGGCAACACTTCACCAACTAGATCACGAAAGTTGCCTTTAATTTCTTTCCCATTTTTGGGGAACAATTGAGACCTCTCTTTAGTTATTCATGGGAAGAAAGCTAGCTAGCAGTCTCCCACCACTAGCTAGGATTTCAGATGAGACACTCTTCTTATCCTCTTTATCAAATACATATATTAGCTCACAAAGAAATGAAAGAGGTAAAAGTGATCTAATAGAGTGAGAATATATATATTAATTAATTATGTTTGTTGAGATCCCAGATCGGTTTTTTAGTGATCGGATAGTCTTTTATATTTCTATAATTTTAGATAATTATCATCTCATGAGCTAACTTTTGAATTCAGTTATGTTCAATAACAATTTCTTTATCATGGTATCAAAATCAGATTCATCTCAATTCTTGATTTATTCGATGTTGGATCATCATATCATATTTATCGATTTATCCGATGTTCAGCTCCCTTATCATATTATCCATGATAAATACCCGTGATATACACGGAATATACACCGTGTATATCACGGGCAGAATGACAAATAATGGATTGTAACGGGCTATCTATTTCCGTGGTATACACGGTATATTCATATTGTGTATATCACGGATTAGTGGCACAATTTTAGGTAGTTTAGTTGTAATTAAATTAGAGTTGTACACTTATCATAATTGTATAATTATTGTACAAATAGAATAAGATTTTGGGAGTAGAATATGAATAGAATTTTCCTATTATGAAAATTGTAAATTGTATATATACTCTTTCATTAATTAAAATAATTAAGGAATTATTTCTTTCAATCCATGCTCGCTTGGTTGTGTGGGGATGTTTAGTTTTCACATCGGCTCTTAAGGAATGGAGTATCTTTTTATATGGTGTTGGGAAATTCTCGCATTATAAGCTAGTTTTTGGGGATGAGTTAGGTTTGATATCCACTTCTTTATAAAAATAATTAAATGATAGTTATTGTGTGCGAATATTTATATATATCATAGATCAATTATCGAATGTGGATTTCCTACAAAAAAAGAGAGGAGGATTTGTGGTTGAGTGAATGGGGCCGGGGTTGAGAACAATTTCTTTATCAAATGTCACCAACAATATTTAAGCAATTTTGTCATGAAAAAACCTGCTGTTTCACATGCAAGCACGCAACTATTCTGTGCATATTTGTATAACTGAATAATGTAGAACTAACTATAGTACTATATTGACTGAATTTGCTGAATGCTGATGATATAATAACCGGATAAGAAATGAAAGTTTATCCCAAATGTAACAGTGACTTGTTAAACTATGTTTGTGTATACGTTATAAGTACGTAAATTGAAACAGTGTTGTGTAAACAAAAGGTGAAGACTATATGGTCATGTTTACAAATGTTTTATAGACAATGAACTATTGATCTTATCAGCCCTGACCAACCCCTATTTTTTTATCCAACAGCCACTACAAGAAATTACAGAAATGGCAACAACTCTTTGGCAACAAAAATAAAATTATTGGCAAAATTCAATATTTGGCAACAACTTAGTTTTATTGTTGGCATATATGATGAAACTTTTTAAAATGAACTTTTTTTTCGTTGCCAAACAATTTAATTGTGTTGCCATAGATTGACTATGGTTGTAAAAAGTACTTTTGGCAACAACAAAAAAGTTATTGCATGTCGTTGCAATAACAACCGGTGGAAAAAGTTTATGCAACAACAAAAAAATATTATTGTCAAAATTACTTTTTGCAACAATAGTCGATACTATGGCAACAAAAATATTTATTGGCAAATGTCTTCTTTCTTGTAGTGTATCTTGCATACATAATTTGATTTGCAAGCAATAAATTTACCTTCAAACTTTTCTATAACAGTATCGTTTATCCAGATATTTTTTGACTGCTATAACAAAATATGTTCCAAAGAAATTTGGCCGTTATAATAAAATATTTTCATAGAGAATAATTGTTATAGAGAGGTCTCACTGATGTACTTAGACTTGCTAGATTAAATAATTTTGTATCTCAAAAGCTAGAATAATAAATTCAGTGTATACAAAATTCTCTTTGATAGTTCAAGGTTTGAGATCAATGGCGGAGCTAGGGGACGTAATGGGATTCATTTGAACCTATTTCATCGAAAACTTACATTATATACACAAACAAGATCAAAAGTACCTTTTTTGTATATATAGTCAACGGTCGTTGAATTCTCTTAATTTTTTTTTTAATTTACTTCTTTATCTTTTGAATCTGGTCAATGAAAATTCCAGCAAAATTCATCCCAGCTAAATCCATTTCTCTAGTCATACCATCTTGAATACACATGGGAGCACCAAAACAATTCTTACGACAGCTCTTTTCTGTGTTCTTAGCACGTGACATACGTACACCTAGTATTCTTGCATCCATTTCTTTATTTCCTATTACTCTAAATTTAGTCATAGATTTGAATACATTGTGGACTCTAAACCCCTCATCAAACATTTTTTTGGAATACATTTCTGAGTTAGTTGAGCTGAAACATCATACTTTCTCTGCACAAAACGTAGAGATACATACAATATCGAGAGTAGTCAGTAACGAACGTGACAGTTCGAGGAGGTGCAGTGGGAGGGAACAGGTGGAATTTTCCTGTTTGACCTTATTAAGAAGATCATGAAAGGAACTGAGGGGTCTCACATATCAAACCACATTTTTATTCAATGTCCTCTTTCATAAATCATACTGCTACAGTTTTTTCTTTCATATTTATCTTTTTGAATTTATTTTCAACAAACTCTGGATTTCTTTTAGGATTGTCCTAGGAATTACGTTAAAATAATGTACATGGATAATTGTAGCCTTATGCCTTTCGTATGGGTTTTAACTTACTCATCAAGAAATTTCGCTATTTAAAAATCATTATAATTAATAACGGTTTCATCGGGGCTTTGGTCGTCAACTCTCTTGTCATTAGGTTACCAATTTTCTTGATCTTTCAGTACTGTGCAGACATCAACCTCCATACATGGTCTTACACTTTGCAGAGACTTATATTTTTGGTAAACATTCGCCTGGGCTTGCTCATTGCAATTCTCTGTGAGGAAGCACCCTTCTCCTGAAAATACGGACCTATTTTATCAAATTTCTTAGAGAGATGTCTCAGGTTCCTAGGTATTCTCTATATATTCATCTGTATAGGTTTCAAATATAGGTAACTTTTTGCTCAAAGTCGCTCGAGCTTTTTCTGGGAGTATGACATGAGTATATTTAGTGATTTATGAGAAGAATATTTTCCTGATTTGAAAAGTACCTCAATCCATGTATAATTTCTTCACCCAAAAGGTTTTCTTTTTTTAGTACCACTGTTTAAAGAAAAATTTACAACCAAACAATTTTTGGAAATTATATATAGTATTTTTAAATAATTGTCACATCGTTTCCTTTAATATTCTTTTGCCTGCCTTTCATAAAGAAAATGCGACAGATCAATCTGACTTATTTAAGTAAGGTTTCCTAATGTATCTGTGATTAGTGTTGTGGTAACAATCAATCCGAATTCAATGTGCACAGCACTTGTAAGTTACACGTCCTTTTCTTCATTCTATGAAATCAACCTCTATAACAAGACTTTGAACTAATTGACAAAACATCACTACTCTTAACTAACAAAGAATTCATGGACAGCAATGGTCAATGATTTCACATTGATCTTGATTTCGACATGTAACCAGAGGTTTAGACGGCATTAATTCTTAAAATTTGCCTCGGACTCCAAGCAAAGCATTGTTGGGGCTGCAGACAAAAATTCTCACATTAATAGCTGAAAATAAAAAGAAGTTGAGTATAAGGTGTAGTGATATCTTAATGGTGCAAGACCTTTTGAGAAAAATTGTGTGTGCTTGGCCTAAAACAGAC
Source organism: Anisodus acutangulus (assembly GCA_029783415.1). Classification (NCBI taxonomy): domain Eukaryota; kingdom Viridiplantae; phylum Streptophyta; class Magnoliopsida; order Solanales; family Solanaceae; genus Anisodus; species Anisodus acutangulus. Next base: position 8,623,602 of record CM056508.1, read on the forward strand.
AATATAACACTTTGTCAAAAGTATTTTTTAGACTGTTTTAATCTAGCAACTGGTATTAGAGCCAATGATTCGCTAGACAGAGTATAAAGATGGCGGAGTGATGTCTTGGGGCTCGACTAACTGCCTCTGCCCATTTACGGACTAGTTTAATACCTTTATCCGTAGCTTAGAGATGCATACACAAAAAAAAGTCGGTGGACTTTGATAGCCATAAATAATAATCAGTTGATATGAGTAGCACACAATTATCTTCAAATAAAGCCCATGAAGTGATGGGTCACCCACAACTTAGTTTGAGGGAAAGTTATCGGGGGTGTAAATAAAGTCTCAGATTAATAGCTAAATCTAAAAAGAAGTTAGCTATAAGATGTAATGATATTTTTAATGATGTGAATTCTTTTGAAAAAATTATGTGTTTGATCTAAAGCGAACGATATCAGGTAATGTTAACACTATCTTTGAGTTATTTTAATTCAATAGGGCGAAACAGTTGAAAAATGACACATGGCACGTGTAGTAGGATGCATTCGTCTCGCGAGGCTCACCCAAGTGCAAACTCTCGGAGATCGCGCAACTATTTGTATTGAAATTGTGTGAACTTTTTTTAATTAGAACTGTTAATCCTCAAAAAACTTTAACTAACTTGAGAACTCATAATTCCTCTTCACCTATCTCAAATATGAAGTTTGAGAAGATTTATAACTAAAATTTATCCCTAATATTAGAGAGCATAGCTTGGCTTAGAACCTTTTTCCTAAAAATATTTAATCAAACTTCTTGCTCGATCAAATAGGAATTCGTAAAATAAATCAAATTTCATGCCAAGATTGCATAGATAAAATAAACTAAACTTCATATCCGATCAAACAAGATTAGATAAAATAAAACAAAAGGCATTATATAATATGCGTCTGTTGTGTGTGTGCAATTAGTATTTTAGGACTACATATTTTTATATATTCATTTGAAATTTATCAAATTCGAACCTAGAATTCAATATTGAAGAGACTAACGTTCAAACGCGTATAAAATATTTCCTGTTTACTCGTTCGGTGATGTAATATGTAGCTTGATAATATTTTACATGGAATTTTGATGTTTTTTCCTTTTATTCTTTGGATTGTTTAGGACGTATAGTTGATTTATATATATCTAATTAATTCCTCCGTCCATTTTTACTTGTCACATTTTGACTTAACACGTCTATTAAAGAAACAAAAATAGAATGATAATTTTACTATATCGCTCCTAATTATTGTTAAGTAACCTAATGTTTAAAATAAATAAAACATACTTTAAAAGTTGTGCAACCACTAAAATTTTCTTGAACTTGTCAACCGAATAATAAATGATAAGGTTAAAATAGGTATGAAGTAATAAATTATCTCTTGATTTTCTAAAGTGGACAAGTAAAATTGGATAACTATTTATAATATAGTGGACAAGTAAAACTGGACGGAGAGAGTATTTTACTCTATTGTATTGTTTATAATACTATCTGTTTATGACAAAATTCGTATAAGACAGTTGTATGAATAATGATGTGACACGTGGTAGATGATGCTTAGTCAAGTCCATGTCAGCCAATGGCGCTACCGAGAAGATGCAAACAGGACCAGAGGTGTCGTACGTACACATGGTACCAGTAATTTAGAAGGACAGGTGAACCGTTTAAATTACAACGGGCGGCCATTACTGGACCGAACGTACATCTTCCAACAGAGCGGTAATGACATTTATAGAGGTACTAATTGTCCAATTATTACAACATTCATTCTTTTGTATTAATAGGGGGATATATCGTGGGATGTGTACTCAAGAGCTCATGTATAAATAGAACACATTGTTCCATTGTAAATCATGATATGCAAGTTATTACAATACACTCTTTAATATTTCTCTCGATTACAATGCTTTCATACTAGTCTCGAAGACTTTGCCCAGAAGCTAGCACAAGGCTCAGGCTAATTATTCCTTTACTCTATCTTGATATTATTTACTTGCACTGTATTTTATCTAATATTGTCGCCATATCAGTTACTTGATAACCACGTGTCCTTGACCACTTATACAAATTCAACTGTACCGTTTTACGAATAAATAATATTGTTATGCTAAAAAACTAGGTAAAATTCAAACAAATATTTTGTAAATTTTCTAAGACTTTTAATTTATTTTATATATTTATTTGTTCTGTCATTTTAATTGTCTATAAAATAGTAGTAAAAGTTACATATAAGTTTATGGGATTTCACCTCGTGTCTCAAAGTTTTTGTCACACACTAGATAAAATGTCCCACCATAAGGCTCACGCTCACTTCATTTAAAACAAAAATTGTAATGAAAATTCTGAACAAGTACTTTTTAGTTTGAAAGCACATTATTTTCAATGTTTAAACTTTAAAGAGCAATTCCATCATCAATAATGTTGTACCAAAAAGCTTGATTTTCATTTGATGGTGTACCTTTACCGGAAATTAATTGATTCATAAGTATCAGCAAAAATAATTTGTTGCATGTCACATAGGTCGCAATCAGGCAATGAATAAAAAGATTACCCTTTTTTTAAAATTAGATCACTTTTTTCTTTCAAATACTAAACCTCTATATCATTATCAAAGTTAGTGTAATAATTTTACTCTAATATTTTATTCTTAATCTTGGTAAATAAAAAAGCGTCTATTTTATTAGGTTTGAGAGAGTAAAAATTATTTGCTTCTTGATGTAGATAATGACACTAGAATACCTAAAAATGGAGCGTACACTACTACATGAAAATATAGAATTGACAACAAAACTTTAGGAACAATAAATATATTATTACTAAAAAACGTAAATGACAACAAAAATTTAATATATCGTTGCTAAAAAATATAAATGACAACAAAAAAATAACTTCTTGTTGCAAAAACTTTTCGCATCGGAGGTTATTGCAACGGCATGCAATAATATTTGTTGTTACGAAAAGTACATTTGACAACAACATCCAACATATGACAACAGAAAATGTTATTAGCAAATGTCTTTCTTCTTGCCGTGATACTTACCCTAAAACATGGAACAATGAAATGCACCTAAATGAAACCTAATTATCAAATTTCCAAAAATGTTTCAAATGTAACCAATCTCTGTTCTATCAGATTAGTTTTAAAAAAGAGTTAATAACGCCTTTAGCTCTTTAAATTATTTTTTAAAAAAGCTCTTTAAGTTATTTATATGTTTTTATTGTATTTCTTATTATATATAACTAAACATGACCTAAGGGCTCTGATAAGGATCGTTATAAAATATATATAATAATTATAAAGTATTATATACTAATAAAAGCCTTATACCATAATAAAAGCCTTTAAGAGATCTCATAAGGATCGTTATTAAATATATATAATAATTATAAAGTATTATATAAATAATAAATCATTTAAGGGCTCTGATAAGGATCGCTATAAAATATATATAATAATAATAATAATAATTATAAAGTATTATATAGAATAGAACAAAATAAAATAAATCTACAACCCAGATGGATCCCAGTACTGTTCACAGAATTAGAGATTTCCCAAGGTATGCACCTAACAGTCACACATAGATCAATATGAAAAACAGCCCATGAAAAAGCCTTATGCCTAACCACGACGATGGTTGAAAGGGCACTCCGTACGACAAGAGCATAACCGTTGGGGTACCTTAAGACCTACCGTGATATGTATTGTAAATAACATCCTTCCCGGATATTTAGTGTAGAATTCTATCTCATTCTATCATTTTTTTTATAACCAATATTATCGCAGAGCATCTCAGACAGTAAAGACTTATTAGCCTATCATAACAAATAAGAAGAGAAGTAGAGAGGATCGTACCGAAGATGTGCTCAAGGGAGAGAAAGTATATAAGAAAGCTGAAATATTATTGAGAGTGTTTTTTTTTACAATGCTTGGTCTTTTTCTTCCAATGCTTAATTTACAAACAAAATGAAGTCGTCTTATATAGACAAGCGACGGACTTCAAAGAAGTATTAAATTTACAAAAGAATCTAAATTATTACAACTTTACAAAAAGAAGAAAGAAACATCTTATCTTCTGAAAAGCAAAAGAAATAAAACAAACGATTTTATTAAAGTCGGAATAACTTTATTAAAGTTGTGGGACAATGTGTCCTTTCCTCTTTTCCATCATCATGAATGTTGTGTGGGACCTTTGATCACTTAATTCTGACATTTTTGTCTTCCCACGTGATCCAGTGTCTTCTTTTTTGGCTTTTGCCTTTTGAATGACCGCTTCAATTAAGTTGTCGAACATATTTTCTGTAGTGGGCTGATAGGTATAATCTTTCAGGGGCTGAGATTCTCCTCCAAGACAAGTGTATTGATTGTTATATTGAGTTTCTTTCATGGAAGAAGTTGAAGTTTCTGAATATGGACTATCATCCACTTTCGATTTAATTTTTTTGACAAAGTCTGCTTTAACCCTATCAAGATAAATAGTAATCAGTTCTTCTTCTGAAGCCCGAGGATTTCTCAATTTTATGGAATTTTCTAATTTAGAAAAGAAAGAGGATGATTCATCTTCTATAGTTTGTCTTTCCATGGATAGATTTCAGGATATTAACCAATGAAGTAATTTCTTCTTCCAACTGCCATCCATATTTGCGAGTTGGATTTTTTTTATCTTTGTCTAATAATTTAGATCAAAACTTGAAAAGGAATTTCCTTTTAAGACATAATATGCCTTTGTATTTATGTCAGCTTCAGGAATCCATTTCCAAATTCATGGAATACCTGTTTGCATAAAGAAAAATAATGTGGCAAATCCTTCAATATAATCAGAAGGATGTTCAGGAGTAACACATGGTGTCACTTGGATCCATTCTTTGTAGAATCCAATATAAGGTTCTGGCAAAACCTGAATTTCAGGTCCAATCATATTCCACCATGAAAATATCCAGTTGGGGAGTAGCTGGCCATTCTGGCTGGCTTTAAAGATTTCTGGATATAATTTAATCCACCAAGTATGACCATGCTTTTTTTCTCATAGTAAAATATATTAACAAAAGCATCGATATAATCATAGTAGTTGAACGCCATTTTTATAGTGGTTCTGGGAATTATAAATTCCTTTGATCGAAATGTGATAATTCCCTATTCATAAGGAGATTTAATATTCTTAAGGTAGAACTTAGAAAAGCTCCTTTCTTCTTCTGACTTATTATCCGGGAACAATGTGATTTCAGCAGTACTTGTTGTTGTTAGGATATATTCATAATACATCCAGTTTTTTCCTTCTCTGAAAGGATGGTAGAAACTTTTTACATAACGATTCATGAGAATCCATGGATCATTGATATAATTTTTATCTTCATGAGTTAGATGATGTATTACTTCTTCATGTTGTCGAACCAAATATTGGTTCATGTCATCCTCCTGTTGTTGGAGTTTTTGGGCATATGATCCCATTTGATGGCTAGATGAGCCCTCTTCCACGAGTATTACTATTGGAATTTGTCTAGGAGTATTACTCCCTGCTGCTTTTTCTTGACCTCGACCTGAGCCTCGACCTCTTCCTCTACCCCTATTAAGAGTAGGTGTTGTCCAATTTGGACGCATCTTATCCCTGCAAATATTCACGGATAAGAAAGTCAGGGAGTGAATTATCTTCACCTTTAAGATATTGAATTTCAAAATCAAATGGGGCTAAATGAGTCTGCCATCTTGCAAACATTTGCTTGGACACATCATGTTTAAAATATTTCTTAAATATGAATTTGGTTGCATTGCAGTCTGTTCTTATTAAGAACTTTGTGTTATAAAGATCATCTTGAAATTTCAGGACACACTTAACAATAGCAAGGATCTCCTTAGCTATAGTAGCATAATTCTTTTGACTGTTATTCAATTTTCCTGAATGGTATCGAACAAGATATTCTTGTGTGGTGTTGAAATTTATTTGTTTGAGTATCCCACCATAATCAATGTCGGACGCATCAGTTTCAATAATCTTTCCCCAATTTGGGTTAGCAAGCATAAGACATGACAAATCTTGAACATTCTTTTTAATCTTTTGTACTGCTTATGTATGGGCATTTGTCCACGGAGTGACAGTCTTTTTCAACCTATCATATAAGATAGCTGCATCCACAGATAAATTCTTGTAATAAGGAGAAATATAATTTAAGCTTCCTAAAAATCTTTGTAATTGGGTTTTATCAAGAATTTCATCAGGAAACTTAGAAGCAAATTATATACTTCTAGTAATTGGAACAATTTTTCCTTGTTCAATGTTATGATCAAGAAATTGGACTTTTGTCTGGAAAATATTCATTTTGGGTTTAGAAATGACTAGACCATTTGTAATAACAATTGTCTTGAAAATTTCAAGATGCTTGATATGATCATGTATATTTTTAGAAAAGACTAATATGTCATCTATGTAAACAATGATAAAATCACTATATGAAGTAAAAATATCATTCATGACATGCTGAAATTCTGATGGATAATTTTATAGTCCAAAAGGCATGACATTCCATTCATAATGTCTGAATGGAACTGTAAAGTCAGTCTTATACCTGTTAGATTCATTAACATGTATCTGCCAAAATTCTGATTTCAAATCAAATTTTAAAAATATGTTAGATTGGTATAACTTGTCAAGCAAGTCCTTTTTATTAGGAATTGGATTCTAATTCATTTTAAAACTTTATTCAATGGTTTATAATTGATGACTAATCTGAAAACTCCCCGTTCATGTTCGGCCTGTTTATTAACATAGAATGTTATACAACTCCATGAGGAGTTTGAAGGTCGAATCAACCTTTTTTCTATAAGGGTTGCAATTTCTTTTTTGCAAATTTCTAAATATTCCTTATTCATCTAGCAAGGTCTAGCCTTGATCGGAATATTTTGTTCACAGAACCCTTCTTCATATGGAAGACTAACAATATCCTTTTTCATGTTCCAAAAAACAGTAGGTAAATCGTTACAAAATAGAAATAGAAAAATCATGCTCTATTCCTTTTATTTTATCCTGTAATCTAGAATTTGTCAATTGGTCGGTAATATTATAAATCATTAACTCTTGTTGCAGATAATCAAGATGTTGTTTTTTATTTTGCACAAGACTAATAAGGCTTACTGTCCTTGATGCAGGAATCCAGGGAAAAGTTATTAACTTACCCTCAAGGGTACCTGTGAAAGCCTTCTCATCAATATGTTTAAGAGGCATTAGACCATTAATAAAAGGTATGCCTAAAATTATATCATGCGCCAAACTTTTTACTAAAATGAAAGAATGTTCAATACACATCTTATCATGACAAACATAGGCACTTGATATTTGTAGGAGACTCCTAATTTGCTCCCATCTGCACAAGTTACTCCGCGAGTAGTCTTGGTAAAGTATTTAGTAGGGATAAGTCCTTCCCTAATGCAATTAAGATATGCCCATGAATCAATTAATATAGGGACATGTCTATATATGATACCCCTATCAATTAATAAATTAATACGAGTAATTCATTTTTTGCGGGAATACAAATTAATTGCTCCAATGAAGTCTACCTCATCTGGATTATCAGAGGTAGTTGGTTGATCAAGTATAGGTGTAAAACCTAACTCTTTTGGAGTATCAGGAATAGGAGTATGACTGGCCTGTCCTGATTCTAACAAAGTAACTCTATCATCTAACGGAGTGTAATGTTGTCATAGTATAGTTAGCTCTGTTTTGAGATCATGGATCTCTGTCTTCAATTCTTGGACTGTTAGAGGATTATTAGGACTCTTCTTCTTCTGTAATTCTTGGAGAACTGCAGAAAAGTTATAAGGTGGATCAATTCTTGATTTGATCCTCATGGGAACTTTGTCCTTTTCTTGGGCTTTAAACAAGCCTCGATGATCTGTGCTTTCTGAGCTTCGTTCTAAATATTATCCAGCAGATCACTGGCTTCTTCTCCATTAATGACATTTATATTGCAGTTGGAGAATTAAGCTTGGAGTTTATAAAACTCATCATATGTGTCTTCATTATCCTTGATAACATGACATTTATCTTTTGAAGTACAGGTGCAAGGAGCTTCTTCTTCCATAGAGGAGGAATAAGGATCTTCATAGTCTAAACTCATGATCCCTTCTGAGTCATTTGAATCATCTGATGAAACAACAATCTTCATCAAAGCATCCTTAATGCTTTCATCTATATTAAGATTCTTGATTTTGTCGATCTTTTTCTTTTTACACCTATTGGCGTAATGTTCCTTTTCACTACATGCATAACATGTAGGAGTCTTTTTCTCTCTCTTAAGGATATAACCCCTTTTCGCATTTCTAGCTCTTTTCTTTGCAGCATACTTCTTGTAAGAGTTAGATTTGTACTTTTCATAGTACTGTTTTTATGGGGTTTAATCGGATATTTCCTCTTTTTTCAATTTGGTGAGAGGTCGGTTGATCGAATGCGAATTGTTGACAGAATTCTCCTAATTGGGTTTTTTCTGTCAATTTCTGCTTTTTAAGCTGTTTCTGTAATTTCATATCATTGCACAGAGTTAATCCTTCTTCCATGCATTTACCAATTAGCTGGTCGTAAGAATAAAGATCCCATTGAATCTGAGAATCCCCTGAATCTTTCCTTAATGTTCTCTTAATCTTTTCAGCAAAAAGAGAGGGGAGGTCATCTATAAATCTAGCTTTCCAGAAACTACTATTAGCTTCTGGGAGGTTTAGCACTCTGCTAAGGAAAATATCCTTATACCACCTAAATGAAGTTAAGGTGGGGCATCTATGAATTTGCAGAAGAGTTCTGATATTATCATAATTGGTTGAATAATATCCTGTAAAGTGATCTAAAATGGTTAGAACGAGAGTAAAAACTGCATAAGGTTGGACCTCATTACCCTCTTGCTTTACAACATTAAAAATAGAAGTTTTCTAGTCTGGTGTAAGATAGTTATCCCACCATGCTTTAAGTTGACTTGCAAATTCTGCAGTTATCATCTTAACGATGTGAGCATCGGTTTGGTTATTACCTTTTGCTGCTGCATCATACATAATGATCTTGTGGCAAGTCCTGAGGATTTGACTATCAGCGCCACCATCTATGTTTTATTCAACAATTTATGTACCAGTATAAGCGGTAGGCTCATTCTTATAGGCTTGTTCTTCGATTAGAATATACATATGTGTAGGTCTCGGATAATAGTAATTTTCCGAATTAAACTTGGATTTACATTTACCCTTTCTCACTGTAACAACTTGTGCTTCGTTGTCAGACTTAGATAATTTATCTGTACTAATCATTGTAATAGCAGATGTAGAACTAGATGTAGAAACACTAGGTGGAGAAATATTTAACTTATTCTGAAATTGAGAGAGTAAATTCTCTAGATTCCCTACTAATGGATCTGTGGTCTTTTTCCCCAGGTTAATCCCTTCCATTGAAGGAGAAGGCTGGATATTTGCTGGAATTTCCAAGGGTTTTGGAGGCTGGTCGGTAGCAACATCAATTTTGACTCGTTGGTTCTTTATAAGAGATCTGAGTTGGTTCATCTTGTTATGTAACAAGTTCATATGTTATATTTGTGTGGTTATGTTGTTTGAACAGGTTGTTGATATGATCAATAGTAAGACCATTAGGAAGGGTCTGACATAACAGCTTCATGAAAAGCTGAGCATGTAAATCATTGTTACTATGGTCATTTTTTAATGAAAAAGGTTCATCTAGAGGATATATGCTCCTGATGACTTTTTTGGAATCCAAATGTCATTGTATTTCAATAACATTAATATTAGGTAGAACATAATCTTCAACAAACCATCTGACAAAAGGTTTATAATCATGCTTGGTTTGTAATTCATCATAAAATTGATCTCTAATAGAACATCGTTCTTCTGTAGTAAAAAATGAAAAAAAAAAAACCATATTCTAAAAAGATAATAATCTTCACTAAGAAAGTCTTTAGAAATAATTTTTCTTAGACCTGAACCTGGACTATAATCCAGAGGAGAAGCACAAATATGGTCATCATCCATCCTTAAAATAATCAGTGAATCTCATATCGTTGGGAGTAGGATCTGTCTTAATTCCTACAAGAATTTGGTCATCTCCTATCTTGATTTTATCAATTTTCTCATTCTGAGAGATTTTCGATGGAGTGGTGATCTTATAAAGATCTTCATTAACCTGAGAGGTTGACGCTCTAGCAGTAGGGGGTCTAGGAATGTCATCGAGAAGAGAGATGTAATAATGAGATGACATCTATCTACCTAATTTAGGTAACTGTTTTGCCAATTGGAGATGGATATTACCATCAGTAGTTTGGACAGCCTGAGCAATCTGAGTATCTATCCTAGGTTGGACATGGATTGCTTTTTCAATTAGTCAATCGTCTGGGTAATCGATTTCGTCCCAACTAATAGGTCTTCTCGTTGTTATTTTAGACCTTTTGGCTAGGTTGGTTTCTATGAGAACAATCTGTCTATTTCTTTTATCATCCATGATCTTACAATTAGGATTCATGGTGTCTAATACACGAAAATAGATACGTTAACAAATATATATGACTTCTGTTTCCGATATATAATTATAACCATGGGCTTTTACATATAATGTTAAAGCATGCAAAAAATTTGGATCAAACAAAGATAAAGTAAGATTTGGTCTGATATCAAAATAAATTGGACCATAAGCCAGACTGGATTGCATAGCACCCATAAGAGATTGTTTCCAATTCAAATTTTTGGCATCTCTTAAAATAGTCATAAAACTTTCAGGTAAACCCTTTAAATTTAAAGGTTTAAATGAAATTTTCACTAATCCAATATGCAAAAATCTATAATGCAATTTTTGATATCTTTCAATATTAGTATCAGAAAATAAATGTATAGTTTTGTCTTGATTATCCATTTGGACAGACTCTTCAATAGTCTTTATAACATGTCGATTTCGCAAATTTTCAAATATGCCGAAATTATAAATTTCCTTAGTGGCAACAAAAGAAATAGTCCATTTGTTTAAAGCATCTAGCTGTTGTGGAAGTTCAAATTCTTCTGATCTAGCACTCTTAATGATGTGTTTATAATTCTTGAAAATATTCATCATAAAAAGAAATATTGTCTGTTAATACTCTTTGAAAACATGACTCTGATACCATATTAATGAGAAGGCTTTCACAGGTACCTTTGAGGGTAAGTTAATATTTTTTCTCTGGATTCCCGCATCAAGGACAATAAGCCTTATTAGTCTTGTGCAGAATAAAAAACAACATCTTGATTATCTGCAACAAGAGTAAATGATAACATCGCGATTTCGCAAATTTTTAAATATGCCGAAATTATAAATTTCCTTAGTGGCAACAAAAAAAAATAGTCCATTTGTTTAATGCATCTAGCTGTTGTGGAAGTTCATATTCTTCCGATCTAATATTCTTAATGTTGTGTTTATAATTCTTGAAAATATTCATTATAAAAAGAAATATTGTCTGTGAATACTCTTTGAAAACATGGCTCTGATACCATATTAATGAGAAGGTTTTCACAGGTACCTTTGAGGGTAAGTTAATAACTTTTCTCTGGATTCCTACATCAAGGACAATAAGCCTTATTAGTCTTGTGCAGAATAAAAAACAACATCTTAATTATCTGTAACAAGAGTTAATGATTTATAATATTACCGACCAATTGACAAATCCTAAATTACAGGATAAAATTAAATAAATAGAGCATGATTTTTCTATTTCTATTACATATCTCAAATATGAAGTTTGAGAAGATTTATACCTAAAGTTTAGCCCTAATATTAGAGAGCATAGCTTGGCTTAGAACCTTTTTCCTAAAAATATTTAATCAAACTTCTTGCTCGATCAAATAGAAATTCGTAAAATAAATCAAACTTCATGTCAAGATTGCATACGTAAAATAAATTAAACTTCATGTCCGATCAAACAAGATAAGATAAAATAAAATAAAAGGCATTATATAGTATGCGTCTGTTGTGTGTGTGCAATTAGTGTTTTAGGACTACATATTTTTATATATTCATTTGAAATTTATCAAATTCGAACCTAGAATTCAATATTGAAGAGACTAAAGTTCAAACGCGTATAAAATATTTCCTGTTTACTCGTTCGGTGATGTAATATGTAGCTTGATAATATTTTACATGGAATTTTGATGTTTTTTCCTTTTATTCTTTGGATTGTTTAGGACGTATAGTTGATTTATATATATCTAATTAATTATTAATTCCTCCGTTCATTTTTACTTGTCACATTTTGAGTTGACACGCTTAATAAAGAGATAAAAATAGAATGATAACTTTACTATATTGCTCCTAATTATTGCTAAGTAACCTAATGATTGAAATAAATAAAACATACTTTAAAAGTTGTGCAGCCACTTAAATTTTCTCGAACTTGTCAACCGAATAATAAATGATAAGGATAAAATAGGTATGAAGTGATAAATTATCTATTGATTTTCTAAAGTGGACAAGTAAAACTGGACGGAGAGAGTATTTTACTCTATTGTATTGTTTATAATAATATATGTATATGGCAAAATTCGTATAAGATAGTTGTACGAATAATTATGTGACACGTGGCAGATGATGCTTAGTCAAGTCCATGTCAGCCAATGGCGCTACTGAGAAGACGCAAACAGGACCAGAGGTGTCGTACGTACACATGGTACCAGTAATTTAGAAGGTCAGGTGAACCGTTTAAATTACAATGGATGGCCATTACTGGACCGATAGTACATCTTCCAAAGGAGCGGTAATGGCATTTATAGAGGCACTAATTGTCCAATTATTATAGCATTCATTTTTTTGTATTAATAGGGGGATATATCGTGGGATGTGTACTCAAGAGCTCATGTATAAATAGAACACATTGTTCCATTGTAAATCACGATATGCAGGTTATTACAATACACTCTTTAATATTTCTCTCGATTACAACACTTTCATACTAGTCTCGAAGACTTTGCCCAGAAGCTAGCACAAGGCTCAGACTAATTATTTCTTTACTTTATCTTGATATTATTTACTTGCACTGTATTTTATCTAATATTGTCGCCATATCAGTTACTTGATAACCACGTGTCCTTGACAACTTATACAAATTCAACTGTACCGTTTTACGGATAAATAATATTGTTATGCTAAAAATTAGGTAAAATTCAAACAAATATTTTGTAAATTTTCTAACTTTTAATTTATTTTATATATTTTTTTGTTCTGTCATTTTAATTGTCTATAAAATAGTAGTAAAAGTTACATATAAGTTTATGGGATTTCACCTCGTGTCTCAAAGTTTATGTCACACACTAGATAAAATGTCCCACCATAAGGCTCACGCTCACTTCATTTAAAACAAAAATTGTAATGAAAATTCTGAACAAGTACTTTTTAGTTTGAAAGCACATTATTTTCAATGTTTAAACTTTAAAGAGCAATTCCATCATCAATAATGTTGTACCAAAAAGCTTGATTTTCATTTGATGGTGTACCTTTACCGGAAATTAATTGATTCATAAGTATCAGCAAAAATAATTTGTTGCATGTCACATAGGTCGCAATCAGGCAATGAATAAAAAGATTACCCTTTTTAAAAATTAGATCATTTTTTTCTTTCAAATACTAAATCTCTATATCATTATCAAAGTTAGTGTACTAATTTTACTCTAATATTTTATTCTTAGTCTTGGTAAATATTCTTAATCTTGGTAAATAAAAAAGCTTCTATTTTATTAGGTTTACGAGAGTAAAAATTATTTGCTTCTTGGTGTAGATTATGACACTAGAATACCTAAAAATGGAGCGTACACTACTATATGAAAATATAGAATTGACAACAAAACTTTAGGAACAATAAATATAATATTGCTAAAAAAACGTAAATGACAACAAAAATTTAATATATCGTTGCTAAAAAATATAAATGACAACAAAAAAATAACTTCTTGTTGCAAAAACTTTTCGCATCGGAGGTTATTGCAACGACATATAATAATATTTGTTGTTGCGAAAAATACATTTGACAACAACATCCAACATATGACAACAAAAAATGTTATTGACAAATGTCTTTCTTCTTGCGGTGATACTTATCCTAAAACATGGAACAATGAAATGCACCTAAATGAAACCTAATTATCAAATTTCCAAAAATGTTTCAAATGTAACCAATCTATGTTCTATCAGATTAGTTTTAAAAAAGAGTTAATAACACCTTTAGCTCTTTAAATTATTATTTTTAAAAGCCCTTTAAGTTATTTATATGTTTTTATGGTAGTTCTTATGATATATAACTAAACATGACCTTCAAGTAATTGAAACATGTATTTTTGACTTACTTGAATATTCACAAATTTATCATGATTATCAATTGTTCGATCACTTACTTACCTATAACATTTTGTGTCGTTAGTCTATATTTAACCGTAATTTAATTCTAAAACTAGTCCAAATATGATATATTTCTTACATAAATGAACCAAGTCACACATTTCAACTTATCAAAAGTTAAATATACCTTGTTAAATATCACGAGAAATAAATTTTAAAATTAATTAATAATTGAAGGATCGAAAAGTTTTATTGTCTCCTGAGAAGTGGAGTAGTAAATATGTTATCACCAAAGAATGTGGTGCAACGAATGAGGTTACTTCTCTTTTAACCAGTTGTCTCGAGTTCGAGCCTGAATATGAAAAAATCTTTGGTAGGGAGCGATTTCTCCCAAATGAGGAATATAATTGAGTTTTAATGTGAATATCAGACACCGGATGAAAAATTAAAAATAATAATAAATATATTTCTTTTCCAAGGTGTCCACTTCACTCTCATCAAAAGTGGAAAAATATCCAATTCAACATAATATCCTCCTCTTTATTCTTCTTTCTTCTTCTCTAGTGATTCAGAATAGTAGAAAATTGGAATGTGGGGGGATGGATTTAGACAAGTGGAAACTAATGTTCGATTTGAGAATAACGATGTTCCACGTCTGTTTGAGGGACCCACACTTTCTTTTCTACTTGATTAGTTGATTGTCATAATTGTGTTGTGTTAAAAATTGCAAATCATAATATTATACTATGAATGTAACCGAGGAGGAGAGAAAAGTTCTACGAATAATAAAAGGCCACGGTGCTCGTTATAAAACCTTCTTTGACTTGTCCCCGACAATATCTACAAGTGTCGTCGTGGCACAATTTTTATGGTAGGGTGTGCTTTTAAAACGTGTTATTTTCTTTGTACAAATTATGAACGGCCATGATAATTTTTCAGATTTTTTTAATTTTTTAAAAAATTATCATTTGATCATGAAAATTTAAAATTTGAAAAACGTCCAAACCTTATTTTCACTTTTAATTTTAACCTTCTTGTTGTTTTTTCTTTTTCAAATTTAACCTAAATTTTTATTTTCATAAATTTGGCCGCATTCACACAACGTAAGAGAATTATATTAAAGAAAATTATTACTACTGGTGTTGTTGAATTTTAGTACTAATGAATCATTATAATAATATTTAAAATTGATAAAGTGCATTAGTATATAGTAGTTCGTACGAGAAAAAAAATGCATTGTTAAGTGTAGTTTTTGGTTATATTTATGACATTTTCACCGAGTTGAATATTTTTTAATTTATTTCTTGTTGGTGCCTTACATTTGGGATTCAAGAATGTGACCTGATTACTTGATATCCGTGTATGGCTTTTATTTATTTCCCTACCTCAGCCTTGCTTTGGAACAATTATGGTCTGTAAATGTAGTTTTATATATTGTATAAAATAATAAGAATTAGAGTTAATGAATGTGGTTTGGATGGAGAAAGAAAATAATAAGGATGATAAATTCGGGTAATTAGTTACGTTGAGTGATTTTGTTAGTTTTTAAAAATTGAAATTATAATCATATTGCATTTTTTTATGAAAAATAATCAAAAATTATTTGCAAAAATTATAATAAAACACAACTTCATCTTCAAATTTTTTTTTTTGTTTTCATGATCAAACGACTACTAATTTTTTTCCTGGTGTCAATTTATGTGACAATATCTAATTGAACATGAAGTTTAATAAACAAACAATTTTTTAAAAATATGTGACTCAGTTTTTGCGCCTAAAATCCATGTAAGTGATAATAAAGTTTCACGGTCCTAAGTTTTACCTTGCTAATTTATTGCAACCTTCTTTTTTATTAGAGTTATCGAAATCAACCTCTTAACCTCACAAAAATAAAAATAAGAGTAATATTTGAATGCATCCTATTTTCTTCAAACCTTACTTATAGGATTATGATGAATATATTATTATTATTATATTTACTATTCCAACTTGGAATCGATATATGAACAATCCTACACTATTATAAAATAAAAATTAAATATTAAAAAAATCAGACTAAAAAAAGGAGAAAGGGTGTGACGTTGGAATGGGAGCATTTATGTTATCAAAACGAAAAGACAATGTTTAATTGGAGTGAAAAATATTGCTGCCGCTGATGATGACAGAGAGAGCATTAAATTGAAAAAGATAGGAGGAAAACAGAAGAATATGGGAAGAAGAATACCCGAGAAAAGAAAAAAAACATGGGGAAGGGGGATTGACTGACTAGTCAGATGAAGTTGACTCCTCCTCAGCATGGCTACCATTATTATAATAATTTAAAATATATACTAATGCATTTATTGACATAAATATTTAATACAATTAAGTTTCTCAAATTATTTATCTTTTTTTTATTTTACACGATTTTTAAGAATATTAATTAGAAAGAATATTTGATCTATTTTATTCTTATTTATGTCTAAATTTTAATATTTTTTTATTAAATATTTACTATTTTTATGTGTTATCTCCATTAATGACAAATGATAAAATGAGAAAAATATAAATAATTATGTCTTGAACTTCTAAAACAATAAATAATTTGAAATAATTATTTTTAGTAATCACGATAAATAATTTAAGACGGAGAGAATATTATTTTAAAAATAATGACAGTTAAAATCAATTACGGCAAGAATGAATTAAAGAGTTGGAAAATTAACTTACAAATTATTTTTCTTTCCTCAAATTAAGCTTTTCATAGTTTTTAATGAATTTATTTTATGCGATGATATTTGATTGAGTATGACCACGATTTCACTCTTAACTACGGTCTCTGTGTAGTTAGCTACAGTTTTGACCGTAACTAAAAGTCTTCTTTTAGAGGAAGTATAAGAATTATTTTACTACATATCAAAAGTACTCTTGACCTTATGATCAGTAATAAAGCCATGACATTTCTATAAAAGCAAGAACATCTACGTCATTCGGCTTGCGCAAGGTGGGGCTCATAGTTTTCCAGGCCTGCTCTGGGGGCTTCTAATACCGATATGAGTAGTGCGCGTGTCCGAATATGTTCTCGCAGGGCCGGAAGGAGCGCACGCCGAGTTAGATAGAGCAAAGGTGGGTCCTGTCAAGTCGGTCCGATAACGCCTTATCTTCCTATTTATAAGCCACAACCTACTTCGACGTTTCCTATTTCCTATAGAGGAACTGCTTCCTGCGTCTGCGGCCGTTGCAGCTAAACTAACGGAGGAAGGAGGAGGGGAAGGGAGGCAGACATCAAATGGATTAGAAGAGGTTATAAAAGTAATTTCAAATTATTAAAATTTTAAATATATAAATCAAATACTGAGTTTAGAACTTAAAGACTGAAAAGAAAAAGGCGAACACCAAGATATTTCTTCGAACTTTATGAACACTAGTGATGCATTGATATATGCATCATTTTACAAGGTGTCCTTTTCAAATGCCCTGCTAATGTCGAAAATTAAAAATTAAAAGTCAAGCCTAACTTCAAAGTCATAATCAGTGGATCAATCTTGTACCAAAGTTCGTTAGTTTAGTCACTCCATAACCTGATTTTCACTGATTAGTCTTGTCAATGACCTTTCTTTTCGACGAGGTCTTGATAGTGTAAATATAAAAGTTTTTTAGAAAACATGAGCACGATAACGAAGGCTGAATTAATTAATTAATCAAATCAAATCTGGGAACAAATAATTAATTGGGTAAGTAAACTTGTTTTAAAATACAGTACATTCTTTACGTCCTTAAAAGAAGACAATATCTGTTTCTTTGGAGGCAAACATATTACTCCTATAAGAACTTTGATTTATACCAAGTACGAACCTTAAAATATTACACGTCGAAATTCACATTTTTAAGGACAGAGATAGTAATGGATTTTCTATTTATGTTTTATTTTTACCTAATTTGCAATTGCTAAATATTTTTATTCGGAGAACAACTTAGTGACTATTCAGCACCGATTCATGAACTAGAAAAATGACATTGAAAAGTTGTTGTGGGCCTCAAAATTAACCTTAAACAGAACATCACTTTCATGCAGCAATCTGTCTACCTGAGGTAATAAAAAATGATTCCGAAGTTTTAAGTGGTAAGAAATATTTTTGCACTCTCTATGATTTTATATTAGTTAGTGTGAACTATACGACTATATATATATATATATATATATATATATATATATATATATATATATATATATATATATGTGTGTGTGTGTGTGTGTCAAGAGTGTGAGATAGATTTAATTTGTGAATGGTGACTTAGTGTGTATCACAATTCAGTAATATTATAGTTTCAAATAAGTTACGATCAATTATATAAATTTTTATATGATGTTTAATTAAATCCAACTTGATCCAAAGAATAATCATAATACTTGTACCGGTTATAGTGCAAAAGCAACTTTACTATTTATACTATAGTCATGCCTTATCCTGTTATGAGTTATCCAAACACTTTTATATTTGGAGCTTACATTATTAAAATCAAGTACTCCATAGTATTAAATGTATACTCGAATTTATAATTGATTCTCATGATTTAGTTCAAAAGATATCACTATCTATTGATCGATGTGAACCGGCATAATGACGTGTTATTCACTTATTTGTTATAGTTGATTAGACCGAGTGAATCCCTACTATACCTATAGGCTACTGAGAGAGACCTGTATACATTCACTGTGTTAAGCTTTTGATCTGACTATTCAAAATGTAGCCTTTTCATCTACCAATTAAAGAATTCAGTTATGTTTATTGTTTTGGATTATATAATCTTCCCATTGGAGCATTGTTCAGACTGTCTTTTTGGCCACAATTTCTTCAGAAGAGTCGTATTCTATCTCATAATCATCTAAGCTGCACAATCTATAAACTTAAATGGTTTGAGAGTTGCCTTTGAGCCATTTCTACCATCTTACTACTATGTAAAAGAACATAGTGATTGGTGAATATAATTGTCATCGTGTTCGCGTCTGTTAAGAGTTCTACATCAGAAATTGAATGAGAATATGGACTCTTTATATGGATTTGAACAATTCTTACTCTACAAACTAGCTTTTGGGGTTGAATTAGGTTCAAGATTCATTCTTTATATGGTATCAGACTCATTCCAATTCTTTGTTCACCGATGTTGGACCCTCAAATTATATTATCCATATTCAAGTTAACGAGGTCTGGACGTGCGGAAGAGTGTTAAGAGTCCCACATCAGAAATGGAATGGGAACATGAACTCCTTATATGGACTTGGATAATCCTCACCCTACAAGTTAGCTTTTGCGATTGAGTTAGACCCAAAATTCATTCTTTACCGCGTCAAATCGATCAATTTAGCAGTGTGAATCATAAATTTTTTAAAAAAGTTGATAATGCAGATTTTTTTAAAAAAAAATATGGTGTGCCGGAGAGGAGATATATTAAATGAAGTGGTATCATTCAAAACCGCTCCGTCAAGAAAATTAATTTTATACATGGTATGTATTAGATAGATATGTATATATATGACATGCTAACAGTTTGAAAAATAATATTACTCATAAATATCAATTTTGAATGGAATCAAAGTCTTAGAATCCCAAAGCTCGAGATCAAACATGTGCATAAGCCATATTCTCTCAGTAGGTTGACACTTTGTACGTTCAAACAGATTAATTTAACATTGGAAGTCATAAATTAAAAAGAATACATATTAACTAATTATAAGCAAAGTGATGAATTTTCATATAGAAAATACATGAATTTACCAAAAATATGGTGTGTATTAAATGAAGTGGTATCATCCAAAACCGTTCCGCGGAAAAATTTAATTAAATACATAATACAAAAATATAATTCTTAGAAAGATATGTATATTTAAGAAAGACTAGTCTCTATGTTCATGTGATGCATGAAATATCATGTGTTAAATATTACAAAATGTATACAAAAAGTAATAAACTTTTAATCGCGTAAATATTCTAAAATTAGTTATTACTGAATATGTATGAAGTTCAATAATCAGTTCCTTAAAATAAAATAAAAAAAGTATAATTAAACCAATTAATAAACTTTTGACAGAATTAAACGGCAAAATGAATTTTTTTTTTTTGCTAAAAGTTATAAAATCACTTAGAAAGAATGTACAACACTTAATATGTTCTTAAGATGCCACTAGTTAAGCCTAAATGACTAAGGTATATGGTAGTCATAATTCATTAGATCAATTAGGGCGAAATAATTTTAACGAACATATTTCCTTATAGTTCATCACTTTTCTTACATGACAAATACCTTCTCCAAAACCAATATTTATTCTATTCTGACTCTACTTTTTTCACGGTTAAGTCCAAATTTTACTAAAACTCTACATCCAAACGTGTACAAATTTCGGTTGTATCCTTTTCTCACGATTTCTTGGCAAAATCAATACAAATAATTAATGGTATATATGTCGTTCAATATTTAAAGGATATTTTGGTCAATTAATATTTATATTCATGCTTTTATATTTCATATAATTAGAATTTTTTTCTTTTAATTAATGTGCTTTTTAATCCAAATAAATTTTAATTTGTTTCTCCATTATTAAGAATTGGAGTGACAAAATCGTTTCACTTTAGAGGCCCAATGAGTCAATGTGTATTTATGCAACAAAAGAATTCAAGAGATAGTATCATGTCACTTAAAATTGTAAAATTCAGAATTTTTAATTCATATATCTAATAGGCTTTCACTTGCTTTGATATTTAATTAACTGAATCCACTCGCCCTCAACCCTCTTTTTCCCCAATAAACCATCTTAATATTTAGGAGTTTGTTGTTGGATAGGACGAGAGTACTTTGATATTGTATCTTGTTGCAGGCAAGGAAAGAAAAAAACGGTAATAAAAAAACCTGATTAGTTGACTTAGAAGTCTTAATTACGATTTTATCATGTATACATTTATTTTTCAAAACTTTAAAAGAGTATAAAATTCATTCAATATTTGAAAAATATTTTGGTCAATCAACATTTATATTCATGTTTTTATAATAATATAGCTATAGATAGATAGGTTAATGCCATTTGAAAAATATTGTTCCCATTTTAATTTGTTTGTCTGGTTTTGATTTGACACAAAATTTAATAAATTAAAGAAGATTTTTAAATTTTATAGTCTGAAACTAAAGATATAATAGCATGTACCAAAATATTATTTAATTTTATGATCATAAACATGGCATGAGAAAAGTTAAAATCCGAAAATGGCTCAGGTTTACATCTTCGTTGATAAATTATACGATGTATATAGATTTAATATTAGTTATTATAAGTAAATATTTAATTGTACACATTTTTAACACAAATGAAAAATAATTGCATATCATTCTCTAAATTTCTTACTCCGTCACTAATTGAGATCCAAACACGTGCATAAGACGAATTCTCTTGACACGCTTATATAAAATCGTGCGTACGCTGACTAATAATAACACAGAGGCGGAGTTTTGGACTCAGAGTTCCCTATAAATAGCCAAGCAGGGCATTCATCCAAGTGTTCACAACACAAAAAAGCTCATACATTTCTCTACACAACAAATACTTGTCGACATAGTTATTCACCAAGCAACAACCATGGTGATCTTGTCCAAACCATCCTCATTCTTCAATGGCGTTCCATTAATAGACCTCTCTAAACACGACTCCAAGAACCTCATTGTTAAAGCCTGCGAAGAATTCGGGTTCTTCAAAGTCATAAATCAAAAGGTCCCTATGGAATTCATAAGTAAACTTGAATCAGAAGCCATCAAATTCTTCTCTTCTTCTCTCTCTGAGAAACTAAAAGCAGGTCCAGCTGACCCTTTTGTCTATGGCAATAAACAGATTGGACCAAATGGCGATATTGGTTGGGTCGAATACATTCTGTTGTCAACAAATACTGAATTCAATTACCATAAATTCGCATCTATATTAGGTGTAAATCTAGAAACAATTCGGTAAGACATACAAATAGAGCATATGATATTTAACTGCTGTACTATATGTATCATTTCTTGATTTTGTTATTGTTGTTGCAGGGCTGCAGTAAATGATTACGTGTCAGCAGTGAAGAAAATGTCGTGTGAGATTCTTGAAATGTTGGCAGAGGGATTAAAGATTCAACCAAAGAATGTATTCAGTAAGCTTTTAATGGATGAAAAGAGTGACTCTGTTTTCAGGGTCAATCACTATCCACCATGTCCTGATATTCAAGACTTCAGTGGCAAAAATTTGATTGGATTTGGAGAGCATACTGACCCACAAATCATATCAGTATTAAGATCCAACAACACTTCGGGGCTCCAAATATTACTGAAAGATGGCCATTGGATCTCTGTCCCACCTGATGAAAATTCTTTCTTTGTCAATGTTGGTGACTCATTGCAGGTACAGTACACCCTTTCCATGTTTTTTTTCACATTAAACAAAGTTAAAACATTTGTTTGTTTATTTGCACTTTATGTTGTTGTCTGAAGGAATTTTCTCCTTATTGCTTTATTGCACTACCAATTAAAATGAAGGTCAAAACTTTATAAAAAAGTTTGTGAAAACATGTGTTTTATATTAATCAGATTTGGTATAAACGCGGAAACATGTAAGTTTTTTCCCAATATGATATACTAATAATATGAATTTGAGTAGGTTGCTTTCGTGGGTACTTACCCAAAACTAATAAATGTAAGATAAGTGTTATTTATATTAGTAGTATCTATTGGTTGAGTGATAAAGTATGAGTTCAATGTATTAAAGAAGGGCAATATGGTGTGTGAAGTATCCCACATTCATGCAGGGTTCAGGAAAGCATCGTACTCCAAAAGGGGTGTAACATAGATAACTCATCCTGACGCAAGCGTTAATGGCTTATTCCATAGTTTGACCGTGTAAACTAAAAAAAGAAATTACACAATCTGATCACTTAAAAAGCAGTTGTTGGTAGTTTTCTATACAAACATCCCTTGGTAACTCTAAAAAAAGGGAATCAATTTTTCTATAAAAGGTCAAAATACACCAATAGTGTAAAAAGGATCTTTACATAATCAGTATAATATAACTTAAATCCTACTCCCCGTTTCAATTTATATGACTTTTTTTTGAGTTAAAAAAAGAACGACACATTTCTTTATTTGACAACAATTTGACTTTAAATTTTACATTTTACGCTTAACGAGATGATCTATAACCACACAAATATTTTTGTCTTATTTTAGACCACAAGATTCAAAAGTATTTCTTTATTTCTTAAACGATGTGCCGAGTCAAACTACAACATATAAATTGGGACGGGGAATAAGTGATATGCATTCTTATTTTAATTTTTAATTGCTAAAATTAAACTGTTCAATTTAATTTTGATTGCAGGTGATGACTAATGGGAGGTTTAAGAGTGTGAAGCATAGAGTATTGACAAACAATGCAAAATCAAGACTATCAATGATATATTTTGGAGGACCACCAATGAGTGAAAAAATAGCACCTTTGCCATCACTAATGGAAGGAGAAGATAGCAGCTTGTACAAAGAGTTTACATGGTTTGAGTACAAAAAATCAGCATATAAAACTAGACTGGCTGATAATAGGTTGATTCATTTTGAGAAAATCGCAGCCTCATAGTTATAATAATAATAATACTTTTTTTTCTTATCTTAAGGGACTAATATAAGTCCCACCATGTTAGGAATTATGGGTTGTCAAGATGCTCACTGTGGGCTTAAAGGATAGATGATTGGATTCCTATAGATAGCAAACTTTGTATTTTCTTTTTTGTCTTTCTCATACTGTTTTGTAACTACCGGTCTTGTTAATGATACCATTAATTAGTCCATAGTTAATAGTTTTCAAATCCATGTACTGATCAACCTACCAATTATTTGTGGGACAGTTCAAACATCCATCATCAGTCAGCAGTAGGGGAACCAGGAATTGAAAAAAAAATTATACTAAAGGGAAACAACTTCAGTAATATATATATGCAAAAAAAAAATTAGTAATTGTTACCCTCTTTACATAGTAATTATAAAGTTTTCATGAAAGAGATTCTATTGAACCCCTCCGCCTCCGCCCCAGCTAGGAAAAAAGCGACGCTTGGCTTCAATATATAGTGAAAAAAATCATAATGCACTAATTTCAACTAGGGCTGGCCAGTGGGCCGGGACGGCCCGACCCCGACCCGACCCCGTCCCGAGCCCGCCCCGGTCCCGCCACGACCCCGCCAAAAAAAAAATAATAATAACGGGGGCGGGCCTCGAACTCGGGACGGGAAGATGTCTCGTCCCGCGAGACCCGAGCCCGCCCCAGGCCCGCCCGACCCCGACCCCGCCCTTTTCTCCCCTTTGCAAATATGACCGTTGCACCAACGACCATTTTAGATTATGGTCGTTGGCCAACGGCCATTTTAGCCCCCCCCCCCCCTACCCTTTAATATTTATTTTTAACCCATAAGTTATTATATTTACATTTTAACCCAATTTTCCAACTATAAATAACTCATTTTCTCTTCATCTTTCTCACAAATCTTCCTACAATCTCTCTAATTTCTCAATATATCTCTCTACAAGTCTACATTGTTTGTTAAATATTCAATTTTATTTATTCATTTGGGAATTGGGAGTGAAGTTGGCAACTAGCTTGAGGATCTTCCATCGAGCAAAGTTTCAATTTTCAACCTCTCGATTACACGTCGGCGTTTGGTACATTCGTTCCTTCATTAAATTATTATTATCTGTTTATTTAATTTAGCGCACTTAATTTTATTGTCTTTAATTATTTATTATCATAATTAAAATGGAAGGATTAAAAGGTATGTTTAAGGGTAAGGGTAAGGGTGCTTCTTCTAGTAGGGGCAACCAGGGCAAGGGTACTTCTTCTAGTCATCTTATTCCTACACATGATGATTTTGTTGCTACTCAACATTTTCCTACAATACCATTAGATTTAGACCAGGAGCTATTTTCTGAAACTCAAGAAGACTTTAATTTAGACGATGATCTAGATGATATACCCACTAATGTTGATGACAACACACCCACTAGTGCACCTTCAACTGAAATACCTCCTATTCCCCCTAGTATGAGACGAGGTCCAGCAAAACGACCATTAAAATCAGATGCATGGACATTTTTTGATAGGGACGTAGAGAATCAAGTAGCCATATGTAAAATTTGTAAAAATGTTTTAAAATTTAAAACTGGAAAAGGTCACGATGGGACGGGGGGTTTAATTAGACACGTAGTAAGTGCTCATCCAGCTAGGTATGCCCAATACCAGGCTTCAAAACCGGGTGCGCAAACGCTCGCTCCATCGGGACAAGGTTCACATATCGACATCGTTAGGACCAAGTCCATGGCCAAATTAACCCTATGACGGGAGGAATTGTAGGCTCTAAATACAATAAACATAGAGATAGGGAAGCAATATCAAAATTAGTTGTTGTGGAGGGTTTGCCTTTTTCATTTCCTTCATCTCCCGATTTTATTCATTACATTAGAGATATATATAATCCTGTTTTAACGGTTTTCCTAGATCAACTGTTAAGAGAGATGTATTTAAATTCGCGCATGAATATCAACAATATTTACGTTTTTCATTATATCATTTTAATGGCAAAGTATCTATCACGTCTGATATAGGTCGTAGTACTAACGACCATGATTATTTAACTGTAACTTGTCATTGGATAGATTATAAATGGTCTATGCAAAAACGTATTTTAGCGTATAGATATATAGATGATAGGCACACTAGTACTTTTATTACAGATAATATTTATCAAGTGTGTCATTATTACGGAATAACCGATAAAATTATGACTATTACATTAGATAACGCTTCTTCTAACAATTACGCAATTACAATTTTAAAAAATAGTTTAACTCCATCTTTTCCAGATCATTTTCATATAAAATCTTGGCGTGCCATATATATAACTTAATTGTAAAGGATGGTCTATCACTTTTTGAAGACATTCTTAGTAAAATACAATTTGCTATAAACTTTATTTTTAAAAGTAATAAAGTACAACGTAGAAAAGAATATAAAAAAACTTGTCACGATTGTGGACTACCTTATAGAAAAATTCCACAAGAAGTATCCACTAGGTGAAATTCTTTATACGAGCAACTACTTGTTGCTTATGACTATAGAATACCTATAACTTTATTTTTTAACTCTCATAATAAAAATCCAGCTGATATGATTTTAGATAGTGATTGGGAAAAATTTCCGAACTTATTGTATTTTTAGAGAAATTTTTTCAAGCAACAAAAGAATTTTCCGGTATATATTATCCTACTATTTCAACTATGTTGTTTTATATAACTCTAATATTTTTATTACTTAGTGAATATATGGAAAACCCAGCTTATAAGGCAGCTATTAAAAAATATTTGTCAAAATAAAAAAATATTTTATTCCTATTCCCTCTATTTATATTATTGGTTCTGTATTAAATCCTACTATTAAAATAGAAGGTACTAAATCACTAATTGAAACTATTTACGATTGTATAAAAGTAATACCACCTCCAAGTCCCAAAAATCTAAATCACCCACCACCTATTGAACAAACTAAAGAAGAAGTGTTGTCTAGCGTAGAACACCAATGCAAAAATATATATAGATTTTATCAACAAGAAAATGCTAGTAACTTGCCGGCTTCCATACCATCTTCTTCATCTTCAACACAACCTCACAAAAGACATGCTGTTTCTGCGGCTAGTATTGAAAGCCTCAGAAATAGAATGTGCGGCCGTACCTCTACTACTAACCAAATTAGCGAGTTGGATATTTTTGTTTTGCAGGGTTCATGCATAGTATCAAGAAGTTATCAATGAAGATGGACATGAAGACTTGCTGAAATACTGGAGGGGGAATGAGAAGACCTTTCCGACACTTTCATTGATGGCTCGAGATGTTTTGAACATTCAAGCGTCATCAACTGCGTCTGAAAGCGCTTTTTCTGCAGGCAGATATCAAATAGGAGACCACAGACACTCATTAGCCGGAGACATCTTGGAAATTGCAGTATTATTCAGAGATTGGATACGAGCGGAGCGGAGAAGGTGCGGTCAACCGGAGATCAACGAAGAAGATGATGAAAACTACAATAAAATCTTAACCGAAGGTAGTGGAAGCGACGTGGATCAATTTGACCAACAAATATCAATTCCAACCGAAGAACCACATGAAATCATCAAGCAATTAGAACATGTTTTTTTGAGAATGTAATTTTTTTAATTGCAATTTTATTATGTAATTTGCAACTTTTGGACAACACCACAAAGTTGCAATTTAGATTTTAGACAATTGTATTTGTATTACAAAAAAAATCATATGTCTATTAAATAATATAAGAGGCACAAAAACAGCCTTGGGATGTTTTTATTACACTATCTTATTTTATTTATTGAGTTTTTTTATACATATGTTATTTAAAAAAATCACTGCACTCTCGCCTGAGCCCGACCCGACTGAAGCTCGCCTGACCCGACACCGACGGGATCGGGATCGACAGTGTTAAACAAAGCAATATACATGTGATATACATCGAATATACAGCGGTGTATATCACATATATACAAAGCGATGGACTGGCGAGCAGTAAGCAATTGGGCCTCGGCGGTGGGCCTTCGGACAGACACCAAAGAAGCAGCAAAGGTAGGGCGATTGGGCCTCGGCAGTGGGCCTTCGGCCAGCAGCCAAGGCAGCAAAGCAGAGGGACAATTGGGGCCTCGGAAGTGGGCCTCTCGGCCAGAATTGTGGACAACACAATAATGTATATATGGTATATATATTTGTATTATATTGTATTGTAAAGGTTACCTTAATTAGTGTTATACACTTACCATAATTGTATAGTTAGAATTATGGTAGAATAAGGATTTAGAAGTAGAATAGGAATAGGATCTTCCTATTATGGAAATATATAACTTGTATATATAGCCTTTCAATTAATGAAAATAATCAAGGGGATTATTTCTTTCATGGTATCAAGAGACTAGGTCTAAACAAAAGTTTTCTTCTCTCAAACTTTTGCCTCTTCTTTGGCCGAGCACCCCCCCCCCTCCCTCGGGTTTTTTCTCTCCAAATATCTCGTCTTCCGCTCTCAAAAACCTCTCTTAAATTTATCCTCCTTCTTTGTTCTTTCAAATATGTCTAAGAACAATTTTCACCCTGCCCTCACGGTTTCCAATATCAAGCTAAGGACCCCTATTGTCCTTGAGATGGAAAACGTTCAATATGCAACGATGGAGTTGTTTAAAATTCACGCTATCTCTTATCAAGTTCTTCACCACATAATTCCTCCCGCTAGACCCCTTCCTGCGGAGGATCCTGAGGTATGGATTACACTTGATGCTACCGTTCTTCGGTGGATATACGCCACTATTTCAGTGGACCTTCTACAGACGATTATGGAGCCCGATACCACGGCTATGGCTGCATGGAATAGATTGCGTGACATATTCCAAGACAACCAACATTCCCGTATCGTCACACTCGAGCAAGATTTCTCTCTCGTTCGAATGGACGTATTTCCGAACGTTTCTGCATATTGCAAGAAACTAAAGGAATTGGCGGATCAACTCCGTAATGTTGGCGCACCAGTGACAAATAATCGTCTAGTTCTACAATTGGTTGCCGGACTTTCGGAGGCCTATAATGGTGTTGGAACTCTCCTTCGCCAAAGCAACCCTCTTCCCGACTTTCATCAAGCCCGCTCCATGCTGACGTTGGAAGAAGCCGGTTTGGCTAAAAAGGCGGCTACCGGAGCAAGCCCAGTTGTCATGGTGGCATCCTCTCTTAGTTCTTCGGGTTTTGTTAATCATTCGGGCCAAAACCATAATAATGGTGGCGGCAAGAATAATCGCAAAAATAACAAAAACCGCGGGGGCAAACGAGGTGGTTCTAGTGGCGGTTCCGGTGAGCAACAAGCAGGCGATGGATCCCATTCGGGGTACAGTGGCCCACCACCACCGTGGGCCCAAAGAAGGGGCCAAGGGCGTGGCACCCGCACTCCAAAGAAGCCGCCGGCCAGCTGGTCGCCAACATCACGCCAATACCCAAAGATTGGCGCCCATCGCCAGCGCCCAAAGAACGGCCCCACAAATGGCATAACCCGCCCAAAGACACCAGTGAGTCCTTGGGCCCCATCCTCCGCAAGCCCATCATGCAGCAGGCCCCACTCATACCGATATCGAGGCCGCGATGCACACATTAGGATTATCCCAACCGGACCCAAATTGGTACATGGACACCGGGGCCACTACTCACATGACTTTCGAATCAGGTACTCTCTCATCTTATTCCAATTTGAGCACCCCCTCGGGGGATAATTGTTGGTAATGGCAGTTCTATTCCAATTCTAGGGTATGGTCAGAAAACATTGTCACCTCCTAATCCACCACTCCTCTTGAAAAATACTTTACATGCTCCTAAATTGATTAAAAATTTAGTGTATGTCCGAAAATTCACAAATGACAATTCTGTTTCTGTTGAATTTGATCCTTTCGGTTTCTCTGTGAAGGATTTCAAGACGGGGAGTCATCTCATGAGGTGTGATAGTAGGGGAGATCTGTATCCTATCATGCCCGGTTTCAGTCCATCGAGTCCAGCCTTGCCATCAGCTTTTGCAGCCATCTCTCCTTCCATGTGGCATGTTCGTCTGGGTCACCCGAAATCTTCTATTTTATCAGCTTTAGATAAAAATAGCTTTATTTCTTGTAAGGGTACAAATCGTACTCCAATTTGTCAGTCTTGTTCATTAGGAAAAATTGTTAAGTTGCCATTTGTAGACTCCAATTCTCATACTTCTATGCCATTTGACATTATTCATAGCGACTTATGGACATCTCCTGTTCTTAGTTCAATGGGTCATCGTTATTATGTTCTCTTTTTAGATGATTATTCTAGATTTTTATGGACGTTTCCAATTGCGAATAAATCACAAGTGTTTTCCGTCTTCATAAAATTTAGAGCGTTCATTCGTACTCAATTCGAAAGAGAAATAAAAAATATTCAATGTGATAATGGGAAAGAATATGACAATAGGGAGTTTCGAGAGTTTTGTGCTACTCATGGGATAAATTTTCGGTTTTCATGTCCTCATACATCTTCACAAAATGGGAAAGCCGAACGCAAAATTTGTTCCATAAATAACATTGTCCGAACTCTCCTTATACATGCCTCCATACCTCCATATTTTTGGCATCATGCTCTACAAATGGCCACATATCTTCTTAACATAATTCCTTCTAAGGGTCTGACATATTCTTCCCCCCTAAAAATACTATATAATAAGAACCCATCTTATTCTCATCTTCGGATTTTTGGGTGCTTGTGTTATCCGTTATTCCCATCCACCACAATTAACAAACTTCAGGCTCGGTCTACTCCGTGTGTATTTTTGGGTTATCCGTCAAATCATCGTGGTTATAAGTGTTTTGATTTATCCTCCAAGAAAATCATAATCAATCGCCATGTCATTTTCGATGAAACTCAATTTCCATTTACGAAAGTTCATACTCCCGAACCTAAGTCGTATAATTTTTTGGATGACCAAATATCCCCGTATATTATTCGGAATTTTTCGGACATCTCCCGTACCCAAAATCCTCCAGCGGGCCCACTGCCCGCTGGCCCAACAGTACCGCCACACCCAGCTCTTCCAGCCACTGGAACAGTTCCAAAGAATCGGGCCGGCCCACCAGGCCTGAATCGTCCAGCCGAGTCCAAATTTTTCGATTTGGGCAAGAGCCCATCGCTTGTCGGGCGATCCGTCCCGAGCCCAGAAAATTCCCAAAATTCCATTAATTCTTCCTCGAGTCATAGACCGGTCACTCGTAGTCAGCGGGGTATTTTTACACCTAAAAGACATTTTAATTTACATTCTGATGTCTCTAAATCCCCCTTGCCCCGCAATCCTGTGTCCGCATTAAATGACCCTAATTGGAAAATTGCTATGACTGATGAATATAATGCTCTTATTGATAATAAGACGTGGGAGTTGGTGCCCCGTCCATATGGTATTAATATTATCAGGTCTATGTGGATTTTTGCTCATAAGGAGAATTCAGATGGGTCCTTTGCTCGGCATAAGGCGCGACTTGTTGGTGATGGTAAGACTCAGCAGGTTGGTATTGATTGTGGTGAGACGTTTAGTCCGGTGGTCAAACCGGCTACCATTCGCAGACCGCATTTTAGCTTGGCTCTTTCAAAGACTTGGCCGATTCATCAGTTAGATGTCAATAATGCTTTTCTACATGGAGATCTCAAGGAAACAGTCTATATGCATCAGCCGTTGGGTTTCAGGGATCCCAACCGCCCTCATCATGTCTGTTTGTTAAAGAAGTCATTATATGGGCTTAAGCAGTCCCCACGTGCCTGGTATACACGATTTGCTGATTTTGTTTCAACTATTGGTTCACACACAGCAGGTCAGACAATTCTTTGTTCATCTACCGCCGTGGTTCGTCATTGGCCTATATTCTGTTATATGTGGATGATATCATCTTGACTGCCTCCTCTGATGCTTTGCGTCAGTCTATCATGGCCATGCTCAGTTCTGAATTTGCTATGAAGGACTTAGGGCCGTTGAGTTATTTTTTGGGGATTGCCGTCAAACGTCATTCAGGTGGCTTGTTTCTGTCTCAACGGAAGTATGCTGCTGAGATCATAGAGAGGGCTGGGATGTCATCCTGTAAGTCCACTTCCACACCGGTTGATGCAAACCCAAAGCTAAGTGCCGCAGCAGGTGCACCATACGAGGACCCGACCCGCTATCGCAGTCTTGCAGGGGCCCTCCAGTATCTTACCTTTACCAGACCGGATATTACATATGCGGTTCAGCAGGTGTGTTTATTCATGCATGATCCCAGGATTGAGCACATGAATGCAATCAAATGCATCATTCGGTATATTCAGGGGACACTGGGCTATGGGTTGCACTTGTATCCTTCGCCTACATCCACACTTGTCTCTTACACGGATGCTGATTGGGGTGGTTGTCCCGACACCAGACGGTCGACTTCTGGCTATTGTATGTTCCTTGGCAACAACTTGGTCTCATGGTCGGCAAAACGACAAGCAACTCACACGCCCAAAGGCAGAGGCAGAATATCGAGGGGTAGCGAATGTGGTCTCCGAGTCATGTTGGCTACGTAATTTGCTTTTGGATCTTCATTGTCCCATTCAGAAGGCAACCTTGGTATATTGCGATAACATTAGTGCCATCTACCTTTCAGGTAACCCAGTTCAACACCAGCGCACCAAGCATATCGAAATGGACATTCACTTTGTCCGTGAAAAGGTTGCAAAGGGTCAAGTTCGCGTATGTCATGTCCCGTCTCGTTATCAAATTGCAGACATCTTTACAAAGGGTCTACCAGCGGTTCTCTTCGAAGATTTTAGGGACAGTCTCAGCGTTCGAAAACCGCCCGCTATGACTGCGGGGGTGTGTTAAACAAAGCAATATACATGTGATATACACTGAATATACAGCAGTGTATATCACATATATACAAAGCAGTGGACTGGGCAGTGGACTGGGCAGCAGCAGAACAGTGGGCCAATTGGGCCTCGGCAGTGGGCCTTCGGCAGACAGCCAGCAGCAGCAAAGCAGAGGGCCGATTGGGCCTCGGCAGTGGGCCTCGGCAGTGGGCCTTCGGCCAGTAGCCAAGGCAGCAAAGCAGAGGGCCAATTGGGGCCTCGGAAGTGGGCCTCTCGGCCAGAATTGTGGACAACACAATAATGTATATATGGTATATACATTTGTAGTATATTGTATTGTAAAGGTTACCTTAATTAGTGTTATACACTTACCATAATTGTATAGTTAGAATTATGGTAGAATAAGGATTTAGAAGTAGAATAGGAATAGGATCTTCCTATTATGGAAATATATAAATTGTATATATAGCCTTTCAATTAATGAAAATAATCAAGGGGATTATTTCTTTCAGACGGGACTTGCTCCAGTCCCGCCAGAACCCGCCGACCCCGACCCCGCCAGACCCGGCCCGCCAGATCTGAGCCCGGCCCACTGGCCACTCTTAATTCCAACTACTGTATATACAGATGGAAAAGAAAAAGATGAGGGAACTCGAACTTGTGACACCGTGACATTTCAGTCACTGTATTTTCTCAGGACAAGTAGGCTTTGTTTACTGCTTTCTAATTCCAACTGTCTATACCGTGTACATATAGTAGTAGTAGTTAACAAAATCCCATTTACTCGATATAGTTCCCACGGTTTGATACATTAGTGAAAAACTTTTTCCACAAAAAAGTAGTACTATTACTACTACTTGAGAAGCATTTCCGCGGTTATACAATTACGACTCCAGCTATAATGTGAATGTGATGTTGAGAATTGGCAAGTAAACTTTTTTTTATAGGTAAATGATAGCGAAAATAAATATTGGACAATTTTTATTGCATTTATCCAAAAATAATATTCACCCTTCGAAATTATGTAGTGTATATTAGCAAGAATAATAGAGAAGCAATAATGACATCGAAAATTTTATGTAAAAACCCTTCTGAATAAGGAAAAAAATCACGGGCCGAAAGGAGCAACTGGTATTACTATAATGATGAATTTTACACTATGTAGTCACGAGTATAAATACTCAAAAGAAATAACTCTCTTTTAATTTTTTCACCTCACTACAATATCACTCACACTCTCTAGTTTTCTTCACAAACTATTTCTTGTTTGTGATGCCTCACTCTTTTTTTCTATCTATGTTTTGGTGTACTTAACAAACGAGATGAATAGCTCTATTTATAGGAGAAAGAGTAGTACCAATGTCATTGATGACATAAACAAGTGCTAGCAAATTCAATATTTACAATGTGAATAAATCTTTGGCCGGTTGCCAATTTCAAAGGTTGGCTGCCAATTTATGGGATGGTCAAAGGTTGGTTACCCACTACTTGTCAATTTCAAAGATTGGCTACCAACTTATGTGTTGGACCTCACATGTGAATGGTATTTTATATTGAGGTTAAGATATATATACCGTCAATATAGTAGTGCCTTCGTTTCAATTTATGTGAACCTTTTCGGAGTACGAGGATCAAGCTTTATAACTTTGACCTTAAATTTTGACATAAATTTTTCAAGTTTGTAAAATAAAATTTATATATTTAGAAATTACATTAAAAGAACTATAAGTCGTGATAATTTGCAATTAAAATAATTTAGAAAAAATGTAAGGAAAACGTGGTCAAAGAACCACCTCGTAGACTCCCCAAATAGTAAAGGGTTCGCATAAATTGAAACAGACTGAGTATAACATTACAATACTATAATTAATTCATACACTAAAGTATCATTTCGTTGTTGGTTAGAATTATGCATGTATCATTTATGCAAAAAATAGTTATTCATGTACTCTTATCAGCTATTTCATCATCTATCCTACATAATACATAAATTGACTCATAACTTATACATTTTTTAGTCATGTGAGGTTATAAAATGATAACCAAACATGTTACTTGGTGTGTTCAAATTTATACAAGTAACTAAAAAGCTATCAAATATCATATTAACTATGTTAATTTTTGTAGAATTGTGTAATTCTCCTTGTTGGAGTCTTCTCATTAATACAATATATATAGGTGTTTACAATTGTAATCCTAATTTTATGAAAATATATACTTTACATAATTACACTAAATTAATAATTACAGAATATATGGAAAATATTTATGTATTCTCTATCACACCCCCGCAGCCGGAGTGAGAGGATGCCGGACGTTCAGACTGGATCTAAAGTCAATGAAGAGCTGCCGAGGAAGTCCCTTAGTAAATATATTTGCGTACTGATATGAAGAAGGAACATGTAACACTCGAACATGGCCCATGGCAACCTTCTCACGAACAAAATGAATATCCATCTCAATATATTTGGTTCGATAATGTTGAACCGGGTTATGAGACAAGTAGACATCAGATATGTTATCAGACAATAGATGCTCTACGTAAGGGATAATGAAGCTCTAGAAGGAGGTTTATGAGCCAACAAATATCGACAACAACGTTCGTAACGCCTCTATATTCTGTTTCTTCACTTGAATGGGAAAGCGTGGATTGCCGTTTGGCAGACCACAAGATGAGGTTATCACCCAAAAATACACAATAGCCGAAAGTAGATCGACGTATGTCTGTACAGCCGCCCCAGTCGTCGTCGGTATATGATATCATCCTGGTCGGTGCAGATGGATAAATATGTAACCCATAGTCAAGAGTACCCTTAACGTACCGAATGATACGTTTAAGAGCTGTAAAGTGAGGCTCTCTGGGAGCATGCATGAACAAACACACCTGCTGAACAACATATGCAATATCGGGCCTAGTGAAGGTAAGATATTTAAGCACACCAGTGAGACTCCTATAAAAATAAAGATCAAGCACCGGATCTTCGTCATCCGCGCTAAGCTTTGACTTCGAGTCGACTAGAGTGGGCATGTCATTTTATCTCTGTAAATAATCTCTTCTGCATACTTATGCTGACACAAGAACATTGCATTCTCGGATCTGGTCACGGAAATCCCCGAGAAATAACTTAACTTACCCAAGTTTGTCATGACAAGTTCGGATTTGAGCATGGTAATGATCTCATTTTTCAGCACATTAGATGAGGCAGTCAGGACAATGCCATCCACATAGAGCAAAAGGTATACAATGTCATTACCTCGATGAAAAATAAAAAATGAGTTATCACTTTTGCTACACACGAACCCGGTCTGCAAGATGTAAGTGGAAAAGTGGTCATACCAAGCCCTGTGGGCTTGTTTCAAGCCATGGAGTGACTTTCGAAGCCGGCAGACATACTGAGGAGCCGAAGGATGCATAAAGCCAAATAGTTGATACATGTATACAGTTTCTTTCAAATCCCCATGTAAGAACGCATTTTTCACATCAAGTTGATGAATCGGCCAGTTCTTTCCCATAGCAATGCTCAAAACAATGCGGATGGTGGCTGGTTTAACCACTTGACTGAAGGTATCACCACAATCAATTCCCTCTTGTATCCCCGTGCCATTTACCATAAGTCTCGCCTTATGGAGTTCAAACTCACCACTATCACTGAATTTGTGATAATATAGTCACATACAATGAATCACATTGACCCCCTCTAGTTTCGGGACAAGATCCTAAGTGTGTTTTGTAATGAGCGCATCAAATTCCTTACGCATGGCCGCATTCTAATTTGGGATAAAGTTTGGCTAATTTTGGGTTCTTGGGTATAGATGAGATGGCTTGAGTGGATAGGTTAAAGTGGACTTTTGGTTTAAAAATCTCGTGATGGGCACGTGTTTTCATGTGGTGCGTAGGAATGGGGATTGTTTGGGTGGGTTGTGGCTAACATGGGCTCAGGCAGTGAGGTAGTGAGGAGGTGATGGGAATAACAGGTAGGGGGATGGTCGACGGGGGCTGGGGGGTTTGTGACGGTAACGGGTGGCAGTGGGGTTGGGGAGTTCAGGAAGTGGGGCAGTGAGGAGGTCACGGGATCAGTGAGAATGGGGAAGGTGATGGGATCAGTGGGTAGGGGGGTTGACGTTATCGACGGGTTAAGGGGCAGTGCCCGGGGAGATGACGGGGGCAGTGGGCGTTGAGTGGGACTACTAGCTTCATGGATTACATTTCTAAACATAGGAAAAGTGGCCATAGTCAGTGACTTGAAATTTTCTGATGTGTGCAAAAGGGAAGATGTTCTCCTCAAACGTGACATGGCGAGAGACTAAGACTTTATTTGTGGACAAATAATAGCATAGGTACCCCCTATGATTTGATGGGAAACCTAAGAAAATGCACGGAGAAGTCCTAGGTGATAATTTGTGAGGAGCCGTGGAGGCGAGATTAGGGTAGCATAGACAACCAAAAATCCGAAGGTGACCATAGGAAGGGATCCGACGGAATAATTTCTGGTAGGGGTTTTATTTTGAAGGGTACGTGTAGGTAATATATTAATAACGTATGCTACCATGTGTAACGCGTAGACCCAAAAGGGAGGGGGTAGATAAGCATGAAAGAGTATGGTATGGATCATGTTGTTAATGGTGCAGATGATTCTTTCTGTTTTACCATTTTGAGGTGAGGTATGGGGGCACGAGAATTGAAACAAGATACCATTGTCCGCACAAAATTTATGAAATGGAGAATTGTCAAACTCACGACCATTGTCATATTGAAACGATTTTATGTCCTTCTAAAACTGTGTTTTAACGTATGTTTGAAATTCAAGAAAAATGAAGTAGACGTGAGACTTATATTTGAGCGGATAGACCCAAAGAAAATGAGAGAACTCATCTAACAATACTAAATAATATTTATGACATAGTTTGCTAGTAATGGGAGATGTCCATAAATCCACATGAATGATGTCAAATGGAGAAAAAGTAGAACTCAAAGATGACTTAAAAGGAAGTCTAACATGCTTCCCTAAAGGACAAGAATAACAATTTTGGGGAAATCTCTATTTATTACATTGAATCAAATTTTGACTTCTAAGAAAATTAAAAACTGGTGCTCCTGGGTGCCTAATTCTAATGTGCCAAGTTTATGGAGAGATTGCAGCTAGAGAGGTATGTGGATTGACACTTGCAGTAGAATTGGATGAGAAAGGATAGAGGTCCCCCACACTATTGCATCTCGTAAGAGTTGTCCTCGTACGTAGGTCCTTTACAGTAATAAAAGGGTCAAATTCAATAGATACAGAATTGTCACTAGCAAATTTTCTAACAGAGATTAAGTTTTTAATGATGTTAGGAGCATATAAGATGTTTTTTTAGGGAAAATGGAGGGTGAGGTGGTGGTGTTTGAGTGGTGTCATAGCATTGAATTGGAATGCGATTGTCATTTCCGACCAAAATAAATTAAGGATTGTTCAAGTTAAATAGTTGAGAAAGATTACCAGAGTTACGAGTGAGGTGGGAAGTGGCACCCGTATCTATGTACCAGGCATCGTCGGGCTGCTGTAAATTCATAGTGTTGTAGGCCTAGTTCGGTAGGGGTAAGGAGGTCGTATGGTTGTTGTTGCTATTGGGCCACCGATACATGGGCATGTTGTATCGGTCCCACCTGGCGTAGGCTTGGATGAGGGCCCAATATACTGGCTTGTTGCCACTAGCCATTACTTTGGGCCGGTTCCGTCGGGTAATGTCATGGGGGTGAGGCCCAACTTCCGGACATCGGCCATGGGATTGGGCCGGTCCACTAGGATGTGTATGGTGCTTGCTGCAATTTTCCACCAAGATTGCTACCTCGGCCACGACCTCTACCTTTACCGCCACATCCGTCGTGGTAGCCTCGGCCTCCCCGCAGAGTGTGACTGGCCGTGTGTGGAGGTTGTCGTCACCGATGAATCAACCACCAACGCCTTCTGATTATGTTCATCCTATTTGGCACACCTAGTTTCCTCCAATAGTAATTGTGACCGGGCCTTGTTAAAACTAGGGAGGGGATCAGCTTGTTGGATTATCGTTGCAAGCGTATCGTACTCACCCTTTGGAAAACCATTAATTAGTTGCAAAACCATCTTAGTTTCTGAAATCGGAGTGCCCACATTAGATAGTTGATCTGCAACTAATTTCAATTGTTTACAATAGTCGGACATATTAGCAAAGTTTTCAAGACGGGTGTTATTAAATTGTTCCTTCAGATACACGACACGTGTATGTTTGTTGTCTTGAAAAATTTCTTCTAACCTTGTTCATAATTCGTGAGCCGAAGCACCTGTCTTCATAATAGTATGAAGTAGATCCTTGGATATGGTGCCATATATCCATTGTTTGACGATTGCATCAAGTCGTTTCCAGGTTGTGTTATTGACGTTGGGCGGACGGGGTGTGGTGGCATCGATGTGATCAAGAATGTTGTAGGCACAAGCATGTATTTGAAATAACTCAATCCACGAAGAGTATTGTCCATCCTCCTGATCAAGAATCAAAAGGATAAATTTTTTGATGTTCGTCACGGCAAACGCCGGATGAAAGGTGTTGGGAGAGGAGGAGGGAGGAAGAGGATGTGTGACGACGTCTTGTGTGGAGGAAGAGGAGGAGGGAGAAGCCATGTGGCCGCCGGAAGTAAGGAAAGAGAGGGGGCGGCGGAATTGCTTTGGGGTTTGGCGGGGGGTGCCGCCGGAAGCAAGGAAAGAGAGGGGGGTGGCGGCCGAATATAATTTAGGGTAGGGAGGGTGTTAGGGTTTGAATTCTAATATCATGTAGAATTGTGTAATTCTCCTTGTTGGAGTCTTCTCATTAATACAATATATATAGGTGTTGACAATTGTAATCCTAATTATATGAGAATATCTACTTTACATAATTACACTAAATTAATAATTACAAAATATATGAAGAATATTTACGTATTCTCTATCAATTTTAATACATGAATAATTTCCTTCCCGATCAACGACCAAACAATTTATAGGTGGTGTACATGAGATGATTGCAACCAGGTTAGGTCGCAGCGACTAGTATGGAAGATAGAGAGCACATAGTTTCTGTAAAAGAACTGGAATATTATGTATTGGCAAGTTGTAAGTCCGCGGGTTTTGAAAAGTCTAGTGTAGTAATTAATATGTCCTCGTTTCATTAATGGTGCACTTTTTGAGGCAAAAGAATATGCAAGTGCTAGAAAAAAAACATCGGTGTTTTCTGGCTTCTATTGGAAACTGCAAAGGATATGAGTACGACCGGGCAAGTGTTATGAAATGGAAAAAATGAGAGAAAAAATGAAATTTTTTTGTGCATTGCTTTTTATATGGAGAAATAAAAGACTATATGCTTATTTATAGAGAACTCAAGAGATTAAATTTAAAAAACAATATGTTATTTTTCTTATAGATTAAACTAAAAGAATTAAATCTTCTGTAATTAATGTAGATCCTAGACTTAAAAGAAAATAAATATTCTAAAACACTCCTAAACTAAAAGGAAAGTAATATTCTACCATTAATGTAAATCATAGCATAGGAACGTTAACATTCCCTCTCAAACTTAAGGTTGTGTATCCAATTTGAGTTTGAACATTTGATTTTTTTTCTTTTTCAACGCCTTGTAAAATTATTTTCTAACTTCATGTTTACCAATCAATTCTGATGGTTTTCATTAATGAAGATTTGTGGGACATTCAAAGAGATATTGATTATTGTCATAGTTAAAAGTAGTGTCACGACCCAAACCGGAGGGTCATGACGAGCACCCGGACCTTACCTACCAAGTTCCACTAATCATATATCCATAATTTCGCATGGCCCATGAGGCCGCCACGAGATACCCTGCTGACATATGAAGATAGTAAACTGGAAAGGTACTGTGTAAACTCTTGCAACCGGAAGGACCCAACTTATATACATATAGATACCCATGGCCGACAAGGCCATACATGACTACCATACACTTGACATCTGTCTACAAGCCTCTAAAGAGTACGTAACATCATGAGGTCGGGACAGGGCCCCGCCATACCCCTATGCATATCAAAAATATCATACCACGACTAGACTGCAACTCAGGAATAAATAAGGCGCTCCAATATCAGCTGAACCAGCAACCTACTAGTGTGAACTGTCACCCTCTTTACCTGAGCCTGCGGGCATGAAACGCAACGTCCCTATACAAAAGGGACGTCCGTACGAATAATGTACTGAGTATGTAAGACATGAAAAATAGCATAATAGAGACCTGGAAGTAACTAGAGACCAGAAACAACCAACCAGTGGAGATGCCTCTAAGGGCCATAATATGCCTAAGTACCATGTCTGTGCAAAATGCCTCTGAGGGCCATAATATGCATAAGTATCATGTCTGTGTGGAATGACTCTGAGGGCCATAATATGCCTAAATTCCATGCACAATGAGGTCATGCACATATGTGTATATAACGACATCTCCCTTTAGCCTCTGTTGGCATCATATCATATTGGGCTCTGTGGGCATAACTTTTTTCGTGTATATTTGTATCAGCTGCAGGTGGTGCGCGTATATAACATTGTATCCATTTTCCCATTCGCTATACATATATATAATACATACATATAGTAAAGTATATAACTCCTTTGAGGTCAATGTATGTACATGAATGTAATGCATGAATGATATGACAATAAGACACTATAAGTTTGTCGGAGTGATGTAATACTGCTCCACCTCCGATTAACATTATGAATACTAACATCTTTTCCATATACCTTAATAAGAATTTAGAAACATATTTAGACATGCTTTTAACATAGGAATGAACAACAGGAACATCCTTAACTACTAAGAGTAGAATAATTTAGGGAACAATATTACGTTCACGTTTCGTACATAGAACATGCCAAAAGATGAAATAATTTGCCTTAACATATCTTATAACAACCTGTCTAATAACTACGTTGAATCCAACTCTTTGTACCTTAATCTTGATTAGATCTTGAAATGACTACACTGAGTCAATTCGTCCGATAATTGACTAACCTTTTCTTACAAAGAATAGTAATAAAGAGGCGCTGCTTCTCTATAAAACTAAAACGTTGATGTTGCCAAAAAGAAATGGTTCATGTCGCTGCCATATCACTACTATATGTTAATGTTGATAAGACTAATCAATGTTTGTTGCTTACCAAAGAAATAAAGTGTTGCGCCAATTTTATTAGTTTAAGTAAATTTTTGATACGATATGTTAATGCCTACACAACCTTTTCTCTCACTTTACACGTGTTGCAATAGCACATATGAATCGTTACTTGCTTATTTGCATATCTCTATGAAGAACAGTCATCAACCAATTCAAGTAAAAGCTGACATATGACACGGATTGCACATGTCATTCACAAGAACAACTCATAACCACATCCCAAGGAGAAGAAGAAATGACATCAACCCACCAAGTCCAATCATTTCTCTTTTTGCAAAGTTTACCCATATATCTCGTTCTATGTCTTTATCTATCTCCCTCTTCCCTTAGCTTCCTAAATGACCGAGCAAAATCAAAACTCAATTCGAATGCCAAATCTAGTTGGAAATCAGCGGACGAAAAACCAAATACGCACATAATTAATTCTTGATCCTAATTCACTTAATAATTGTAAATATTTTATCACACTTCATATACTCATTATCATGGTCATATGATATAACACTAGTCCATAGTCTCTTTCGGTACCCACAAAATATTATTTCAAATCATTGCGGTCACACTTGTTAAATCCTAAATTATTTCGGTACCGCATCATTTTATATATTAAGCTCTTCATTTGCGTACGTGAATATGACATAAATCCTCCAAGGATCGAGTCTACTTGCGTATGTCTAGCTGCTCAAACAATCGCCCGAAGTACGGGATGTTACATTCTTCCCCCCTTGGAAACATTCATCCTCGAATGTTGGGGTGGCATATCTAATTCCCATCACGTAGTCATAAAACACATCCACCACTTCACGTGCCATATAATATAACATTTATCCTTATGTCAGACCTCACATGGTCATCAAGCATTAATGAAAATAGTCTGAAATAGAACTAACCTTATGCTTCTCTTGGAGCCTCGGCGTTGGTCTAAAATAGGTAGGGATATTTGTGTTTCATTTCCTCTTCCGCCTCCCGTGTCATTTCTTCTACATTCTTATTCCGCCATAAAACTTTCACGGAGGCTACTTCCTTAGTTCTTAACTTGCGGACTTGTCGATCTAAGATAGTAATAGGGACTTCTTCATATGATAGGTCCTCTGTAACCTTCACCTCGTCAATCGGTACAATCCGGGAAGGATTCTAATACACGCTCTCCACATATAAACATGGAAAACCGGATGAACAAATTCTAACTCATGAGGTAGGTCCAATTCATAAGCCACTTGTTTGATTCGTCGAATTATACGATATGACCCAACATACCTTGGGCTGAGCCTTCCCTTTTTTCCCAAACCTCATTAAACCCTTTATAGGCGAAGTCTTCAAGAAGACCCAATCATCTACTTGAAACTCTGAGTCTCGCTGCCTCTCATCTGAATACGACTTCTGACGACTATAAGCGGTTAACAGCCGTTCTTGGATAAACTTCACATTATCTATGGCTTGGTGCACTAGGTCAGGCCTAAATAATTCTGATTCGCCTACCTCAAACCATCCGATATGAGATCTACTCTTCCGTCCATACAAAGCTTCATATGGAGATATTTTGATACTAGCATGATAAATGTTATTGTATGCAAATTCAATGAGGGATAAATGATTATCCCTACTTCCCTTGAAGTCCACTACGGGAGCTCGTAGTATGTCTTCGAGCATTTAAATCGTACGCTCGGCCTGCCCATCTGTCTAAGGGTGAGAAGTTGTGTTAAGATTAACTTGAGTGTCCAAACCTTTTTGGACTGATCTCCAAAAATTAGTTGTGAACTGCGCACCTCGGTCAGATATAATAGAAATAGGCATATCATGAAGAAGAACATTCTCATTAAAGTATAACTTTGTGTAGTCCTCGATTGTGTAGGTAGTTTTGACCGCCAGGAATTGAGCTAATTTGGTCAGTCTATCAACAATTACCCAAATAGAATCAAACTTACGAGAAGAATAAGGTAAACCCGTAACAAAATCCATATTAATTATTTCTCATTTCCATATCGGAATCTCAATGTTCTGAATCAAGCCATCGTTCCACCAATAAATACCATTGAGATCATGATACATCTTAGTAGATCCAGGGTGAATAGAATATTGTGAGCAATAGACCTCCGTCATAATCTTATCTCGTAATCCTGCTACATTAGGAATACACAAATGGACCTTCCACTTGGGGTCCCTCTCCCATTATGCTTGAAGGTTGCGATTCTCTTTTGTTAAATTTGTTCCCCGATCTTCTTTAAAAATGGGATCTTCATCATGACGTTCATTTTTTTCCAGTATGAGGGATGACCCTGCTATATTCTGAGTCATAGGGCTATCACTATCTGAATCCTCCAATCGTACTCCCACTTATCTAACTGATGTGTTCCCTCATGTCAACTTCTCTCCTTCGTCCTTACATTAGTCAAGTCGTTTATGGGTGAATGATTCTATTGTTAGCTTAGCTTTGTTTACTAACTGGTGTGCTGAAAACTCTTCTATTTATAGTATCTCAACCATGAACACTTTATGGACAATGTCATTGAATCTGAATTGCGCGTATCGTCGTAGTTAACTCTCATTTATGGTCTGAAAGGAATCTATACTTTCTCACTACTCATAACTATAAACGACTTCCTTTCTTTACTTCTTTTGACACTTGTTCACTCATTTCCTTACTTGTCGTACTCATCTTAATTCTAAAATATTATGGTATACATACGTACTCTCAAACATTGCTCATGATTCCAACCCTTGGCATTACTATCCATTAAAGGATGAGTTGTTAACTTATTCCCTTATTCTATACGTGGAATATTCTGAAGAATTTTGTATTATATGACGTTGGCCTACTATATCCAAACCTGATCGTTATACTTATATTTGAATTCCTTCACTTGCCTCATGGCTAAAATTTTTTGTCAATGGCGCTTTGGGAAAAGATTTTCTTGATCTCGTTAAGCTGTAAACTCATTACTTTATCTTTCTCGTAGAACCTTTGGTTAGTTCAAAAATGCTCATAGACATCTGTATTCGCCTGACATT
The DNA here is from genome assembly GCA_029783415.1 of Anisodus acutangulus. Taxonomy (NCBI): domain Eukaryota; kingdom Viridiplantae; phylum Streptophyta; class Magnoliopsida; order Solanales; family Solanaceae; genus Anisodus; species Anisodus acutangulus. Next base: position 8,668,588 of record CM056508.1, read on the forward strand.
TTATCTTCATTATAATGTCATTATCTCTTGACATTTATTTTTAATGTCTATCATATATCCATTGGCCTCTTTTCACCTGTTTAGGTGCTAATCTCGAGCTTTACTCACTGTTACTTCTGTTTACATACTTTATGAGAGATATGATTGCATGTGTTGTGGAACCGATGCTTCATATGTTTAGATTCAATTCACGGTGTTACATGATCCATAACTTGTCAAGATTTCTTGTCTTATCATTATTAGATCTCCCATTGACCAAGTGTTCATTCGTCTTACCTTCACATTTCCATTTCAAGTTGCCTTGAGGGGTCTGTTATCTTAAAGTATTTCTCATACTATCTTCTTGGACATCAGAGGTTCATCACCTTTGGCCGAAAAGTTCTTATTGTCTGTCCTCTACCATTGATCCTTACGTTGTTCTGGGATAATCATACCTTTGTGAGACATGTATAACTATAATCTTATTCACCTTTATCCTTCTTGTCATAATTCTTCCCTCTACCCGTCATTAAACGAAAAACATTTCTATCTTGATGCTTGGTCATACCATTTCATTCCTACTTATTCACTATTTCCATATTTCCGACAACCATTCTTCGATTGTTCCAGTTCTCATCCTCAGTTGCCATAACAAGCTATTGTTACCCAAAGGTTATTTAGAATTGTAACATGCTGCACAATGAAGCAGAAGACCTTACCAGTCCAATACATGTAGCATGCATTAGCTTATTAACACTGATTCATGTAATTCTCAATAATACGCGGTATGACCCTTTACGCACGGATGAGAGGCTTAGGTCCCCTTCCACTATCATGGATAACTCAATCCTTATCTATGACTTGGGATCACTATTCTGGGTATGTCACTTTACGTGATCTTCTTAAATTCACTGATTGTCACTCTTCCGACGATTCGATTGTGGCAATCCATTCTCGTTAATGATATCCTTGGACAGTTTCCAATCTATTGTAGGTGTGACATTACAATTTAGGTCGCACGTACATAACATATTCCCTCATTCTAATCAGCATGAGTCACTGTAAAACGTGTAGATTTTCATAACCTACTAAACCTTTCAATGATGTCTTTTACTTTTTATCTGTACAACTCATAATCATCTTATCTTTACATTTGCGCATCAACTTAGAACACTTCGGAACGTTGTGGCCATGGCTGCCACACTAAACCAACCCCATGTAGCTTTACGGCATATTTAGGCATGCGCTCGACCACACTGACTACAAGATGGTCGGGGCGGTCTCACTCGACCTTTACAACTTTGACCCTGAGATATTGGCATCTTTGACCCCTTTAAATATCGACGATCCATGACTAATAAATTCCCTAGGTTATAAGCTCCCTAACCCCTCAAGGGCCTATCTCTATCAGATGCTATAGGATGAAGTCGTGCCTGAGAGTGCAACTTACTCATATTATTTGACGGATCTGTCTCAATAGAGAGCATACTACTCGTATTTACACTCAATCCAACCTCAATTTTCCTGCTAATCATAGCCCTATTGGAAAAAGGTATTGTTGTAATCATAAACACGATACGATTTACAAAGAGAATTCTTACAACCCGTCTCTATAGCACAATTCTAGATCAAGAATGAAGGTAACCATCATCATAAATGCCATGTAGCCTCCTGTTTATAAGTGTGGTGCACAATACACCTATAAACAAGACTCTACTAGACACGGCTTGTAGACTCCCTAGGACAGACCTGCTCTGATATCAAGTTTATCACTACCCAAACCGGAGGGTCATGACGGGCACACGGACCTTACCTGTCGAGTACCACTAATCATATATTTTTCATATATCCGTAATTTCGCATGGCCCATGAGGCTGCCACGAGATACCCTACTGACATATGAAGATAGTAAACTGGAAAGGTACTGTATAAACTCTTGCAACCGGAACGACCCAACTTATATACATATAGATACCCAAGGCCGACAAGGCCATATATGACTACCATACACATGATATCTGTTTACAAGCCTCTAAGAAGTACGTAACATCATGAGGTCGGGAGAGGGACCCGCCATACCCCTATGCATATAAAAAATATCATACCACGACTAGACTGCAACTCTGGAATAAATAAAGCGCTTCAATATCAGTTGAACCAGCAATCTACTAGTGCGAACTGTCACCCTCTTTACCTGAGCCTACGGGCATGAAACGTAGCATCCCCAGACAAAAGAGACGTCAGTACGAATAATGTACCGAGTATGTCAGACATGAAAAATAGCATAATAGAGACCTGGAAGTAACCTGAGACCAGAAATAACCAACCAGTGGAGAATGCCTCTGAGGGCCATAATATGCCTAAGTACCATGTTTGTGCAAAATGCCTCTGAGGGCCATAATATGCATAAGTATCATGTCTGTGTGGAATGCCTCTGAGGGCCATAATATGCCTAAATGTCATGCACAATGTGGTCATGCACATAGGCGTATATAACGACGTCTCCCTTTAGCCTCTATGGGCATCATATCATATTGGCCTCTATGGGCATAATTGTTTTCGTGTATATCTGTACCAGCTGCAAGTAGTGCACGTATATAACACCGTATCCCTTTTATCATTCCCAATACATATATATATATAATGCATACATATAGTAGAGTATATAACTCATTTGAGGTCAAGGTATGTACATGAATGTAATGCATGAATGATATGACAATAAGACACTATAAGTTTGTCGGAGTGATGTAATACTGCTCCATCTCCGATTAACATTATGAATACTAACATCTTTTCTATATACCTTAATAAGGATTTAGGAACATATCTAGATATGCTTTTAACATAGGAATGAACAACAGGAACATCCTTAACTACTAAGAGTAGAATAATTTAGGGAACAATATTACGTTCACGTTTCGAACATAGAACATGCCAAAAGAAGAAATGATTTGTCATAACATACCTTATAGCAATCTGTCCAATAATCACGTTGAACCTAACTCTTCATACCTTAATCTTGATTAGATCTTGAAATGACTACACTGAGTCAATTCTTTCGATAATTGACTAACCTTTTCTTACAAAGAATAGTAATAAAGAGACGTTGCTTCGCTATAAAAACTAAAACGTTGATGTTGCCAAAAAGAAATGGTTCATATCGCTGCCATATCACTACTATATGTTAATGTTGATAAAACTAATGAACGTTTGCTGCTTACCAAAGAAATAAAGTGTTGCACCAATTTTATTAGTTGAAGTAAAATTTTGATACGATAAGTTAATGCCTACACAACCTTTGCTCTCACTTTACACGTGTTGCAATAGCACATATGAATCGTTACTTGCTTATTTGCATATATCTCTATGAAGAACAGTCATCAACTAATTCAAGTAAAAGCTGACACATGATACGGATTGCATATATCATTCACAAGAACAACTCATAACCACATCTGAAGGAGAAGAAGAAATGACATCAATCCACCAAGTCCAATCATTTCTCTTTTTGCAAAGTTTACCCATCTATCTCGTTCTCTGTCTTTATCTGTCTCCCTCTTCCCTTAGCTTCCTAAATGACCGAGAAAAATCAAAACTCAATCTGAATGCCAAATCTAGTTGGAAATTAGCGGATGAAAAATCAATTACGCGCATAATTAATTCTTGATCCTAATTCACTTAATAATAGTAATTATTTTATCACACTTCATATACTCATTATCATGGTCATATGATATAACACTAGTCCATAGTCCCTTTCGGTACACATAAAATATTATTTCAAACCTTTTCTAACTGAATTTTATTCCAAAGATGTGATCTTAGAGCCCGCTTACACTAAGTATACCATCAGTGGGAACTTTGCTTTCTGGTTGTGAAGTGTATTGCGGTCACACTTGTTAAATCCTAAATTATTTCGGGACCGCATCCTTTTATATATTAAGTTCTTCATTTGCGTACGTGAGTAACATAAATCCTCCAAGGCTCGGGTCTAATTACGTACGTCTAGCTGCTCAAACCATCGCCCTAAGTACGGAATGTTACAAGCAGGTATGAGTGAAAATTGAAGTCTAATGCGTTAAAAGTGTGCACATATTAATAAAATATTGGAGTCCGACGTGTTGAAAGTGATTACAGGTTAAGAGATATTGATCCTGACGGGTTAAAATTACGAGTTAAAAATAGTTAAATGTTTCCCCAATAAAACTCACAAATTCATGAAGATCGAAGAAAGCTCTGATATCACTGTTATGGAATTGAAGAAGCGGAAGAGGAAATCGAAGAGAGAAAGAATGAAACCACTTTGTATTGATTTTTGCATTGTTTCTTATATGGAGAAATAAAAGACTACATTTTTATTTATAGAGAACTAAAGAAATCAAATTAAAATATGCTATTTTCTTTATAGATGTTAAACTAAAAGAAAATTAAATATTTTGTAATTAATGTAGATCCTAGACTTAGAAGGAAAATAAATACTCTAAAACATTTCTATACTAAAAGAAAACTAAATATTCAGAGTGTAAATTTTAACAGCATGGACATCGAGTTTCTAGTATCACGTGAAAATAAAGAAAAATAGTTTATATATGATTAGTGTACTTATTTTGTGGTTGTAGTACTTCTACCGCTCGACTTTACCTGACAGACTACAATAATTGGTCACATGCTTTTTTGCTCTGCTATATATGATGTAACAAAAACAGGGTTACAGAGACCAAATCCATCCTACCCACAAATTAAAACATAACTTATATATCACTGTAACTTCGAAATGAAACCATGGTTAAAGACCAAGGGATCATTTGATACGATGTATAAGGAAAAAATAATCTTAGAATGTCTTTTTATGAATAAAAATAGCACTGAGAAAACTTATACTTATTATAGGATGAATAAGTTATTTCAGAATTGTAAAGAAACTTTTCTTTTTAGAAATTATCCGATGTTTGTTACTTTTATTATAACATGTCAAACAGTCAATATAAAATAATTTCAGGATAACTAATCCAACATAACTAATCTCAGTATAACTTATCCCAACGTAATTTATTTTCAAACCAAACGACCCCTTAAAGTTATGCAAATTAGTAATGCAGAGATTAATTATGCAGAATTTTGTCATTAGTACCCTACATAAAATAATACATAAATTAACTTATAACTTATACATATCTTAATTATGCGGGATCATAAATTGATAACACCGTATTTGATATGCTGAATTTTATACCTGACAACTAAAATACTACTACCAAATATAGTGTACTAATTATGCTAATTTTAAAATATAAGTAATTCACTTTCAAACCAGCAACTAAACACCACTTGAGGTGGTGTAGATAAAAGATTGTGAATCTGTTTTTAGTAAGGACGGCCTAATTTTAAATATGTTTCATCATATATTTCATATATCAGAAGCAATTAATGGACTAAAAGTGCGATGATTCCTTTTTATTTGGACTTAATTATGTTGTTTATTAATTAAGATAACAATACTATCAAAATTAACCAATCTTTTTTAATCTTAGAAAAAATTACCTAAATTCCATGTACTTGACGACGACATCGGCAATTGAGCTTTAAGCGGTAGCGAAATATCGTCAGTTAACTTTACTGACGGCGGTGGTGATGAACTGACCGGAAAAGGCGTCGGTAATGGAGAAATTGGTAAATGGAGAAATTAATATCATTGGCGGTGGTGGTTGTAAAGCCACTTTGTCATCGTCGGCTTCCCCGTCGTCGTGTCGGTGTAGCGAATCAACTTCTCCACCACCGACTGTCATACTCACTTTTCCGACCCGCCTCCTCACTGCGGTGGTTCAGATTTGATAAAAAATTACCTAGATCTAGATCTATTTTGATTGGAGAACTCATCAAGGTGGTGATGGAGTAGCCAATGGAAGAGTGCAGGTGGTGGAGATAAAATTATCGGCGATGATAATGGGTATATAATAGTGTATAACATTGTATAAAATTATTATTGGGTTATATTTTTTCAATGTAAATTTTAAGCTATATTTTTTGTAATGTAACTCAACTAAGTGTACATTTATTAAATTTCCCCTTCTTTTTTGGTATGTCAGATACCATATTGTATTGAAAAATGTTTGATTCTTAGGGTAAGAGTTGGCATTAAAAACGAGGGAGACACACAGATAAACCTCAATCAGTTCACTATGATAATAGTCAAGACAAAGACACGAAGCATGCAACTCAGCATCAACAACAAGTGTTTATTTCCATCAACTCCGACATAGCTAGTCATCAGGAAACTCCCATCTCAAGATCTTTCCTGAGTATCAACACCGTTTCCAGACTTTAAGAAAAAGGGGATTTACCCCTTCATACCATATTCTTGAACTAGATAGCTGCTGCTGCAATTCTTGGTGCCAAGGTTACTGTGATTCCTTTATATGTGTTAATTGGCCAAATACATTCATAGTGACTAGGATGGTTATCTCCTATCCTAAAACTAGAAGCTTCATGATTTCATTTTGGTTATTAAAGTTATTTTGAGGTATCAACTAAGAAGAAAGATAATAGATAATCCTTTTTTCTTTTTCACAAATTGAAAAAAGAAAGAAAGATATACAACCTTCAAGTGAAACGCGTTCCACGAAATATTTAACTCGTGTTTCTTTAGATTCTTTTATTTTTGTGGAACACCAAAAGAATTGCTCAGTATGAGTTAAAAAATTCTCAAGTCTGGTTCTAAGTACAGAAATTGAACCACCTATTCGGTCAGTCGGGGAGAACAGGCCATTCAATAGAGAGATTATGAAATTGCAGAGGCTAGATTCGATCAAGCTATAAGAAATTCTTTAGCCTTAAATTGGAATATTCATGAAGAACAAGTTGTTCTAACTCGACACCATATTGGGACTCTTTACTTGTATGTCTATAGAATTTCCTTTCAACCAAGAGGGAGTGAATTTGAATAATATTATCAAAATGGTTAGCTCCATCTATATATATTTTGCATCAAATGTGGAATTATTCAATGGATTGGAATGAATTTTTAAAGGATGAACTTCTTTAAGTTAGTGTAGATAATTTTGGAATATTTATAGCATCCTTTTTATATAATTTAAAAAGTTCTGAGTTAATTAATTTTTTTGCTAATTAAATAGGTCCTAATAAAATTCTGTGGGACAAAATTCTATAACCTCTGTCATGTGCTGCTTATACAGTTCAATGTTGAGGTTCAATCTAAGAAGCTTTTTCACGTCCAAATCATAAATACAGAGTGTGATGTTAGTGTGAATCTTATTGTCATGTTTAACATTGGGGCACTAAAGAAGGAAATACAATCAACAAACAAATTGTGTATTATTTGCAGTCATTGAACATTCACAGCCTGAGTTGCAACAAACACTGCATACAAAGACGCTCTTCACAATTAAGTTATAAACCCACCTCAATTACAAGCTTCGATCCTTTTTAATACAGACATTACACAACCTCAAATCAATTACATTCACTTCCATATTTGACATAATATACAACAAAATGTGTATTACACATTCCTTTGTAAGAACTTTCATTCTTAGCTTGCACACTCGTATTACCAGCACCTTTCATATCTCTTGGCATTAATCACAATTCACACACACAGCAAAACACTTCCAGAAACACAGAGAGCAGAAGTATCCTTCCTACTTTCAGGAATAAATGGCGACTTAAAACTTAAAGCCCTAGAACATGTTAAACGGCGCTAACATAAAGAAAAGGGATCAATGCCACATATAGCAACCCAAAAAAAAAATCAGTTTATCCAAATCCAACTTCTCATTATCATCTTTTCCTCAACTGAGAGCCTCTTCCAACTGCCTTCATATTCTGTGAATCTCTAAAGCAAACAAAGTGCACAATTGTCTTACCATTAGGATAGACAGCAAAGACACTGGTGCCAATTTTCTTGTTGCAAAGAGAGCACATGCTATCACTTGTGATCTTCAAGACTGCTTTTCTTTGGTTATACAGTTCATCTTTAACCTGTTTCATACACAGATTACAATGAGAGACAACAAACTAAACCACAGCTTTAGTAAACAATCTAGTCCTAGAAATTAAATACTCCACGATCAATTTTCAATTTTCCAGACATTCTCTAAGATAAAGTCTAAATCAGTTGAATTGCAAAGATGAGAATTGTCAGTTGGCCCATGTGTGCGTGTGTGTATTGGTACAACAACAGTAAAACTTACCTGTAGGTTTTCACTTTCTCTCAAGCTTTTTATGACTAAAAAGTTCCGATACGCTTCACTGGATTTTCTCAGAAGAGGTCCAAGAAATGGAAGCAAGTTCTGCATGATGCCAAAAGGAATCAATACAATACTATAACAGCAAGGATGTGAAACAATCTCGCTCATGCACACAGGCAAAGCTAGATGTAATGATACTGCAATTGCAACTCTAGCAAGTCAAGGCATGAAAGGGTGTTTACTCAAACAAATAAAAAAATTGCATGTACTATCCCACTGTAGTGTATGTGCATTTTCACAGAAACCTAAAGGATCTACTAGACTACTACCTTATCTTCTCATAACTTGATGCTGGGCAGAGAACATAAAGAAAAAATGAAACAATTATTTGTCCAAAGAGAATCAAGAAGATGCTGACATGATATCTAGTTATCTACCAGTGCATGGAGAGTAACATTAGATAGTATTTTACTTGGCATAGTTGTTTCAAACAGATGATTCGGTATACTTGACCATTTGAAAGACAGATTGATCAAACTTCACCTTGCAGCTTCCTTAATGAGTATTATCCTAAAGTCAATATCTAAAAAAACAGCTGGAAACATCTCATATGCAGTTTAAGGACCATAACTAATCTAACAATCACACGTTAGGAATTTATGACATTAACATGATTGGTGCTCAGATGCAGAGAGTACCATCACCCTTGAACATATATCTAAGCTTGTGTTCTAGTGAGTTTTTTCTTTTTTAGCTTTTAGCCGGAGGGGTTGTGGCATGATGGTATGGCGAAGGATGTCTCTAGTTTCTTTTCTGAGAGAATCACTTGTGCAGGCAAGGAATGATGCTTGTTTACTTCAGTCCGTCTTAATTAAATAACGACCAACTTCCTCATCTAGCTCATGTATACCATCACATTTTGATGGTTCTTTTACCTGTAGCTTAGTGTCCCTTGGCAGTAGTTTCAGCGCTTGGGCCCCATGGATCCGATCCCACCTTCTGCTCAAAAGATCCAGCACCTGATCTATCATAATAGTAGAACCTCCTTCCTCAGCAGCATCTTCTGTATCTCCATCACTCCTACCACTGTCAGTGCCACTTTGACTGAATCGAGTGTCCTCTGCACCCTCAATTTCAGCAATTTTCTTGAAGCGGCCTCCTTTTACCTTTGCTGTTGTTCCTGAACCAACTTTTGGAATCCCAGGGCTCTGAGATGATACCAGATTAGTAATTTTCTTCTCAAAACTTTTTGTTGTCTTCGTGGGATTTAGATATATTTGCAGTAGAGTCAGATAAATGTTTCCATAAGATTTTGCTGAATGTTGTTGAACTCCTGAATCGTACACCCGATCACAATAGGACAGTGCAAGCTCGGGAACATGAAGCTATAAATCAAAGAGAGCAATTCACTTCAGTAAAATGCATTCAAGCTGGTAAAATGAAACACAAAGAGGCAACTGAAGAGACTTCAATGCCTGCCATCAAATTCATAAAATTAGACATGTATTAATGACAAAAAAGAAGACATATCCGATGCTCCTACGTGGGAATGCATACTAGCCCAACAACATATAGAAAAAGAAAGGATAAAAGCAAAATCCAATGATACAATAACTATGAGAAAGTTAGCATGTCTGACAAAGAGGTACAACATTAACTAAAAGAAGAGTGAAACAATCGCACTACTGAGATTCACTGCTAGATTAGTCAACAGATCTAACAGTAAATGCCCAAGTTCACAATACAATTTCGTAATAATGCTTATGAAGAACTTGTACAGTTCAGATTTTCGCCATACCTTAAGTCCCCTCGAGAGCACCAATGCTTAGATAAAAGACTAATCCTAAAAAATGTCACGTGCAGTAAGGCGGAAAAAATACCTTGTGCACATAAATGGACAGCGCAAGTTCATGTTGATTCATTTTCCCCAACAGAATTGCACGTTCTTCATACAGAGCATCTGGTGGAAGTTTCTTCAGCAACACCTCTGGACTATATCCAGAGATACTGTCCAAAGCAGACAATAGCTTTTTCCTTGTCGGAGAACATGTTTTCTCATCCCACTTTTGCTGGGAATTAAGTTCAGCATACAAATCAAGCACATCTGAAAGATAAATTTGCACCTGCCACAAGTTACCAAGCACATTTATCATAGTCTCAGACAATCTCAACATTTTATGTCAGAAGCATGGCATTGAGGCACACAAGTTTATCCCCTGATAAACAGTTTTGGAGGCAAGATAATTGTTCCCAATTTTCTCACTCAGGGTTTCTCAACCCAGCTTTGAGTTGAAAGGAGCCTAAAAACTGTGAGCTTCTTTTCGTCATATCAAGGAGAACTAAAAGCCTCGGCATTCTCGCTTCACTAGGAGCTATGTTGCTTTCATAGCTTTAACACAATACAACAACAACATACCCAGTGTAATCCCACAAGTGGGGTCTGGGGAGGGTGGGGTGTACCCAGACCTTACCCCTACCTTGAGAGATAGAGAGGTTGTTTCCGATAGACCCTCGGCTCAAAGATAAGCAAACAAAAGCAATACAGAAAAAGAAACAACAGATAATAACAGAAATCAGTCTGAGAAAAGGAACAATAACATAACTGCCACAAAAATCATACGCTAATCAAAGTACAAGAAACACCAAAATAATAACAGAACTCAAAGGACAAGAAACTACTATGACTACATGTATGAAAAGATACGTGACAACGCTAAACGCGAAGGTACAAAGGGGAAAGAAAGAAGCTACAGAAAAACCAGACAGAAGTGCCTCTACCATTTCATTCTGCAGATTCCCAGAGATGCTATTTTCATTCATGGCAAGCATGAGTTCCAGATATGTTGCCTGCATGTTTGGAGCATGCTGTTTTAAGTAAGAATTCACCAAGTCCGCTGGAATACTACCAGACAAGAATAGCTCAATGGTTTGCATAGGACAGCTCTCAAGAATAGGCAATGAGAACTCCAGGACAAGCATGGGGTCAGTTGCACAAAGGGGCTGCAAGAAAAATATATATTTAATGAAATGATATAATAACTGCATTGACAAAGCTTTGTTCCATAAAACTCCTTAAAGAGAGATTTGCTTTACCTTGTGCTGAGCACAAATGCAGCATATAATAGGGAAAAAACCCAAGAATTTCCAGAAATGTACATGTATAAAAGATAAAAAAGTTTAAACGATTAAATATCCTAGACATATCACGGTCCAAAATCTTGACAATCTTTTCCACAAAGGCCAAGTTGGCAGCTCATAATTATGCTTAATATCTGCCTCGACATGGACCCATAACTCATACTGCCATCCAAATAGCTGATCTAAAAACTTTACGAGCTTCCACATCTCTCAAGTAATTAAAACCCAAAAGGAAAGAAAATAAAAGTAGATAAAGAAGCATACTTTGAGATATTCAATGATCATATCAGGCTTGAACTTCGTTGAGAGCTCTACAGAAGTTTGTTCTGACTTCGACTCTTCTACCAATTGATGGAGAAGTTTCAGTGCTTCACGATGCATTGAATTGCTCCTATAAAGTTCTAGCAGACAAGCATACTGGCTTCTTTTTTGCACGAACTCCTCGCATATTTTCACATCACAGTAGTTGAGGGATTTCAGAAAATCTGTAGCAGCCGAGGACTGACCAGTTAAAACCAGAGCTTGAAGAAGTGCAGTGTCCAGTATAGCAGCCATATCCCTAGCGATGGAAGTGATTGGAGCATGAATTCTGCCCTAAATGGATCAAAGAAGCAACATTTCAGATGTAAATTAGGCAAGTAAAACAGCTAGGCAGAATTACCCCAGTACTAACGGCTCTTTGAGGCAAATTAGTTATTTTTTCCTTTTAAGTGGTTTCTCCCTTCAGTAGACTCACTAAAATAATCCAGTATTCATATAGCAGTATCAGAACTTACCTCCCTGACATTTAGACCTCCGGTAGATACACACAATAAAGTATTTTCCGGAAGGCTATAAATGATCTATAATTTGAGTAATCCATCAGAATATTTTGCACTGGCTGAATTTTTCTTTCTGATAAGGTTTCGGTAATTAAAACAGACAGCCAGAAAGATATTTACACTTCGATGCAAAGAAAGGTCCATGTTAAACAACTCAATATAATTTGCTCTGCTTGTTAAACAAGATAACCAACTGGATACAATTTCCCTTGTGGGATCTTTGTAATTTCTAGAAAGCTTTGCTTATAATTACTGAAATACACTGCTAGTCACATTTACCAAGAAGAGATCTGCTTAATGTAAAACTTTGCCTTTCACTTGGGAACTTATTCCACAAAAAGTTTCCCCAGGATGGAAGCCATAAGATAAAAACCCAAAGTTTACCTTGGTTGGTTTTTTGGACCGGCTAGTTCCATAAGATATGAAATTATCTCCGACAGCATCTGAAACCACCTCTTCAGTTCCCTCAGCTGTAGCTTTCTCAATAACACTATATCTCTTCTTCTGTAAATACTTAATCAGAGCCATCAAAGTGTTGTGACTCATTTTCTTAGATTCAATATCCATTTCATCAGATTCTAAGACATTCGAAGGCACAGAATCCAGATCATCTGACAGCCCAGAGGAAGCTTGGGAGAGATATGGTGCATCCCCAACATCCACAAATTTCTGTGGTTCAGTTATGAAAGATGATTTTGGTACAATAACGGATGGATATAAGGCGAGCACACAAGTGATTTCAACTTGAGATGCCAGAAAATGTTCCATTGCTTCTTCATAGCTCCCATTTTCAAACAGAAAGTGTGCATATCTGTATCAAAAACTTGTTATCATTCTTCCATGTATATTAGTTTCAACACTTCCTTTTTCTTTCCTTCTTTTCAAAGAAAATAATTAATGAACTAAAACTACAAAAAAATGAAAAGAAAAATAAAAGAGATAAGAAGCAAATTCTATTAAGAAACTTCTTGTCAATCAATGTTCATATTTCATTTTTTTTTCATAACAGTGGTGTCTATGCCAACTCATACACACCTCGACTAATCCATGTTACCTTCTACCCCTCCCACCAGCACAGGTATCAGATGATTCTGCCACCTAGATTTACCTGGTATTTTTTTTGTCTTTGCTGAAATTTGAACCCTGGTATCCGGTCTCCCAGGGTTTATTTCATTTCATTGACCACTAGGCCACACCCTTGAGTGTTGTTCATATTTCAACTTTACCGAGAAAAAGGGAGAACTGAGTACAAAATTGAGCCGGAATTGTTTCCTAAGTCCAAGCTTTCAATAAGGATTAATTTCTAATATAGCTTCTATGTCGTCTAAGCTTTATCAAGAACTGCGACATATTTTGTTAGATCCCACATTATCAAACCCATTAAAAAGCCAAGACCTTCTGATTGATGATTTCAAAAGCTTTCTATAAGAATGAATAAACCCCGAGGTAAAACGTATGAACTGATATTCTACGGAAGACACAATAAGCTAAATCTCAAAGTTGGCGACAAGGCAACAATAAGAAACAACTTGAAAGACAGAGTCAAGATGAACCAACTATAGTTGTATGTCTTACAACAAGTATGCTTAGCATATAAACAATGTGAGCACGTGAAAACTCTCACACTCATTGCCGAGACATGCCAATACACCAGAACCAAGTAAAGGTTAACTAAGCTTTCCAAGCACAAGTGCTTCAGGTATGATGGAAACTAAAACCTCTCTTTCTTATGGTACAAGTGATCTCATTGTGATAAACTAATCCATATTATCCTTCATCAAAAAATACATAATTTATAAAGAGCTTAAATATATTCTTTTGGCACAAGTGCTTTTATTTCTCTTTCTTCAGCCTTCCTCACTAGAGCTTTTATATATTTGTAACTTCTGCTAAATGTAAACATGTATACACCATAACATCATATAAGAAAATATTCAATTTAATTAACTTTGACTTAAACGAGATACTATTGCCATTGAACTACAGTGTTAATGTAAAAAGTGGTTAAATGCCCCGGGGGGATCACCTTATATGAATTGATTGCTCCTTTGCAGATCTAAGACTTGAATCTTCTGGTGGTAGCAATTTGCACAAAGCCAAGGCCTCCTCAAAGTTTCCAGATGCTGTTAGTTGTACAATCTGCATCATGGAGATAAGTTGGAATCACACTCTAACAATAAACTCGGTGGATAACGGGTCTGTTCGCGAACCTCTTGATCTTATGACTTTGAGGGTACAAAAAGAATATACGAGGTTTGCCTGTATTAGGAAAAAAGCAAGAAATTCCATAAGGCGTTTGATCAGTGAATCGTTAAAAATGGATTCGGCAGGATTGATTGACACAAAACGATTCCCATAATACAGCTTTAACTCCATCAAGCCTGTATGGGTAGTGAAGATGTATAGTGCATTTTAGTTGGTTGTTGACCAATGGAAAGCATGGGAGAAAAAAAAAAGTCATGTCTAATATAAGAAGGAAGCGGCAGAGACCCGTGCGTGCAGCAGGTGTAAAGTCAGTCAAACTAGTCTTGAGAATATGCGAAAATGTCATTGTGATCAATGAATACCCCTTCTCAAACTGTACAAGCTTTTTCCAAAGCATATAGCTTTGTGGATATAGATGATGATATCTACATAATCAAATGGATCTTTCCGTTCTAATTCTCTATCCAAGAGTTATCAGTATTATCAAATTTGTTCCGATCTAATGGACGTTGTTGGATCAAATGAAAGAAATTGGTGAGAAAAAGATGGCTTTTTCCAGATTAAATGAAAATTGGATTCATGTAATAGGAGAAAATTTTCCATTCCTTAGCCGGAAAGATATGTGGCCATGAAAGAGGGATTACATGGAACAGAATTCACTGGGTGGTAAGGTCGTGGAAACGATTGTTTCTCCCATATAGATTTGTTTTGCAAAGCTTAGGCAATCCGTTTGTGTGCCAAAGGCATTCGCAGTTTAGTCATGACAAACCTCAGTCCCTCCAGAATGAGTTGTTCAGTTACATGGAAACATAAATGTGATACAGTTCCAATACTGAATTAGAAGCATAAGCAAGATAGTTCAACACAATATTAAACTAAACCTAGAGTGACAATTACCTGTGCACCAAGAGGAACGGGAAAAAGTCCAAAAACTGAATAATCAAGAGCAACAATAACAGCATTATTGCTTTGAACAAGACGACAAACATTCCGAAGGACTGCTGTTTGAATCAAAGGATAAGGAACACGAAGAGAACGTATCTGCAATTTTCCAAAACAACAAACTGCATTATCTTTCCAGATTATTTAAATCTAAGGTGATTCACTTAATAAGGAGCAAACGGATTAGCAAACAAAAACTACCTCAACATGTCGTGGTAAGAGACCTATTGCGTAGGGCTTCTGAATAACAACAACTGCAGGAGCCTCAGACCAACAAACCCTCCCATCTTGGATCAACTTTCCATTTTGGTCAACTAAGACACCAATATTATCCTGAAACAACACCACTTAACAACGATTAAACATACAGGTAGTTTTCAAAGATATTTTCTACTTTCGATAAAGGTAATATTACTGAGAACAACAACCCAGAACCAACTGGTACTGGTTCAGTATACAGAAGAGAAAACTGGACAGACAGTTTTCAAAGATTAGGACTTCAGTTGAGAGAAGTGAGAGATGATGCACAAGGGCTTCATCAACAAGTCATAGAGAGTAGACAATAGATTCTATGGAATCAAATGTCATCCAGGGAATAAGGGTGGAGGGTACATCATACAGATGAATTAAATTCTGAAGTAAAAGTATGTTCCTCCTGCACTATGGATACGTGAAGCTCTGGTATGTGGAATTTGAAAAGTAACAACACTTTGAGAAGATGGCTCAACTCAATCCATCAGGCAATAGTGTTGTGTGCATGAGTGTGGAAAAGAACTAAAAGGTCAATCAACTAAATGTAATAATGACAGTGATAAGCTTTAGAATACTGTTGAATGACTGGGAAGTGAATAAAATAGCTGAATTACTCAAAAGTTTGGAGCATTTCCAGGCAATACAGCAACTGTAAATTGTAATGGACTTCATCTGAAGGAAGTCTCAACTGCTTAGGTTTAAGTTCTCTATGTAAAAGGGCCCCTTTAACATAGGGATCCAAAAGGTAAACCCCTTCCTAACCAAAGGTCAAGAGGGTTAGACACTTAATAGATTAATCTGGCAGACGCATAGCAAAGGTATTTACACAATAAAATGGGCTTATATAGTGCTCATGCATGAGACAGGCGTGGAGGTGAGGCTTGGTACTCAGATCATTCCAAAGAATGGAAGTTTCAAGTATCCCGGGTCTATTATCCAAGGGAATTGAGAGATTGAAGACGATGTCACACATCATATTGGTGCAGGATAGATGAAATGGAGGCTCGCATCTGAAATCTTATGCGATAAAAAGGTGCCACCAAAACTTAAAGGCAAGTTCTATAGGGTGGTGGTTAGACCGACTATGTTGTATGGGTGGAGTGTTGGTCAGTCAAGACCGCACATTCAAAAGATGAAAGTTGCGGAGATGAGGATGCTGAGATGAATGTGCGGGCATACAAGGAGGGAAAGGATTAGAAATGATGATATCCGGGACAGAGTGGAAGTGGCATCGGTGGAGGATAAGATGCGGGAAGCGAGGTTGAGATGGTTCGGACATGTGCAGAGGAGAGACACAAATGCTCCAGTGCGGAGGTGTGAGAGGTTGGCTATGGCCAGGTTCAGGAGGGGTAGAGGTAGACCGAAGAAGTACTGGGGAGAGGTAATTAGACGGGATATGGCGCAGGTGCAACTTACTGAGGACATGACCTTAGATAGGGGGTTGTGGAGGATACGGATTAGGATAGAAGGGTAGTAGGTAGTAGTTGTAGTGTTATTATTATAGCCCTACTTAGCCTATCATACTAGTAGGCGCAGTATTATTTTATAGTTCCCTTATGTTCTTTCGTGTACTTTGTTTATCTTATTTACCTGCGTTAGTTACTGCTTCTTTTTTTTCAAGAATGCTTTATCATGGTCGTTTCGCTTTTGTTACGCTCATTTTTATACTGCTTTAACTTTCTTATCCGGGTCTAACCGTTTCTCTTGCTTTTGCTTTTGCTTGTGCTTGTGCTTTTTCTTGAGCCGAGGGTCTTTCGGAAATAGCCTCTCTACTTACCAAGGTAGAGGTAAGGTTTGCGTACACTCTACCCTCCCAGACCCCACGTTGTGGATTTCACTAGGTACGTTGTTGTTGTTGTATAGTGCTCATGCATAGTGGTAAGCAAGGGTTCAAATGGCCTTGGAAGCATATCTGGAAAGTGAAGATACCTTATAAGGTGGCATTTTTTTCTGGGCCAGTTGTAAAGGAGTCATGCTTCACTCAAGACAACTTGATGAACCAGGGGATGCAGATGTGTTCAAAATGTGTTTTGTGTGGGAAGGATTAGAGTTGACCAGCTTTGGCAAGATGAACTGCCGCTCTTATTTCATTTTTGATGTAAGGAGAAATTCCTTTATGATGCTGAATATTTGATAGAAATTATTGAATCACTATAAGAAGAGCAAGCTACCTCCCAAGGTAGAGGTAAGGTCCGCGTACAACCTACCCTCCCCAGACCCCACTTGTGGGATTACACTGGGTATGTCGTTGTTGTTGTTATAAGAAGAGCAAGGAGATATTTTGCTTCTTTTGAAATGTCAACATGGTTTCTTCATAACCTTTGTGTTGATGATATGCTATTGTTACCTTTCTAAAAAACTGATAGTGATAACATTACCTTGCCCAAAAGAAGTTCTCCAGAGGGAAGAGACACCACAAGAGGTGCGGCGATCCTTCCTGAAGGAAACATCTCAGACAATGCACCATTGGTGGTATTCAATATCATGTACTCTCTTCTAATCCCCAAGCAAATATTCTCACCACACCAAGACATCGACTTGACTGTGTCAGGGACTCCGAATTCTTTCACCTCCACAAATCCCCTCCCCCCTACAGAAGTTTCAAAAAAGAATCAGATTACAGTAACCAAACTCTTATAGCATGAGAAAGATACTATCGTCAGTATCCAAACTACTTTGAGCAAGAAATCTGGAAGTCAAGTCACCAAGTGCAAGAAGAAAGTAAGTACGGGCATAATGATATTTGTGTTAAACTAAAAGCAGTGAACAGATAACTATATTCCCCTTATCCCAATTTATATAACACTCCGGCTGGTTTCGGAAGTCACAAAATGTTTGAACCATTCCATTTCTATACAACTTCCGACAATTCAAATCATTAAACTATTTAAAAAAGGTCGGTCGGTAGCTGATGTTTTCTATATCAAACTATCTTCTAACCATTATTTTAATATTTTCTTCTACTTCCCTTATTGTAACATATAAATCAAGTTAATATCTCCACGTCGACTCAAACATTGTCATATAAAAAAAATCTAGAGATTCTTTAGTAGACGGACAAGGGACACAGCTAATCTGGACCCCTAAAAGTCACTCGGAAGATGCGCAAAAGGTTAGCTACAGTTCGAAGGGTATGTCTCCACTTACGGAGGCAAAAACAGAAACCAGAGCCTTCTTTTTAACACATTCAACCATTACCTTTATAGTGGGAAAGCATAGTTCTAATTATGTTTGTAACATCATAAAACGATTAAGCCAATGGAACAGCACTTCCTTTCACATCCGGCAGACACTGACGTACACATTCACTCATCTATAATCATCAGAAATGGCATTGCCATGACAACAATGCCAAAATTTTAATTAACAAATGTGTTCATTCTTTTAACACATTTAACCATTACCTTTATAGTGAGAAAGCATAGTTCTAATTATGTTTGTAACACATAAAATGATTCAGCCAATGGAAAGAACTTCCTTTCACATCTGGTAGACACTGACGTACACATTCACTAATCTGAAATCATCATAAATGGCATTGCCATGACAACAACAACGAGTTAATTAACAAACGAGTTCATTCACATCCAGCAGACACTGAAGTAAACATTCACTCATCTAAAATCATCAGAAATGGCATTCGTCAAATTTTTAATTAACAAACGAGTTCATTCACATCCAGCAGACACTGAAGTAAACATTCACTCATCTTAAATAATCAGAAATGGCATTGCCATGACAACAATGACAAATTTTCAACTAACAGCTTGTTTGGATGGTTGTTAAGTATTTTAACTACAATGTTTGTTTTGATTGTTACTTAAATTTTATTATATCATATCATTAAGTAACGACGAAAAGTCCCATTTTGTGTAACGACCGATTTGGTGTGATCGTGTCATTACCTTATTTTTTTTCCTCATTCTTTCTTCACTTATTATCTAATAGTCATATTTTATCCTTCGTCAAACCTTTTTATAATAGTTCTATCCCGTATCCTACTTTTCTTGTAGGTTTATCCTTCAAATTCCTGATGTGTGTCATTATGTAACAACGGAAAATGATACAATCTATCCAAACATTATATTCATCAAAACACTATACTCCCTCCATCCCAATTTATGTGATACTTTTCACTTTTCGAGAGCCAATTTGACTAAACTTTTAAGCTAAAGTGGATTAGATTAACTCAATATTTTAAGATTAAAATTTATATATTTGAAAACTACGTGAAAAGTACTACTCCCTCTGTCCTAATTTATATAAGACGCTTTCCTTTTTATTCAGTTCCAAAAAGAATGACACATTTCTATATTTAGTAACAATGTAACTTTAAATTTTTCATTTTACCCTTAGTGAAAAGATTTTTGGCCACACATTTCTCAATGCCTTATTTTAGATCACATGTTTCAAAAGTGTTCATTTCTTTCTTAAAATCCGTGCCGAGTCAACCGCCTTCATATAAAATGGAGCAGAGGGAGTATAAGCTGCAACTTTTTCTCGTATCAATTTGGTGAAAAAATACATCATTAAATGTTGGTCAAATATCACATAAATGGGGACAGAGGGAGTAGTTCAGTACAGTACTAACACAATATGATACATTACGAAAACGATATGCAACAACTATCCAAACAAGGTCTTAAATCGAAATTCAATTGATTACCATCATGTCTGAAGATACAAACCCTTTTTTGCCTTCCAAAACACAAAAACCCTCTTTTATCATCCCATGAATACACATTTGCACCTTTAGCTTTAGTAATCACAGCTAAAGTCTCCAAATTAGGCAATCGATGGAACGCTATGGACTCCGAAAGGGAAAGTAGAAGTTCACGCGATACAAGTACTTCCATAGCAAGCATTTGTCTTCTAGAAAATCCATTTACAGTTCGTTCAAGCACATAGCGTTGTTGTTGAAGCCCTGTGGTTTGGGAATGATAATCGGACGGTGGAGATTGACTGGAAACCGAAGATTCTGGACCGTATACACGGAGTGATCCATCGGAACATGAGATGAGTAAATTTGAACCGTAGGATTCGATCGCATCGATTTTTGTAGGACAATTGTTGAGGAGTTCGAAGGAATCGTAGGCACTGTGCACCATTTTTTGCTTCTTTGATTGATTTGTTTGCGATGTCAAAGATCTCTGTGTTCGATAGTCCACATGGAACGACGTCGTGTTAGCAATGTTAATGTTCAGACGCTTATAACCAGAGCGTTTGTTACAGTTGTGCTTTGTCCCGCCCTTTTGGAATTTCCTGGTATTTACTATTTCGTCCATAACCGTAGTCCACTTTTACTTATTTAATTTAGCAAATTAAGATATAAATTATCATTTAATTTTTAATTTATTCTTATTATTAATTATAATTATTTTTAATGCATTTCTCAGAATATTAAATTTATAAATATAGACAAGTAAAAATGTATTGTCACTTGCAAGTAAGAGTGGCCAGTGGACCGGGCTCAGATGCAGCGGTAAGATGCAGCGGGGTCGAGAGTCGAGGCGGAGACGGGAGAAGGCGGGGTCGGGTATGGCGGGCTCTGGCGGGTCGGGTTTGGCGGGATCGGAGCAAGTCAGTCCGATCTCGATCCGTCGGGCTGCCTCGGGCGCTCTGCCTGGGGCGGGCTCGGGGCGGGATACGGCGGGTTTTCATTTTTTTTTAAATAACATATGTATAAAAAAACTCAATAAACAAAACAAGATAGTGTAATAAAAATATCTCAATGCTGTTTTTGTGCCTCTTATATTATTTAATAGACATATGATTTTTTTGTAATACAAATACAATTGTCTAAAATCTAAATTGCAACTTTGTGGTGTTGTCCAAAAATTGCAAATTACATAATAAAATTACAATTAAAAAAATTACATTCTCAAAAAAACATGTTCTAATTGCTTGATGATTTCATGTGGTTCTTCGGTTGGAATTGATATTTGTTGGTCAAATTGATCCACGTCGCTTCCACTACCTTCGGTTAAGATTTCGTTGTAGTTTTCATCATCTTCTTCGTTGATCTCAGGTTGACCGCACCTTCTCCGCTCCGCTCGTATCCAATCTCACGAATAATACCGCAATTTCAAAATCTCCGGCTAATGAGTGTCTGTGGTCTCCTATTTGATATCACTGCGAAAAAGCGCTTTCAGACGCAGCTTGACGACGCTTGAATGTTCAAAACATCTCGAGCCATCAATGAAAGTGTCGGAAAGGTCTTCTCATTCCTCCAAAGATTTCAAAGCAAGTCTTCATGTCCATCTTCATTGATAACTTCTTGATACTACATGAACCCTGTAAAACAAAAATATCCAACTAGCTAATTTGGTTAGTAGTAGAGGTACGACCGCACATTCTATTTACGAGGCTTTCAATACTAGCGCGAAACAACATGTCTTTTGTGAGGTTGTATTGAAGATGAAGAAGATGGTATGGAAGCTGGTAAGTTACTAGCATTTTCTTGTTGATAAAATCTATATATATTTTTGCATTGGTGTTCTACGCTAGACAATACTTCTTCTTTAGTTTGTTCAATAGGTGGTGGGTGATTTAGATTTTTGGGACTTGGTGGTGGTGGTACTTCTATACAATCGTAAATAGTTTCAATTAGTGATTTAGTACCGTCTATTTTAATAGTAGGATTTAATACAGAACCAATAATATAAATAGAGGGAATAGGAATAAAATATTTTTTTATTTTGAGAAACATTTTTTTAATAAATTTGCCTTATAAGTTTGGTTTTTCCATATATTCACTAAGTAATAAAAATATTAGAGTTATATAAAATAACATAGTTGAAATAGTAGGATAATATATCTGGAAAATTCTTTTGTTGCTTGAAAAAATTTCTCTAAAAATACAATAAGTTCGGAAATTTTTTCCCAATCACTATCTAAAATCATATCACCGGCTTTTTATTATGAGAGTTAAAAAATAAAGTTATAGGTAATTTATAGTCATAAGCAACAAGTAGTTGCTCGTATAAAGAATTCCACCTAGTGGATACTTCTTGTGGAATTTTTCTAAAAGGTAGTCCACAATCATGACAAATTTTTTTATATTCTTTTCTACGTTGTACTTTATTACTTTTAAAAATAAAGTTTATAGCAAATTGTATTTTACTAAGAATGTCTTCAAAAAGTGATAGACCATCCTTTATAATTAAGTTATATATATGGCACGCACATTTTATATGAAAATGGTCTGGAAAAGACGGAGTTAAACTATTTTTAAAAATTATAATTGCGTAATTGTTATTAGAAGCGTTATCTAATGTAATAGTCATAATTTTATCGGTAATTCCGTAATAATCGCACACTTGATAAATATTTTCTGCAATAAAAGTACCAGTGTGTCTATCATCTATATATCTATACGCTAAAATACGTTTTTGCATAGACCATTTATAATCTATCCAATGACAAATTCTGATTAAATAATCATGGTTGTTAGTACTACGACCTATATCAGACGTGATGGATACTTTGCCATTAAAATGATATAATGAAAAACGTAAATATTGTTGATATTCATGCGCGAATTTAAATACATCTCTATTAACAGTTGATCTAGGAAAACCGTTAAAAGCAGGATTATATATATCTCTAATGTAATGAATAAAACCGGGAGATGAAGGAAATGAAAAAGGCAAACCCTCCACAAAGAACTAATTTTGATATTGCTTCCCTATCTCTATGTTTATTGTATTTAGAGCCTACAATTCCCCGTCATAGGGTTAATTTGACCACTGTACTTGGTCAGGGACGATGTCGATTATGTGAACCTTGTCCCGATGGAGCGGGCGTTTGCGCACCGGTTTTGAAGCCTGGTATTGGGCATACCTAGCTGGATGAGCACTTACTACGTGTCTAATTAAACCCCGTCCCACCGTGACCTTTTCCAGCTTTTAAATTTTAAAACATTTTTACAAATTTTACATATGGCTACTTGATTCTCTACGTCCCTATCAAAAATGTCCATGCATCTGATTTTAATGGTCGTTTCTTTGGACCTCGTCTCATACTAGGGGGAATAGGAGGTATTTCAGTTGAAGGTGCACTAGTGGGTGTGTTGTCATCAACATTAGTGGGTATATCATCTAGATCATCGTCTAAATTAAAGTCTTCTTGAGTTCCAGAAAATAGCTCCTGGTCTAAATCTAATGGTATTGTAGGAAAATATTGAGTATCAACAAAATCATCATGTGTAGGAATAAGATGACTAGAAGAAGTACCCTTGCCCTGGTTGCCCCTACTAGAAGAAGCACCATTACCCTTACCCTTACCCTTAAACATACCTTTTAATCCTTCCATTTTAATTATGATAATAAATAAATAAATAAATAATTAAAGACAATAAAATTAAGTGATCTAAACTAAATAAACAGACAATAATAATTTAATGAAGGAACGAATGTACCAAGCATGACGTAACGTCGACGTGTAATCGAGAGGTTGAAAATTGAAACTTTGCTCGATGGAAGATCCTCAAGCTAGTTGCCAACTTCACTACCAATTCCCAAATGAATAAATAAAATTGAATATTTAGCAAACAATGTAGACTTGTAGAGAGATATATTGAGAAATTAGAGAGATTGTAGGAAGATTTGTGAGAAAGATGAAGAGAAAATGAATTATTTATAGTTGAAAAATTGGGTTAAAGTGTAAATATAATAACTTATGGGTAAAAAATAAATATTAAGGGGTAGGGGGTGGGGGGGCTAAAATGGTCGTTGGCCAACGGCCATTTTAGATTATGGCCGTTGGTGGAACGACCAGTTTTGCAAAGGGCGGGGTCGGGGTGGGGTCGGGCCTGGGCGGGTCGGGCGGGCTCGGTCTCGCGAACTGGGGCGGGCTCGGGTCTCGCGGGACGAGACATCGTCCCGTCCCGAGTTCGAGTCCAGCCCCCGTAATTTTTTATTTTTTTTGGCGGGTCGGGAGGACCGGGCGGGCTAGGACGGGTCGGCCGTCCCTACCACCGCCACCCTACTTGCAAGTATGATCCAACTTGAAGTAACAATTTTATTTAACAGTTGTATGTACCCAACTTTTTGACTCGTAAAATTGACTAAGGTAGTAGTTTCTTAATGTATTTAAGAAGGACAATAAAATCATGATTATGGATAAAATAAAAGAAAAGATAAGTAAAAATAACAGGAGGATGTACTATCGCTATGGAAATATAAAGTTGTATATGGAGTATAACATATTTTTACGCAATTGAGCCATTTTCTTTTGTTTTCCATTTGATGTTCAATATCTGTATCAGAGCTCGACTAATTTGAATTAGCGCTAGGTAGGATTCATTCGGGGAAACGCTCTCCACAACTATGACTCAAACCTGAAACCTTTAATTAAGGAAGCGAAGCATCATCCATTGCAATTGAGATAAAATTAGATCATCTTGCAATTTCTCAACCAAACTTTATTTATTTATTTATTTGTTTGTTTATTGGGAAGATAATGCATAAACGAAAGTTGTGCTGCAAAAATTTGAAGAGCTCCCTGCCAGCCAACAGTAACCTTGATAACAATACTCATAGTGTTACACCAACACTGGTTTAGTTGCAGAATTTGATTTTGAACAAAACATATAAAACATAAAATAATACGAAGAAAAACTTGTGAAAATGGCAACACAGATCAAATTTCAAGATAAAATTATTTGCTAGAAACATTGTTTCTTTAACATTCTATTGTAAGCTAGAAACATGATCAACGAGAAACAAACATCTCAAAAGGATGCAAGCCATCAAAAGCTGGAGCGAAAGCGAGTGTTTTTCTCTTGCTACTATCCTTCTTGCTTTCACCAACCACATTATCTGTTGCTGCACAAAAATTCGATGTTTTAGCAGTTGTTCTATCTGTTGAATCCACGTTCGTCTTCTTTTTTCGTTCCATTATCTTAACAGCTGGGAGAGGCAATGGCAGTTCGTCACCAAAGTAGTCGGCACAAATAAATTGAAAGAGAGACATTCTTCACAAATTTTGTCTACCAACAACTAATGAAGAAATATGGGAGCAGTTTAGAAGACTGATTTTAGAATGCAATAAGAAATCGTGAGGATGGAAAAATAATGAAAGTAGTTTAAGGTATATATATAGATGAGGAGGGGAGTGGAATTAGAGTTTAATCAAATCCGGAATGGAATAGGAATTGATTTTAACTCTCAATTTTGGTTGGAAAAGGAGTTGCTTAATTTAGTACTCCTGCATGGAATAGGATTGCTAAAGGTATCTTCAAAATTTAGTACTACTTTTTATTTTTGCATCTTTTTAATTACTTAAAATAAAGTAAGAAACGAAATATGAATTTAATTAATTGAATAAAATGAGAGTAGAATAGTATCGTTAAGAGAACCTGGTAGTCATCCTCATCACTTTCTACATAAAATTTTGTTTACTCAAAATGCTTATGTATTCATACATTAAGGGGTTGTTTGGTTTGAAAACAAGTTATGTTGAGATTAGTTATACTGAGATTAGGTATGCTGTGATTATTTCTTGGTTAAAGGGCAGCCCGGTGCACTAAGTTCCCGTTATGCGCGGGGTCCAGGAAAGTCCGGACCACAAGGGTCTATTGTATGCAATTTTATTTCTTGGCTATTTGGTTTAATTTATTGCATTAAAAATAACGTACATTGCATAATTTGTAAGAAAAAGTTGTTTGTTTTCAAAAATATCCTTCACCTTAGTAGAAAAGGGGTTTGAGGGACCTTAGGATATTTTTATCATTTTTATTGTTTTATCCGGGGATAACTAATCCTAGAACTATTATTCTACCATCTGGCAGGAATAACTAATCCCGGTACTATTTCTAATCCGGGTATAACTTACTCATGGATTAGTAACCAAACAACAGATAATGTAATACTAAATTTTTATTCCGGGACTATTTATGCTTGTCGAGCATACCTAATGACCCTTAATAGAGTTCAGTTGCTTCTTCACACGCTTCAGTTTCTGTGAACAAGTGTTGAAAATATAATTTTGAATATTATAAGTTCATGCGCTTTGTTGTTATCGAGGTGACCTTCAGGATATCTATGTGATTAGATACATAGTATTTATGTTATTTAGTTAGGTGCATGAATTTGTGTTTTTTAGATGACTAAGTTCATAGTGAAAGTGTGAAAGCATTTAGTTGTTTTATGTCTAGATGCATCATTTAGCACCTATATAAACTCATATTCTAATGTTATTATGTAAGAGTGGAGTTTCTAATGATATGAAGTGAGTTTAATGTCTCTCTCCCTCTTCCATCCTCTTTGTGTCCTATGATATTATCAAGGGCCCGCTTACTATTTCCAACAACTGGTATTAGAGCGTTGGTTCGATCCTGGAAGTCGTAAAGGTGAATATTTTGGCAATCTTCATTGAAGGTGTGTCTTCGGACTTGAGGACATGTTGGGAGGCTGGCTATTTGCAAAAGAAGAGTGAATTATTCGGGTTTTGTGAAGAGAAGAATAACCCGCCGTGAAGGTGTAAGTCTTGAAAGACTTTACAAGATAAGAAAGAAGATGAGAGAAGTATTCCATAAGTTTGCGTTTGCAAAAGCCAAAGTTGGAAGAAAATGGAGAGTGAATGACTGACTGTTCAATTTGAGCCAATTTTGAAGGAATTGCAAGTTAAGTTGAAGTTATAACTAGCAATTTGTGAATGTGAAAAGTTATGCCCAGATCACCAACTCAGTTCTTTGTAAGTATTATCGTTGAAGGTAAAGTTGGAAGGTGATATAAAGAGGATGCTGGAAATGAAAGAGAAATCATCAAGAATGATGAAGAATGTGAAAATAAAGATTCAAAATTAAGGGAGAGTGTTGAAAATATAATTTTGAATATTATACGTTCATACATATCGAGGCGACCTTTAGGATATCCATGTGATTAGATACATAGTATTTATATTATTTAGTTAGGTGCATGAATTTGTGTTTTTGAGATGACCAAGTTCATAGTGAGTGTGTGAAAGCATTTAGTTGTTTTATGTCTAGATTCATCATTTAACACCTATATAAACCTCTATTGTGATGTTATTACGTAAGAGTGGATTTCTAATGATATGAAGTGAGTTTAATGTCTCTCTCCCTCTTCCATCCTCTTTGTGTCCTATGATATTATCAAGGGCCCGCCTAATATTTTTAACAAGTGGTATCAGAGTCACTTGTCTTAAGGGGCCTATGGTTAAATCCGGATTTTTGAAAGATCTAAAAGAATGAATTTTCAGATTGAGATGAATATTAAATACGAGATTAGCTACGATAGCTATGAGAATGTTGTGCTAGAGAAGTATCAGATGAAGTAATTATTTTGGTAGGTGTAGAACTACTGAAATTTCAAAAGTTAAACAACTTTTGAATTGTGTTTTTTAGGGCAAGGAGTCCAACAAAGGTGTCAACCTTGATGAAGCAGTTGCGTTTGAAGTAGCTGCACGACGAAGAATCTCGAATAGAGAGGTAGCGAATGATACTGCTGCCATGAGAAAGATGGATATGAATATTCATACTTAGATTGATGACGAGATGTCAGAGAAGGTTTCTTTTTATGAAACATTGAATCCCAAGATGAAGATGACTATGATTATCATCATGAGAAAGCATGTTTTCAAATCTAACAACACTAGCTTTAATGAAGTTTAAGGAAGTAATTCATGAAGAAGTGGACGCTTTTAAAATATTATCTATTGTTGTGGAATCTAAGAAGGGTTTTACAATAAATATGATAATTGAAAAATGATGAAAAAGAATTGTTTATGTTACTGAGAAATCTCCAAAAAGGGAGAGTAGTGATGAAGAGAAAAGTTCTGATGAAATCTCAATCTCATGAAGGAAATATCTTCTGAGAAGATGAGAAAATCTGAGAGGATGAGGATCTTTTGAAGAATGATGAGATCACATAACGAATATGGTCTTGAGCTAGCTTAGCAGGCCAAGACTGTGATCGACAAGAAGAAGAAGAAGAAGAGGAGGAGACATTTTGCTACTGGCGTTTCAGGAGGAAGATGATGAAATCCAAATTTGAGAAGTTTGAAGAATATTTTGTGAATTTTGAAACCTTGCCTTGGAAGAAGAAAAAGACTTTGATTTGTGTGATACATGAATCTCTTAGTTCATGTATGAGAAATATTAAGATACATGTATTGTTTTATTCATGAACTAGGGAATAGGAAAAAATTAGAATTAAATTATGATACATGTATTAGAATATGTGCATGTTAGAAGGGTTATATAAATACCTAGGTACTACAATATTTTATGTAAGTTAAGTTAGTGGAAGAACATATTTCTCACTTCTCTTCAAGAAAATGATTAATTATATAAGTCAAATTGAGTGAAACAAAGAAAAATCGTTGTCTCACTTATCTTCAAGAGAGATTTTGAGTGATTAAGAGTATGTATCTTCCTCTGATTTTCCAACAACAAGGTTCCAGAAAGTCAGGAAGCAATGCCTTTCTAAATATGGACACTGATATTGTACATAATGGTGAATTTTCGTCTTAATAGAAAAGACAACTTACTAGACAATTCGAAGATAATCAATGTAGTTTTAATACATTTCTAGTGGAACTCAACCATGAACCGTAAGTAGTAACAAGTGTTAGAATATTATGTTAATAATATTATGATTATGTATTAATGTAATATCATGTTATATATGGTAGGTAGTAAAATGTTAATTAGGAATATTATGTTAATTAGGTAGAAGATTATTAGGAATTGATTAGAAAAATTAGGCATGATTGACTCTTCCTAATTGATGTATATTGTGTATATATTGAACCCTTGAAGGATGAATATAGTGAGGAAAATATTCTACTTACCCTAGAATTCTTACATAGTATCAAGAGCTTAAGGAAAGATCCAAAATTAGTTTAATTTCTTTCAAATTTTCGGTCATCTTCCTCCATAGAAACCCTAGTGGCCGAAAATTTCTTTTTTTTTTTCACTCCATTATTGATTATCCTTCATCACAACTAGTTATGTCGGAATCCAAATCATCTTTTCAATATGCCCTTGCTGTTTCAAACATCAAAACACATGTTTTCATCAAACTAGAAATGGAAACCGTTCATTATGCGACTTGGGCGAAATTATTCAAAATATGTTGTCGTGCTCACAAAGTTCTTCATCATATAATTCCTCCAAAATATGGTAAAGGGAAAGACATAACAAACGATGCAGACAAGGAATTGTGGGATACACTTGATGCCACAGTCCTTGGTTGGATTTATGCAACAATCTCCACTGACTTGTTGCATACGATAATGGAACCGGATTCCACAGCCATGGCGGCGTGGGAACGTTTGCGAGATATTTTTCAAGATAACCAAAACTCTCGCGCTGTTTCATTGGAACAAGAGTTCTCAACCATTGACATGGCGGATTTCCGTAATGTTTCTACATATTGTCAACGCCTCAAAGTGTTGGACGATCAATTACGAAACGTTAGTTCACCGGTTACTAATAACACGTTAGTCTTGCAATTGATCGTCGGTCTCACCGACGCGTATAGCGGCGTGGGAACTCTAATCCGTCAAAGTAATCCTCTACCACAATTTTATCAAGCAAGGTCCATGCTTGTACTTGAAGAGTCGGGCTTGGTGAAAAAGGCCTCAACTACTTCAAATTCCGCCATGCTTGCCACTCCTTCACATGATGGTAATTTTTTTGAACCTTCTCAACATAATAAGGGACAAAAATGACGTCATAACAATAAAAATAAGGGTGGAAATCACGGAAATAACAAAGGTGGAGGCCACCGAAAATCTGGTGGCGGCGGGAATGGCGGCAACACCAACTCCGGTGGTGGACAGTGGCAACACGACGGCAGGGGCGGTGGTCGATGGCGGCGGCCCGGCAGCGGCGGGCGATGGCGGCGACCACCGGTTGAAGTGGCGGCGACCCACCGGTGGCGATGGCCTTGGGCTATATCACCCAGCCCAGCCCCAACAGGCAATTGGGCCAGACAGCCTCCAAGGCCCACTAGCTAGCCTCAACAAAACAGTGGGCCATTTCCATTTCACTGGCAGCAGCAGGCCCATTTCGCTGGGTCTGTGAACACAGGCAGTGGCAGTGGGCCTCATTCGACCCAGTGGCATGAGGCCCATTCAACAGGGGCCCACCCCACGGAAATTGAGTACGACATGCACACCCTTGGGCTTAATCCACCGGATTCAAATTGGTATATGGACTCCGTAGCGACGTCACATATCACGTCCTCCCAAGGTAATCTCTCGTCCTATTTTAATTTGAGCAATGATAATGGAATAATTGTCGGAAATGGTCATTCAATTCCAATAAGAGGTTATGGTTCTAGCAAATTGTCACCACCAAACCCACCCCTAATTTTAAAGAATGTCCTTCATGCTCCCAAATTAATCAAAAACTTGGTTTCTGTTAGAAAATTTACAACTGATAATTGGGTATCTGTCCGATTTGACCCCTTTGGATTTTCCGTGCATGATTTTCAGACGGGGAAGCTTCTCATGAGATGTGATATCAAGGGGGAGCTCTATCCAATAAATCCGTCAACACAACAATCCAAGTTTCATTCTATTTTTGCAGCTTTGGCACCATCTTTATGGCACCAACGTTTGGGACATCCGGGAGAGGCTATTTTGGCTTCTCATAAACAAAATAATTTTATTTCTTGTACCCAAACACGGACTCTGAATAAGTGTCATTCTTGCACACTTGGTAAACATGTTAAGTTGCCTTTTATTTCATCTACAGCATGCACTCTTTTGTCATTTGATATTTTACATTGTGATATTTGGACATCACCTGTTTTGAGTTCTTCTGGTCATAGATATTATTTGCTTATACTTGATGACTACTCTAATTATTTGTGGACATTCCCTTTATCGAAAAAATCACAAGTGTTTTCCACTTTTCTCACTTTTAGAGCATTCATCCGAATTCAATTTGAACGTGATATCAAAAATATTCAATGTGACAATGGGGGGAGTTTGACAATAAACAGTTTTGGGATTTTTTCAAAACAAATGGTCTTCAGTTTCGTTTGTCTTGTCCTCATACTTCATCACAAAATGGGAAGGCGGAACGTAAAATTAGAACCATTAACAATATTGTTAGGACATCTCTTTCTCATGCTTCACTTCCCCCTGTATTTTGGCAGCATGCACTCTAAATGGCCACTTATCTGTTGAATGTCCTTCCTCATAAAAATCTATCATACCAAGCTCCCTTAAAAATGTTTTACCTACGAGAGCCCACATATAATCACTTAAGAGTGTTCGGTTGTCTTTGCTACCCCCTCTTTCCATCCACCACAATCATAAAACTCCAAGCCCGGTCTACTCCATGTGTGTTCTTAGGATACCCTACTCATCATCGCGGTTACCAATGTTACGACATTTCTTCCAAAATAATCTTTATAAGTCGTCATGTAATCTTTGATGAAATAATTTTTCCTTTTGCTAAGTTACATGCCACCGGGACCCCTAACTATGATTTTTTGGATAATGATAATCTTTCTTATCTAACACTTTTTTTCACAGCTCGGTACCTATTACTAGTGTTGAACACCGTAATTCAGGCCCATTGGGCCAGTCCACCACTACGGGCCCAATTCCAGCTCCATCAATGCAGCCCACTGGACCCTCGATTTCTCACTCCTCAGTCAGTGGCGTCCAGTCCACTGGTCTAACAAACCGTCCTATCACCCGTAGTCAACATGGAATTGTCAAACCCAATGCCAAATATAGTCTTCACACCCAGGTCTGGAAATCACCTTTGCCTCATAATCTAGTGTCTGCTCTAAAAGACCCGAATTGGAAAATGGCCATGGATGAATATCATGCTCTAATTACAAATAGGACATGGAATTTAGTTCCTCGTCCATCTAATGCTAATATAATTCGATCTATGTGGATTTTCAGCCATAAAGAAAAATCTTATGGAACTTTTGAGCGGCATAAAGCCCTTCTTGTAGGTGATGGGAAGACACAACAGGTTAGTGTAGATTGCAGAGAAACATTCAGTCCAGTAGTCAAACCTGCAACTATCAGAACAATTCTCAGCCTGTCTCTCTCAAAAGGATGGTCACTTCATCAATTGGATGTCAAAAATGCCTTCCTCCATGGACACCTTAATGAGACTATTTTCATGCACCAACCATTGGGATACATGGATCCTAAATATCTCAATCATGTGTGTTTGCTCAACAAATCATTATATGGCCTCAAGCAGGCCCCCAGGGCTTGGTATAAGCGGTTTGCAGATTTTGTGTCACGCATGAATTTCTCGCACAACCGTTCAGATAATTCCCTGTTTATCTATCGTCAGGGTAATCATACTGCTTATATTCTTCTATATGTGGATGATATTATTCTAACAACATATTCAGACTCTCTTCGCAAGAATATCATATCACATCTTAGTTCTGAATTTTCTATGAAAGATCTTGGCCCACTCCACTACTTTCTAGGGATTGTTGTGACCCGACATACAGGTAGATTATTCCTCTCCCAGAAGAAGTATGCATCAGAAATCGTGGAACGAGTTGGGATGTCTTTCTGCAAACCTTCGGCAACTTCCGTCGACACAAAGTCAAAATTGAGTGTCATCTCTAGCAAACCTTTTGCTGATCCAACGTTATACCGCAGCCTAGCAGGAGCTTTACAGTATCTCATATTCAACATGCCAGATATTACCTATGCAATGCAACACGTGTGTCTATTCATGCATAATCCAATGGAGGAACATATGTATGCTCTGAAACGCATTGTGCGATATATTCAGGGCACTCTGGAGTATGGATTACATCTATACTCGTCCTCTATTTCCAAACTTGTTACTTACACTAATGCAGATTGGGCAGGCTGTCCGGATACAAGACGATCCACCTCCGGGTATTGCGTCTTCCTTGGTGATAATTTAATCTCATGGTCCTCAAAAAGGCAGGCCACGGTATCACGCTCAAGTGCTGAAGCAGAATATCGTGTTGTGGCCAATGTTGTATCTGACTCATGTTGGATTCGGAACCTGTTACTTGAACTTCATTGCCCTATTTCGACTGCAACAATAGTATATTGTGATAATATTAGTGCAATCTACCTCTCAGGGAATCTCATCCACCATCAACGCACTAAACATATTGAGTTAGATATTCATTTTGTACGCGAGAAGGTGGCTCGCGGACAAGTTCGGGTGCTACATGTCCCTACGCGACATCAAATCGCAGATATCTTCACAAAAGGACTTCCGCTGATATTATTTGAAGATTTTAGGGACAGTCTCAGCATTCACCGCCCTCCAGCTTCGACTGCGGGGGAGTGTTAGAATATTATGTTAATAATATTATGATTATGTATTAATGTAGTATCATGTTATATATGGTAGGTAGTAAAATGTTAATTAGGAATATTATGTTAATTAGGTAGAAGATTATTAGGAATTGATTAGGAAGATTAGGCATGATTGACTCTTCCTAATTGATGTATATTGTGTATATATTGAACCTTTGAATGATGAATATAGTGAGAAAAATATTCTACTTATCCTAGAATTCTTACGACAAGAACATCACTTCTATGTGATTCTTGTGATCTAATAGCTGATCAAGGGCAAAGTTCATTAGTAAAATGGAACCTTAATACTAAATCTCAATGAACTTTTCATTGATAATAAGGTTCATAACCGGTGCCATTTTACGCCTCGTGTATTTTCTGTATAAACCAATATGTGCAGATCCATTTTGCGTTTAGTGTTGACATTCGAATGGGTGTTGCATTCAATCTCAAGCAATACAAACACAAAATGCGCAGTTATAGATCTGAAGATACTGCCCCGAATGACAAGTTAAGGCATCAAGAAATAAGATCAACTACTAACGCAGAAATTTAAACTCAGCACAATTGTAGTAGTGGCGAGATGCCAAGAAGCAGATTCATACATTAGCCAAGAAAGTTAAAATGGCGAGCGACCATTTTGCTGGCAAAACATGACAGGCATTTTTCTCAATCAAAAGGACACTAATTACTTCTGGCCCTTCTTCTTCCAGAGGTCACCAAACATCTTAATACCAGAACCTTTTCTCTTCCCATGTCCGAAAACATCATCAGAATCGTCAACTAAACCTGGTGAACCCATGTAACTTCCATATCCTCCAACAGCTGGTTCAAATACATTACCATAATGCTTATCCATCGATCCACACCTCTCCGATATCCTTCTCCCGTTCATCTCCACGCCTCCTCCCGCTAATACTGCTGCTGCAGCATCTGCCGCTTTCCTCCATTGTTCCGTTTGGACTCTTAGTTTCTTCATCTCATTCTCTAATGCCTCTTTTGCCTTTTCAGTTGCTTCGAGTTTCTCTTTTATATTAACTCCATCAGTCTTGCTTGTTTCCAGCTCTTGTATTACTTCATTTAGCTCGAGGCTTGTTTCTTTTTCATTGGCCTTAGCGGACGATATCTCTAGCATCTTTTCATTCAGCTCCTTTTTCAGGCTCTCGTTTTCTTGGCAAAAAACATGAACCTCCTTTTCTTTCTCTTCCAACTTGGATTTCAATGAGCTTATTTCTTCATCCTTCAAATTCAGCACTTCGAACGATGGTTTCTCCGGTTCAGCAGGCAAAAGATTTGCACTTTTCAGGTCATATTCAACATTTGGAGGAGGCTCCAGAGTTACCTTCTCAACTGGAACTTCAAAAACATCAGTTTCTTTCAGTTCATCATCTGGAATTTCATGAGTTGGGTTGTTTCTGTTGTCGTTGTTGTTGGTGGTGGTGGTTTCTTGGATTTTCTCAGGCTCAGCAACAGTTGGTTTCTTGGTTTTCTTCTCTAGCTGTTCTTGAGCTGTTTTTTTTGCAGCCTCAGCTGAAGCTAACTGTCCCTTGAGAGATTTGAGCTCATCCTGTGCTTGACCAAGTTGGGATTCCAAATCTGCAATTATTGTTCCAAGTTTCTTTTGATTCATTGGATCAGATTGAGCACCTCGTAGAGAGCGACGATCGCCCAATTTAGGACTCCGGTCGGGCACTGACCGATGGTGTAGAGGATCAGAATCAGAGCTTGATGTTCTGAGTTGTGGAGGGCCTCGAGTCGATTGCCTTTGAGGCATTTCTGTTCCCCTATTCTCTCAAAATGGAAAAAGAAAAAGTTGCTGTTAGAAACTATGAATTGTAACATATAGCGTCAAACCTCTATATAACAACATCATTTCTCGATATCTTTTGGCTGTTAAAGCAAAATATTGTTATAAAGAATATGTAATAAAACATTTTAGCATAAAAGATCGATTTCACAGAAAATATAGTTGTTATAGTGAAATATTGTTATAGAGTATGATTGTTATATAATTCGACTGTAATGATAATTGTACATAACAAGCGAGAGTCAGATAATCTGCTACAACATGTTAAAATACACCGACATTGTAAAAGTTGTTTACGCCTACAGACATTTAGAGAGAGCGGAAATCATCCCAAGAACTCACCTTGATCTTGGCATTGTACCTTCTTAAAATGTTAAATGATGCAAAGCTTCTAAAACTTCAAGGTTTGATCTGTGGAAG
This sequence comes from Anisodus acutangulus, assembly GCA_029783415.1. Classification (NCBI taxonomy): domain Eukaryota; kingdom Viridiplantae; phylum Streptophyta; class Magnoliopsida; order Solanales; family Solanaceae; genus Anisodus; species Anisodus acutangulus. The sequence goes on from CM056508.1 coordinate 8,704,671, forward strand.
TGTAGGATCAATCAGTTTTAAGTATATCAAAATGCACCAAGTTTTCCACATTGCATTGGAATTGAAAGTTAAAATAATTTCAAAAAATATAAACAACCACAAAGAAGCAGGAAAAATCAGTTTGAGTACTAAGAAGTTTCAAAGGTGTGAATAATTGAATTATACCTTCTGCAGCAAAGCCAGAAATGTCCAAAAACACTTTTTTATGAGTATAACAAGTGACCCACCAAAGTAATTAATTACTATTAAATCCAAAAGTAATACGTACAAAAAAAAACCCTGCGTTTTGAGCAGAGCAAAAGGATAATTTGCAGACACCTTTAACCCCATGCATATGTCGATCATTGGAAGATGTGCATTTAATATCCTAATAAAAAATCTAAAATGGGGTTCAAATCTTAGATTTTTCATACGAACTAGTTCAAACTTCAAACTTCTATCTTATTAGGTCTGTTTGAATGGATATACTAAAAAATATTCACCAAAATGACAATCCATCCAACAATTTAGCATTGATGGAATATGTTACTCTTTAACTCTCCACAAATATTATTATATTCATATCGGATCCTTTAAAAAATCTGTTAGCCAAGATACACTTGTCAATATTTTTGAAAAATTCAAGCAAAACATTGAAGACCGGTATATAAGAAGTGAAGATGAATACTACTCTCTCTTTTCCAATTTGTTTAACATTTTTCGCTTTTCGAATGTCAAATTTCTTAATTTTGAAGTGTGTTTTAATGGAATATTTGTCAATATTCTTTTTCATTAATTGTATTAATTGTATATCTCCTATTTTAGGTAGAATTATAATTCTTTTGTAATTAGAATAATTAGTTACCTACTTTGTATCAAAGTAAATATTCTTGTAACCTTATATATATTGTAAATCATTCATCAATAAAATCAAGGAACGTATTCCTTTATGGATCAGTAGCCTAAAACTACAAACCCTACCCTAACCGCTGATACACCTTCTCGGCCGCCATCTTTTTTCCACGTAGGAACCCTGCCGCCGACCTCTCTCGGACGCCCGCCCCCCTCTTTACCCCACAACGGCACCCTAGTTTTTCCAGTCATTCTCCCTCCATCTTCCTCCTAAATTTCCTCTTTCATGGCTGACAAAATCAAATCACATCTGGCACTTGTCGTAAACAACATTAAAAACTTCATCTCTGTGACTCTTGAGATGGAAAAGGGTCAATACTCCTCGTGGGCGGAGCTTTTTAAGATTCATTGTCGTGTTTACGAAGTTATCGACCACATCATCCCTCCCACGCTAAAGTCCACAAACGTACCATCGGCTTCGACTTCTGATGATGCACTCTGGTCTCGTTTGGACGCAGCCGTCCTCCCATGGATATACGATACAATATCTAATGATATATTGCACACCATCATTGAGACCGATGTCACTGCCCGTCAAACGTGAGATTGTTTGGACTGTATTTTCCACGACAATAAAACTCAACGAGTGTTATACCTTGAAAATCAATTCAAGGACGTTCATCGGGACGATTTCCCAAATATGTATGCCCATTGTCAAGAACTCAAGATGTTTGCCGACCAACTCTCCAACATCAGCGCACTAGTCACTAATCAGCGATTCGTCATACAACTTATTGCAGGTTTGAACGAATCCTATGACGGCGTTGCCACCATCTTTCAGTAATGCAAGTTGTTACCTCCGTTTTATGAGGCCCGTTCAAAACTCATCCTTGAGGATACCCAGAAAATCAAGCGCAACACCACTCGGGCTAGCATTTCCAATGTTGCCCTCACCACCACCGTCGGTCCCTCCAACGACGGCAGGGCCTCCCGGTCCGACAACCAGAACGTCAGCTAGAGGACCCGCAACAATCTATTTCCTCCTGTAACAACCGCCGGAGCAGGCAGTCCGGCAAAGAGCCGCGGTGAAAGAAATTCCAGCAATAGCCAGCAGCGATCGCGACAGTGGCAGCAACCTCCACCGTGAGCTGCCTACCCACCGTGGGCCGCATGAGCCCCACTGTCATGGGCCTCCCCTCCTTTCCCGTATACGACATCCTCGTGGACTCCACCTCATAACCGACATGCCCAACCTGACATACTTGGCCCACGTCCACAACATGCCTACACAACACAGCCCTCTCCCCCGCCATCGACTTATGCACCCACTGACATTCAGGCAGCTATGAGCACAATGTCACTCAACACTCCAGATGAAAATTGGTATATGGACACAGGCGCCACATCTCACATGATGGCATCACAGGGTACTCTCTCGTCTAATTCCAATTTGAGTAATTAAAACAGAAAATTATTGTTGGTAGTAGACAGGGCATTCTCATCCGTGGTTATGGTCATTCCTCCCTATCCCCACCACATTCACCACTAATCTTAAAAATGTCCTTCATGCCCCTAAACTCATAAAGAATCTAATCTCCTTGTGACGTTTCACAACTAAAAATTGGGTTTCCCTTGACTTTGATCCTTTGGTTTTACTGTAAAGGATTTTACGACAAGGAGACGAATAATAAGATGTGACAGCACTGGAGATATCTACCATATTTCAAACGAGGCGTCAACAATCCAGCCTCAGTTCTCTCAACCTTTGCTGCTCTTTCATCTTCCTATGACATTCTATATTAGGACATCCGGGAGACTCTATTTTATGCTCCCTTAAGAAAAATAATTTTATTATTTGCAACCGTATTTCTAAGACTCCTTCTATATATAAATCTTGCGTTTTGGGGAAAGATGTCAAATTGCTATTTTCTGCATCCACAAATTATATTTTAATGCCTTTCGATATCATACATAGTGATTTGTGGACATCCCTTATTTTGAGTATGGTTGATCATCGATATTATGTGTTATTTTTGGATAATTATATTAACTTTCTATGGACTTTTCCAATTGGAAATAAATCTCAGGTCTACCCCATTTTTCTTCATTTAGTACTTTCGTAAAAACACAATTTGAAAAGAGCATGAAATGTTTTCAATGTGACATTGGCAGGGAATTCGATAATAACCAATTCAAACAGTTTTGCTCCAAAAATGGTCTTACCTTTCATTTTTCATGCCCTCACACCTCTTCCCAAAAAGTTAAAGCCGAACGGAAAATTTGAACCATAAATAACCTAATTCGTACCGTACTTGCTCACGCCTCAATTCCCCTCCAATTCTGGCATTAAGCATTATCCATGGCCATCTATCTCCAAAACATAATCCCAAACAACTCTTTAGCTCAACGGTCGCCCAACTAAGTTCTGTTTCGTAGGAACCCCTCCTACCAACCCTTACGTATTTTTGGATGTTTTTGTTACCCTCTCCATCCGACCACTCACAAACTCCAACCCCGGTCTTTTCCGTGTGTGTTTCTGGGTTACCCTGCCAATCACTGTGCTTACTCGTGCTATGAATTATCGAGCCGTAAATTTATTATTTCACGTCATGTCCTATTTATGAGTCTCAATTCCCTTTTGCCTCTTTACACTCGCCACCTCGACATTCTTGCGACTTTATAGATGATGGCCTAAACCCTCTTCTAATTCACCATTTACATAGTCTGTCATCCCAGACCCCGACACCCGCCACGACATCGGCCAGTCCGGGACTAGCTGCCCACCCAATTCTGCCGACGGTGGCCTGGAACAGCCCGCCTCAGGGTGATTCCGCAGCCACCTCTCTGCAAACCGAGGTTCGGCCAGTCAGCACTGTCACCCCTACCCTTCCTACTCTTCCCGGCAGTCCCGCGGCAAAACCCCCCCTCCCCACATCCCCTCCCGTCCCGCATCCCGAGACATACTTTCGGACCATGAAAACCCATGCCATGCACATAATTCATAAACCTAAATGGATGTTTAACCTTTCCATTTCAGTTGTTCCTTCTCTTGTCCCTCGCAACCTGAAGGATGCCTTGTTCGACTCTAATTGGAAAAACGCAATGATTGATGAATATAATGCTCTTATTGATAATAAGATGTGGGACCTAGTACCCCATCCACCTGATGCTAACATTATTCATTCTATATGGATTTTTAGACATAAAAAGAAATCTAATTGTTCTTTTGAGAGGTACAAAACTCGTCTTGTAGGTGATGGCACATCTCAAAGATGGGAGCAGACTGTGATGAAATGTCCAGCCCGATCGTAAAGCCTGTAAAAATTCAGACCGTCATCAACATTGCCCTATCTAAGTCTTGGCCCGTTCATCAACTTAATGTCAAGAATGCCTTCTTACATGGGGATCTTTATGAAATGGTATATATGCATTAGTCTATGGGTTTCAGGAATCCTATTCATCTGAATTATGTGTGTCTGTTGCGAAAATTGCTCTATGGACTAAAATAGGCTCCTCGAGCATGGTACCAGCGGTTCACCGATTATGTCTCCTCTATCGGTTTTTCACACAACAGATCCGATCATTCCCTATTCATCTACGATAAAGGTCTAGATATGACTTACCTCTTATTATATATTGATGGCATCATCCCCACCACATCATCTGATTCTCTTCGCCGGTCAATAATGTCTCCTTTTCTCTGAGTTTGCTATGAAAGATCTGAGCCCCCTGAGTTATTTCTTGGGCATCTCTGTCACTCGACATTCTGGCAGCCTATTTCTGGGTCAGAAGAAATACTCCAAAGAGATCATTGACTGTGCAGGCATGACATCTTGCAAATCATCACACACGCCAGTAGACACCAATTCCAAGATCAGCGGTGATTAGCCCTCCATATTCAGACCCGACTCACTATCGTAGCTTGGCTGGGGCCCTGCAGTACCTCACATTCACGAGACCAAACATATCATATGCCATGCAACAAATATGCTTGCACATGCACAATCTGACGGAAGCACATATGCATGCCCTCAAACGTATTTTACGATACATCCAAGGCAACCTACACTATCCCAATTCAGTGCAGAAACAGAATACAGAGGTGTTGCCAACGTCATCTCTAAGTCTTATTAGATCTGTAACCTTCTACTTGAGCTTCACTACCCGATTCAAAAGGAAACACTAGTCTACTATGATAATATTAGTGCGATATATCTTTCCAGCAATCCCGTCAAATATCAGCGCACTAAACACATTGAGATGGACATTCATTTTGTTCGCGAAAAAGTGCTTCATGGTCAAGTTCGTGTCCTTCATGTTCCCTTTCAGATATCAGATTGCCGACATATTCACCAAAGGACTTTCGCTCATACTATTTGATGATTTTTGAGTCAGTCTCAGTGTTCGAGAACCTCCCGCTTAGACTGCGGGGGTGTAATAGAATATTTCTCAATATTCTTTTTCATTAATTGTATTAATTGTATATCTTCTATTTTAGGTAGAATTACAATACTTTTGTAATTAGGATAATTAGTTACCTAATTTGTATCAAAGTAAATATTCTTGTAACCTTATATATATTGTAAATCATTCATCAATAAAATCAAGGAACATATTCATTTATGTTTAAACATAGAATCTTTAAATTTTTCAAAATAAAATTTACATATTCGAAAACTACGTAAAAAGTATTATAAGTCACCATAATTAATAGTTTAAAATATTTAAAAAAATATATAAAAAATCATGGTCAAATAATAATTCGTTTGACTCTCGAAAATAAAAAGTGTCAAACAAATTGGAAAGGAGTGAGTAGTAAAAGAGGAGATAAACTTGAATTCTTTGAAGGACTTAACAGAATATACCGTGATATACACGGCATAAACATCAGTGTATACCATGATATTTCATGAGTATTCTGGATTGTTTTGGTCGTGATATACACGACTTATACAGATGTGTATATCACGGTTTATGGAGCTTAATTTAGTAACTTTAGTTCGTATTTAATTAGCATTGTACACTTACCATAATTGTAGAATTATTGTACAAGTAGAATAAAGTTTTAGGAGTAGAATAGGAATAAGATTTTCCTATTATGGAAATTGTAAATTGTATATATACTATTTCATTAATGAAAATAATCAAAGAATTATTTCTTTCATGGTAACAGAGCTCTAGGGTTTTCATACCTCTCCTATTTTTTTCTTCCGCCATACCTCGGTTTCCGAGCCTCCTTCTCAGTTTCCGTAATCTTCATCTCTATTCCTAAATTAATCTAAATCCATTCTTTTGTTCTTTCGTTATGTCGACGTCAAAGAACCACTTTCATTCTGCCCTTATTGTTTCTAACATCAAGAACAACATCCATATAGTTCTTGAGATGAAAAACGTCCAATATGCGACATGGGTAGAGTTGTTTAAAATTCACGTCATCTCACATCAAGTCTTCCATCACATAATTCCTCCCGCTACCCCTACACCCATTGAGGATCCTCATTTATGGATTACACTTGATGCTACCGTCCTTTAGTTGATTTATTCCACTATTTCTACCGACCTTTTACAGACGATTATTAAGCCGGACACTATGGCTATGGCTACATGGAATAGATTGCATGATATATTTTAAGATAACCAACATTCTCGTGTTGTCACCCTTGAGCAGGAATTTTCCCAAGTCTGCATGGAAGATTTCCCGAATGTTTCAGCTTATTGTAAATGGCTCAAGGAATTGCCAGACCAACTCCGTAACGTTGGAGCGCCCGTTACTAATAATTGTCTTGTTCTACAAATGGTTGCAGGCCTATCTGAGGCCTATACTGGCGTGGGGACTCTCCTTCATCAAAGTAATCCATTTTCGCTTTTTTATCAAGCCCGTTCAATGCTCACGTTAGAAAAAGTCAGTTTGGATAAAAAGGCAGTTATCGGCGCCAGTCCCGTGGTCATGATGACGTCCTTCGCTAATTCTCAAGGTTTTGTTGATCATTCGAGCCAAAACCGTGCTCACGGTGGAGGCAAGAATAATTGGAAAATAATGGAAAAAATTGCGGTGGTTATGGTGGCAGTGGGCCGCAGGCCAACTGGTCCCAGCCATGGGCCCTCTGGCGGCGGGCCTAGGCCAGTGTCCAGTGGCCCAACGACCCCTATTTTCTAATTTCATCAACCCCTGGACAGTGGGCTGCCCAGAATTCCTTTCGGCCCAATCCAACGTGGTCTAGTGGCTTTCGCAACAACACTGGGCTGGGGCAGCAAGCAGGTGTGCTTGGGCCTCGGCCTCCACAGGCCCATCATGATGCGGGCCTTACTTCGGCCGACATTGAAGTCGCAATGCACACACTTGGATTGAATCCCCCAGACGCAAATTGGTACATGGACACCGACACCACTTCTCACATGACATCCGACCAAGGTACTCTCTCGTCTTATTCCAATTTGAGCAACAATTGTGGCATAATTATTGGTGATGGCAAATCAATTCCAATTCGTGGTTACGGTCATAAAAATTTATCTCCCCCACATCCACCTCTTGTCTTAAAAAACGCCCTTCATGCCCCTAACTTAATTAAAAAATTGGTGTATGTCCGTAAATTCACCACTGATAATTGGGTTTCTGTTGATTTTGATCCATTTGGGTTTTCTGTGAAGGATTTCAAGACGGGGATACCTCTCATGAGATGTGATAGTAGGGGAGATCTTTATCCTATCACACTTGCATCCAGTCTCTCGAGTCAAGCCTTGCCATCTACTTTTGCAGCTCTAGCTCCTTCTTTGTGGCATGCATGTCTGGGTCACCATGGGTCATCCATTGTTTCTTCCTTGCATAAAATAATTTTATTTCTTGTAAGGGTACGCATAATACTCCAATTTGTCAATCCGATCCTTTAGGAAAACATGTTAGATTACAATTTGTAGTCTCTACTTCTCGTACTTTAATGTCATTTGATATTATTCATAGCGATTTATGGACATCTCCCGTTTAAGTTCTGTGGGCCATCGTTATTATGTTATATTATTGGATGATTATTCTATTTTTTATGGACCTTTCCACTAGCGAAAAAATCACAAGTTTTTTCCACATTCTTAAAATTTAGAGCATTCATCTGTACCCAATTCGATCGGGAAATTAAAAATATTAAATGTGATAATGGCAAAGAATATGATAATGGTGTTTTTTGGGATTTTTGTGATACTAATGACATAATTTTTCATTTCTCTTGTCCTCATAGGTCCTCACAAAATGGGAAAGCTGAACGAAAAATTCGTACCATTAATAACATTGTCTGAACTATATTGGTCCATGCTTCCGTACCCCCTTCCTTTTGGCATCATGCTCTACAAATGACTACCTATCTTCTTAACATACTTCCTACTAAAGGGTTGACAAATGTGTCTCCTCTTAATGTCCTCTATTATAAAAATCTTTCGTATTCTCATCTTAGGGTCTTTGGGTGCTTATGTTATCCACTATTTCCGTCAACTACAATTAAACAAGCTTCAGACTCGTTCTACCCCTTGCGTGCTTTTGGATTTTCTGTCTAATCATCGTGGTTATAAATGTTTTGATTTATCATCTAATAAAATCATCATTAGTCGCCATGTTATTTTTGATGAAACTCAATTTCCGTTTGCTAAAGTGAGTAGTCCCGTGCCTAGTTCGTATAATTTTTTGGATGACGACATCTCCCCATATATTATCCACCATTTATCGAACTTGTCCCGCATCCAAAATCCTCCAGCGGCCCTACTGCCCGCTGGACGTACAACACCGTCGCCTCTGCCCAGTCATCCTGTCACGGGTCCAGCAACTGGGCCTCATATCTAGACTAATTCTGCCCCTATTTCTGTTTCAGGCCCTAGTACCGATTCCAGTGTTGGGCCAGCAGGTCGTGGGCCTGCTGGCCGGTCCGTCACCCCTCCGATTTTGTCCCAAAAGCCACTCAATTCTCCCCCGAGTCACAAACCGGTCACTCGTAGTCAACGGGGTATTTTTAAACTAAAAAGACATTTTAATCTCAATTCCAATATTCTTAAATCCCCATACCCCGTAACCCAGTGTCCGCATTAAATGACCGTAATTGGAAATTGGCTATGAACGACGAATATGATGCTCTTATTGACAATAAGACGTGGGAGTTGGTACCCCGTCCTTCTGGTGTTAATATTATTCGGTCTATGTGGATTTTTACTTATAAAGATAATTCTTATGGTTCTTTTGCGAGGCATAAGGCTTGTATTGTAGGTGATGGTAAAACTCAGCAGGTTGGTATAGATTGTGGTGAGACGTTTAGTCCGGTGGTCAAACCGGATACTATTCGCACTGTTCTTAATCTGGCTCTTTCCAAGGCTTGGCCCATTCATCAGTTAGATGTGAAGAATGTTTTCTTACATGGTGATCTTAAGGAGACCGTCTACATGCATCAGCCCTTGGGTTTTCGAGACCCCAAATATCCTCATCATGTCTGTTTATTGAAGAAGTCCTTGTATGGGCTTAAGCAGGCCCATCGAGCTTGGTATAGGAGATTTGCAGACTATGTTTCATCTATTGGGTTTACTCACAGCAAGTCTGATAATTCATTGTTCATATATCATCGTGGTACCTCTCTGACTTATATTATTATATGTGGATGATATTATCTTGACCGCCTCTTCTGATGTTTTGCGTAAGTCTATCATGACAATGCTCAGTTCTGAGTTTACTATGAAAGACTTGGGACCCTTGAGTTACTTTTTGGGGATTTCTGTCACTCGTCATACTGGTGGGTTATTCTTATCATAAAGGAAGTATGCCGCTGAGATCATTGAGAGAGCTGGTATGTCCTCGTGCAAGTCTATTTCCACTCCCATTGATACTAAATCCAAGATGGGTGCTGCGGCTGGCTCACCTTACAAGGATCCGACCCACTATCGCAGTCTTGAAGGGGCTCTTCAGTATCTTATGTTCACGCGACCGGATATTACTTATGTCGTACAGCAGGTGTGTCTGTTTATACATGATCCCAGAGTTGAGCACATGAATGCGCTCAAACGCATTATTCGATACATCCAGGGGACACTTAACTTTGGCTTACATTTATATCCTTCGTCGATGTATACATTTATCTCATATACAGATACTGATTGGGGTGGCTGTCCAGATACCAGACGCTTCACATCTGGCTATTGTATGTTTCTTGGTAATAACTTGGTCTCATGGCCTGCGAATAGACAATCTACATTGTCACGCTCTAGTGCAGAAGCCGAGTATCGACGGGTAGTCAATGTGGTTTCTAAATCCTGTTGATTACGTAATCTTCTCTTGGAACTTCATTGTCTCATTCAGAAAGCTACCTTGGTTTATTGTGATAATTTAAATGTCATCTACCTTTCTGGTAATCCGGTTCAACACCAGCGCACTAACACATCGAGATGGATATTCACTTTGTTCGCGAAAAGGTAGCTCGTGGACAAGTACGCGTCTGTCATGTCCCTTCCAGGTATCAAATTGCAGACATCTTTACTAAGGGTCTTCCCTCGGTCCTTTTTGAAGATTTTAGGGACATTCTCAGCGTACGAAGATCGTCCGCTATGACTGCGGGGGTGTTACAGAATATACCGTGATATACACGGTATATACAACAGTGTATATCACGATATTTCATGAGTATTCCAGACTGTTTTGGCCGTGATATACACGGCTTATACAGCTGTATATATCACGGTTTATGGAGCTTAGTTTAGTAACTTTAGTTTATATTTAATTAGCATTATACACTTATCATAATTATAGAATTATTGTACAAGTAGATTAAGGTTTTAGGAATAGAATTTTCTATTATGAAAATTGTATATATATTCTTTCATTAATAAAAATAATTAAGTGATTATTTCTTTAAAGACTATAGTTATATAACCTCAGAAAGTGAGATTTGCTCTTATTTTAAGGTTCTTGAAACAGTATCACAATAACAAATCATTTTGACCAAGCAAAGGTAAGTGCTTAAAAGGAAACTTTGATTTTTCTGACATTAAATGCATCACTTATTTAATGGTACAAAGACACAGCAACATAAAATGGAAAAATCAAGATAATGGCCATCAATTCTTACCAGAAAGAGTTGCTAGTTCTCAGCAAAGACACAGTAGTTGATACAAGAAGCCTTGAGAATGAAGAAATAAAAAAACACCCAAATGAGAATAAAGCAGAATCAAGAAAAAGTCTATAGCTTTTTGTGAATTGAAAGTTAGTTGTTGGATGAAAGATTGCCTGTGAATGAGGGCTTACAAGCATTAAAAGCACTTTCTTTTTTTTCAATGAAAGCAGCTATAAAATTTCAGTGGACCAGTAGAACTTTATACCCAAGTAAGCTTAATACAAATACAACTCCTTTATTCAGACTTGAACTTCGTTTACAAAGTATGAGAAAGCCAAACAAAAGAATGGAACTAGGCAACTTTTTTAGATTTCACATATTATTGGGTCATTTTCCGTTTTGCAGACTCATTAACAAATCATAAATAAGAAGAGTATTTTTACTATACTATCTTTATTTCTTTCTAATTAATTTCATTCTAATCAATATTAATTACTTTAAAAATAATTAATATTAAGGACAAATTAGAAAAAGCTTAAATTAATTCTATTTTATTTTTAAAAAATAACTCATAATTTGGGACAAATATTTTTAATAATATAGCCAACTAATATGAAAAGGAGTGAGTATTCTATAAATATTTGAACTTCGAAATGTTTGAAGTTTGAATTAAAGGTGGTAACAGAATTGAAAGAGGTGGGAAGAGGACAAGAGGGTAAATTTGAACGTTAAAAGTAAGGGGACACCAAATAATGTCGGTGTTCTTGGAAAAATCCATCTTTTTTATTTTCTGTTTTTTCACCGGTATCAGTCACCAGCTCGCGTTTGGACAATCTCATATTACATGTAAACCGGTCTTTAATAAAGGTTTCATAGTCCCTCCGGTTTAAAATGATCGTCCATTTAGCTTTTTTTCTTGATTTAAAAAAAATGTCTAGTTATCAAATCAATAAAGAATCAATCTTATATTTTTAGATTTATCCGTAATAAGTGTTACGTGATCAAATTTCAATATCTATTTAATTAGAGTAATTTAGTCAAATTATCTATTTTTATCTAAAAATTAGTATTTTTTTAAGAAATATTCAAATGACTAAGTAAACACTTTTTTTTAGCCAAAAAAATATTAAAAACTCAATATAATTGTTTTAATTAAAAATAAATAAATACTTAATACTCCATCATCACTATTATTAATTTGGTAAAATTTGTCTGTAACAATGGCAAAAGCTGACCTTTTTTCTTTTTCTTTTTTACTGTCCTTTTGCTTCTTTTCAAACCACTGGCCTTTCTTGATTACTGAATCTCTTTTTTCTTTCTCAGCATCTAAATTATGGATTATAGTGAAGAGCATTTAACCTTTGAATTTCACACACTAAAATCAAGAAACAAATATTGGACTTTGAAGTTTGAACCATGTATTCGAAAAAAAAAAAGTTTGAACCATGTAAGAAAGGAACTATGTGTCCCATTAGTTGTAACTTGTACTCCCTCCATCTCAAATTATATATCGTGATTATTAAAAATAGTTATCTCAAATTATATATCGTGATTATTAAAAATAGTTATCTCAAATTATTTACCGTTTAAGAAGTTTAAGATATAATTAATAATTATTTTTCTATTTTACCATTTGTCATTAATGAAGATGACACATAAATAATGTAAATATGTAACGGAGAGAAATTATATATATATATATATATATATATATATATATATCTTATTTTCATTAATCAAATTATTTGTCGTGATTATTAAAAATAGTTATCTCGAATTATTTATCGTTTAAGAAGTTTAAGACATAATCAATTATTATTTTTATATTTTACCCTTTGTCATTAATGAAAATGATACATAAATAATGTAAATATGTAACGGAGAGAAATTATAACTTAGACATAAATAAGGACAAAGTAGGTCTGAAAGAGAATAAGCCCTTGATTATTTTCATTAATGAAGATGTCTATATATATAATATACAATCTCTAAATATGGAAAATCTTATTCCCACTATAATACTAATATTTTAATTACACTTGTACAAGAATTCTACAACTATGGTAAATTATTTACAAAACTCAGTTTGGTGATATACACGTCTGGGCCGTGTATATCACGACTACTTCTGTCACACCCCCGCAGTTATAGCGGGCGGTTGTCGTACGCTGAGACTGTCCCTAAAATCTTCAAACAGAACCAAGAGAAGACCCTTAGTAAAGATGTCAGCAATTTGGTACCTTGAAGGGACATGGAAGACACATACTTGTCCACGAGCTACCTTTTCGCGAACAAAGTGAATATCCATCTCGATATGTTTAGTGTGCTGATGTTGGACCGGATTCTCAAAGAGATAGACTGCACTAACATTATCACAGTAGACAAAGATAGCTTTCTGAATAGGAAAGTGAAACTCTAATAGAATATTACGCAGCCAACATGATTCAGACACCACCTTGGCTACCCCTCGATACTCGGCCTCTGCACTGAATCACGATAATGTAGCATGGCATTTTGCCGACCAAGAGACCAAGTTATCAACAAGAAACATACAATAACCAGATGTCGACCGTATGGTATCGGGACATCCACCCTAGACAACATTTGTATAAGACACGAGAGTAGAGACAGAGGATGGATATAAATGCAATCCATAAATCAAGTGTGTCATGTATGTATCGTATAATGTGTTTTAGCGCATTCATGTGCTCAATCCGCGGATCATGCATAAATAAACACGCATGCTGCACTACATAAGTAATATCAGGTCTCGTGAAAGTAAGCTACTGAAATTCCCTGCAAGACTGCGATAGTGGGTGAGATCCTCAGATGGTGTACTAGACATATCACTCAGCTTCGATTTGGTATCAACAGGAGTAGAAGTAGACTTGCAAGATGGCATGACAGCTCTCTCAATAATGTCAGCGACATACTTCTTCTGTGATAAAAATAGACCACATGCATGACGAGTGATTGCTATGCTAAAAAAATAACTCAAGGGCCCCAAGTCTTTCATAGAAAATTCTGAACTGAGAAGGGACATTATAGACTTGCGTAGAATATCAGAAGAGACAGTTAACATAATATCATCAACATATAACAGAATATATGCCAGAGAAGTACCACACCAAAAAATAAGCAGAGAATGATCAGACATGCTGTGAGAAAACCCAATAGTAGACACATAATCTGCAAACCTCTTATACCAATCTCGTGGGGCCTGCTTAAGCCTATATAAGACTTCTTGAGTAAACACACATGATTTGGATAATCAGAGTCTCTGAAACCTAAGGGCTGATGCATGTACACCGTCTCCTTGAGATCACCATGTAAAAAAACATTCTTCACGTCCAACTGATGAATGTGACATGTTTTCGAGAGAGCTAGACTGAGAACAGTGCGAATAGTAGCCGATTTGACCACCAGACTAAATGTCTCACCACAATCCACGCCAACATGTTGAGTTTTGCCATCACCAACAAGACGGGCATTACGCCTCTCAAAAAAACCGTTAGATTTTTCCTTATGAGTAAAAATCCACATAGACCGAATAACATTGACATCAGGTGGATGGGGCACTAACTCCCACATCTTATTTTCAATTGGAGCTTTATATTTGTTGTCCATGACCATTTTCCAATTGGGGTCATGAAGGGTAGACACATTGTTACGTGGCAGAGGTGATTTAGTGACATTAGAATTTAGATTAAAATATCGTTTAGATTTAAAAATACCCCATTAGCTATGAGTAACTGGCCCTTGACTCGAGATAGATGGGGATGGGTTTTGGGGTGGTGTCGGGTTTATTTCAAACTGGCCAACAGGTAGTGGGCCTGCTGGCCCATTAACAAGAACTGGCCGCGGGGGTAGGATTTTAATGGGCATGCTGGCCGAGAACCCGAAGCAACAACTGGACGGAGGTATGAATTGGCCCGAGACTAGGGACTGGGCTGAGACTCGAGAACAGTCACGAGATCTGTTGGGCCAGCAGGTAGTGGGCCTGCTAGTAGATTCGGAGAATGGAAGTGTTGGGCCCACTAATGGATGATATACGGGGATGGCCCATCATCTAAAAAATTATAGGAATTAGACACGGAATTATACAATTTAACAAACGGAAATTGAGTTTCATTAAAAATAACATGGCGATTAATTATGATTTTATTTGAAGATAAATGAAAACATTTATAACCATGATGATTAGACAGATAACCCAAACACACACAAGCGGTATAGCGGGCTTGAAGTTTGTTAATTGTAGTGGATAAAAAAAGTGGTTAGCACGAACACTCAAATACCCTAAGATGAGAATACGAGGGGCCTTTATGATAAATAATTTTTAGGGGTGATTGATAGGCGAGACCCTTGCTAGGAAGTATGTTAAGGAGGTAAGTGACCATTTATAACGCATAATGCCAAAAAGACGGAGGTATGGAAGCATGGGCTAGTAAGGTTCGGACAATATTATTAATGGTATAAATCATTCTTTCGGCCTTCCCATTATGAGGATGTATGAGGATAAGAAAACCGAAAATAGATGTCACGAGTGTCACAAAATGTCTGAAATGACCCATTATCATATTCCCTACCGTTATCACATTGAATGTTTTTAATTTTCCGTTCAAATTGGGTACATATAAAAGCTCTAAAATTTAGGAATGTTGAAAAAACTTGAGACTTTTTAGACAACGAAAAAGTCCACAAAAAATTAGAGTAATCATCCAAAAATAAAACATAATGACGATGGCCCAACGAACTCAAAACGGGAGATGTCCATAAATCACTATGAATAATGTCAAAAGGCATCGACGTACTAGAAGTAGAGGCTACAAACGACAATCTAACATGTTTCCCTAAAGTACAAGAAGGAAAAATATGAGTACTACACGTACTCCTACAATCAATAAAATTATTATTCTTAAGAGAAGAAATAATAGACAACCCCGAATGACCCAAACGGGCATGCTACAAAGAAGGAGCAAGAGCGATAAATGTTGATGGTGTGGCTTGACTCATGGAAATGGTAGTGGTGGTGATTGGATAAAGCTCTCTCCGACTATTACATCTCATTAGAGGTATCACCGTCTTGAAATCCTTCACAGAAAATCCAAAAGGGTCAAAGTTAACAGAAACCCAATTATCAGTTGTAAATTTTCAGGCAGACACCAAATTTTAATTAAGTGATTGGCATGAAGTACACTTTGAAGGACTACAGGTGGATATAGGGGGGGGAGGTCATAACCCCGAATTAGAATTGAATTGTCTTTACCAACAATGATGCCACGATTTTTGCTCAAATTGAAATAAGATGAGATATTACCTTAGAAGTGGCTTCGGTGTCCATATACCAATTTGTGTTCAGGGGATTTAATCCAAGTGTATGCATCGCTGCCTCAATATCCGTAGGTATTGGGACCATGCTGGGCCCGCAATAGTGAAGACATGTTGAGGCCGAGGCCCAAGCAGGCAAGCCTGTTGCTACGGCCCAACAGGTCATGTGGAAGCATACTGGATCAGAAAACTAGGCCTGGAGGCATTTTGGAAGTGGGCCCAATTTCCTAAAAATTTTAACTGTGGGTAAGGCCAGTTGGGCCACTAGCCACTAGCCCAGCCCCACGGCCAGTTGGCCCAAGGCTGCAACCCACTGTTTCGACCACCGCTACTGTTACCGCTGTT
The DNA here is from genome assembly GCA_029783415.1 of Anisodus acutangulus. Taxonomy (NCBI): domain Eukaryota; kingdom Viridiplantae; phylum Streptophyta; class Magnoliopsida; order Solanales; family Solanaceae; genus Anisodus; species Anisodus acutangulus. Next base: position 8,721,251 of record CM056508.1, read on the forward strand.
CTGACCTCCGCCACTGCCGCGACCGCCGCCGCAGTTCTTGCCACCATTTTTACGATGTTGACCCTTTTTGTCGCCATCGTTGTTACGGTTTTGACTAGAATTTTTTAAGAACGAGTGAGGGTCGTCAGACGTGGCCATCATCATGATGGAATTTGCTCCGGTAGCCGCCTTCTAAGCCAAGCCGACCTCTTCTAATGTGAGCATGGAACGGCCTGGTAGAATGGTGGGGGAGGATTACTTTGATGAAGAAGCGTCCCAATGCCATTATAGGCCTCGGATAGGCCTGCAACCATCTGAAGAACAAGACGATCATTAGTGACGGGCGCACCAATATTTTTTAGTTGATCTGCCAATTCTTTCAGCCTTTTACAATAGGCTGAGACGTTCAGAAAATTCTCCATGTTGACATGGGAAAATTATTGCTCAAGAGTGACAATACAAGATTTTTTGTTATCTTGGAATATATCACGCACCCTATTCCAAGTTTCCATCGTCGTGGCGTTGGGTTCAATAATCATATGCAAGAGGTCTGTAGAGATTGTGGAATAAATCCACTGGAGAACGGTAGCATCAAGGGTCGTCCATAACGCAAGGTCATCCTTGGGAGTAGGCGTCTTCTCCTTGTCCGTTACCAAAGGGATGATGTAATGAAGTACTTGATGTGAGCGTGCGTGAACTTTGAATAATTCTCCCCACGTCGCGTATTTGACATTTTCCATCTCAAGAATGATAGGGATGTGGTTCTTGATGTTGGAAATAGTAAGGGCATGATGAAATGTGTTATTTGAGGTAGACATGAGGAGAGAACAAGGGGAGAATGAGGGATTCGAAAGAAAAAAATTGGGAGACGAACACACAATTTGGCCGTAGGCCAGAAGGGAAGTCTCATTTTCTGAGAAAAAATTGGGTTGCGGAAGGTGTTCGGAAAAAGGTATTTTTACCCTAGACTTCTGATACTATGAAAGAGAATAATCCCTTGATTATTTTCATTAATGAAGATGTCTATATATACAATATACAATCTCTAAATATGAAAAATCATATTCCTACTATAATACTAATATCCTAATTACACTTGTACAAGAATTCTACAACTATGGTAAGTTATTTACAAAACTCGATTTGGTGATATACACGGCTGCTTTTGTCAAGATCAAATGTCCATCTTAATTAATATTTCTTAATGTACATGTAAACCAAAAAATGAACAATAATTTAATACCTAGGGAGTAGTAACTATCTCAATTGCTAAAAAACATTTGAATATTGTAAATGGGTACATACTTTAGGTAATTTCTTTATGATCTTACTAAAGTATTCCTTTTTTTCACTTTTAAGTTTCAAGGTAATGTTTGATACTCTTTGGTTCTATTGTAGAAATGATCTTGTCTATGTAAAGTAATATGTTCCTTGATTTTATTGATGAATGATTTACAATATATATAGTATTACAAAGTATTTATCTTGCTATAAACTAGATAACTGATCAATCTAATTACAAAAAGATTATAATTCTACCTAAAATAGGAGATATATAATTAATACAATTAATAGAAGAATATTTGGAAAATATTCTATTACACCCTCGCAGTAGAAGCGGAAGGTTCACGAACACTGAGACTGGCTAAAAAATCATCAAATAGTATGCGTGAAAGTCCTTTGGTAAAGATGTCGGCAATCTGATATATGGAAGGAACATGAAGGACACGAACTTGGCCTCGAGCCACTTTTTCGCGAATGAAATAAATGTCCATCTCAATGTGTTTAGTGTGCTGATTTTGGACGGGATTGCCGGAAAGATATATGGATCTAATATTGTCACAGTAGACCAGTGTTAACTTTTGAATCGGGAAGTGAAGCTCAAGTAGAAGGTTACGGATCTAACAAGACATATAGACAACATTGGCGAAACCTTTGTACTCTGCTTCGGAACTGGATCAGTATAGTGTAGGTTGCCTTTTGAAAGACCAAGACAATAGGTTATCTTCGAGGAAAATGCAGTAACCAGGCGTGAAGCGTTTGGTATCAGGACATCCACCCCAGTCAGCATCAGAATAAACAGTGAGACAAGTGATCAAGGACCTGTATAGATGTAATCCGAAGTGAAGTGTGCCTTGGACGTATCGTAAAATACGTTTGAGGGCCTACATGTGTGCTTCCATCGGATTATGCATGTGCAAGCAGATTTGTTGCACAACATAGGATATGTCAGGTCTCATGAATGTGAGGTACAACAAGGCCCCAGTCAGGATACGATAGTGAGTCGGGACTGAATACGGAGGGTTGGAATCAGCGCTGAGCTTGGAATTGGTGTCTACTGGCGTGTGGGATGATTTGCAAAATGTCATGCCTGCACAATCAAGGATCTCTTTGGCGTATTTCTTTTGATCCAGAGATAGGCTGCCAGAATGTCGAGTGACAGAGAGGCCGAAGAAATAACTTAGGGGGCTCAGATCCTTCATAGCAAACTCAGAGGAAAGAAGAGACATAATGGACTGGCGGAGAGCTTCAGATGATATGGTGAGGATGATGTCATCAACATATAATAAGAGGTAAGCCATGTCTGGACCCTTATTGTAGATGAACAGGGAATGATATGATCTATTGTGTGAAAAACTGATGAAAAACTGATAGAGGAGACATAGTCGGTGAACTGCTGGTACCATGCTCGAGGAGTTTGTTTCAGTCCATAGAGCGATTTTCACAATAGACACACATAATTTGGATGAATAGGATCCCTGAAACTCATAGGCTGATGCATATATACCGTTTCATGAAGATCCCCATGTAAGAAGGCATTCTTCACATCAAGCTGATAAATGAGACAAGACTTGGATAGGGCAATTATGAGGACAGTTCGGATTATTGCGGGCTTTACAATTGGGCTGAATGTTTAATCACAGTCTGCTCCCACCTGTTGAGACCTGTCATCACCTACAAGACGAGTCTTATACCTCTCAAAATAACCATCAGATTTCTTTTTATGTCTAAAAATCCATATAGAACGAATAATGTTAGCACCAGGAGGATGGGGTACTAGGTCTCACGTCTTATTATCAATAAGAGCATTATATTCGTCAATCATTGTGGCTTTCCAATTTGGATCGGACAAGGCATCCTTCAGATTTTGAGGGACATGGGAAGGGGCAACTGAAACTGATAGGTTAAACAACCATTTAGGTTTAGAAATTCCATGCATGGCATGGGTTTCCATTATCCGAGAATGTGTTTCATGATGCATGATGGGAGGAGGGTGGGGTACCGTGGGACTACCGAGAAGAGAATGAAGGGCAGGGGTGGCAGGATCGGCTGGCCGAGGCTCGATTTGCCGAAAGGTGGCTACGGAATCACCATGAGATAGGTTATTCTAGGCCACCATCATTGGAACCGGGTGGGAAGTGTGTCCCGAACTAACCGCGGTGGGTGCGGGTGCCGGGGTCTGGGACGGCGGACTATGCAAATGATGAATTATAAGGGGGTTCAGGCCATCGTCTAGGAAGTCGTAAGAATGTCGAGGTAGCGAGTTTAGGGAGACAAAGGGGAATTGAGACTCATCAAATAGGACATGACGTGAAATAATAATTTTACGGCTTGACAAGTGATAGCACGAGTAACCACGATGATTGGCGGGGTAACCCAGAAACACACACGGAGAAGACCGGGGTTGGAGTTTGTGAGTGGTCGAATGGAGAGGATAACAACGACATAAAAAAAATACACAAGTGTTGGTAGGAGGGATTCCTACGAAACAGAACTTGAGTGGGCGACCGTTGAGCTAGAGACTTGTTTGGGATTATGTTTAGGAGATAGGTGGTCATGGAGAGTGCATAATGCCAGAATTGGAGGGGAATTGAGGCGTGAGCAAGTAGGGCACGAATTAGGTTGTTTATGGTTCAGATTTTCCATTCGGCTTTACCATTTTAGGTGGAGGTGTGAGGGTATGAAAAACGAAAGGTAAGACCATTTTTGGAGAAAAATTGTTTGAATTGGTTATTATCGAATTCTCTGTCATTGTCACATTAAAAACATGTAATGCTCTTTTCAAATTGTGTTATTACGAAAGCACTAAATGATAAAAAAAAATGGGGTAGACCTGAGATTTATTGCCAATTGGAAAAGTCTATAGAAAGTTGGAATAATGGTCCAAAATAACACATAATATCGATGGCAAGCCGTACTTAAAATAGGGGATGCCCATAACTCGCTATGTATGCTATCCAAAGGCATTAAAGTATAATTTGTGGATACATAAAATGATAATTTAACATGTTTCCCAAAAATACAGGATTCACATATAGGAGTCTTAGAAATATGGTTGCAATTGATAAAATTATTGTTCCTAAGAGAGCATAAAATAGAGCTCCCGGATGTCCTAATCTAGAGTGCCATAAGGAAGACGAAACAACAACAAAGTTTGATGGAACTGAGGCTGGATTCTTGACGGCGTTTGAAATAGGGTAGAGATCTTCGATGCTGTCACATCTCATTATTCGTCTCCCTATAGTAAAATCCTTCACATAAAAACTAAAAGGATCAAAGTCAAGGAAAACATTATTATCAATTGTGAAACGTCGCACATAGATTAGATTCTTAATGAGTTTAGGGGCATAGAGAACATTTTTTAAGATAAGTGGTGGATGTGGTGGGTATAAGAATGAATGACCAAACCCTCGAATAGGAATGCCTTGTCCAATACCAATAATAATATTCTAATTTAAATTACTCAAATTAGAATAAGACGAGCGAGTACCTTGTGATGTCGTCATGTGAGATGTGACGTATGTGCTGTGTAGGCCTGTTATGGACGTGCGCTGAGTATGCTATATTGGGCCTGTCGGGTCGGATGTGTAGTCCATAAGGATGTCAGATATGGGAAAGGGGGAGAGGCCTATGACAGTGGGGCCTACACAGCCCATGGCGGGTAGGAAGCCCACGACGGAGGCTGCTGCCACTGTCGTGGTCACTACTGACTGTTTCCTGTCGGCGGGGACTATCCCTTCCCGCCGTCGTTGTTATCGGAGTTGGAGGCCCGGCGGTCGGCGGAGGGCCCGGTGGTGGTGGTGGTGGTGAGGGCGGTGTCTACAATGTTGGCCTGAGTGGTGCTGCACTTGATTTTTGGGGTTTCCTCAAGAATTAGCTTTGAACGGGACTCATAAAATGGTGGTAACGGTGTGCATTGCTGAAGGATGGTGGCAACGCCATCATAGGATTCGTTCAAGCCTACAATAAGTTGTATAACCAGTCGTTGATTAGTGATGGGTGCGCCAATGTTGGAGTGTTGGTCAACAAGCATCTTGAGTTTTTGATAATATGCAAACATGTTTGGAAAATCATCTTGATGAGCGTCCTTGAACTGATTTTCAAGGTATAATGCTCGTTGAGTTTTGTTGTCGTGGAAAATACTTTCCAAACGTTCCCACGTTTGGCGGGCAGTGGCATCAATTTCAATGATGGTGTGCAACAGATCATTAGAGATCGTGTCGTATATCCACTGGAGGACGGTTGCGTCCAAACGAGACCAAAGTGCATCATCAGAAGTCGAAACCGAGGAGAGGTTTGTGGACTTCGGTGTAGGAGGGATGATGTGGTCGATAACTTCGTAAACACGATAATGAATCTTAAAAAGCTCCGCCCACAAGGAGTATTGAGCCTTTTCCATCTCAATGGTGACAGGGAAGATGAAATTTAGGAGGAAGACGGAGGGGGAATGGTCGGGAAAACTAGTAGTGGGGAAAGGGGCGGCCGAGAGAAGGAGTCGGAGGCTAGGATGAGAAATTTAGGGTTAGGCTACTGATACCATAAAGGAATATGTTCCTTGATTTTATTGATGAATGGTTTACATTATATATAGTATTACAAAAATATTTATTTTGATATAAACTAGGTAACTAATCAACCTAATTACAAAAGGATTATAATTTTATCTAAAATAAAATATATACAATTAATATAATTAATGAAAGAATATTCAAAAAATATTCTATTACTATGACGTACATTAAAAATTGAAAAGAAAAAGAGACATGATTGTTCATCATACAGGAAAAAAAATGTATTCTCGTACTCCCTCCTTTTCTTTTAGTCCTATATCTGTCTACCATATATATTTAATGTTTAATATACAACTTAGACAAACTTTTTTCATAGTTAGGCAGGGTTTAGTAATAAAAAGCCAATCTATTGGTTCTCATTGTAGACTTATTATAAGGCAAATTTTTAAGGTCAATTAAATTATTGAGCTAATCATGGAGATTAATGATAAGATATACATTATGTTTGACTCTATTAGTCCAATTTTATTGTCCATAATTAGAATCTATCCTAGATATAATCCAGCCATTAAGCAAGAATCCAGATAATTAACACTTCCCAACATTTGATTAAAGAAGCAATTGTTGTCTTTAGCACTTGATTTTATCCAAAAGGAGTACTACTAGTTCATTATTAAGGTCTCTAGACATTCTGGATCTTCATGAATTATTATCTAATTATTAATAGTACAAAAATTCAAATCAGGACCTTGAAAAGTCATTCAATCATCAATTAATCAAGTGGCCCTCATCATCAATTAAGGGCATGGATTGGAACAATTAAGAATTTAGAGGGCTGGCCCATGATTATGTATTTAGATCAAAAGAAGTAGCTGGGCTTTACTATATGAAAAGGAACATTGCATGTGAGGTCTAAATGCATCCCAACTACTCCATGGAACCAGATTACATCAACCCCTCTCCCGGTGTCTCCACCCCCTATAGCGAGCGGACCCAAAATTTCAAAAAGATGAATGCACTATTATTAAAAAGCAAATTCGCTATATATTGAAAAATAAAATTAAGAATATAAATTTGTGAGACTCAATCGTTAAATTCTTATTTTTGAATTCATTACGCTTCTAACATTATAGGTTTAAAACTATTATTTTAAATAGTATTTATTTTTAATATATATCTATATTTTATGTCAAAAATATTGAGATTAGTTAAATTCATTGACTATATGTTACATCCTCTAGTGCTATTAATTTTAATATATACATTCATTTTAATTATATGAAATTTAATTGTGACAAAAGGATAATAGAAATTTTAATGTGTATCGGAATTGAATTTTTGGAAAGAATAAACAGAAAAAATACTTAAATTAAAATGCACGAATTTACAACTACTTTCTCTCCTACATTTGATGTCAATGCTTCCGTAATATGTTAATTAAGTTCATGCAGCATTCGACTTCCATAAAAGCTTCATAGATTGACTTCAATGACTATGATTCAAGATATAACAATAGTCTAAAATAAAAAATAAGATTAATTATATATTTGTCCCGATTTTCGGTTCGGTTCATTAAAAATACGAAAGAACCGAACCAAATCATTAATACTGATTCGGTTCGATTTTTTTGTGAACCGATTTTTTTTTAAAAAAAACTCGAATAAAAACCGAACCGAACTTCTCTTATTGTAGGTTAAATAAAGAAATGATTGATTGAAATTCAATTATGGGGTATGTTTTTCGACCATTAATAATTAATTTGAAAGTCATGTGTGATCAAAGCCGGTGCAATATCATTTTGACAATCACATTTATTTATATCATTTGTGGGATTAGATTACAAGTATGTTGTTGTTATTGTTGTCTTAAAACATTTGAAATCATACAGACAAAACTCGATTACTTACAATTTAATCATTTTATTCCATCATCAGTGGCGTATGCATACAGTTGGAGGAGCTCTACATCTATACAGTTTTCTATTAGATTTATAATTATAGTTGAAAATTTATATGCATACATTTATACTACTAGTTCAAAATGGTACCAAGGAATTAGTGATCAGCCAATAATATTTTACACTTCTTGATTTAAAATTCTAGGTGCCTATGTCCTTTAGTTACCATAGAATCACGCGTAATTGGTGTTAGAGAAATACTTAATCTCTCATCAATGGTAAAAGAGTTTCAAAAGGGGCTGGATGTTCAAATTATTTTACATGATCTCAGAATCAGCTCGTTGAAATCCAAATACAGTGTTAACATGGTTGGACTCCCCTGCCGAAATACAACAAATATGAAATAGCTAGAAACGATGACTCTTCTCAAGCCTGAGGTTTAAGTTGAATTTTATCTTTTCTACTACTTGCCGCTCTGAAATTTAAAATTGAGTTTCGAACCGATGGGCTTTCTCGAATGTTTGATTTGGTGAATCAGTTTGTACAATTATTTTATCTCATCATGATGATGCTGTTCAATTGCTTTGACCTTTAACTCATGCATTGTTTTGGGCTTCTCTATCTCTCTAATTCAACCCCCACTAATATTGCTCCAACTCTAGGTCCACCCTTGATCTCTCTCTCAATCAGGTAACTATTAAATCTTTCTTTTAGAATTATGCAAGAAAAACATTAGCTGATTCGTCTTCACTAAATTAATAATAATATTTTTTTAGTTAAAAAGGTAGTACAAAACGGGTTAAGCATCTTCAGTACTTCACAGATGGTAAATCTGGTACCAAATTGGGTAGTACACATGGTAGTACTCACGCTCCATCACTATTAAAAATCTCTGTTTTCCAAGTACTGAAAAATATTCAAGAGGTTATTTCCAACGGAATATCGGTGGAAAAAAATAATCTAAAAAATAGTATTTTCACACAATAAAATTAAAAAGTTTTTCAGAGTTTCAATGGAAACCTATTTTCTACCATGCGTTTTCTAATGAGCTAGTTCGGTTAAAATAAAATGAAAAAATTATATTTTATAACACAATTTTTTCATTGAATGTCGATGGAAAAAACCTCTATTTCTAGTAACGCACCATATCAAGTTTGCAAAATTATATGAAATGAGATGCATAATATTAGCAGTACTAGAACTGTACTATTGTTAAAATGTAGTACTAAAGAACTTAGGAATTCTTGATAAAATGGATAGGGTTTATTACTATTTGTAGTACAACCATACATGTACTTGCTAATACTCTAATTTGTAAAAGATTCAATGTACTGCATCAACAATCTATAAAAGGAGTCAAATTTGCTACACAGAAGATGCCAAGGGGAAATTAAATTGAAGAATTAAGAAAAAGTAGAAGATGACACTTTGTTGGTGACCTTGGTCTTGAAAGAGTGTAATTGGTGCTTATCATTGTTCTTAAGGGGTATTTATCGTAGCATGTTATCTGTCTTATTTTTTAGATTATTAGTTCTACTAAATATAAGTAGTTATTACTTTAATTACCTGGTAAGTTGTTTGTCAGTGTGTAGTAATTGAACCCTTTTGTTTGTTTGATGCATGCTTGTGTGGTTCTAAGATGCCCACCATTCTTATATACTCTCATTGTTCCAGACTTTCTGATTATGTCACACTTTTATTTTTAGTCTTTTTAATAAGATATATATTTGAAAAATTGAAAGCAATTATGCTTTTCATTTTACCTTAAATGTAATAAGTTTCAAAAGTTTTATAATACATAAATGATATAATATACTACTATTTTAAATCACAAGTTTCGAACGTGTTCTTTTTATATTACATAAATTAGAACAAATGGAATATCTTTTTTAAAAAAAATTAAATCACAGTTTTAAGAATAAACTATGTAAAAGGACAATTTTGTGTAAAATATATCTCTAAGATTGATCCTTTTTTTCCCCACTACTTTTTTCTTATTTGAAAGTGTCAAGGTCAGTCAACTTCAATTTTTTCATGTTTGTTCTCTTTTCCGTTAGTTAAAGGTGCAATTATCCAAGATTTATATCACATAACCTGTGTGGCAAATTGTTATGTAAAGTTATTTTGAAAGACACCACTACAAAATTTAGTCAACAATTAATTATGTGCAATGCATTTAATCTCTTATAAACCACTACTCCTATATAATACTTGGTACATATTTTTCCTTTTCAAATTATAAAGAATATAGGTGATGTACCACTTTAATTTAATATATAAATCAACTAGAGAACATTTTAAGTGAGATGGAAAGTTGCAGTCTTGTTTTTGCTCTAACCTTGTTCGTAAAAATTGCAAAGTTGCATTCTTATACAATGGAATTGTGGACTATCTTTTTAAAGAATAATGCATTATTATCATTATTCTATGGACACAAGCATTATACTTTTGGGACCAAAGTCACCAACACAGTGTCAAATTTCTCATCATTCCAATACCTCCACATCTCAGTGACAACTCACAGTGAAGAAATCAAGATTTCACCAAGAGACATTAATATTTTATCTCTTTCTTAATTAATGATTTCTATTTTTTTTGTTTTTTTTGTTTTTGTGTATTAGTAGCGGCAGTGCCTACATATTTTCCTTGGTGAATTTTGTAACCAGCTCGATGCAATTGGTGTAGGTATGTGGTCTTTTTTTATATTTGTAGTGACTTGCAAACTTAGTTCCTCAAGACTTGTATAATCATAATTAATTAAGGTTTGTGAAGTTTGTGAAAGTTGTATAAGGAATAGTGTCAATTCAAGTGTTCAGTGATAAAAATTAAAAGTCTTCCAAACAATATAAAGAACCTGGTTTTCTATCTGTTCACTCAAGCAGAAGCAGAAAGTAAATAACACACAATATTTATGTAGAAAACTCTTTGTTCAGGAGATTAAAAACCATGACCTACCAAGTAGGATTTCCAACTTCACAAACTTATCAACTTCATATTACAACTTATTGCAACCTAGGAATGACACTATTAATTTCTCTCCCCTTACAATACCTTTATTGTAAGCCTTTTACAATAACTCTATTGCAAAGCTACAAATCTTGACTAACTCTAGTAAAAAACACACACCAATAAAAGTTGAAATATGTCCTACTATGACACTTCTTAAAAGTAGTGTAGGATTACAATAAAGAACAAAATGACAAAGACTCAAAATAAACTAAAGGACTTAAAAATCTTCAGTGTCGGGATTGGGTCCTTTAGTTTGCTAAAACTTTGCTCTTGGAACACTTGGAGAAACTTGTAGCGGCTGCACTTTTAAAGTGATTTTAGGTTTTCAAGTGTTGCTCAAAACCTTGTAACATATTAAAGTGATTTTAGGTTTTCAAGTGTTGCTCAAAACCTTGTAACATATTTATATATTGGGGAGCATGTGAAATGAGATATGGACTATTCACCACTTGGTTTGACCACAAGCACGCTACAACACTGCTGCTTTACTTCTACCAGTGAACAGTACAACTTTACAGTTATAACTGTTCACTGTACGATAACCAAGAGAATAGATAGCAGACCAGGTCCCTATCTAATTCTTTAAAAGTTTGACAAATCATCAAAACACAAGATGATATAACTTATCAATTTCTCCCTTTTTGATGATGACAAACACAAGATTGATATTCCCCCTGAGAATCAGGTTCTCAACTTGTTCTCCCTGCGAATCAGACCTATCTTTCAAGCATAACATGAGTTATGAGTGAATTATGTTAGATTATCATGTTATAAGTCTTAATTTGGTGATAGAAGCATGTTTTCGATTAGGAAAAATTCTAGGGTTTCAAATTGAGGGCTTTTTTATCAGTGTCAAATTGAGGGTTCAAATGTGAATAGATTTTTAATTAATTTAAGGATATGATTGTCTAGTATGTATTCTTGGGTTTTGTGTAATAAATTTTGAGTCTTGGTGGTGTGGGCTCGAAATGGGTATTTAAACTCTTGTTTTTGTTGTGTTAATCTTATTATTAACTATGTAATACGCGTGAATAGACTTCGATCACCACGAGGCAAGAAGGAAGGGAAATGTTGTATTCGAGACTTGATTTGATAGCGCTCCCGCTCAGCTTTGATGTAGGTTACAATTTAGTTTTTTGAGACTCCGATAGAAGTGCATAATTAGTTATAAATATTGAGGGGTATTGGGTGTGTTTGGGGGTCCCACTCAACCGATTGTGATGAATAGTTGAGTGGGTACCGGTGTTGAACTATGATGATGGGGTTTGGGGAACCAGCCTTGTGTTGGTTCCGATTGCTGTTTATTTGGGCTCATCGCCATATGTGGGTTTGTCGCCATATTTTCTATTGTTTGGTTACTCATCACACATGCTTTCTATTGATATCCTGATTTGACTTGATTTGCTTATGTGTTGTTGAATTCTTGAAAGCATGTGTATATCATCTCTATACTTGATTGTATCTCATTATACCATGATATCTTACCTTGTATTGTCATTGCATTCATACAACTATGGTTCTATGATTTGATGTGAGAGTGGTATGGATATGCTGTGGTCCAAGAAACTGAAAAGGTAAGAGAAATATGAAATTATGGCACTTGAAATGATATTGATACACGGGGAGCAGAGTTGCACGCTAGCAACATGATTGAGACTCAAAAATGAGTCATGGGCTCTAGTCATATTCGTGTGTGGAATTTTGGTCGGCTAGGAGCGATATATAGACTTCGTTGGTCCCTCATGGGTGTACGATCATAATTAAACATTGACGTACTGTATACTAGGTTGAAAAAGGTACATTGCGTGTGCATTGCATTCATATCATTCATTTTATGACATATCATTGATAAACTGTGATTGAAACTTGCTATTGGTGATTATGAACATCTTGGTTGGATTGGGACTTGAAAGGATTATTCAAGCCATGTGATATTTGATATGATGTTGAACTCTATGAAACATCTTGGTGATTATATGATATACTTGGTCGTTGATATGCTAGTGTATGCTTATTTTATGTCAACTTGGTATTTATCTCTGATTATGTATCTTCTGTCGTTGTCGATCTATGATGTCTATGGGGGTACGTTGTGTACTCATGCTACACTTGTTGCATTCTTTTTTTATACAGATTCAGTACCTTCCGCCTCTACAACACCGCGTGGCTGAGAGTTTGGGTTGGTGATCCTAAGCATTCAGGGTGATGATGTTATCTCCAGCATACCCTTGGATACTCTTCTCTTTTTTTATCTTTTGTTCCTACTTGAGAGACATTTTTCAGTCTATGTATTTCAGTTTTGGCATACATGCCTATTTTCGGACTTGATTTGTGTTTGTTAGTGCTCTTGTATCACATACTAGATCTTTGGGGGTGTTTGTTGGTGTATTAGACTTATGGTTTATTTCCACATTTATATTATGAGATTGTGTTTATGGTATTCATATTTCTTCTAGTTTTATATATATTATGTCTGAAGGATGATTTAGGAGTGGTTTGCCTGCGTGGTGGGATTGTGTAGGTGCTACCACGATTTTCGAAAGAGGGTCGTGAAAAAGTTGATATCAAAGCCCTAGGTTAAAGAGTCTTAAATACAAGAGCAATGTCTAGTAGAGTCTCGTGGATCGGTGCGAAGACGTCTGTATTTATCTTCAGGAGGCTATGGGACATTTAGCATTCCCTTCATGCTAAGTTGAATCAAATTGGTATCTGACCTTTGTTTCTATTCTTTCATAGATGGTGAGGACTCATGCCGATATGGCGAGAGACGAGGTACATGCTCTGGTACCGGCCGTGCATGGACGAGGCAGAGCATGTGCTCGGGACTAAGGTAGAGCTAGAGCAGCAGCACCAGCTCGGGGCGGAGCATAGAGAGCCGGTCAGGCTCGTGCTAGATCTATTTCCCCTGAGCCAGTTATTGAGCCTCAAGATGATGTCATAAAGGAGGAGGTGAGACTAGCCCAAGATCAGCCTGAATTTATTGCTACACATGTCTTTTAGGATACGCTGGTCTGGTTGTTGAGTGTTCTAGATAGTTTTGCTCAGAAATATGTACATACTACTACTATGGGTGGTTCTCAAACCCGTGCAGGAGGGGGGGCAGACTCAGTCCCTTGAGTTTTGTATGTCTGGTATTTAGCCTACAATGATGTCAGTGTTGTGTATAGATGAGGTTCATGCTCTAGAGTTCGGTCCCCGACCTATTGGTAGGACAACTATGACCCGCAATGAGTGAAAGATTTGGGATCACTTTTCGAACATAAAGCCTCTAGAGTTCTTTAGTCAGTCTGAGGAAAACACATATGAGTTTATAGTGAGCAGCTATGAGAGGTTGTATACTTTGGGTATTGTCGAGACTCATGGAGTCAGTTTTGTGGCCCTTCAGCTTAGAGGTGACGTAAAATAGTGGTGGAGGGCATATGTTGATTGTTTGCCCACAGGGATTCCTCTGTTATCTTGGGTTCGGTTCTACAGAGTGTTTCTTGAGAAATACGTACCTTTGAGCTTGCGTTTGAGCAAGCGAGATGAGTTTCTGAGAATTGATCAGGCCATTCTTTAGTGGCAAAGTATGAGACTCACTTTCATGACTTATCACGCTATATAGCTTCGTTACTTCCTACTGAGGCAGAGCGAGTGAGATGATTTGTTAGAGGGTTGACTATTTCACTCTAGTTGGTGGCTTCTAGAGCCTCTTTTGAGACTGTTGTTGAGCATGCTAGATTGGTGGAGAATGTGAGGGGAAAGTTGCCTAAGTATGATCCCGACAAGAGGGCTAGGAGCTATGGACAGTTTAGTGGTTCTACTTCCCGTGGTCATGGTTATCAGGGGAGATATCATCAGTCTCGTTATTCAGACCATGACAACTCATTTACTTATATCTCTATTCAGCAGCCCTCAACGACTAGAGCTTGTTATACTTATGGAGAGGTTGGGCACTTCAGAAAAGATTACTCCAGGCAGTTATCGGGTGGCTCTCATGCACCTAGGACCCCAGCACAGACGTCTAGAGATGGTATTCATACTAGCCGGGGAGGATCTCAGTCGGGCCTTGGTGGCCATCAGCTTGGTCGTGGTGGATCCTAGTCGGGGAGAGGTGGCTCATTCAGACAGAGGTGGCCAGCAGGGTACTCAGTCCGAGGCGGGGCGCACTCATTGCTATGCATTCATTGGTAAGATAGAGGTTGAGGCATCACACGTAGTTATTACAAGTATCGTCTCAATCGATCATTGAGCTGCTATTGTGTTATTTGATCCAGGGTCTACTTTCTCTTATGTGTCTAACTACTTTTTTGCTAAATTGGAGATGTGGCGTGATATGCTTGATATTCCTATTCGTGTGTCCACACCAATTGGTGCCTCAGTGATTATTGATAGAGTATATCGCATATGTGTACTTACTTTCATGGGTTACGACACATGGATAGATCTGGTTATCTTAGATATGTTGGATTTCGATGATATATTGGGGATGGATTGACTGTCACCATATCATGCAATTCTGGATTGTTATTCCAAAATAGTCACGCTAGCTATGCCTGGTCTTTCGAGGTTAGAGTGGAGAGGCACTCCCAGCTCTGCTCTTAGGAAAGTGATTTCTTATATTCAGGCTAAAAAGTTAGTGGACCGGGGTTGTTTAGCTTATCTTTCTCATATTCGGGATACTAGTGTGAAGTCCCTTTCTTTTTATTCTATTCTAGTAGTTAGTGAGTTTGCAGAGGTATTTCTTTAAGATTTACCATGTATGCCGCCAGACAGAGATACTAACTTCTATATTGATCTTAAGTCGGGTACTCAACCCATCTCTATTCCTCCGCACCATATGGCCCCAATTGAGTTGAGGGAGTTGAAGGAGCAGCTTCAAGATTAGTTGAGTAAGGGCTTCATTCGACCGAGTGTATCTTTATGGGTGTTCTTATCTTATTCATAAAGAAGAATTATATCACTATGCGGATGTGCATTGATTATAGATAGTTGAACAAGGTTAATAACAGAAACAAGTATATGATGACCTATTCGACCAACTTTAGGGTGCTTCTGTGTTTTTGAAGATTGACTTGAGGTCCGAGTATCATCAGCTGAAGATTCGGGTTGAGGATGCGCCCAAGATGGTTTTCCGAACTCGTTATAGGCATTATGAGTTTTTGGTGATGTCATTCGAGCTCACTAATGCCCCCGTAACATTCATGGTTTTGATGAATGAGATATTCAAGACGTACTTGGATTCTTTTGTTATTGTGTTTATTGATGACATCATGGTATATTCGAAGAGTCGGGAGGATCATGAGTAGCACGTGAGAGTAGTTCTTGGGATTTTGAAGGAGAATGAGTTGTGTGATAAGTTCTCAAAGTATGAGTTTTGGTTGCGTTCTTTGGCATTCTTGAGGCACGTAGTGTCCAATGATGGGATTATGATTGACCCCAAGAAGATAGAGGTAGTCATGGACTGGCCTAGACTGACTTTTGTGATAGAGATTCAGAGTTTTGTGGGTCTTGCTAGCTACTATCGTCGGTTCATCAAATGATTCTCTTCTATTGCTTCTCACTTGACGCGTTTGACTCAAAAGGAGGTTCCTTTCCATTGGTCTGATGAGTGTGAGTAGAGCTTCCAAAAGCTCAAGACTTTATTGACCACAACCCCAATTTTATCCCTTCCGGTGAAGAGGAAGGACTTTACGGTATATTGTGATGCTTCCAGGATTAGATTGGGCTATGCGTAGATGCAGGAGGGTAAGGTTATTGCTTATGCATCGAGGAAGTTGAAGGTGCATGAGAAGAACTATCATGTACACGATTTGGAGTTGGTTGTCATTGTGTTTACTTTGAAGATCTGGAGGCACTATCTTTATGGTGTCTATTATGAGGTGTATACTGATCATCGCACTCTTCAACACGTGTTTAGTCAGAAGGACTTAAATTCTAGACAACGTCGATGGATGGAGTTGTTGAAAGATTATGACATGAACATTTTGTATCATCCAAGCAAGGCCAATGTGGTGGCAGATGCTTTGAGCTGAAAGACACTTAGTATGGGGAATTTAGCTTGTTTGGCTATTTATGAGCGTCTTTTGGCATTAGAGGTCCAGACTCTAGCCAACCATTTTGTGAGGCGTGATTTTTTGAATCCAGGTAGGATTTTAGCTTGTGTGGAGGTGAGGTCATCTCTTTTGGATCAGATTCAGGTACACCATTATGATGATGTGGGGTTATTCAAGATTCAAGATAAGATGATGAGTGGCGAGGCTAAGGAGGTCATGGTTGATAGTGAGGGCGTTCTGAGGATCATAGGTAGAATGTGTGTGCCTCGTGTGGGAGATTTTGACTAGATTGATTATGAATAAGGCCCACAGCTCTAGGTATTCTATTCATCTATTCATCCGGGTGCTACAAAGATGTACCGTGATTTGAGGCAGCACTACTAGTGGGAGAGGATCACTATGGACTTTGTTATAGGATTGCCCAAGACTTTGGGCAAGTTTGACGCTATTTGGATCATTGTTGATAGATTGACCAAGTCTGAGCATTTTATTCCAGTTCAGATGACATATAATGCAGAGAAGTTGGCTAAGATCTGCATCCAAAATTTCTTCAGATTGCTCGAGAGGCGCGGCACCCCTTTCAATTCATTATCGCAGAAATAACACCGGTTTTAGAAAAATGGGAAGGGTTCCCAGTTACCAAAGATACGAATATTTTTCATTTTCACGGGGTTCTTATTTCTATCATCTTGGATCAGGGTACTCAGTTTACTATGCATTTTTGGCGGACTTTGTAGAGAGAGTTGCATACTCGCTTGGACCTCAGTACAGTGTTTCACCCTCAGACCAACGATCAGTCCGAGCAGACTATTTAGGTATTGGAGGACATATTACGAGCCTGTGTGATTGATTTTGGTGGTCATTGGGACTAGCACATGCCCTTGGCAGAGTTTGCGTACAACAACAGATATCACTCTAGTATCGATATGTCACCATATTGAGGCATTGTACGATAGGATATGTCGATCTTTGATTGGCTGGTTTAATGTGTTTGAGGTCCGTCCTTGGGCTACTGATTTGTTGAGGGAGTCCATAGAGAGGGTGAGAGTGATTTAGGACAAGCTCCTAGCAGCGCAGAGTAAGAAGAATGAGTTTGTGGACTGGAAGGTCTGAGATTTAGAGTTCATGGTGGGTGACAATGTTCTTCTAAAGGTTTCACCCATGAAGGGTGTGATGAGATTCGACAAGAGATGGAAGTTGAGTCCGAGGTATATCGGGCCATTTGAGGTTCTTCAAAGAGTGGGAGATGTGGCATATGAGTTGGCTCTGCCACTGGTCTTTCAGGAATTCATCCAATCTTCTATGTGTCTATGCTGAAGAAGTATCGTCTGATGGTTCTTACATTATCCAGTGAGACTCAGTATTGCTTGATCAGAATCTAGAGTTTGAGGAGGAGCATGTGGTTATTTTGGACAGGCATGCGAGACAGTTGAGATCAAATGAAATTGATTCAGCGAAGATTCAGTGAAGGCATTGTCATGTCGAAGAGGTGACTTGAGAGATCAAGTTTGATATGCAGAGTATATATCGAGCTTGTTCACTACTTTCGGTATATTTCCTCTGTTCATTTCTCCTCATTCGAGGACGAATGTTATTTTAATTGATATATGATGTAATGACCCGCCTAGTCATTTCTTACTAAAGGCCCATATTTGCTTATTTGACCCTTTTCGTAGACTTTGTAGGGTTTATGATGTGTGGGGTGGGTAGCACGGATCTCGAGGTCCATTTATATGAGTTTCGAATGAAAAATTCTAAGTCTGGAAACTTAGAGTTGGTTAGTTTGACTCAAAATTGACTTATGTATAGAAGGGTTTGTTTCCAAGTTTTGTTGCTTCTGGTAGTTCCGGAGGGTCATTTATGACTTAGTCAAGTCATTGGTTCACTTCCCGGGGTAATTGGATGTATTTTGTGGCCTTATTTGTAAGTTTGGATTTTGATTTTGTCCTGGATGATTCTTTAGAAAAGTATGTCTTATCTTGGTTATTTATGAAATCTAAGGGTACGAGTGAGTTTGTAACATTGTTTA
Organism: Anisodus acutangulus; assembly: GCA_029783415.1. NCBI lineage: Eukaryota > Viridiplantae > Streptophyta > Magnoliopsida > Solanales > Solanaceae > Anisodus > Anisodus acutangulus. The sequence continues at coordinate 8,739,992 of CM056508.1, forward strand.
CTATAGACGAGAATGTTTGGTTTGTGTTTAGGAGTGTTTCGGGTGTTAGATAGAGGTTTTTAGGCTATGTTCCACTGTTGGTGTCTGGTGTTCGCCACGATGGAACCAGCATTCGCTCCAGCGGGTCCATCTAGGCGAAAGGTTGGCTTGCCGAAGTGGAAGTCGGGGAAATGAAAAGCTCCGCCACATTAGAATCGAGTCCACTGTGGCGAGGTATGAGGTGTCAAGTGACATCTGCTATGGCGAAGGCTTTTCCGTCGCACCGAGTCTGCTCCAGCGGAGTCAATTCCACCAATGTGGATCAGTGTTCAAGTGTCCTATAAATAATTTTAGGTCAGATTTTCTTTCCCAAAATAGTGTGTTCTCGAAACCAGCGCCGCTCTATGTCATTTCAGAACCTTAAGAGCATTTCCCACCTTGAGGTAATAGATTTTTTCCCTTTTTGGTTTAAGTATCTGATTCTAAGCTTATTAATGGTGGTTTAGCTTATTGTTTGAATTGGGGAAGATGGGTTTTGCATATTGTGAGTTTAAGATAGTTGTATGGTTGGTTTTAATGAGAATTTATGGATTGAATGATGTTAATATCATGTGTTAGGAGTGGATTATGTTAGATTTTTATGTTATAAGTCTTAATTTGGTGATAGAAACATGTTTTCAATTAGGGAAAATTTCTAGGATTTCAAATTGGGGGTTTTTTTTATTAGTGTCAAATTGAGGGTTCAATTTTGAATAGATTTTTAATTAATTTAAGGATATGATTGTCTAGTATGTAATCTTTGGTTTTGTGTAATAAAGTTCAAGTCTTGGTGGCATGGGCCCGGAATGCGTATTTAAAGTCTCGCTTTATTGTGTTAAGCTTATTATTAACTATGTAATAGGTGTGAATAGACTTCGATCATCGCAAGGCAAGAAGGAAGGGCAAGGTTGTATTCGAGACTTAATTTGGTAGTGCTTTCACTAGGCTTTGAGGTAGGCTATGGTTTAGCTTTTCGAGACTCTGATATAAGTGCATAATTAGTTATAAATATTTAGGGGTATTGTGCGTGTTTGGGAGTCCCACTCAGACGGTTGTGATGAACGGTTGAGTGGGTACCGGTGTTGAACTATGATGATGGGGTTTGGGGAACCATCCTTGTGTTAGTTCTGACTGCAGTTTATTTGGGCTCGTCGCCATATGTGGGTTTGTCACCATGTTTGTTATTGTTTGGTTGCTCATCACACATGCTTTCGATTGATATTCTGATTTGATTGGATTTGCTTATGTGTTGTTGAATTCTTGAAAGCATATGTATATCATATCTATACTTGATTGCATCTCATGATATCTTTCCTTGTGTGCATTCATACACTCATGGCTCTATGATTTAATGTGAGAGTGGTATGGCTATGATGTGATCCAAGAGATCGGAAAGGTAAGAGTAATATGAGATTATGGCACTTGAGATGATATTAATACATAGGGAGCGGAGTTACACGCTAGCAATATGATTGAGACTCGAAAATGAGTCATAGGCTCTAGTCAAATGTGTGTGTGGAATTCCAGTTGGCTAGGAGCAGTATATGGACTTCGCAGATCCCCCATGGGTGTACGATCATAATTAAACCTTGACGTATTGTATACCAGGTTGAGAAAGGTACCTTGCATGTGCATTGCATTCATATCATATATTTTATGACATATCATTGCTAAACTGTGATTAACTTGCTATTGAGTGATTATGAACATTTTGGTTGGATTGGGACTTGAAAGGATTATTCATGCCATATAATATTTTGATATGTTGTTGAACTCTATAAAACATCTTGGTGATTATGTGATAGACTTAGTCATTGATATGCTAGTGTAGGATTATTTGGTGTCAGCTTGGTATTTAACGATATACTTAGTCATTAATATGCTAGTGTAGGATTATTTGGTGTCAACTTGGTATTTATCTCTGATTATATATCTTTCATCGTTGTCGGCCTATGATGTCTACGGGGGTACATTGTGTACTCGGGCTACACTTGCTGCATTTTTTTTGGATGCAGATTCAATACCTTCCACCTCCACAACATCGCGTTGCTGATCCCTGGCATTCAGGGTGAGGATGTTATCTCCAGCATACCCTTGGATACTCTTCTATGTTACTGTCTTTTGTTCATACTTGAGAGACACCTTTCAAACTATATATTTCAATTTTGCCATATGTGCTCATTTTCAAACTTGATTCTTATTTGTTAGTGCTCTTGTATCACATACTAGATCTATTGGGGGTGTTTGTTGGCGTATTAGACTTATGGTTTATTTCCGCATTTATATTATGAGACCGTGTATATATATATCATGTTTGAAGGATGATTTGGGAATGGTTCGCCTATGTGGTGAGATTGTGTAGGTGCCACTACGATTCTCTAAAGGGGGTCGTGACAGAGAACATATAGCAGAACAGGTCCCTATCTGGTTTTTCGATTGTTTGACAAATCATCAAAACACAAGATGATATAATTTATCAATTTCTCCCTTTTTGATGATGATAAACACATGATTGATATTCCTCCCGGGAACCAAATTCCCAGCCTGTTCCCCCTGCGAATCAGACCGATCTTTCAAGCATAACAATATGTTAATCAAGGCAAAAGCAATTTATCCCCTTAACTTCCCCCTCAATCACAACAAGCATATCATATTCCCAATTCTCCTTTATTTACCCCCTTTTGGCATCATTGAAAAGAGTAATCAAAATACTAGCGAAAAGAAGTTCAGTAACATTAACTCGGATCCACTGGGACAACATAGCACGAGTAGAAATAAGAACAAACTGGCTAGTATCAATGTATAAAATAGAGTAATTTCCTAAATATAGAATATCATATGTAAAAACATAATAGTCAACACAATACAAAACATGATAATCAAACTACCAGTAATACCAAAGTCATTCGGAAAAACAAAAATAAGGATAAAAAAATGGGACTTAAAGAGGATGAAGGACTAAGTCTAAAGAACCAGAGCTTAATAGGCAAGAAGGGAAACTAAGGGGCCAGAGCTTTGAGGAGTCTGTCCACACGCTCGCTATTAGTGCGGTTGTCCTGTAGCATCTAATCACGAAGGTCATTAACCTTCTCCTTTAACTTTTCATTCTCAGCCCTCTGTTTTGCATTTTCAGCATCTGCAGCCTCCAAATCACCATGAGAACCAGGTTCTCGTACATTCTCAGCCAGTTGGACTCTGAGGAGAGCATTCTTAGCCTTAAGCCTATGAATCTCAATAGTTGCCATCTCTTGAGCCTCTATCAGAGTTGAAATGGTAGATGTGCTGCCAACACCACCTTTCTTTGGCACACACTCACATTCTTCCAAAGTCGTCATGGTGAACATATGATTTTTGATGCCCGTGGTAGCCTTTCCTGTTTTGACTTTGAAGTGCACAAGTACCTTGGTCAGGAGGAACCCATAAAAAATCCCATGTCTGCATTCCCTAGCATTTACCATTTTGATCATATACTCAATCATAATGGCTAGCAGATTGATAGGCTTAAAAATTGACAAGGCCTCGAAGAGGACGACGTCTGCCACTGAGGTAATAAAACGACCTCTAGCCCTTGGTAGCAGCACCTTGTTGACGAGGGCAAACACAAGTTGGTACTCTGGTTTAAGATCTTTCTTGAAGAGCCTTTCTTTAGTAGTAGACTCCTCCCTATTTGCAATCACATTCTTAAAGGCATCAGAGACCTCTCCAGACACAGTCTTCATCCCATCGGTCAGAACCTCTAAGATTTCTCCAATTTTCAAATTATCCAACTCGAAGTTTGTCCCATTCACTGATAAGACCACAGTACAATCATTAGTATAACATAAGTTGGCATAGAGTTCAACCACCTCTATTGTGAACACACGGGGTGCCGGTGGAACAAAGAAATGAGTCCATTTCTGGAACTCAACTATCTCAATCAGTTCCTTCATGCCAAAATTTTCAGCAAGATCAAAATCAAACACTCTTCCCAGCATAACCTTTTGATTTCGCAAGTTTTCCTTCCTCTTCTTCTCATTTAGCACAACTTTTTATCTCTTTAAGGAACATGGTTCCTCCCTGGTACTATTTTTCCTCTTCCTTTGAGGAAGACGTCTAGTTTCACACTCCTATTTTTGTGACTCGTTCCCCTCATCAACTGACTTTTCACCCCCGTCATCATCAGACATTGAAACTTGAGTATTTCTTCCTTTGCTCTCATTCCCTTTTCTTGAATTTTTTTCTTATAAGCAGATTTTTCTCTTCATCTTCAACGTCTTCATCAATCATCCTAGTCTTTACAGGTTGACTAAGCATCCTTTTTAAGTCTTTCTCCTTACTTGCATGCAGACTGATTCAGGTGATTTCACTGCCTTTTTCTTAGCTTGTCTAGTTCTAGGGGGTTTTTGGGCAATGAGTTTTCTGACTTTATACCCACCCTTTTTCTTCTACCCTTTTTTCTTATGTTTCTTACTACTAATGGTATGTTTTCACATGGAACTAAGTACAATATTGCCATCTGATTCAATAGTCTGATTAAGACTAGGGGAACCTGGTTCCTTTGCAAGAAAATGATCTCTCAGTGGCACAATAATGGTAGATACTGTTTGAGAACTAACATCAACTCCCAGATTTACCCGTGAGGAACGTGGTGTCTCATCTCAAATAGGAACTTTCATGAGTGGAGGTGACTCAGACTCTCCTTGGGGTGACGAACCAGATCCCTCATTTAGTTCTCCTTTTTCTCCTTCATTTTTCTCTTGAACCCCCTCAACTTTCTCACTATCTCTCATAGCCCATAAGGTATCAGCAAAACCAGCAGTAATCTCAGCCTCACTCTCCAAGATGTTATACCTACCCTGACCAGTTTCAGATATAAACCTAACAAACTTCATTGACGACCCATTCCCCCTTTATCACTATCAAGTGAAATAGGGTTACCTAATTTTGCAGTGGTTTCCTCAATAATGTCCTTGTCGACAACTTCGACATGTTTCTTTGTAATACTAGAAACTCCACTCCCTTGCATGTCACCGGAGATCAGGTTTTTATTCACTTGGCCTTGTACCCCTGTTTCCTCAATTGGATGGCTTGCAACCTCGATTTCATAATCTTTTTCTTCTAATTCCCCTGTATTGTGAAGGAATTTTGACACATAGACAATAAACCCCACTTCACACTGAGTCAGGCTTTTCAATCTGATCGAAAATCGAGGACAAAGATATAAATTTCTTTGGGGTTTGGCTCTTACGAGTCCTATGAGGACCAGAAATGAGGGATTTTGGGGATGTGACAGTGGGGCTTTGGTCGGCAAAAATTAGGCATTTTGGGGGTGAATCATAGGGCATCGGTTCAGTAGATGATAGAGCGTTGAAAGGAGATGGAGTGGGTTCATTTCAGCCAAGTTTGGAATGAAAGATTCTTAGTGAGACATGGTTAACTATTGGTTAGAGAAAGAAAAGATGAGGAATGTAGAAGGATTGAGATAGATGTTATGCTTAGGAATGAAGTAGAGCAGGATGAAGGTTTAAGATTTTAAGAGACGAGAGAGGTAGGAAGAGTTGTATTTAAGATGAAGAAGGCGACGGTTTTGATTGGGTGTAAGAAAATGTATCGGTCGGTTAAAAAATGATGCAACAATTTGAAAAGAAAATTATTTTGAATTTGAAATAGGGAACACATAATTGACACATATAAGCATTGAAGAGACTACTAACCTAAGTCACAGGGACCAGGTCCCTGGATAATTTTCTCAAAAATTTCAAGCAAAAACTATGGAGTGTGCAATGTCACTTATGCTTGTGTTGTCCTGAACTGCCATGCATGTATACTTATTACAGTATAAGAGTGAGTTAGATGTCACCAAAAAATACTTTTTAGCATTATACATTTCCTCTTATCATAACCAATCATTGAGGGATCTTGTGAGGGACCAACTAGTTGAGCTTGATCAAGCCCAACTCCAAGCAATTCATTTCGAAATGATACCTGCTCAGTGCCTTGGTGAAAATGTCAGCAACCTGGTCTTCTGTCTTGCAGAACTTCATACAAATCAAACCCTTTTCAACATTGTCCCTTAGAAAATGATGTATGACATCAATGTGCTTGGTCATTTTGTGTTACACTAGATTTTTTGTCATGTTAAGTGCACTTGTATTATCACACATCAAGGGAAAACAGTCAGTAAGCACACCAAAATCCTCAAGTTGTTGTTTGATCCATAACAATTGAGCACAAGAGGATGCAGCAGCCACATACTCAACTTCAGTAGTAGAAAAGGCCATATAGTTTTATTTCTTCGTACCCCAAGAGATCAAGCATGACCCTAGAAAATGTGTCATTACAGATGTGCTCTTCCTATCCACTAGATATCCAGCATAATCAAAATCAGCATATCCAACCAAGTCAAAATTATCTCCTAAGAGATAGAAGAGGACCAGGTCTGACATTCATTTGAGATACCTCAGAATTCTTTTTGCAACCTTCAGATGGAATTCCTTTGGACTTGATTTAAATCTTTCACATAGACCAACACTAAACACAATATCAAGTCTGTTTGCAATCAATTAAAGTAAGAAACTAATAATACCTCTATACATGGTTTCATTCATATGAGAACCAAGTTCATCCATATCCATCCAAGTAGTAGTGGCTATAGAAATATAAATGATTTTATCATTCTCCATTTCAAACCTTTTCATCAGCTCTCTGATGTACTTGTGTTGATTGATCATAGTTCCTTTTGGAGTTTGCTTAACATGGTTCCTACAATAGTTCTGTCGCAAGGTCTGGGTATCACGTGTCATAATGGGTTCCTCTCGAACTAATGAAGCTCTTCTTGCATCGCTCAGGTTGACCAGTGCTTTGAGAGTTTGATAGACCAGGTTTCGCAGAATGTACTACATCATTGTCTTCACCATAGGTCGAATATTAATGATTGGTTTGTCCACAACCCGGGGTACCTGACACTGCTTCAATAATCTGATGTTCAGCTTTCATGAGATACAATAGAGGCATCAGGTTCCTCCGTGCTTTCTTGGCGATTCTGCACTATTATATTGCTTGACTTGACTGATTAGTCTTTCCATGTAAAATTTCAATGGCCTCATTAGAAGCCTTTGAAAATTTCCCAGCTTTGGTTTCATCGTTTTGGCATCAAACTTCCCCAAAGTCTCCTTACCAGAGTTGAGAACACAACATTTGCATCCAAAAGCTCTTAGGTAAGTTAACTTGGGTTTTCTCCCATTGAGTAGTGTATAGGGAGTTTTCTCAAGCAAGGACCTGATCATACACCATGTTTTTTGGCTTGAAAGAATATTTGACATGTTTTGCTTTAACACAAGGATGAGAACTTGGTCTGTGAAATCCCGAGAACCAGGTCATTCATCACCAGTTTGTTCGAAGGTGAAAATTTTGCAAGATTTGTGTCATAGCTTAGTGTCATCATCCAAGGCGTTTATTTGTGACAGTACATGAACCTGATGTGAATTTTACTTCATTTTCTCAATCTTACTAATGACGAGAATGTGTCCCTTCTTCCCATTACCAAAAGATACACTTCATCTTCAAAAGGCTTTGAGTGAGAGAGAATTCTCCATTCTTTCAGTCATATGCGCAGAGCAGCCATTGTACATAAACCATATTTGACTACATCCTCTCACCCCAGCCTGTAAGCAAGATCACTGATTAGATTTGGGAACCCAAACCAGTTTGGGTCCCTTATAATTGTAGAATGGGTGAATCAAACTTCTTCTGATACATGCAGGCAAGACATTATTTCTCTTTCGAGGACCATGTCTTTCTATTCTGACTTCCTTCTTAACAAAATTCTCATTTTCCTGAAGTGACTGAATTATGGCTTTGCAGGTATTCTTGTAATGGCCAGTCTGACCACAATGAGTGCACGGTCAGTTTTCAGTTGTAAAGACATATTTGTTGTGGGGATTGTAAGGAGTCTTTTTCTTTTCAAAATCAAGTCATTGCCTACCCCCTCATTTACTCTTGTATATGGAGGTGATTACATCAGAGGACCAGGTCTAGTGAAATGTCTTATCAAGATCAAATTTTACCCTTTTTAAATCTTCTTTTAGCTGTCTATTCTTTTATACTTCAGTAGTGAGACTCAAATTTCACCTTGTTATCCTATGAGCAGGACACCAAGTAGCTTTCTGACCAATTTATTGGTCGTAATGACTTCTCCAAGAGAGTTAAGCTCATTTATGATAGAGGTGAACCTGGTATGCATGTCATGTATGAATTCATCATCTCTTATCTTAAACAGCTCATACTCTGTTGTGAGCATATCTATCTTAGACTCCTTTACTTAAGTGGTTCCTTCATGAGCTATTTGGAGAGCTACCCAGATTTCCTTAGCAGATACACAAGATGAGACAGAATTGTACTTATCCGGTCTAATACCACATACAATGATCTTTTTGGCCTTGAAGTTCTTCTCTATTGCCTTTCTATCCACATTAGTGTACTCATTTCTTGATTTTTGGGTAGTTGTGAGACCTGCTAGATCTATGTTCATGAGGTTCATCACAGATGATGTTCCACAACTCAGAATATTCAGCCATGATGAAATCGTACATCCTTGTCTTCCACCACCCATAGTACTTTTCGTTGAACCTTGGTGGTCTTGTGGTCGATTGTCCTTACTTTAAGTTTTGTGGAGAAACCATTAGAGAGATTCTTTCTAGGTGTTAACATTTTAGAAAACATTTGCTCTGATACCAATTGATAAAAACTAAGAGTCCACCAAACAGCATCGAGAATCAGGTTCTTTATCTATTCCCTCAAACATAAGCAAAAGGTAAATAACACACAATATTTACGTGAAAAACTCCTTGCTCAAGGGATTAAAAATCACGACCTACCAAATATGATTTCCAACTTCACTAACTAAGCAACTTCATATTACAACCTATTGCAACCTAGGAATTGCACTATTAATCCCTCACCTCTTACAATACCTTTATTGTAAGCCATTTACTCTAACTCTATTGCAAAGCTACAAACCTTGACTAACTCTAGCCAAGAACAAACACCACCAACAAAGTTTGACAAATCATCAAAACACAAGATAATATAACTTAACAATTCGGAAATCAGAACCTCATTTCTTTTTTGCTTCTGTGTTGGAATGAGGTTTAAAACTTAGTCGCACCCAAATTTACACAAATGAATGCAAGACATTGCCTTGCATATAAACTTGGGGAAAAAACATAAATAGCCTAGCCCATTACTATAACCTACATTCAGTTGGCCCTACAAAATTTAGACATAAATTATTCTTAGCCATAGGATTAAGAATCCATTACTTTGTAACATGTTCTCTTTTTGAAGTTATCACCCCCTCTATAGATTTTTGGTTCGCAATCTGTTAGATGACTGGCCTCAAAAGGTCTAATCTTAGTATTCAACATTCAATAATCAAAATGACTAAATCAAGATGCATCTTTTAAACAGATTGGAAACAGTATAGTTCAACCAGAAAACACACCTTTTGGCTATATTTTAAAAATGAAACGAAAAGAGATGTATGAAAACTATGCAAACCCGGGGCCAGTGCCCATTACCTTTTTTAAAATAGAACTAATCTTGAAACGAAGTACACAACTTGAAGTAACTCCACAACTATTTACAATTTGTGAATGAGTTTAACTTGCAAAACTTGTTATGTGCAGGCTCAAGCAACATTTCATTCACTAGAATCAATTTCTCTGTTTTCGTACAGCAGTATACCAGAATACGAAAGAGAGGAAAAGTAGGAAAATGGAGATGGAGATGGAGATGGAGATGGAGATCATAGGTAGAGGACAAGAAAAGTAAGAAGAAAACTAGTTGCATTTTCTTTTTTTTCTTTTTTCTTTTTCTTTGTGATGAGTGGCAATGTAATCCTCACAACCACTAGCGCTACTAGTGCCAGGCCACTCCAGGTGGACTAGACCGCGCATGACTTACCTCAGCCAGTGAAACAGCCATAGCTAACATCATCTGCTCTTCAAAATTCTCAGGAACTATTGAACTGGTGGCAGGTTGAAGATCATTTACCGTTTCACCCTGCATAGGGAATGAAGAAGCATCATCTTCCATTTCGTCAGAGACTGCATAACTAGTTCCAACTTCCGCCACCATGGACCCATGATCAGCCCATTCACGGTCCTCCCTTGGTATTTCCAATTGATTTTCAGGTGACACATGCATGGGGCCCTCAGCATGAGGATAATCATCATTCTCTAGCTCCTCCCTATTGGAAAACCTATCACATGCAAGATGCTCGTTGTACGATGACATGTTCCGACTGTAGCTACTGGACTCTCCACCCATTTGCTGACGCTCAGCAAGGGCTGCAATTGCACAAGCAAGACCACCAGAAGGGGAGGAAGATGAGCCTGAAGCTGCTGTGGCATTGACTGCTGGGACACATCGATGATCTTCTTCTGTATATTGTTCTGATGGACCAACAACACTATAGTCCATAGCTCGATTTCTGTCATTCTCCTATCATGTGATCAGTTTCATGTGGAAAATTAAGTGTTATACCATAATATTGCAAGTTCAACAGGGTAAAAAACATTACTGAACCAATCCCAAAGATCAAGGATTATCAGCATGTTAAACGCAGCAATAGGGGAAGCAGTGAAAGAAAGAAATGATCAGTTCAAAAAGAAAGAAAAGAAATGATATCCCATTTCAATGAGAACACCACACCGACAAATATTTTCCACTATAAGATTTTCAAAATGTGAAAGGATGAATATCCAGAATTCAAATCAACAAGATAAATCCCAAAGGAAAACAAGAAATGCCCATTTCGTCATACTACAGCTGAGAGAAAGATTGACACTTTTTCGACTCCTTTACACCACAACCACCCACAATGGAGAACAGAAATCAAGCACTTCACACAGAAAACAGGCTTTTTTTTTCTCAAACACAGAAAACAGAAATCAAACACTTCAAACAGTACGTCAGACAAAAGATAGGAAGCTCTAACTTTTCACATGGGATGCTGCCTCCCCCCAAACAACAGGAAAAAAATGTCAAAGGAAGAAGCAAGAAGATAGTGTGCGCATAATTTACCTGTATGGATAACCATATGGCTTCCATAACCATGATATCCTCAAGATCCAAGTCAAAATCATCCTCCCTATGTCAACAGATCCAGGAAAACAGATCAGACCATGTAGCCAGATAAGCCAAGTGTTTTTAGGAACACAGCGTAGTAAAATTCAATCAGATATGACTGCAAAAATATAAAAATTTCATCCTTCCGCTGCTTTTGATTTTTCTTTGACAAACGTGGATGACAATACTCACAATCTAAGTTGCTCTGACTCGGGTACGGGTGTCCGATACGGGTGCGGATCTAGAGGTTGAATCCTTCATGATCTAAATTTTAAAATTTGGGGATACGAATCCAGGTGTGGATACGGGTACGGGAATTAGGCTAAAAATAATTATTTAAGTATCTAAAAATAGAGTTATAAAACCTTATGAGATATTATGTGAAAATCTTGAGGAGAAAATATTGATCTAGAGGAGAATCCCGGAAGGAGATCAAAGAAAAAGGAGTGACAGAGAAATTTCTATATACAAGATATTCCAATTTCTTCAATTTAACCTTAGCTTTTGTTTTGATTAAATAAATCATTGAATCTGTCCGGAATTTCTCCGTTGATTTTGGTCAAAGTACCCAAAATCGGTTGACCAGATCGGGTACGGATTCCACACTCATGTCGTGTCAACACGGGTGCGGCACTGAAAGTGAAGAGTCCGAGCAACATAGCTCCCAAAAAGTCTGATACAAAAGTAACAAAATGAAGTTGTGCCTCTACCTCTCTGCTATCAATGAGACAATCCGTGGACAGGTTTAGTAACGACTAGTTAAAAATTTATGTGATACTTTTAGGTGGGAATTTCAACTATAATGGGCTATAACCCCATCTCATCTACGCTAACTTTTTGAAAATGGCTTAATACAATCCAGATTTGCACGTTGAACACGGGCAAGACGAGAAGGTAAGACTAAATAAGATAATATAATTTGATTCCTTACTCCTATTCCAGGTAATCAACTCCTAGGACTAATCTAGTACTTGAAAAACTCATGCTTTCCTAACATGGTGAATTCGTCTCAACTTTAGTAAATTTTACCTTTTATCCTATAAACCAGAGAACTCAGAACCACACGTGTAATGTGGAATCTCTCTTTCAGAAAAACTTTCCACAATTGACAGGATGATCAGATAGTTCCTTTCATTGATCATTCGTACAACCAACACTTAAAACAGATACCTCGTATAAGATCTTATGGAGGAGAGGTAACAAGGAGTAATAAGTGTCCCACATAGGTTGAGGGAAAGGGTGATTGTCACTTATATGAATTTGGCCAATCCTTACCCCTAATAAGCTAGCTTTTGGGGCTAAACTAGGCCTAAGGTCCATCTTCTTAACATGATACTGAAGCTATTGTGATCACTGGCAAATGGCTAAATACAGAAAGAAGAGAATATACTGATCACAAGGGTTGTTCGTGATATCTTCAATTTTCATCGGTGTTGTGCAAAAACCAATACCACTAGAAGACTCATTACCTGCAACGAGCAAAACCCAACAAGCTTCACCGGAAACCATCGGACGCGCCGACAAGAATCCTAATCCTCAACACCTGGACAAATGCGCCAAGCGCGTGAGCCACTTTTCGGCTATCTCAGACTCCAATCCTTTTTTCTTTGGCGCCAACTACTCTTCCGACAGACTCATTGTCTCTCTGCTAATTCCAAACCACCAAAATAAGGGTTCAGCATCGGCAACTTTCTCTGTTTCCAGTGACTTCACGATTTTTCAACACCGCATGGGCGGATTGAGGTCTGCGAATCTCTCTATTAATCTTCCATTTTTTGGGTGATTTCAGGTTGTCTTTCCAATATACATTACTATTCACTGTATTTCGGTAAGTTTTTCGGCATATTCGATATCCTTCTCACCCTGGACAGCTTGATTATTTCTTGAGGTTATTTGTTAAAACTCTCTTGTGGGATTACACTGGGTACGTTCAATGTTGTTGTATTTGTTAAAACTCTCCACATCCAACGATATGTCACCAGTTATTTGAGAAACTTGGTTGCGAGAAAATGGGATCCAACTTTAGTTGAATGGTCAGATTGATATGGACGGATGGATCTTTACCTGATAGTGTTAAGTCTTTTAGCACAACAATTAATATTTTTAGATTGCTTAGGTCATTCAGACAGTTAATAACATGGCTTGTCTTCCAATCTCCTACTCTAGGGTCATTGATTCAGGTGCTTCTAGTTTGTAGCATTTATTTGAAGGAAATACAGGGAATACAGTGAGACTAGTAAGAGTTGGTTTTCCAGTAATAAATATGAAAAAAGGAACAAGAAGAAGGTAAACTGAAAGATGCTAAAAGATAACGAAATGCAGGCAGCATAGCCTAAAAACTGTAAATTGATGTGCAGACCTTTCCAACACTCATCTGTCTCTTCTTACAAATACAAATACACAGTGCAAGTCAACACTTCTCTGTAGCACCAGAATTCATGATCCAAGCTACTCCGAACGGCGGTAATCAAGACTTCTCGGTGACCAATTAGACCCAGAGCCTAGAGCCTTAACATTACAGGAGAACTTAAAACAATGGCACAAGGGCTTATCTTGCTTTGGATCATCTAAACTAATTAATCTAAAAAGTGATTATTTGGTAATTGAATATAACAATCATATTCATTTCTTGCAACACAACTATGACGTATCAAGCTGCCAAGCCACACTATGGAAGTGTGGGAAAGAGTGGTGGAGATGAGAGTGAGGAGAGGCGTGTCTATTTTAGAAAACTAGTTAGGATTCATGTCGGGCGCTCAACTACAATTGTCATTCATCTTGTAAGGAGATTGGTCGAACAATATAGGAAGAGGAAGATGGACTTACACATGGTATTCATCGACCTAGAAAAGGCTTACGACAAAGAGTCAAGGAAGGTTCTATGGAGATGCTTGGAGGATAGAGGTGTACCTGTGGCGTACATTATGGCGATCAAGGGCATGTATGATGGAGCCAAGACCAGGGTAAGTACGGTAGGAGGAGACTCGGAGCACTTCCCAGTTGTGATGGGGTTGAACCAAGGATCAGCTCTTAGCCCGTTTTTATTTGCCTTGAGGGTGGATGGATTGACGCGGCAAATTCAATGTGAGGTGTCATGGTGTATGTTATTCGCGGATGACATAGTTCTGATTAACGAGACTCGCAGCGGAGTTAACGCTAAGTTGGAGGGTTGGAGACAAACTCTGGAGTCTAAAGGGTTCTAGTTGAGTAGGACCAAGACAGAGTACTTGGAGTGCAAGTTCAGTGACGCAACGCATGAGGCTAACGTGGAAGTGAGGCTTGGTCCCCAGGCCATCGAAAAGAAAAGTAGTTTCAAGTATCCGGGGTCTATTATACAAGAAAATGGGGAGTTTGACGATGATATCACACATCGTATTGGTGCAGGGAGAATGAAATGGAGGCTCGCTTCAGAGTGTCGTGTGATAATAAGGTGCCACCAAAACTTACGGGCAAGTTCTACAAAATGGTGGTTAGACCGACTGTTGTATGGGACGGAGTGTTGGCCAGTTAAGATCCATCACATTCAAAAGATGAAAGTTGCAGAGATGAAAATGTTGCGATGGATGTTTAGGCACATTAGGAGAGACAGGATTATGAACAAAGATATCTGGGACAAGGTGGGAGTGGCTTTAGTGGAGAACAAAATGCGAAAAGTGAGGTTGAGATGGTAGAAGGCTAGTAGGTAGTCTAGCTTATCCTTTCATACTAGTAGTCGCAGTATTGCTCTATAGTTTCTCGTCCTTCGATTTCTGCTAATATCTGTTATTTCTTGTACTTTGATTATATCATTTTATCTGTGGTAGCTACTGCTCCATATTCAGAGTGCTTTATCATGGCTTAGTCTCTTCATTTTCGTATTGGTTTTAATTTATTGTCCTTATCTGGCCTTTTGTGCTTTCTCTTGGGGCGAGAGTCTTTCAAAAACAGCATCTCTACCTCCCAAGGTAAGGTCTGCATCACTCTACCCTTCCCAGACCCCACATTGTGGGATTTCACTAGGTATGTTGTTGTTGTATTCATTTCTTGCAATAGTTTGTTATCCGTAAAAGTTGATTTTCTTGTTCTAACCAAATACTAGTTCGGATGAATAAAACTAAGTCGATTATCTTTATTCATCAATTGTAGCACTACTGTAATTTCTTTTACTTTGGTTATCTTTATTATTTCCGTTTTCAATATTTTTCTTTTCTTCGATATTTTCATCATAGCTTCTTTGTTCTTTCTATTTTTTTCAAACCTGTTTTGTAAAACATTTTTATTGAACCAAGGGTCAATTGGAAACAACCTCTCTACCCCACAAAGGTAGGGGTAAGGTCAGGCCAGATCATAAGTTGCTCGGCCTCGGGCGCGGGTATCCGATACAAGTATGGATCCGAGTGTCGGATTCGGCGAAATCTAAATTTTAAAATTCGAAGGTGCATATCCACGTATGGATACGGGTGAGGGGATTCAGCTAAGAAAATTTAAAATTATAAAAAATAGAGCTATAAAGATATATCGCTGCTACTGTCTACCATATGAACTCAGGACACAACCTTGAATTATTGGTTTCTCTTAAACACGAAGCAGAAAAAATGAGACAAAAGTACTATAATATTGAAGGTATGCCATTTCCCTTATCTTAAATATGTTTTATCTTTAATTTTGAGAAATTAAAATCTCAATTTCCCTCCAAATTTGTCGATATACTCCGGTCAAAGTATCCTAAGTTGGTTGACCGTATCCCGGACGTATCCCGCTCCCGCACCCGTATCGAGACGGGAACGGCACCAAAAACAGAGAATCCGCGCCACTTAGCCCAGATCCCACTTGTGGGATCACACATACCCTGGGTATGTTGTTGTTGTAAACTAAGTCCATTAGTTTTATCAGCTGAAATCCAAACAAAACGTCGCCCTTATGACCTCCATGATAATCTATTCATATTAACATTTCCTTTGCTTCCATCAAAACTTGAAGAACATTATTTTTTATTCTCCTGTTTGACATTCCAATCACCAATTCAATCAACTGATTAAGCCTCAATCCTAAATTAATTGGTCAACTACAAGAATCCTTTATATCTATTGCACTCCATTCATGCCAATAACACTCAAATACTCAATACTTTGTCTTCTAAAACAATTAAGGTCTTTTAATTCTCACATTCATTCCTAAATTGGTGCATAAATCTTTGACCAAACTAAAAAGACTACTGGAAATGCAGGGCTCAGTATAAAGGCTTAATCAAATTGACACCTCTCCTAGCTTAAACTTACAGTTGTCCAAACTATACACCTTTAGTTGGTCATATCATATGTTTTAAAATGCCTCCAACAGTTAACCATGCTTGTGTGGCGTCGGTTTGGCTGATCCAGCCAAAATGGGTGTAGATCACAAAAAACCCACACTCTTCCTCCAATGCTCACATTCATTCCCTACCCACACCCCTTCTCTCTCATTTATTCTTTTTCATGTCCACTGTCACAGTAGTACCATTAGCTCAAAGTTTTGTTGGTCCTCCATTTTTACCTTTTGGTGTTTCTATCAAGCTCACAGTTTCCTCTTTCTGCGACATTCCATAATCTTTTTTTTTTTAAACTGGTAATGTTAAACAGAAATATATTTTCAAAGATAGCTCATACATAATCAAAAAGGATCAAATTTTTGCAACATTCCATAATCCACTTACACTCTAAGAAATGTGCATTCATGGAGGGTCCATCAAACCAGCTTCAATAGATCATAAATATAGAGGTCAAAGAGATAAACCCTTCCATGTGTTAGTTGCGCACTATGATAAACCATCCAGATTACAGAGGCACTTAAAACATGTGTTCTAACCAACTAGAGGTTTTCCATGGGAAGAACGGTACGTTTAGGGGTGGACTTTGCAAAACTCTGCAAGTAAATGTATCAAGCTCTGTATTAAACCAAGTGTAATAACAACTACTAATTTAAATCTTAATCCCAACTAATTGATATACTTACGTGGATCCTTGATTTCCATTAAGTTATATTCTTAGCTGAGTCTGCAAGAACTCAGAGAGATAGAGTAGATTTTTCGCACGACGTTTCTCCGTATGATTTAGGTCTATCTCCCTCTCTAACACCTTCCTCACACCTCCAGGCCAATTCATTTAGAGGTAGTAAGCAAATAAAATCCTTCTGCATCATTTATTCTCAAAGTTGGCTAAAAAATCTATTAGGCACTCTGGTATTGACTTACTAAATATCTAAAAGAGACTGCTTAGACAAATCTTTGTGAGGCTACAACTTCTACACTTTCTAATCGACCTCAACAACATATATGAAACCCCTCCACCCATCTTTTCATTACTATTGAAGTATCCTCCACTATATTACTAAAAATGGAACAAAATGATCTAGTTTTGTTCCTTGTTTGAAAAGAAGTCTTGAACAATCGAAGAAGCATTTTTAACAAACATATTTAATGTTGACCAATTCCATTTAGGTATTAGTGTTTGTTCTTGTACAAAAAAATATACTAGCATTTTTCCACTCCTTGGGACATGACCAAACCATTTTAAATGATCTTCTCTCATTTTATCATGTATGTGTGTTGCGGACTCCCTCAATTATACATGCCATTTCTAATCTTGTATGTGTGGACCCCAAACCGATATTAATGTAAATATTCCTACAAGTCCCCAAGGGAATGGCCTAGTGGATAAGGCATCGATGTTACAACACTGGAGAACCTAGATTTGAAACGCTCCTTCGTTGGACAAAGTGAAATTCAATATTACTTGATTATTCCAAAGAAAGTAGTAACATTTCGTTCAAAAAAACATGCAGACCGAGATTGCTAATTTATTCACTGTGCTTCTGCTATTCGGGGTACCTTTGTCAATATATATATATATATATAAGATGATTTAATGGCTAGAATTAAACTACCTGGCCCATCAATATTGACCCAAATTCTTCACAAAATTTCTCACAAATTAGGGAAATGGAATTTAAACCAATTAGCACCCAAAAAAATGTGTACCTATTCTGTCTCATGCGTTGAGGTTGTCTAATTGTTGGAGCTGCACACGTCTCTTGAGAAGTAACGACTTCTCCACCTTCTACAGCAGAAGCAAAAGATGGTGCTGCAGACAAGATGGAAAGATATGCCTGGATCATAATCAGAAGTAGCGAAGCCAAAAGGAATAAAGTCAGAGCTTAAACTAAATACCTGCTGTAGAGCAATACTCTATCTCACTTGGTCCAGCAATACTACTAGCAGAACTAAGCTCTCTTCGTTTCTGCATTTTCTCCTCTTCATCCTGCAGCTCCTGCTGTCTCATCCTTATTCTCGCTTCTATAACTCGTTGTTCCTCCTAAAGTAACAACAAGACAGGGATAGAAAGGATATAGATATCCTAAATTCAGTATGAGACTCCTTATAGTAACATGTAATTATATTCATGCAATCACACAAAAGAAGTAAAACAGTAGATAGGATCTTACAATCTGCTCTATCCCTTTTTCTTCCTTTGTTTTTACCCCACGATATTCCACCGCATAATTTGAAGTTTTACAAAACGGGCATCTTATAACGTTAAGGGAGGTCAGTGTAGAACAATATTCTGGGAGGAGGAGGAGATAGGTGAAATATATTAAGCAACAAGTACCGAAGGAAATCAAGGATACTGTGTTGGACGGGTTGAATTGGGAGTCTTCATCTGCAAAAAACACTCTAGTCACAAGGAAACAAGTCACAAAATCATTCAGAATATGGAACATATTATTACATCAAACAGTAGAACCATAATAAGCACAGGTAGTTATAACACAAGGACAATATATACCTGTACAAATGCCTTTCATGCAACATCTTGAACGATTTAAACTCGGGTAATACTGCAAAGTTCAAGACGAACAAAGTTAGCAATTCATAAGAAACATGTTGGCAAAGATATCATCCCAATTGTTTCGAATTCTACACTAGTCCAACATGACTCAGGAGTCAGGACAAACAACAACAAGAACTACTACATATTTCTTCAGTATTTTCATCATAGCTTTTTACTCTTGTATTTTTCAAACCTATTTTGAAAATGCTTTTCTTGAGCCAAGGGTCTACCGGAAACAACCTCTCCCCACCCTCCGAGACCCCACTTGTGGGATCACACTGGCGTGTTGTTGTTGGTGGTGGTGGTGGTTTCTGGGCCAGCTTGAGCAGAGCTCAACTATTCCCACCAGCACAGGTACCGGTAACTCTGCCTTCACCACTATGCCACACCCTTGGATGTACAACAAGAACTACTACATTCTCAATCCCAAACTAGTTGAGGTCGGCTATATGAATTGCATTCTACTCTAATAGGGCTATTTTCATTCCAACAACTCATGACAAACATATGAAGATAAACTTCATAGTTGAATAATTTGAATAATGGGAAGATAAAGGAGAAAGACAAACCAAGAAGCAAATGGGGCATTCCTCCAGGTCAGCATTAGGACAATCATCATCACCAGGGTAGCAAGGAGCAAGCTTGGAATCACGAATAAGTTTGCGAAGCTTCTTAATATCCACATCTTTATGCTGGTACAACCCTTGAGGCCTAGTGTACTCATCATCCACCACTTGCCTCCTCCTTCCCAACTTATTTCCCATTATAACAAACCAAAAAAAAAAAGCAACAAGAACCAAGAATCAAGAATTCCCTAGCCCTAATTTTCACATCTCAAAAAATACAAACTTTAACACATAAAACACCCAAATATCAAGAAACGAAATTCACCCATCCTACAAAATGAACAATACAAACAAAAGAAACATTAAAACTAAGATACCCAATTCATATTTTCAATAAATAAAAACAATAGTTATGTTAAAAAAATAAAAATATAAAGAAAGAGGCACCACCCACCTGGAAAAATTGTTGCAAAGAAAGAGGAGAGAAAGGGAACAAGATCAGAAGTTTCTTTTCTGATACCCAAATTTGTCTAATGTGTGTTTGGATATATGATTTACACGTATATTTGTACAATTTTTATTTATAAGAAATGTAGTACTTACTTTCTCTAAGAAAGAATTACTATCTGATTTTTTTTATATATTTTATAATGGAAAATAGAGGGAATTGTGGATGTTTGTTTGTATCTTTTGGGATGGCTTGGGAATAAAAGAGAGATTGAGATAAGCAATCCGCAAAAGCAAAGCACCGTATGTGAGAAAGAGTAGTCGAGCCGGAAAGAATCCACCCCCACCCTTATGGGGTTAAAGGGGTAGGATAAGGGTAGGGATGGCAGGTGGGTATAATTTTGCGGATTCCGCACCGCACCCGCCCCAATTGGGGCGGGTATGGGTATAACTTTGGCGGGTAGTAGGCGGGTATGGGTATTGAAAATGTACCCGTCACAGGTAGGCGGGTAGGTGGTGGATTTGCAGTCATATCCGCCTACCCGCCCGCCTACCCGCCTACCCGCCCGCCCGCCCGCCTACCCGCCTAGCTTATATAGCTAAAATAATATCTGAGTTTTGTCTACATTTGTAATATATAGTTATTTGGGTGGATAATTTTTTGGGTTTCTTAGAAATTTTATTTTCTTGATTCTTTGTTGTGCAATGGGGAAGAGGTGAAAAAAATGGGTGGCGGGTAGGCGGACGGGTAGGCGGGCGGGTAGGCGGACGGGTAGGTAGGTGGCGGGTAGGTGGCGGGTAGGTGGCGGGTATAGGAATATACCCGCCTAGGCGGGTATGGATGTTGAAAATTGTACCCGCCACGGGTGGCAGTAGGTGACGGTATAATTTTTTTTGGGAATGCAGTGCGGGGAGGGGGTACCCGCACCCGCCCCGCCCAATTGCCATCCCTAGATAAGGGTGATGATAATTTTGTCAAATCAATCCATCAAAATATATATATATATATATATATATATATATATATATATATATATATTAAAACTACGAAATAAGGAAGTGATGTGGCACCTCTCTTCGATAAAATTATCAATAGTGTCAAGTTGTCTAGTTGGGTATTTGAAGGGATTTTCTATATAGATATATCTAATGCTTTCATTATCTCACATCTTTCATCTAATAGAATCAGAAAAATGCTATGTTCTAACATCACTCTTTTAGCAGATTGTGTTCGGATCATTGTCTGCCCAACGTCTAAGGTATTGATTCAAAATAAAGAGGTATTCTACCATAATTTTATTAAGATGAATAAAATATAAAATTATTTGAAAATCTCTTCAACTATATATAAATTATCAATAGTGTCAAGTTGTCTTCTTGAATGAAAGGCCACAACAAACAAGGTAAAAGAATAATCAGTACTTGTCATTTGTGAAGTATGTAAAGAAAAGTCTTCAAATCATGTCCACTTGGTTGCAAGGTACATAAGTGTGATGTCCTTCCACATTTTTTATTTAATTATTAGTTTTTCCGTTATGTTTTCTTGATTAACATTTATTTTTGTGCTTAATTTGACTTTCAATATCATTGAATTGAATTAAGAATGCTCATAAAATTTATAATTGTCTACATTTTAAGGTATATTTGCTCAACAATGGCGGAGCTAGAAATTTGGTGAAGGATGTGAAAAAATTTTCTCACTTGTATTAAGGGTGTGCAAAATTAAATATATATTCATAATAACTACTAA
Source organism: Anisodus acutangulus (assembly GCA_029783415.1). Taxonomy (NCBI): domain Eukaryota; kingdom Viridiplantae; phylum Streptophyta; class Magnoliopsida; order Solanales; family Solanaceae; genus Anisodus; species Anisodus acutangulus. The sequence goes on from CM056508.1 coordinate 8,761,726, forward strand.
CATTTAACTCATACACATCGCGTAATTTTTCAGCGAAAGGTGTGCACCAAATCACCATTCGCCTAAGGTGACTCCGTCCATATGGCTCAATAGTCATCATCATTACGTCTCAATGATCCATGATGGGACTCATCTACGCACAAGATTTTTGTAAACTTATTTAGCACATGTTTCTTCATTAAAATATTTAATCTCTTAGACTTCAATGAAAATATGAATAAAGCAATAACTACACGATGCCTTTTAATTTTACAAAAGAATTTAACTACAATTAACTTAACATCATATTTCAACTTCTAATAAAATTATAATAATTAAAACTACTAACAACTACTACACATTATCAACAACGCCAAGTTGTCTTCTTGAATGAAAGGCCATAACTAAATCAGGTAAAAGGATAACCAATACTTGTAAGAAAAGTCTCCAAATCATATCCTTTTGCTTGCAAGGTACATAATGCAATGTCCTTTCACATTTTTTATTTAATTTTCAGTTTCTCCATTATGTTTTCTCGATTAAAATTTATTTTTGCATTTAATTTGACTTTCAATATTATTGAATTGAATAAAGAATGCTCATAAAATTTATAATTGCGTAAATTTCAATGTATATTGGCTCAATGGTCATTGTTGTTATGTCTCCTCAATGTCCATGATGACATACATCTATGCATTACATAAAAAATTTGATCTGTTAGACTTCAATGCAAATATGAATCAAGCAATAACTACACGATGCCTCTTGATTTTACAGAAGAGTTTAACTGCAATTAACTTAACATCTTATTTCAACTTTTAATAAAATTAATAATTAAAACTACTAACGACTGCTACATATATCATCGGAAGAGGGAAAAAATGAATCATTGATTCCTATTTCATTATAAAGTTTTATATATAATGAACTTTAACTTTACCTATAAAATTGAGAGAATTGTTCTTCCAGGACTCTATAATTATGAAACTATAAGCAGATATAGTGAATGCTTGATTTATTTAATTTTTGCTTTTCCATTTGATTTTTTTTATATGTATATTTTTGTCATAAATTAGATTTTTATTGTTATATGCACGTCTTACATTGCATATATAATTTTTTATTCTTGGTATTATAATGTTTTTATTTCTTTTATTAATTAACTACAGAAAAAGATGTATTACCGCGCGAAGCGCGGTTTAGTTAACTAGTTATTACTATTTCTCCTTCCGTCTCAAATTATTTGTCATTTTTTTATTTACATGCCCCTTAAGGAATATTAATTAGGAGGGACATTTGACCTACTCAACCCTTATTTAAGTCAAAATTATAATTTCTCTCCATTAAATATTTACTCTATTTATGTGTTATCATCATTAATGACAAAGGGGAAAATGGATAAAAAATAATTAATTATCCTTGAACTTCTAAAATGATTAATAATTTAAGACAACTATTTTAATAACCACGATAATTAATTTGAGACATAGAGAGTAGTAATTGTTTTTGTTTCACAAGTCAAATTATCATAAGTAATTATGTTCTAATTTATGAGGTACTGTATGAATTTCGAGATTCAAACTTTTAAGTTTTGATCGTGAATTTGGACGTAGGATTTTAAAATTTCTTGAAATAAAATTTATATATTTAAAAAATATGTAAAAATAGTATAAGTTAAAATAATTAACAACTTAAAACAAAAGACATGTATAAAAATTTTGGTCAAAGAAAAATTTGATTGACTTTCGAAATTTCAATCTTGTCACATCAAGTGTGACGGAGGGAGTAGCATGCATAGCCCGACTAATTTAGCTTCATGTTTGATAGAGATAATTGTCACAATCCAAGCTCATAACACATATTATTCGTTTTAGGTCTATACCGACACAAAATTTTCTTTCGCACTATGCCACATCAACAACAACAACGTGTTCAATGTAATTCCATAAGTGGGGTCTGAAGAAAAGATGTACGTAGATTTTACCCCTGCTATTTGGATAGAGAAGTTATTTTTGATAGACTATCGGCTTGAAGAGGTAATCAATGCAGGATTTGGTTCTGTGCCACATCAAACCCTAACAATGAACTTATAAATTAATAATAACTTTCATTTTCAATATTAAATACGTCTAAGATATTATATGCATTTCATCTTTAAAAGGTTGTCGGCCTAGAAATTTATTAGTCCTTTTTGACTTCTCCTCGTCAGTCACTCCCCATCAGGCGTTAGAGACTCACTCATAAAGGGAGTACTCTTTATTAGAAGTTTTTTTCATTCACGTGGTTAAATTCTAATATCTTTGATTAATAGGGAAGAAATCTCCATCGTCTCACTGCATTCCATGCTAATCAAATTATTAAATAATACTCCAAAGAATGAAGCAATCCACTATTAATTTATCAAAATGGTCGGTCCACCATTATCTGATATGCAACACCAACTTTCAATATTTTCCCCTTTTAAAAAAAACTTTCCTTTTATTATTTATACAAAACAAATAAAGCTTTTTGGAAAGAATTTTACTCCTTACAAGTCACGGCATGGCAAAAACTTGTCATTTTTTGTTATATACACATATATAGAATGGGAAATCCTTTTAAATTTATGTTAACTTCACACCTAATAAAATCAGAGCAATATTATTATGCTCCCACCAATAAAAAATCTGTATCCGCCTTTGTAATGTTGTTTATCATAACTTGGTGGTGGAAGCGTCAAATATTAAATTATCTTAACTTTTGTTTCTGGCAACCTTATTTATGGAAATTATTAGCGAATATTCTCTGAATATTTACAGTATATTTTGTAATTATGATAGGTGTATATTTAAGGTAACTTAGGATTCTTATTGTATTAGGAATCAACATTTGTACAACTATATATATATTGTGATTAATGAAAGGAATCTCTAAGTAAAATTATTCCAATCTTACATGGTATCAAGAGTTAAACCATAATCCCTACTCTTCTCCTCCCAAAGCCGCCGACCACCACCATATCTTTTCTTTCTTCTCGGTCGACGGCCACCATGTCTCGTCCCACTTCCCCCACTAATTATGGTTCCTCCACTGGTATTTTTGACAACTCTCTACCACGTTCATCGTTTTCTTTTCATCCCGCTTTTGTCGTTACTAACATCAAGAATTTTATCCCTATAATTCTTGACCAAGAAGATTGTCAATATTCTATGTGGATAGAACTGTTCTATATTCATGCATGTGCGTACAATGTTCTAGACCATATTGATGATTATGTTCCTCGTCCCACCGATGTTGCAGACTCGACATGGCATCGCCTTTACGCCATTGTCAAACAGTGGATATACGACATCATCTCAAAAGACTTGTTGTGTACTATCATGAAAATAGGTGCTACGGCACGTGAACTTTGGGTACAGTTAGAAGAAATTTTTCAGGATAATAAAAATATTCGGGCCATGTATTTGGAAGAGCAGTTCAACAATACGTGTCTCGAGAATTTTAACAACATGTCCGAATATTGTAAACAACTGAAACTCATAGCCGACCAACTTTCCAACGTTGGACATCTGTTTCAGAAACCAAGATGGTACTTCAATTGGTTGCTGGTTTACCGAAAGGTGAATATGATACACTTGCGACGATGATTCAATAGGCCGACCCACTACCAAGTTTTAACAAGACGCGTTCACAACTATTGTTGGAAGAGACCCGTCGTGCTAAACAAGAGGAACACAATCAAAAGGCATTAGCCGTTGACAGCATGACACCACCGGCAGCCACCACCACCCAGCCACCACCACCAGACCACCAGCAGCAGCAGCCCCGCGGCGGAGAACATAGCGGTAGAGGCCGCGGTAATAACAACAAATTGAGGGGCCGCGGCAAGGGCCAAAAGAACCAGCAGTCAGGCCCAACCCATGCTCCATATTTTCAATAGGTTGGGCAGCCACCATGGCCCAATATCGAGAACTGGGCCTCGCCTGCATTCCCCTACCCAACTTCAGGGGCCCAGTTCCAGCAAGCTTGGTCACCAGGTGTTTTGGGCTCCGCCCAAGCCAACAGGTAGGCCCACATGGCTTCGGCCACTCAGCACCCGAAAGTCAGCAGCCTGGCCCCCACTGATTTGGGTCAGGCCTTCAACACATTGAACCTTCAACAGCCCGATGATAATTGGTACATGGACATTAGAGCCACATCTCATCTCACCCGATCGTCAAGTAATTTATCTCAAATGCATCGGTTAAAGTGTCCTTAATTTATTACTGTTGGCAATGGTCACCGCATTCCAATTGAAGGTTACGGTAACACACATACCAAACATCTCCACCCACCTTTCTCCCTAAATCATGTCCTTTACACCCCTAACATCATTAAAAACTTAATCTATGTTAGAAAATTCACTCGCAATAATTATGTGTCTGTCGAATTTGACCCTTTTGGTTTTTCTGTGAAGGATCTCAATACGGAGAAAATTCTTACGCGCTGCAATAGTGTGGGAGACCTCTACTCCTTCACTCAATCTTCCGCTATCAGACCACATTCAACCATCTCCCTTGCTGCTAGCTCTCTGTCAACTTGGCATAACAGACTCGGACACCCAGGAGACTCTGTCTTTAATTTTCTTAGAACTAATAAGTGTATTCAATGTAATAATGTGAAACTTGCCCAATACTATTTTTCTTGCCCGCTTGGCAAGCATACTCGTCTTTCATTTATGTCATTCAATAATGTTATTTTTTTTCCATTTGATATTGTTCATGCTGATTTGTGGGCATCTCCGGTTATTAGTTCCTTGAGTCACAAATTTTATCTAGTATTCTTAGATGATTTTTCACACTTTGTATGGATTTACCCATTGAAGTTCAAATCTGAAGTTTTTGCCAAGTTCTTTGAATTTCAAAAATTCATTAAAACACAGTTTGAAAAATCTATAAAATATTTTCAATGTGATAATGGACGTGAATTTAATAATTCGGCATTTCACAATTTCTGCTCTAAATAAGGCATGATTTTCCATTTTTTTTGTCCCTACACTTCATCCCAAAATGACAAAGCTGAATGAATTATCCGTACCATCAATAACATGGTTCGTACCCTTCTATTTCATGTCAGTCTTCCACCGTCATTCTGGGTCTACGTTGTTAAAATGGTAGAATACCTCCTTAATATTTTACCAACCAGCACTCTCCAAAACAAGACCCCAACCGAAATCTAATACCGTAAGTTCTCATCCTATGACCATCTCCACATTTTTGGTTGCTTATGCTACCCAAACCTGGCCTCCACTGTAACTCACAAACTAGCCTCACGCACCACGCCATGTATTTTCGTTGATTTCTCACATACTCATCGGGGTTACCTGTGCTATGACATAGCCACTCGTAAAATCATTGTCTCACGTCAAATCACATTTGACGAGATGACCTTTCCGTTTTCAAATTTCCAAAAATTTCAAACCACGGATTACACTTTTCTCGATGAGCCGAGTGTGTCCCCGTTATCCAGTCATTGTGCCACTGTCAGCTCACTGTTCCGACGGAGCCTGCCTCAGCAGCCCCGTCACCACCAATGTCCGGCGTCGTCTCCGACTAGGCACCACCCAGCTCTCGGTCGAACACTTCACTAATCGACCCACCTGTCTCACCTACCCAACCAGAACTACTGCTGCCTCCACAACCCGCAAGCCAGCAACCACAAAACCCAGACCAACCATGGATGCCTACCCACCGTATGGAGTCTCGTGCACAACACGGGATTTTCAAACCCAAGTTCCATTTTAACCTCTCCACACAAACCATATCACCGATTCCCAAAAACCTGAAACTAGCCAAACTGGACCCAAATTGGAATGCGGCCATGTGCGAGGAATTTAATGCTTTGACAAAGCAACACACTTGGGATTTGGTACCTAGATCGGATGTGGTAAATGTAATCCGATGCATGTGGCTATTTCACTATAAGTTCAGAGACAGTGGTGACTTGGAACGGTATAAGGCCAGACTTGTTGCCAATGACACTAATCAGCAGGAGGGGATTAATTCCAGTGAGACATTCAGTCCGGTTGTTAAACCGACTACTATTCGTATTGTTCTCAGTATTGATATGGACAAGCATTGGCCGATTCATCAACTTGATGTCAAGAATGCATTTCTTCACAGGGATTTGAAAGAAACTGTGTACATGCATCAGCCCCTTGACTTTGTTCATCCGGCAGTCCCGCAGTTTGTATGTCGTCTCAGAAAGTCATTGTATGGCTTGAAACATGCACCCGCACTTGGTATGATCGTTTTGCCAAGTATCTTATGCAGATCAGTTTTATATGTAGCAGGTGTGATAACTCTCTCTTCATTTTTTATCGAGGTATCAACACTACTTATTTGCTATTATATGTGGATGACATTGTTCTTACTGCCTCATCTGACTGTTTGAAGAATGAAATCATTATTCTACTCAAAATTGAATTTGCTATGACTGACTTGGGCAAACTGAGTTATTTCTTGGGTATATCAGTGATCAGATCTGCAGCTACTATATGTTTATGTCAGCGCAAATATGCAGAAGAGATAGTGTATAGGTCTAAGATGGCAAATTGTAAAATTATGCCAACTCCGGTTGACTCGAAATCCAAGCTCAGTGCCAATGAGGGTGCGCCAGTTTCTGATCCCACTCTATATCGGAGTCTTGCAGGTGTCCTTCAGTATCTTACATTCACTAGGCCTGATATTGCATATGTCGTTCAGCAGGTGTGTTTGTTTATGCACGACCCTCGAGAGTCCCATTTTACAGCCCTCAAACATATTATTAGATACGTTAAGGGCACACTGGACTTTGGACTACATCTCTACCCCTCTGCCCCAACCAAGTTACTCTCCTACACGGATGCAGATTGGGCAGGATGCCTAGACACACGTCGCCTCACCTCAGGCTACTGTGTATTTCTTGTGGATAATCTTATTTCATGGTCCGCCAAGTGGCAGGCCACACTATCCCGTTCAAGTGCTGAAGTAGAGTATCGAGGAGTTGCTAATGTCGTTGCTGAGATCTGTTGACTCCGAAATCTTCTTTTGGAGCTCCAGTGTTCACTACGAAAGGCGTCTATAGTCTACTGTGACAACATATCTGTCATCTATCTGTCTCACAATCCGGTCCAACATCAGAGGACCAAGCATATCGCGATGGATATCCACTTTGTGCGTTGAGAAGGTCGTCTTAGGTCAGGTCAAAATATTGCATGTGCCTTCCTCCTATCAGTATGCAAATATTTTCACAAAGGGACTACCGAGACAACTATTCATCGACTTCCGATCCATCCTTAGCGTCCGGCCTCCTCCCGCTCCGACTGAGGGGGAGTATTAGCGAATATTCTCCGAATATTCACAGTATATTTGTAATTATGATAGTTGTATATTTAAGGTAATGAGATCTTTTGTCCACTTACAAATTGAATAATAGAAAATGATCTTTAAATTTAAATTTTTGTTTATTCATTTTAACAAATCAAAAAAGATTTATTATTGTCTTTCAATGCTATTCTTGTCATTAAGTAACTACATAGAGTACTAATAGTGAAATTTAGATTTCTAAAGCATTGATTTTCTATCTTGAGAAGTATTATTTAATTTTCTTTAAAATTAACTTATCTTCTGAAAGATAATTACTCTTACTCTGATAACCAACAACAATTCCAAACTCAATAAGAAATAACAAGAATCATACTGTTTTCATATTTAAGTTTACATGCACGTTAATTCAGATAAAAACTGTCATCCTCCATTGAATACTCAAATATTGTTAATGGCCCTTGTCAGATAAAGATTTAAAACGTGGAAGCAAACGAAACATGTAGAACACACACATTCGATATTATTCGTAACAAGCAATATATATGCCCCCATTTTAATATTCCTTATCAGATAAGCTCCTTAATTCTAGGTCAGAAATTTTGGAATTACTACAAATCATGTCGTATTAGCTGGAATAATGCGGCCCAATAAACAAACGACACATTTTCAAACAAGACCTTTAAAATCCAAAGTTTTTGCGTTTATGGGGGCCATGAAATCATTTTTTTTTGTTTTTTGTTTTTTTGGTCAACATTTTGTAGTATTAAGAATTTGGACCACACTACTATCATCATATCATAAATTAAGAACGAATTGGTTGACCATTACGGATTTACAAAGACGAGATGGTTTATCCAACGTCTTTAACTCCAAAGAGAGATAAAACAAAATAGAATTATCTTATAGTCATTCAGTGCAAATAATTTTTTATATAACATACTTAGCTTCTTCTTTGTCTTATATGTTTGGTCATTGTTTCCAACTTTCCATAGATTATAAAGTCATCTTAATTGACTTAAATAACCTCATACCAACAATAACTACAAAGCCTCAGTTTCAACCTGTTCAAGTCGGTTATATGAATTCTCACTAACCGTATTTATCTATTTAAACTTAACGCATGATATCATCTTACTAAAAATAAAAGTAAGAAATATGATATAAATAATAATAATAATAATTTTTTCGTATCTTACTAGCATATAAATCTTTGATAAGGTCAAAATAATTCTAAAAAAACAATAGGTCCAAAGTCAATGTACTAACAAAATTAAAACATATTCTAACTACGGTATATATCACCTATGTAAATCTTTTTCTTCAATTTCCCCCATCTTTGGCAAACTTGCATTAATTTTAATAAGTTATAAATCTTTCAGCCACTTTCTTCCATGTAATTTTAAGTCTTTAAATTAAAGTAATCCAATAGTGTTAAGAAAATTTGGACCATTATAAAAATTGAATCCAAAAAAATTATGTTTCTCTCGTCCGAATAACATTTAATACTTTGGCCTTATTATTAAGGGAAAATGGTCAAATATACCTCTCTACTTTAGTTTATTAGTCAACCTTGCCATCCGTTAGCGAAAGTAGTCAAATTTACCCCTCCTGTTACAAGTTGGGGCCAAATATACCCCTACAGTTAGTAAAGTATTAAAAAAACCTTTTAAAAAAAACATATTCTGAAAAATTGGATTTTTAATTAAAAATCAGTAAAGTATTATTTTAAAAAATAAATTGTCCTAAATTATTATTTTTTAATCTGGATTAACTTTAAAAAGAAATCTGAAAAACTGATTTAAAAAAATATATTTTCCAGATTTTTTAATTAAAAAATCCTATTTTCCAAAATATTTTTTTTAAAAAAATGAGTTTTATAAAATAAAATAAAAAACTCACATTTTTAATAAAAGCCATTTTTCCAGATTTGTTTTAATTAGAAAAATCAATTTTCCATATTGTTTTTTTAAACATTGTCACGTAGACACCACATAAAATAAGTTAAATGCTACATGTCATCCAAATTATACATATATTATATAGAAAAATACACACTAATACGCCTCATTTTTAACATATAGCTTATTCTAGATAACATTTAACTTATTCTATGTGGTGTCTGCGTGACAATTTTTTAAAAACAATCTGGAAAATTAATTTTTTCTAATTAAAATAAATCTGGAAAAAATGGCTTTTGTTAAAAATATGAAATTTTCTTGATTTTATAAAACTCATTTTTTAAAAGAAAATATTCTGAAAACTTGGATTTTTTAAATCATTTTTTCAGATTTATTTTTAAAATTAATCCAGATTTTAAAAAAAAAATTGTGGACACTTTATTTTAAAAAAAAAAATTTACAGTTTTCTAGATTAAAAAATATTATTTTCCAGATTTTTTAATAAAAAATTCAAAATTTTAAAATATCTTTTTTAAAAAGTTATTTTTGAATACTTTACTAACGGTAGGTGTATATTTGGCTCCAACTTATAACGGGAGAGGTATGTTTGACCTTTTTCCCTATTATTAACTATCAATATTTAAATTGGTTCAACCAGTTGGTTATGATCTCTATGTATAAAAGCGTCTTCTAATTAAGGGTGTATGATCTTTGCCTAATGGAACCTAAACATATTAATAACCTTCTAATTATGCACTTTGCTTTTGCTTTTTGATACAATGATGAAGTTCATTAAATAGGGGACTACTAACTAGTACAAAATTAATGATGACATATTTGTTCCAACACATCCAAAGTTGTTCAACTCCGTGGTGGGAATAATATCAATATATATATTAAAGTTATGAATAGATAAAGTAATGTGATACTTCTCTATTGTCAATGATTTTATTTTTTTGTTTTTTGTTTGTTTTTTTCTTCCTTATTCCTCTAAATTAAAATTTCTAAATATAAATTTTCAGTTAATTCATACATAATTAAATATAAATAACTTTTATAACTGCCCGTTATTAATCCTCCAAACTCAATGCATCCTATTAACTTACTCCATGAGTTATGACCTTTCCGTATTCCCGTAATAGTACAGATTCCCTTCCCCTCCGTTTTCTTAATTAAAAAAAAGGCAATCTGATGCACTAAGCTCTTGCTATGCGTGGGGTTTGAAAAAGAATTGGACCACAAGGATCTGTTGTACGCAGTTTTACCTTGTATTTATGTCAGAGACTGTTTCCAAAGCTTGAACGCATAACCTTCTGATCACATGACATCAACTTTACCAGTTACTTCGAGGTTCCACTTCCTCCGTTTTCTTAATACATTTCAGTTTTTCTAAATCGTGATTCCATGCTATTGGCTTTCTCTTTTCCCTTTTTCTTACTTTCTTAGTTTTGGGTAGATTGTGTATTTTCTATGTATTTGAGACCTTTTCCAATGTATTCTTTATATATATTTGAGGTCTTTTCCCACTAAAATGCTTAGAATATACAATTGTTGCTCTTAACTATTTTTTTCCTATTTTAATTGATATAAGTTGGAATTGTTGAACTTTGATTTTTGTTGGAGGTTTTTTATGTTTGAATTACTGAAAATTGGAACATCGTAGATGCTTAGAGTTTTAGTTTTTGGTGTCTCTTTCTTCCCTTTTTCGTTTATAATTTTTCATATTTGATTGATTTAAGGTTTGTTATTGTTTGGCGGTTGGTTGGTGTGGTTAAGTTGCTGAATTTGAGTTATTTTATCTGTGAAGATATTGTTAAATTGTATATCAACACTCTGCAACATACTGAGCCAACCGTTTAAGTGAAAGATTATTTACAAGAGAGATGGAGTCCCTCTTCGAGTTTTGACTATCCATCTCTATGAAGGCGGAGTTTCATTTCTTGGCACTGCAAAGATTGAGTTGGAAAACGAAGAGCTTGACGGATTGAGATGATTTTTATTTTTATATCTTTTTTCTTCCTCGAAACAAATAAAAATCAACGACAAATTTCCATATGATCCAAAACAATGAAGATTCTCCGGATGAATTTGGTGAATTTTCATGGTATCTGAAAGAAATAATCCCTTAATTATTTTCATTGATTGAAAGACTATATATACAAGTTACATATTTCCATAATAGAAGAATCATATTCCTATTCTACTCCTAAAATCTTATTCTACTTGGATACTAACTATACATTTATGGTAATACAAATATTATGGTAAGTGTACAATACTAATTACATTACAACATTACTTAAACTAGGATACTAAAATACTACTAATCCTACACGGTACAATGGGAATCCGAGAGCCAAATATACACAATATACACGTGCATATCGTGTGTATATTGTGTCTATTTAACACACCCTCGCAGTCACAGCGGGCGGTCTTCGAACGCTGAGACTGTCCCTAAAATCTTCAAAAAGGACCGAGGGAAGACCCTTTGTAAAGATGTCGGCAATTTGATACCTTAACGGGACATGGCAGAAGCGTACCTGACCACGAACAACCTTTTTGCGGACAAAATGAATGTCCATCTCGATATGCTTAGTGCGCTGGTGCTGAACCGGATTACCAGAAAGGTAGATGACACTAATATTATCGCAATAAACCATGATTGCTTTCTGAATGGGACAATAAAGCTCCAACAATAAATTACGTAACCAACATGATTCTGAGACCACATTAGCTACCTATCGATATTCGGCCTTGGTACTGGATCAAGACAATGTCGACTGACATTTCGCATACCATGAGACCAGGTTATTGCTGAGAAACATACAATAGTCAGACGTAGACTGTATGGTGTCCGGACAGCCACTCCAATCAGCATCCGTATACGAGACAAGTGTGGATGTCGAAGAGGGATATAAATGCAAACCATAGTCCAGCGTACCCTGAATATACCGAATGATGCGTTTGAGTGCATTCATGTGCTCAACTCTGGGTTCACGCATAAACAAACACACATGCTATACAACATATGTAATATATGGCCTCGTGAATGTAAGATATTAAAGGCCCTTGCAAGACTGCGATAGCGGGTCGGATCCTCATATGGTACGCCGACCGCGACATTAAGCTTGGGCTTAGTATCAACTGGAGTGGAAGTGGACTTACAGGATGACATCCCAGCCCTCTCAATGACCTCATCTGCATATTTCCTTTGAGATAAGAATAACCCACCTGCATGACGAGTGACAACAATCCCCAAAAAATAGCTCAAGGGCCCCAAGTCTTTCATAGCAAACTCAGAGCTGAGCATTGTCAAGATAGACTGGTGTAAGGCATCGGAAGAGGCAGTCAAAATAATATCATCCACATATAACAAAATATAGGCCAAGGATGAACCACGACGGTTGATGAACAAAGAATTATCTGACCTGCTGTAAGTGAACCCAATAGTCGAAACATAGTCTGCAAATCGCGTATAGCAGCCCCGTGGAGACTTCTTAAGCCCATATAAGGACTTTTTCAACAAACAGACATGATGATGATGTTTGGGATCCCTGAATCCCAAAGGCTGATGCATATAGACTGTTTCCTTGAGATCACCATGTAGGAAAGCATTCTTTACATCTAACTGATGAATAGGTCATGCTTTCGAAAGAGCCAAGCTAAGCATAGTGCGAATGGTAGCTGGCTTGACCACCGGACTAAACGTCTCACCACAATCTACACCAACCTGCTGAGTCTTACCATCACCCACAAGTCGCGCCTTATGTCGGGCAAATGAACCATCTGAATTATCCTTATGAGCAAAAATCCACATGGACATAATAATATTAATATCAGATGGACGGGGCACCAACTCCCACGTCTTATTATCAATAAGAGCATTATATTCATCGGTCATAACAGTTTTTCAATTCGGGTCATTTAAGGCAGACACATGATTACGGGGTAAGGGTGATTTATGGACATTAGAATGTAAATTAAAATGTCTTTTTGGTTTAAACACACCCCATTGACTACGAGTGACCGGTCTATGACTCGAGGAAGAATTGGGCAGATTTCGGGAATTTTCTAGGCTCGGGACGGACTGGCCAGCAGGCAGTGGGCCTGCTGGCCCAACTCGGTAAACAGACGCAGGAACTGGACCAGTTCCAGAATTGGGCTGGACTGGCCCAATCGCTGAAACTGGCCCAGTGACTGTACTGGGAATTGCAGTGTGTGACAGACCAATGGGACCAGCGGACAGTGGGCCCACTGGAGAATTTTTGGTGCGAGATACGTCCGAAAAATGGTGAATAATGTACGGGGATATACTATCATCCAAAAAATTATACGAACTAGGCACGAGAGTATTAACTTTAGCAAATGGAAATTGGGATTCATAAAAAATTATATGGCGATTATTGATGATTTTATTAGAAGATAAATCAAATCATTTGTAACCACGATGATTAAATGGAAAACCAAAAAATACACACGGAGTAGACTGGGCCTGACGTTTGTTAATTACGGTAGACAGGAATAACGGATAACACAAACACCCAAAAACCCGAAGATGTGAATATGAATGAATTTTATGATATAAAATTTGAAGGGGGAAGAATATGTCAAACCTTTGGAAGGAATTATGTTAACGAGATATGTAGCCATTTGTAGAGCATGATGCCAAAAAGATGGGGGCACGAAAGCATGAATTAATAAAGTTCGGACAATGTTATTTATGGAACGAATTTTGCGCTCGGCTTTCCCATTTTGTGAAGACGTATGAGGACAAGAAAAATGAAAATTGATCCCATTATTAGCACAGAATTCCCGAAATACCCCATTGTCATATTCTTTGTCATTATCACACTGAATATTTTTTATTTCTCGTTCGAATTGGGTTCTAATGAATGCTTTAAATTTTAAGAAGACGGAAAAAACTTGAGATTTTTTCGCTATCTGAAACGTCCATAAAAACTTAGAATAATTATCCAAAAAGAGAACATAATACCGATGATCCAGAGAACTAAGAACAAGAGACGTCCATAAGTCGCTATGAATAATATCAAATGGCATTAAAGTATGAGAATTTGAGTCTACAAATGGAAACCTAACAATTTTTTCTAAAGAACAAGACTGACAATTTAGAGTACTACTCGTACCCTTACATGAAATAAAATTATTTTTATCTAATGACGACAAAATAGATGATCCCGGATGACCAAGACGAGCATGCCACAAGGAAGGATAAAGGGCTGCAAATGCGGATGGCAAGACTTGACTGGATGGACCGGAACTGGGTGTGATAGGATAAAGATCTCCCCTACTATCACACCTCATGAGAGGACTCCCCGTCTTGAAATCCTTCACAGAGAAACCAAATGGATCAAATTCAATAGAAATTGAATTGTCAGTAGTGAATTTACGGACAAAGAGTAAGTTTTTAATCAATTTGGGGCATGTAGGGTGTTTTTCAAGATAAGAGGTGGATGAGGGGGAGATAAAGTTTTATGACCATAACCACGAATTGGAATACAATTACCATTACCAACAATTATGCCGCGAGAGTTGCTCAAATTGGAATAAGACGAGAGCGTACATGAATCAGATATCATGTGGGTAGTGGCACTGGTGTCCCCATATACCAATTTGGGTCCGGAGGATTTAAATCAAGTATGTGCATTGCGGCTTCGATGTCGGTAGACGTGGGTGCCGTTGCGTGATGGACCTGCGGGGGCCGAGGCCCAAGTACCCCTGCTTGCTGCCTTGGACCAGACGACTGGCTGTATATGGACCAGGCAGAATTGGGTCTGGACTGCTGTTGGGCAGCCCACTGCCAGTGGGGCGAAACTTGACTAGGCCCAAACTGTGGTTGTGGGGCCCACTGTCACTGCATAGGGCCTACTGTGGGCCCCAGAATTGTTGATGTTGTTGCTCACCACCTCGAGGGCCCCCACCGCCACCACCATTGTGCTGGTTGCCACCGTTGTTGCCGCCGCGGTTCTTGCCATTGTTTTTCTTATTTTCTCATTTTTTTTTCCGCCACCGTTGTTGCGGTTTTGGCTCAAGTTGTTGGAACCGGGAGGATGGACAGTGGATTCGGTCATCATAACTACAGGACTAGTACCGGTAGCCGCCTTTTTAGCCATGCCCACTTCTTCGAGTGTAAACATAGAACGAGCTTGATAAAATTGCGGAAGTGGATTGCTTTGACGAAGAAGCATGCCAACACCACTATCGGCCTCAGAGAGGCCTGAAACCATTTGGAGGACCAAACGGTCATTCAAAATCGGAGCACCAACGTTGCGGAGTTGGTCCGCCAATTCCTTCAATCTTTTGCAATAGGCCGAAACGTTAGGGAAATCTTCCATATTGACGTGGGAGAAATCCCGTTCAAGAGTAACATCTCTAGAATTCTTATTTTCTTGGAATATATCACGTAGTCTATCCCAAGTCGTCTGCGCCATAGCGTCAGGTTCAATAATCGTTTGCAAAAGGTCGGTAGAAATTGTGGAATATATCCACTAAAGGACGGTAGCATCAAGAGTCGTCCACAACTTAGGATCATCCTCGCATTTTGGCACCTCCGTATCCTCAGGAGCCACGGGAATTATGTGATGGATGACTTGATGCGAGCGTGCGTGAATTTTGAACAGTTCAGCCCACGTCGCATATTGGACGTTTTCTATTTCAAGAACAAGAGGGATATTATTCTTGATGTTAGAAACTGTAAGGGCATGATGAAATGTGTTCCGTGATGTAGACATATTGATAGAACAATATGTGATTGAGGGATTGGGAAGAAATTTTGGGAAGAGATGAGGTTCCACATGCACGGAATTTGAGAGTAAGAGCTCGGAACACGAGGAGAAAGTGGTCGAGATTTGGAGAGAAAGAGACCTAGACTTCTGATACCATGAAAGAAATAATTCCTTGATTATTTTCATTGATTGAAAGGCTATATATACAAGTTACATATTTCCATAATATGAGAATCTTATTCCTATTCTACTCCTAAAACCTTATTTTACTTGGATACTAACTATACATTTATGCTAATACAAATATTATGGTAAGTGTATAATACTAATTACATTACAACATTACCTAAACTAGGATACTAAAATACTACTAATCCTACACGGTACAAGGGGAATCCGAGAGCCAAATATACACAATATACACGTGTATATCGTGTGTGTATACTGTGTATATTTAACGGTAGCAAATTTTATATTTTTAGGCATTGAAAGTATGAAGTTTATATGAAAGTCATTATAACCTTTATTGATCAAAAGATAATTATACATCAAGATTAAAAAGTTAGAGGATGATTAATTCGATTCCATTTTTTATAAAAGTGTTCTAACCTACTAAACCTTTGTAATGTTTTATTCTATATTATCCAAAAAAAAATCATATCGATCAAATTTATTAAGCTCACCTTTGATTATGTAATAATTTTTTTTGAGTTTAGAAAAAATTGAAAAGATAAAATAACAAAAAAAGAGATGAAAGTTAAAATATGTCTTATATTATCAATGACCTAAACAAGTTTCACTTAATTACTCAAATTTCCACTTCATTTTATATAAAACGTATTTGCTAAACTAACAATTTTTTTTAGAAGTTTAAGTTAAATATACTCTTTACAATAATGACAACTCCTTTGCACTATAGATCCCTATTTGTATAGGGTTATATTTTTCATTATCTAATTTTTCTTTTTCGTTTGGGAAATTTTTTACATTACTATTTGTAGACAATTATTCAATTGACTTACATAAATATAGATATCTTCACTTTCGTTAGGGAATGCACTTGCTTACCTGCTAAGTATGAACCTTTTTGAGTCTTTATTTATCTCTTTTTTCTCAGTGTCCTTTATTACTTTGTTTGTCTATGGAAGTGGAGAGTTAAAATGTTAGATATATCTTCAGTCTTCTCTATAGGAGTTAAGGTAGTTTTTTTTCAATTGTTAGAAAGTTGTACTTTTGCATGAATCTTTGAGATGCTATTCGAAAAAAAGAAATCAGAGAGCTATTATCAAGTAACACTAGATAAGACATGGATTCTAAATTCATATATATTGCATCTTTAGCTATTTTTATTGTATGTGCTATTTTAAGATCATGTGTTTTAAAATTGTATTTTTCTCGATTAGTTTGCTTAATTGGTTACTATTCAATTTATATCGTCAAGCGAAAAAAAAAGTTATAGCTTTATGTAATAGGAAGTCTTACGACAAGTACATTAGTATTCCATTACATAGATTATTTAATAATATTTTGATTTTTCTTCTTAATCGCGCGAAGTGTGGACATTTTCACTAGTTGATTAAGGATTATGAGGACGTATCATATAGATCTTTGGCTATTAATTACTTTGGCTTTCTCAACTGCCAAATTAAAAGGAGTTAATGAAATTAAAAAATAATGCAACTTTGAACTAATATTACTTATCATTCATAAGTACATAGCTATAAATTTTAAAAACAATATTATAAACGTATAACTCAAAACACTGAACCAATTATTGGAATAGCCGCGGACTACTATACGGTATAGTGTTGGATATTGTGCGTATCTATATGATAAAATTAATAAAAATAAAGAACAAGTGCCATAAAACAACCAAAATCTGAACTGTCCTCTTATATATTAGTGTTGGAGTTTCTATGGTACTTTATAAAGCAGTACGGGAAGTAATAACTATTACAAATGTTCGAAAGGATAAATAAATGGTCAATCTTCAAAACTGCCGCATGTGTGTTGTGTCTTGAATCTTGATCACCTTGCAAAGCCAATGTTGAGAACTGCCGCAAGTTTGTTGTGCCTTGAGTCTTGATAACCTGAAATCAAGAAACAACTAAATCTGGATGGTTACAACGTTGTGTGTTGAGTCGAGGATAGCCCTCTATCCTTAAGACAAGATTGCCCCGTATATATGCTTTTACGTTAGCGGGCAATAGTCTCCCAAGATAAAACAACACTTTAATCTCAACACTACAAAGCCAATAGGTTGAGCCTGGCGAAGAAAACAAACATGACTCGTCTTGCTGAAGATATGGAATAGGAAGGAAGAGTTTCTCAATACTCTTCTCTTTTGTCTCTGTGTATATAGTGTGTCTCTGTAGTGTATATCTTGTGTATATGTGTGGGTTTGCTCACTGATTTTCGTGACAATTTGCTCACTGTTTTGAGCTATTTTCGTGACAGTTTTCAGTGGTGTTTGCAGTGCATTTGCTGCCTGTTTTCGTGTGTTTTTCTGCTACTGTTTTGAGCCAAAAGAAGGCTCAATATATAGCAAGGAGGAGGCTACCCAACAGCCACAAACAAGGCTGTTAATAGCCATTAGTGAGGGCTGTTAATGGCCATTTAGGAGGCAGATTTATGGTTGTTCATGGCCAAGTAATGGGCTGTTAATGGAGGAGTTAATCAGCCAAGTAATGGCTGATTAATGCCTCAAAAAACAGTCCCAACGGTAGGCTTCGCCTTAGTCACCTTCCCAAAACTTTGGGGACCAAACTGTAAATATTGAAACTTTAGGGACCAAACTGTACATATGAAAGAATTCTGGTCCAAACTGTACATATGAAACTTCAGGGATCAAACTGTACATCTGGCAGAGTTCTCTGGTCCAAAAAGATAATATTAGACAGCCCCACAGCCCCACAGCCCGTGAACCCGGACCCGGACGGGCGGCGGCGGCGCGCGTGTGGGCTTAGCCTTGAACCCAAGCACATCTAGGTCTTCCCTCATTTAAACACATGGGATACCCCTTGGGGTCTCAAACCCTTTACCAATTAGAGACTTATATAGAGAGCAATTCTTCTTATTCCCACCGATGTGGTAGATTTGTCCCACACCACATTTCCATGTCTCAAACACCTTACTTCGTGGACCAATATCTCTTTCCTTTCTTAACGAAATTAGACGATTCTTGGCCCTACGGTCATCTACTCACTTTGTAGATCATGCATGTGTAAAGAGACGAGGTCTCCAACATACGGAACACTAGTGTTTAATTCATCAAAGATGGGTGGACGCATCTCCCCGCCAAAGGCTAATTTCCAACAATTAGTAGGATATTTATGTATCTAAATGACAAAATAAAATTAAGAATAGTGTCAAAAAAGGACCAAAAATCGAATTGCACACAATAAGACAAGGTAGTAGCTTTGTATTCAGAATATTAGAAGGTGACATTTTGGTTCTTGCTGGAAAAGCTCAAGAAGGCCAAATTGATTTTACCCTAATTAAATTCCTTGTCTTATTAGTGAGTGAATCATTTCTTATCTATATAATCCTAAGATATTTTGAAATTACAATTAAATAGGATTTGATTAGGTTTTATAGTTCTACTTTACAGTTGATACGCATCTTAATCTGTACGGCAATATTTTTCTTGAGAAAAAAATATTAAAGGTAAGACTTGTATACAATTTTTTTCTATACGATAAAAGGTTTAACAACACAATTATATTAGAAAATATCACATCATTAAATATATATATATATATATAGTTACACCAAAAATTGAACAGTAGATCGCCAAAGGTTCACCAAATGCGTCTTGTCTTATATTATTTTGGCGCTACTTTAAATTAGTCGTAACAGCTATACCAGATAAATTGCTACTATACTGAACAAATTATAATATATATTTAATGGAGTGGCAACTGGCAAGTTTCCGTATTTAAATAATTGTTCACGAGTCACGTGATGGAATATAGGCTCAATGAATTGTTGCACGTCATACACTAACCTGAATCTTTAAAATTATTAAAATTGATGATTGTGATTGTTACCAGCAAAAGGAAAATATAGTACACCATGAAGTAATTTATTCAAGTGAATAACAAGTTATTTATTTTAAGCAAATTAAATCTCTCTTAAAAAAGAGATTAAACATAGGGGTTCGGAGGTGAGGGGTGTCAAAAGCTATTGAAAGTAAAAACAAGAGATGAAATAAATTGAATGTTAATTTTGTTTCAGAATGTCAGCAGTTATATCGTCTGACATCAGTAACAACACTTTAACAAAACAGAAACTTTAAAGAGTAAATGCAGCGTAATTTAAAAAAACACAAGGTTTAAAATTTTCATAAGTTATATAATATGGTCAATGACCAGATGTATTGTATATATATATTATATACAAAATTACAAATTTCTTTCTTTACAGATTTACAATATAAATGGAAATAAAAATTAAAAGTTGAAGTCGCAGATGACTTTTGCCTGAAAAATCTAACGAAGTAGACATAGATAACCTCTCATTACAATCGCTCCATACAAAGCTAATCTAGAATCTAAACAACAATTGTAATGTTGGACATAATGTTGTCGACACACTCAGGCAATACTTGTGATCCAGATTTCTGAGATGAAATCCCGAGAGCTCTCTTGATATTTTTGCAATCTGATTCTGGATGTTGATACACTATTGTGACCTCTCTATTTATAGTAGAGAGTTCCCTTGAAAGGCTCATCGATCAGTTGTGATAATTGAGGAAAAGATGGGCAACTTGTGGTAGATGATTAAGGAGTAAAAATCTCAACAACTTTGACTTGTTCCTTACTCGACTTCTTCCCCAAGATTTGACTCTTTCTCCCACGTTTTACACAACTCCAATTCACCACGCCCAAATCATTTTTACCTCACAATAAAATATTACTGCTTATCATGAAGTAAGACAAAACTGTTCTGAAAAAAGTTAGTCTGAATGTTGCGACATTTGTCCCAATATTTTTATGCATTCAAATCAGTACTTCATAAGATATGTTTGATCAAATATCACAACACCAAACCCAACATTAACAATTTCCCCATTTTTGCCTTTCTTCACAAAACACATTACAAAATATACAAACGACTTAGTCCCTTGTCACAGATGTTGTTCAACACCTATGATTACTGACAAGCTCCCCCTTAACCTGTGATGACATACAAGAAAAATTTGTGTGTATCAGGTCATAGGATTAGAAAACGATATGTGCACACATATCATCCATTATACACAACACAAAGGAAAGAACCAATTGTCAGAATAAACCATTGTTAGAAATTAACATTCACATCAACCATTGCCAAAAAAAAAATCATAATCCAAACACTCATAAACTAAACATTAAAAGTTCATGGTGCAGCACATCAACCTGCTTCTCCTGACTCATTATGCATCAGCAACAACTTTCTGCAGCTTTCAACTTTTGCATAACAGCTTCAGCTTCAGCCCTCAGCCTTACCTTGTTCAGCAACACCTTCCTCCCAACAACTTCTTCCTTTTGCACAACAACGTCAACAACTTCTTCAGCAACAACATCACCATGTGCACCTTCAGCCTCTTCTCCCTACTACCCTACATAGAATTATCTCTACCTTTTTGTGAAGAAAGCAAAAGCATGAAATGGTCTCTGGCTTGAACCAAGGCATCCCTGGCAGTATCAACCTCTGAAATTTGTTGGTTGACTAGTGCTATTTGACTCACTAGCCAGTTTGTTGACAGAGTTGACTGTCTTGAACCAGTGTTGCCCTGAATGTTGGTGACATTCCTAGCAGCATTCTCACATTCTGCTTCCATCTTCCAAGGCAAGTCAATAACTCTTTCTTTGCTTTTTAAAATTGCATTGTTTACTGTGTACAGTTCAGGGGCCTCACCTATAATGTCCTCTCTCTTAGGTTCAAAGCCTTAGGTAGTCAAGATTTGTGATTAGAGAGGGAAATGGAAGGATTAAAGTTGATTCATTTTCAGCCAAGTTGACAACTTGATAAAAAATCATTTTTCCTAAATCAACTTTTAAACCTTTCCCAATTTTAAACAATAGGGAGGCTTGTTCCGATGTCACAACTAACTCATTTAAGGAAGGAATCCAACTGTGAATAACAATTTTGTGAATGGTGGAAAATAAGGCTGTTAGTTTTGAAGTTGGGCATCTAGGGATCCACTTTTTCATTATACCTCCAGTGAGGTATTCAATCATTTTATCCCTATTTTCTGTCACATGTACTGCAGCTCTAAGTCTCTCTGGAGCATCAAGTCTCATACATTGATTTATAATAGAGGGTGTAAACTGATAAATCTTATTATAGAGATATAGCTTCCCAAAATTTTTTTGAGGAGACATCCTCTATCACGGGACTCAAATTAGCATAGAACAACTTAATCACCTCATCAACATAGGGTTCTTTTTCTGTGATAATTTTGAGAAGTTGTCTATCCTAGAGGAATTCTATTAAGCCATATTCAACATATGAATTAATATCTAACACTTTCTTAGGTCTAATTACTTTATTCTTGTACCAGTCTCATTTATCATACTTAGCTTTAGAATAGAATTTTTCTGAAAAAACAGATATCTCAGTGTCTGAATTCTCGGATTTTGTATTGCTGGATGATGTTGGTATTTGTGTATTTTCTGATGTTGGCTGACATATTGCCTAAGATGTTGTGGCATCAGTGGAAACATTCAGAGCATCACTTGTTCTAGTACTCCTGGAATTCCCTTTGAAAAGAATTGCTTCAGTGGGATTTCATCAGGAACTTCCTCGTTTTCTTGAGACACATCTTGCAGTACAGAAGCAGTTGGTTCTTCTTCACTCTCTTTAGTTGAGAGTACAAAGTTTGTGTTATCACTCTCACTGCTTGAGCAAGCAAGTATAGAAGTATCACATCTGGACCTTTTGTTGCTCGGATCTTCACAAACAATTTTCTCAAACATTCTACTCGATCGACGAGTAGGAAAGGTGGAAGATCTTAGTCTTTTACCCAATGCTGAAATATCAAATATTTCATCAACATCTATTGAATTATTGTCATCCCCTGGGCAGCTAATGTCTAAAGGTTCATCTGAACCTTTAAATACTATAGTTTTAGACAAGTCCTCTGTGGATAGTGAAGAAGATAATCGGCTGGGTTGTTGAGGTTCATTTTGTGCAGATGATTCAGTGTTCATAGGAGGGCTTGTACTCATTGGGGTGTTGGTTGAAGTGTTGGCTGACATTGATGTTGACATTGGAGAGGTTTTCATTGGTGAATATTGTGGAGAAAGTTTTGGAAATTTAGGGTTTGAGATTGAGAATGGAGTTTGATTTGGTGAGTCTATCGGGTAAGAGGATGTATACCCGATGTGATCCCCCATATTTATATACGTAGCAAACCTATCTTTGCAACAAGAATCCCTTAGCTTTAGGTGTTTCAATTTTACACAATAACTTACACCTAAAATAATGGGATAAAACAAATAAACATCATGATAAGGATAAACTTTAATCTCATCATTTTAGCTTTTGAAATTCTCGCATACAAGGCATATAATAGGGAGTAGGATATGTTATTACAACGATCAGATAAGAACAATATCACATTCTCAAAATGTTGGCAACATTTTGGACGACACAAGTATTTTGATCCCACAAGAACTTTTCATTTTGACAACAAATCAAGACACGTTTTATATGTATTTTACGAGTTTGACCATTGGACCAATGTAATATTTTTCCATCGTGTCCTTGATCTAATCATATAACATATACAAAGGAATTTTCCATGTCAACAATAAGAATACTTATTTAGTATTCTCAAAATTATTTTGAAGCACTCGATACTCCTACAGTATAAGAATGGTATCTTTTCAAGGGCTTTGCCCATTTGCACAGTTGCCAAAAATTTGTATAGGATTTTGCCTTATTTTGATACTCCATTTTTATGATATATATGTATTTATATATCATCGCAGAGAACGATATCACGTTGGAATCACATTCTTATTGAATGATCATGCTTGTGTGACCAAAAATTATGCATCATACAACAACAATAATCAGTTAGTGATGTAATCTAGGTAAATTCACTCGAAATGTTAGATAATATTTCAACCTACATTCACCAAAAATGTCTTTTTAGAGACTACAAAGACCAAGAAATTTCTTCAAACTCGAAAATCTCTCATGGTCCAAAGCTTTTGTAAAAATATTAGCTAGTTGATGAAGAGTGTCAACATGTTCAATTTTAACTAGCTGTTTTTCAACTAAATCTCTTAAAAAGTGATGTCTAATATGAATATATTTTGTACGTGAGTGCTGAACTGAATTTTTGGAAATATTTATAGCACTCAAATTGTCACAATACAAAATCAAAATGTTGCTAATAAATCCATAGTCGTCTAACATGTGTCTTAGCCATATTAATTGAGAGCAACAACTTTCAGCTGCTACATATTCAGATTCAGCAGTTGAAAGTGAGACACAATTTTATTTACGACTATACCATGAAATAAGATTATTGCCAAGATAAAAATATCTTCCACTTGTACTTTTTCTATCATCCACATCTCCAGCCCAATCTGAGTCACTGAATCCTATTAAGTTAGGATTATTGTCTTTGAAATACCAAATTTCCAACTCACATGTGTCAGCAACATATTGAATAATATGTTTCACGACATTTAAGTGGGATATTTTGAGACAGGCTTGAAAATGCACACACACACAAATACTAAACATAATATATGGACGACTAGTAGTAAGATAATGAAGGCTACCTATCATAGATCGATATAGCGTTGGATCGACATTTTCACCAACATTATCCTTACATACCTTCTGCGATGAACCCATTGGCGTCTTCATTTGTTTAGCGTTCTCCAAACCAAATCTCTTAACTAGATTCTTGGCATATTTACTCTGTGAGATGAAAATTTCATCATCACTTTGCTTTATCTGCAAGCCTAATAAAAAAGTTAGTTCCCCAATCATGCTCATTTCAAATATTGATGACATAGCTTCGACCCAAATACTATGTCATCCACGTAGATTTGAGCAATTATAATATCTACACCATGTCGTTTAATAAATAAAGTACGATCAGCTTTATCATGTTTAAAACTAAATTCAAGAAGAAAGTTTCTTAAACGACCATACCATGCACGAGGGGCTTGTTTCAACTCATAAAATCCTTTTTTAGCCTGTACGCATAGTGTGTATGGTAAGGATCTTCAAATCCTTTTGGTTGTTCAACATATACCTCCTTATCTAAATGGCCATTTAAGAAGACACATTTTACATCCATTTGGTGTAAAGTAATTTTCAGACAACAAGCAATGACAAGTAAAAAGCCTAATTGACTCAATTCTTGCTACAGGTGCGAAGGTTTCGTCATACTCGATTCCTTTAACCTGAGTGTAGCCTTGTGCAACTAGACGAGCTTTGTTTCTAACAACTGTTTCCTATTCGTCTGATTTATTTTTAAAAATCTACTTAGTTCCAATTACATTTGTATTATTTGGACGTGGAACTAAGTCCTAAACTTCATTTTGAGAGAATTTTCAAGCTCTTCTTGCATTGCTTGAATCCAAAAATTATCTTTGAATGCTTCTAAAACACTTTTTGGTTCTAAAGTAGATATAAAACAAGAAAGACTAACCTCTTGGTATACGATAGACATACACACATACCTTACCATTTCTATGTAGTTGAGTGGTTCTTTCCCTCTTGTTTTAATTCCTTCAAAAACTCCCCTATCACCTGGCCCGTGGGATGGTTCTTCCTAATCCTTAATGAGGTGTCCCTTAGAGCTTGATCTAGCAATTCAGCATTTGACTTCTCATCCATGGCCTCTGTGGTCTCTATTTCAGGTTCAGATTTTACTTCGGGTGTGGAAACATTTAGAGCAACATCTGATTCTTCACCAGTTTGCGCATTTTCCACTTTCAGACAATCTTCACAGACAGCTTTACCTTTATGGCTAAGTTTGGGTAAGCCTTTAACCACTTCATATGAGACAAATTTATCTAAATTGCGGTAGTTGACATGCCCCAACTTTTGATGCCATAGTGTTGTTGTGTCATCGACCTTAGCATTATTGCATGTTTCTTGTCTTACAACAAGATAACAATTGTCACATGTTCTAGTACCTGTCATGACACATACATTGGCTTCATTCTTAACCACACAAACACTCTTATTGAATTTTACCTCAAGATTTTCATTACACATTAGGCTGATACTAAGCAAATTAGCCATTAAGACCTCAACGTGCAATACATTTCTTAAGGCTGGAATATCAGGGACATTCAATATCTCTTTTTCAATTATCTTGCTTTTACTGCCACCTCCAAAAGTCATATTTCCTCCATTGAATAAATCGTATTTCTTCAAAAAACCTTTAGTACCTGTCATGTGGCTAGAACATCCACTATCGAAGTACCAAGAACCTGGAATGTTAGTTCTTAATGCAATTATATAGACATTACAAGTTAAGTCCATTTTAGGAATCCAAACTCTCTTAAAATAATTTTTATTTTTTCGCTCAGAAATGTTGCATCGAAAGTTATCTGAAATGTTGGACAACATTTTAAACAACATTTTGCTCTCATAATGTTTAAGATTGTAACAGTATGGTTTTAAGTGTCCAGAGGAGTTACAATAACTGCACATAAACTTCAGATTATTCTTTGACGTATATGAGAAACTCTTATGCATCCCCTTTTCTTTTACAAAACATATTTTTTTTATTATTATCAAAGAATTTAGAGCAGCCAGTTTTAAGAGTGTTTTTGTACCCAATTTTTGCATGTGTAATTACTAAAGTTAAGAATCTCATTCAATTTTGAAGTCCCCGTGTTGAGCTTATGAAAGGTAGCTTCGGATAAATCCAGTTTTGCACTGGTCTTACCAAATTCAATATCCTTTTTGGTAAGTGCAACCTCTAGTCGGGTTATTGTGCCTTTTAAATCTACATTCTCACGAGTTAAAGATTTTACCTTTGTGTCACGTTGCTTGGATTCTATGATTAAGGCTTTACAAAGATTTTATAATTCTTTAATCATATCATCTTTGAAATTAACTTGATCCACACAATCAGTCTCACTAATAGAAATAAAACTACTAAAGTAATTAAATCAGAATAGTTAAAGAATTCGTACCTCTCGGATGTCGCTGGGGATGTAGATGTCGTTGCTGATGTTGAGGCAAATGTTGTGACATTTGAGACAACATTGTCGATGACATCTTCATTGTCCGATAGAGACTGTTCGAAAACAGTAGCCAACATTGCTTGTGATTCGACTTCTTGATCTCTTTCCTCTTCTCATTCGTCGTCACAAAGAGAAACCCATAGACTCTTACCAAATTTTCTAAGAGTATTTGCACATTCATTAGCATAATGACCCAAATCCAAGCATGCATGACATTGCACTGACTCATCTGTTTGGGATCAAATTTGGTATGATCAGAGTTGGTTTTTCTCAGTTGGTTTCCTTTTTGTACATTTGAAGGAAATCTAGTGGACTTTTGATTGAAGGCTTGATTTTGGTGCTCTTTAGATTTAGATTGATTTCTCTCATTGTTGAACTTCCTCACCATCGAATTATATTTTCGAATGAGTAAGACAACATTTGCACCTTCACCAATTTCTTTAAGATTCTCATCCTCTTCTTCGATTTGACTCTCCGAGGATTGAACTTGAAATGCCACATTCTTGCTTTTATACAAATCCTTTTGATTCTCAATGTTCATCTCATAAGTTTTGAGTATGCTCATCAAGGTATGAAGGTCCATTGTGGCAAGATTGTGAGCTTATTCAATAGCACAAATCTTTAAATTAAACTTTTTAGGAAGAAAACGGAGAGCCTTTGCAATAAGTTGAGTGTTGGTTAATGGTTCACTAAGCACTTGACATTCATTTGAGATATCAATCAACTTTTTAAAATAAGATTTAATATCATCCGCTTCTTCCATCCTTAAACATTCATATTTACTCATGAGCATGCATAGTTTTGTTCGACGAACACTTGAGCTACCTTCACAATGAATTTGTAAAGTATCTCATGCGTCCTTAACCGTGGGGCAATTTTGAATGAGTTTGAACATGTAAATATCAACCCAACCAAAAATTACATTCAAGGCCTTTTTGTTAAAGCTAGCATTATTGGTTTCTTCTGTAGTCCATTCAGATTCAGGTTTATCAATAATATCACCTTTTTCATCCGGTGGCAATATTGGAACAACATACCCATTGATTATAGATCTCCATGCACGAATATCAATTGATTTGATATGCGAACGTAGGCGAATATTCCAATAGGCATAATTTGATCCATCTAAAATATGAAATCTACCAATAGTCGTATTTGCCGAATCCATAACTTATGACAACGGGATCAAACACTTATTGTGTTAAGTGTCGGCTCTGATACCACTTGAGCGGTGTCAAAAGCTACTGAAAGTAAAAACAAGAGATGAAATAAATCGAATGTCAATTCTGTTTTCGAATATTGGCAATTATGTCGTCTGACACCAGTAACAACACTTTAGCAAAACAGAAACTTTAAAGAATAAATGCAGCGTAATTTAAAAAAACACAAAGGTTTAAAATTTTCATAAGTTATATATATTATATAACTTATGGTGGTCAATGACCAGATGTATTGTATATATATTATATACAAAATTACAAATTTCTTTTTTTACAGATTTACAATATAAATGAAAAGGAATTAAAAGTTGAAGTCGCAGATGACTTCTTCCTGAAAAATCTAACTAAGTAGACATAGACAATCTCTCATTACAATCGCCCCATACAAAACTAATCTAGAATCTAAACATCAATTGTAATGTTGGACAGAATGTTATCGACACACTCAGACAACACTTGTGATCCACATTTCTGAGATGAAATCCCGAGAGCTCTCTTGGTATTTTTGAAATCTGATTCTGGATGTCGATACAATGTTGTGACCTCTCTATTTATAGTAGAGAGTTCCCTTGAAAGGCTCATCGATCGATTGTGATAGTTGAGGAAAAGATGAACAGCTTGTGGTAGATGATTAAGGAGTGAAAATCTCAACAACTTTGACTTGTTCCTTACTCGACTTCTTTTCCAAGCTTTGACTCTTTCTCCCACGTTTTACACAGCTCCAATTCACCACGCCTAAGTTATTTTTACCTCACAGTAAAATATTACTGCTTATCGTGAAGTAAAAACAAAACTGTTCTAAAAAATGTTAGTCCGAATGTTGCGACATTTAACCCAACATTTTCATGCATTCAAATCAGTACTTCAGAAGATATGTTAGGTCAAATGTCACAATACCAAACCCAACATTAACAGGAGTTAAGCTAATAAGATTTAAGTGTAAAATAATCAATGGTTCATATTACTCGCTCTCTTGATCCAGACACAAACTAATAAAATTTCTTTCTCTCGAATATTTCAATTTGTGTCTTACTTTTTCTATTTATTCTCCAAATCCACATTAACAAAAGTCCTATTTTAATAGTATAATCGGTTAAAAGAATTTTTATTAGCATGGTTACAACATGTTCCAGTAGTTTAAAGGGCAATATGGCGACATTATTTTTCCATGTAGTGTTTTAATCTCATCAACCCACGGTAGCTTATGAAGTATTCAAATTCACGTACACCACTCGTAGAATTGCATCAAAGATTCAAACAAATGATGTGGGTCTGAGTACTTACGATTTTCTGGGCCTGGGCTAATGGATATATCATATAGGGTCATTGGCACTTGTGTCCCTATTTTATGCTGGTCTTTAATTTTGTCCTCATGACAAATATATTTTTCATGGTGCATAAGTATATATTTTCACATCGTAATATCTCATAAGTTATGCTTCGTATGAATTTTATTCTTAAAGAACTTATGACCCGCTAGGCGTAAGTTCGATTCCTAAAGGGAAAAATTTCAAAGATCAATCCATTAATTGAAGGACAAAATTAAAGACCAGCCCATTTGAAGAAAGAAAAAACGTGCAATTTCTTATATCATATATTGATCGGTTGATCAAATGACTCTTTTTAGATTATTATTTAAATTTACTCTCTAATTCTATAAGTTTTGCAATTATAACCCTGAAACTGATAAAATATTAGACTTTTATCTAACATCTATAAATTCTTAGATCATGGTTTAATATTTTCTCATAAAATTTTCAGTTTGACCAAAAAACTCTATCAACAATAGTTTGAAAGGTTTGTAAGTTGCAAGAGAAATAAAAAGAGTGTCATTTAATAGCTATCCCAAAAAGGGACAACCAACGAAAATTTCTAATACGGTTGATTTACACAAATGTCTCTTTTACGCCACCATTTAAATTTCGTCTCTATTTTAAAAAATTGTGCAAATATAACCTTAAAAAATTGCCCTGTCAAATAACATTAGACTTGCGTCTTACAGGCAAAACATGAAACTATCGTTTAACGTTTGAATAGCTTACAAAATTTTAAACTATGATCTAACGTTTTCTCATCCGATTTTCAGTTTGCTCAAGAGAAACTTTTAGACCTTGATATAAAGATTTATAAATTGAAAGAAAATAAAAAGAAGTTTATTAACTAAATAATAATCCAAAAAGAGACCACTTACGGATATATTTTTGAAAGATAAGAGAGTGGACTTGAAGAAGAGAGAGAAAATCCAACAACAACAACAAATTCAGTGTGGTCCCACAAGGTGGGGTTTGGGGAGGGTAGTATGTACTCAGACCTTACCAGACCTTTGTGAGGTAGAGAGGTTGTTTCCGATAGACCCTCAGCTCAGAAGAAAGGTCCATGTCGCAAAAATATATAAAAGGGTACAACAAATAGCAAGATATAAAATAAATACGGAAATATAGTAATACTTATCAAGGAAATAAAAACAACGTGATATCCGACAACTGCTACTAAAAGGTAAAGAGGAGAGGAGGAAAACTCACCCCTCCCCTCCCCACACTTAACTATCTACTACTAGCCTTCTACCCTAATCCTAGACCTCCATAGCTTTTTATCTAAGGTTATGTTCTCAGTCAACTGAAGATGTGTCATATCTTGTCTAATCACTTCCCCCCTAGTTTTTTTCTGAACTATCTCTACCTCTCCTCGCTACAGCTACAGCCAACCTCTCGCACCTCCTTATTGGCGCATTCTCACCCCTCTTCTTCACATATCCGAACCACCTCAATCTTGCTTCTCCCATCTTGTCCGCCACCGATGCCACTTTTACATTGTCCCGTATAATTTTGTTCTAATCATATTTCTCCTCATATGCCCACACATCCATCGGAGCATCCTCATCTTCTGAAAGTGGGCATTCTTGACTGGCCAACACTCTGCACCATACAACAATGATGGTCTAACCACCACTTTGTAGAACTTACCTTTAAGCCTTGACGACATATTTTTATCGCATAGTATTCCAGAGGCAAGCCTCTATTTCACCCACCTCACTCCAATGCGACGAGTGACATCCTCATAAATCTCCCCGTCTCCCTGGATTACAAACCCAAGATACTTGAAGCTTCATCTCTTAAGTATGACATGTTCCTCTATCTTCACTACCACCTCCGTCTCATGCGTAACGCCACTAAACTTGCACTCTAGGTGCTCCATTTTAGTCTTGCTTAACCTGAAGCATTTAAACTCTAAGGCCTTTCTCCAAACTTCTAGCCTATCACTAACTCCATCGCATGTCTCATTGATCAAAACTATGTCATCTATGAATAAAATACACCACGGTACCTCCCATTGTATATGTCATGTCAGTTCGTCTATCACTAAGGCAAATAGGAACGGGCCAAGGGCTAATCCCTGGTTCAACTCCATAATGACCAAAAAGTGCTTAGAGTCATCTCCCACTGTCCTAACCCAAGTCTTGGCTCCATCATACATGTATTTAATAGCCCTAATATAAGCTATAGCACACTTCTAGACTCTATACATCTCTAAAGAACCTCCCTCAGGACTTTATCATACGCCTTTTATAAGTCAATGAATACCATGAGTAGATCTCTCTTCATGTCCCTATATTGCTCCACCAGTCTCCTTACAAGGTGGATAGCTTCTGAAGTCTATTACCTCGACATGAATTCAAATTGGTTTTCTGAGATAGACCATTTCTCATCCTCAATTCGACCACCCTTTCCCAAATTTTCATCTTGTGGCTTAAAAGCTTGATATCTCTATAGTTATTGCAATTCTGGATATCACCCTTGTTCTTGTACAACGGAACCATAGTGTTCCATCGTTATTCCTCTGGCATTTTAGCCGTCCTAAAGATCACATTAAATATCTTAGTCAGTCACGCGAAACCTGCCTCACCCGTGCTCTTCAAAAAATCCACCGGGATCTCGTCTAGCTCGTTCTCTCTCCCCCTTCTCATCGTACGAATAACTCTCTTAACCTCCGCAACATTTATGCTCCTACAATACTCAAAATCTCTACGGCTCTAAGAATGTTCTAGCTCTCCCAACATGATATCTCTATCCCCTCCTTCATTCAAGAGCTTATGGAAATACGATTGTCATCACCGTCTAATATGGGCCTCTTCTACCAACACCTCGACATTCTCGTCCTTGATGCACTTCACTTGGTCATGGTCACGAACCCTCCTCTCCCTCACCTTGGCGAGCTGATACAACTTCTTATCCCTGCCTTTGCACTCGATCTCTTTATACAGTGGCTCAAAAGCAACCGTCTTTGTCGCCGTGATCGTAAGATTCGCCTTCTTCCTCGTTGTCGTATACCTCTCTCTATTCCTCCCCCCTTTTCTCCTTGTCTAGCTTTCCACTAGTATCATATAAGCATCTTTCTTGGCTTCAACTTTTCCTTGAGCCTCTCCATTCCACCACTAGAACCCTTTATGTCCACTTGAGGTATCCTTCCACACCCCTAACACCTCCCTAGCTGCTTCCCTGATGCAGTTGACCGTCCTAGCCCACATACTATCCGTGTCCCCACTGCTCCCCTATCCTCCATAGCCACCAACTTCTCCCCGAGCTCCTGAGTTTTAGCCTCGGCCAGGCCTCCCCACCTAATCATTGGCTGATCATATGCCACCCTTCTCTTCTTCTTTCTCTTGACCTCTAAATTCATCACCACCAGCTTATGTTGGCTTGTGAGATTCTCACTCGGGATAACCTTGCAGTACTTACATATACCTCTATGATCCTTCCATAGGAGCAAGTAATCTATCTGAGTCTTAGCCACTGCACTACGAAAGGTCACCAGGTGCTTCTCCCTCTTCTGGAAGCTTGAGTTAGCTATGACCAACTCGAAAGACCTGGAAAAATCAAGTAGTGAAACTCCTCTGTTATTCCTATCCCCAAAGCCGAAATCGCCATGAACATCGTCATATCCATTTGAAGTGTCTCCTATGTGGCCATTGAAATCTCCTCATATAAAAATTTTCTCGGTCTGTGGGACGCCTCTCACCACCTCGTCTAACTCCTCCCAGAAGCGTTTTTTGTCCTCCTCACCCAAATCCGCTTGCGGAGCATAAACACTAATTATATTAAAAGTAATCCCACCCAAAACTAGCTTAATAAACATCATCCTATCATTCACCCTCTTAACCTCTACCACTTGATCCATGAGTTCCTGATCTACTAAAATACTTACACCATTCCTACTCCTCGAGCGTCTTGAGTACCACAACTTAAAGTCGTCCACCTCTAGAGCCTTGGTTCCTACCCATTTGGTTTCCTGGACACACGCTACACTGATCTTCAATTTCTTAAGAATCTACCCTAGCTCCGATGTCATATGAAAAACTTGATTTTTCTATTCACAATCTTAAAATAATGATTAAATGATTTTGGATATTATAAACCTCTTTGAAGACCTAATTAGTGTGTGCATCATATCTTACGAACATTAATGTTCCAAAATATAAAAATAATGATTGGTCAAAGTAATTGCACAAACGCTATTACTTGGATGCACATTATTATTACCAGATGCTTATATTTAGTCAAAGCCAACATATTCGGCTTACTATCACACTGAAACCTTTTACCTATCTAGTCAATTATTTGACATATTATGAAATTAACACCTTAAAATGATCAGTGTCATCACCCTCATAATTTTAGATATGAATTCGTGATTCCCATATGGTTAATTAGATTTGTGTTTGTCGTCAAATAGTTATAACAGGTAAAAAAACCAGGTCAAAGCAATAGTACGCAAATACTTTTTTCGTTTCATTTTAAATGTCGTTTCGCCCAAAAAGAACCTCCCAAAATAATTGTTGCTTTAAAAAATTGAGACAATTTTTTTTTTAGTTTTACCCTTGCTATTAAAAATATCAAAAGTGATTAGTAAGTAATACTCATCTCTCAGTAGTGGCGTTTACTCCCTCGGTTTCATTTAAGAGTTTTTACTTTCTTCTTCTGTTTAAAAAATGATGCATGTTCATGTTTTAAAAAGCACACATCTTTCTATATTTGGTAACTTTATAATTTAACATTTTACTTGGCGTGTTTAAAACTATAATATACATATTTTTAGTTTAAGATCACATAATTGAAAAATCTCATTTAATTTTTTCTTAAATTATGTGTTCGATCAAACTAAAACACTTAAATTGAAATAAAAGGAGTAACACTCCAAAAATAAATAAGGTTAATTCAATAAGTTATACCTTATACTTATTATTTTCTTAGTGAAGCTGCTAGAACCTTAAACAATACTTAAAATGGGACGAAGAGAGTATCACTAAACTCAGAACATCAAAAGTAGAAGTTCAGCTAGAAAATTAGAGAAGGATAATATATATATATATATATATATATATAAAGAATAAAAGAATGAATATATATTAAATAATGGTAAAAGTGTTTTAGTACATCATATAATCGAACATCAAAAGTAGAAGTTCAGCTAGCAAATTGTAGAAGGATTATAAAGAATGAATGAATTAAATAATAGTAGAATTGTTTTAGTACATGATATATAATCTAATGAGAAATTTAAGAAGCTGCAGCATGTACGAAGTGGACGTGTGGCTAATAATTACTACTAGAACGTAATTCATCTGTATAAAGGCGAAGAAGGTCATCCAAAGGGGGCAACTCTTTGAACAACTTGTCAAAATCGTTAAATGACTTCAATCTCCCCAAGCTTGGACCACCACCAGCATTTTGATCATCCCAATAATTACTAGTGACGTGGCCGCCGCCGTAGGCAGCTGCCACGGGTGGAGGTGGAGCGGCTTCGGCCTCCACTGCCATGGTGGAATTCTTGCCGGTTAGTCTCTGAACAACCGCTTTGAAACTACTAGCATCCGTCTCTATGTATTGTGTGTTGATTATCACTATCTTCACTGGAACTCTAACATTATTTGTTGCTGACATTTTTTCTTTAAATGGGAAAAATGAATGATTTTCTTCGGTGCTGTTGGTGTTTATTTGATTACAAAGGATAATAGGTGTGTGTATTTATAGAAGAAAAAAGGACTTAGAAATTTGTACGGCAAATAATTGAAGTTTCTTTTTTATTATATTTAACTTTGACAGTTTGACAGTTAAGAAATGGCGTCGTTAAGGAAGAGTTGACCGTTATGTGCTGTATGGAAGATTGAGTCAATTGTCAAAGGCACGCAGTTGAGGAAAACAAATGAATTAATACTTAATTATTTAATAAATTTTCTTAAATAATATTTTTGGTCGGTCCCGATTCAAGAATAACATGCTAAATTAATAATTTACTAAAATTATAAGATAATATATTTTTGATTACTCATATATACCTCATATAAAATATAAATTAATAATTTCTTATATATACTACATAATACATGAATGATTTATGAAGACTTCTTGAAAAATGACTCAATTATTTTTTGTTTTTTGTTGAAATCGAGATTGAAGGGTGCTTCATTTGATATAGTACATTGAACAATAATGAAGTGGAAGATTGAACGATGTTTGTAAATTGAGTATTTCATTATAAATGTATCTATAAATTGATAAAGTACAAGTTAATATATAAATTAATAATTAATAATTTATAGATTAATTAATATCTCTTTTAATTAATAAATTTTGATAGTCTCAAAATCATTAATTTATAGAGTTTCTACTGTACCACTTTTCATACACGCCCCCACGAAATTTCATCAACTTAATTGGCTACATGTTATGGAAAAAAATAGAGAACCAAAGAATTGGCTAGCATGAGAAGTACAAGTTCACTAACTTTGATTTCAATTTGTATATTTGTTGAGAAGTTCACTAAGTCATAAATATATGCATATAATAAATTTTGCTTCCATCATTTTCAATTTATACGAGGGTGTTTGATTGGGTACGCAGTCTAAGAATAAAAAAAAGATTTTTGAAACTTATACTAGTTAAATAAGTAATAAATATTTGTATGACTATAAATCATTTTATTAAGAGTTATAAACTGAGAAGTTTAAAGTTACAGTTACTAAATATAAAAAACTGTCATTTTTTTGGGACCGACTAAAAATTAAAAAGTATCACATAAATTGAGACGAAAGGAGTAACACTTAACAACAACAACACTCAGTGTAATTCCACAAATGAAATAATAACACTTATAAATTTCAAATTCTAGATTCCTCACTATATTACTATCAAATTGAGATTTGTCATACATATAAATTACTAGCATCTATGTCTAAGTCAATATACGACTTGACTAGGTAGTTCTATATTAAAATACTTAGGTGTATAATTAATAAATTCATATCACATCAAAAGGATCTTCCCTCTTCTTCCTTCATCGTCTCCTATTCACACCAAATTTCTCCCTAAAAATCTGAAGAAAGAGAGAAAAAAAAAGAATGTTCATACAAGTTTATTGAATTATTCATGAGTTACAAAACCTAACTGCTAAACTTGACCATAAAAAACTAAAGATAATTAGAACCACAAAAAATTTGTATTAGGAGCAGAAAACATGTGGGTGGAAACATATACACATCACTCGTACTATAGTACCTTCCTCCTGGGCCGTTTTGGTTTGCAGCATAAGATAGTGTAATACTATATGTATTTGTTAAACTATGTATTAGTTATGTATTAATTTGGTTACTTTCTAAGTTGTCCTCATAAATAATACTCATATAATTTATGCAAAAAAATATCTACAATTTTATGTGACATATATAATATATGAAATAAGAATGTTGTGGAATTAGTATTTCCCGGAACGCGATTGGTTTCTAAGATCACTTTCGGTCCTAGGCTTTTTATTAGTTAGTCCTGGTAAAGCCCCCAGGTCGGCTGTTAACCGATTGGTCGTAGGTTCGAATCCTACTTGTGGAGATTTGATTGATTCTGAATTCTTTAATTCAGAATAAAGGGGCTTGCTTTGCCCGTTAAGAGTAGGTAACTCGTTTCTTGTCTTTGTCAATGGAGAGGAAATGAATACATTTACCTGGATCTAGAATTTTCAATTATGAAAAAACACTAGAGAGTCTATTAGTTCACGAATCATGACAAAATTTTTATCTCTCTAAATAGAAATCAAAATTGAATTATAGAAAAGAAAGAATAAAAACAAAAAAATAAAAAAGGAAGAAAAAAGGACATCCCCCCTTTTTGCTTTTGCAATTAGATTCTTTTCTTTCTATTTCGATTTTTTGTATTTCATACATATTCTCCTTTCTAAGAAAAAGGGGCTGGCTAAGTTCACGAGTTGGAGATAAGCGGACTCGAACCGCTGACATCCGCCGCAGGGTAAACCACCGCCTCTCAGGTCCCCCAACTGATTCTACTATAGAATATATTTATACTATATAATAAATTAATAAATTTTTAATGCAACAAAAACATCTAATTAAAATAATTAATTTCTACATTACAATATTGCATTATAACCACTGTATTACCATCTTTACATTACAATCGGTACGTACGTAACAATCTGTTCATAACTTAGCTTCTAAAATGAACGACTCCAAAGTCTTCATTTTTTAAATTTCCAAGCTAGCTACCATAGATGTTCGGTAAAAAATTTTTTTGATCAGACTCGGTGTTTTTACCTATCAAATAAGTACAAGACATGCATATGTAATGTGTTTGCAAACAGACTTCTCTCATGTTCAATTACTATTCTTACCAAAATTAAATATATATTATCTAACAATGACAAATTGATATGGTTTGGCGTATAATTCAGTGTGAATATTTTCTTACTGTAGATGTCCTTAGGATAGAAGCTAAAGTTAGGGCGGTTAAAAATCAAAGCGAAGCCGATAACCCAACCACAAATTAGATTTATTGGCATATTGATATCGGATTATTGAATTAACAGATGGTGAACGGATTGAAATTTATAATTAATGGCTTAACGGTGCGGGGTACGGATTACTTGATTTACTTATCGAATAAACCATTAACCCGTTAAGAATAGTTAAATTTATATTTATACCCTTTGTATATATAAGTAGTTTAGAAAATATAGAAAATTGAAAACTCTAAACTAAAATATTAAACTCTAAAGGTTATTAAAAAAATGCTAAACTCTAAATTCTAAGTCTCAAACTCTAAATTCTAAGTCTTAAACATAAAGCAGCAACATTCCTGTTCTAGTCTTCTCTAGAATTCCTTTAAGTTGCCTCAATACTCAAAAAGATAGGCGCGTTTTATCTCCATAAAAAATATTAAATCTGAAAGTCATAATTTGGCCCTATTTGCTTCACATAAGCAAATTCAATGATGAATCTTTTGGATTTGCATTTTTTTAATTGACTTTTTCAATTAACCGATAAGCAAATCGATAATCGACCGATAGTCGCTAAATTCAAATCGAACCAACCGATATCTTATTGATTAGGATAATGAATTAGTATATTTAAAAAATGATAACCGATAATCCAAATCGTTAAAGTGTAAATAACCAATCGAACTGCCTGATAAGCCCCTTACCTAAAGTACTGCTAAACAAGGAAGGTACGTTGTGGGGTTCTTATAGTACCAAGTTGTGCTGCCAATGGCAACTCGTTCTTTGTCTTTAAGGCTATCTATGTGGGGACAAATTATTATGAGTCTTTATTTTGACAAATTAAAGGAGTCAACCATTTGTGTCAATTATAGATGATTAAGGAGTGAAAAATCTCAATAACTTTGACTTGTTCCTTACTCGATTTCTTCCCAAAGTTTTGACTCTTTCTCCTACGTTTTACACAGCTCCAATTCATCACGCCTAAGTCGTTTTTACCTCACAGTAAAATATTACTGCTTATCGTGAAGTAAAAATAAAACTGTTCTAAAAAATGTTAGTCCGAATGTTGCGACATTTGACCCAACATTTTTATGCATTCAAATCAGTACTTCAGAAGATATGTTAGGTCAAATGTCACAATACCAAATCCACATTAACAGGAGTTAAGCTAATAAGATTTAAGTGTAAAATAATCGATGGTTCATATTACTCGCTCTCTTGATCCAGACACAAACTAATAAAATTTCTTTCTCTCGAATATTTCAATTTGTGTCTTACTTTTTCTATTTATTCTCCAAATCCACATTAACAAAAGTCCTATTTTAATAGTATAATCGGTTAAAAGAATTTTTATTAGCATGGTTACAACATGTTCCAGTAGTTTAAAGGGCAATATGGCGACATTATTTTTCCATGTAGTGTTTTAATCTCATCGACCCACGGTAGCTTATGAAGTATTCAAATTCACGTACACTACTCGTAGAATTGCATCAAAGATTCAAACAAATGATGTGGGTCTGAGTACTTACGATTTTCTGGGCCTGGGCTAATGGATATATCATATAGGGTCATTGGCACTTGTGTCCCTATTTTATGCTGGTCTTTAATTTTGTCCTCATAACAAATATATTTTTCACGGTGCATAAGTATATATTTTCACATCGTAATATCTCATAAGTTATGCTTCGTATGAATTTTATTCTTAAAGAACTTATGACCCGCTAGGCGTAAGTTCGATTCCTTAAGGGAAAAATTTCAAAGATCAATCCATTAATTGAAGGACAAAATTAAAGACCAGCCCATTTGAAGAAAAAACGTGCAATTTCTTATATCATATATTGATCGGTTGATCAAATGACTCTTTTTAGATTATTATTTAAATTTACTCTCTAATTCTATAAGTTTTGCAATTACAGCCCTGAAACTGATAAAATATTAGACTTTTATCTAACATCTATAAATTCTTAGATCATGGTTTAATATTTTCTCATAAAATTTTCAGTTTGACCAAAAAAACTTTATCAACAATAGTTTGAAAGGTTTGTAAGTTGCAAGAGAAATAAAAAGAGTGTCATTTAATAGCTATCCCAAAAAGGGACAACCAACCAACGAAAATTTCTAATACGGTTGATCTACACAAATGTCTCTTTTACGCCACTATTTAAATTTCGATTGTGCAAATATAACCTTAAAAAATTACCATGTCAAATAACATTAGACTTGCGTCTTACAGGCAAAACATGAAACTATCGTTTAACGTTTGAATAGCTTACAAAATTTTAAACTATGATCTAACGTTTTCTCATCCGATTTTCAGTTTGCTCAAGAGAAACTTTTAGACCTTGATATAAAGATTTATAAATTGAAAGACAATAAAAAGAAGTTTATTAACTAAATAATAATCCAAAAAGAGACCACTTACGGATATATTTTTGAAAGATAAGAGAGTGGACTTGAAGAAGAGAGAGAAAATCCAACAACAACAACAAATCCAGTGTGGTCCCATAAGGTGGGGTTTGGGGAGGGTAGTATGTACTCAGACCTTACCAGACTTTGTGAGGTAGAGAGGTTGTTTCCGATAGACCCTCGGCTCAGAAGAAAGGTACATGTCTCAAAAATATATAAAAGGGGACAATAAATAGCAAGATATAAAATAAATACGGAAATATAGTAATACTTATCATGGAAATAAAAACAACGTGATATCCGACAACTGCTACTAAAAGGAAAAGAGGAGAGGAGGAAAACTCACCCCTCCCCTCCCCATACTTAACTATCTACTACTAGCCTTCTACCCTAATCCTAGACCTCCATAGTTTTTTTATCTAAGGTTACGTCCTCAGTCAACTGAAGATGTGTCATATCTTGTCTAATCACTTCCCCCCTAGTTTTTTTCTGAACTATCTCTACCTCTCCTCGCTACAGCTACAGCCAACCTCTCGCACCTCCTTATTGGCGCATTCTCACCCCTCATCTTCACATGTCCGAACCACCTCAATCTTGCTTCTCTCATCTTGTCCGCCACCGATGCCACTTTTGCATTGTCCCGTATAATTTTGTTCTAATCATATTTCTCCTCAGATGCCCACACATCCATCGGAGCATCCTCATCTCCGCTACCTTCATCTTCTGAAAGTGGGCATTCTTGACTGGCCAACACTCTGCACCATACAACAATGATGGTCTAACCACCACTTTGTAGAACTTACCTTTAAGCCTTGACGACACATTTTTATCGCATAGTATCCCGGAGGCAAGCCTCTATTTCACTCACCCCACTCCAATGTGATGAGTGACATTCTCATCAATCTCTCCGTCTCCCTGGATTACAAACCCAAGATACTTGAAGCTTCATATCTTAGGTATGACTTGTTCCTCTATCTTCACTACCACCTCTGTCTCATGCGCAATGCCACTAAACTTGCACTCTAGGTGCTCTATTTTAGTCTTGCTTAACTTGAAACACTTAGACTCTAAGGCCTTTCTCCAAACTTCTAGCCTATCACTAAATTCGTCGCATGTCTCATTGATTAAAGCTATGTCATATATGAATAACATACACCACGGTACCTCCCATTGTAAATGTCATGTCAGTTCGTCTATCACAAAGGCAAATAGGAACGGGCTAAGGCTGATCCCTGGTTCAACTCCATAATGACCAAAAAGTGCTTAGAGTTATCTCCCACTGTCCTAACCCAAGTCTTGGCTCCATCATACATGTATTTAATAACCCTAATATAAGCTATGGCACACTTCTAGACTCCATACATCTCCAAAGAACCTCAATCGGGACTTTATCATACGCCTTTTCTAGGTCAATGAATATCATGAGTAGGTCTCTCTTCATGTCCTTATATTGCTCCACCAGTCTCTTTACAAGGTGGATAGCTTCTGAAGTCTATTGCCCCGACATGAATTCAAATGGATTTTCGGAGATAGACCCTTTCTCATCCTCAACTCGACCACCCTTTCCCAAATTTTCATCATATGGCTTAGAAGTTTGATATATCTATAGTTATTGCAATTTTGGATATCACCCTTGTTCTTGTACAACAGAACCATAGTGCTCCATCGCCATTCCTCTGGCATTTTAGCCGTCTTAAAGATCACATTAAACATCTTAGTCAATCACGCGAAACCTGCCTCACCCGTGCTCTTCAAAAAATCCACCGGGATCTCGTCTAGCCCGTTCTCTCTTCCCCTCCTCATCCTACGAATAACTCTCTTAACCTCCGCAACATTTATGCTCCTACAATACTCAAAATCTCTACGGTTCTAAGAATGTTCTAGCTCTCCCAACATGATATCCCTATCCCCTCCTTCATTCAAGAGCTTATGGAAATATGACTGCCATCATCGTCTAATATGGGCCTCTTCTACCAACACCTCGACATTCTCATCCTTGATGCACTTCACTTGGTCATGGTCACAAACCCTCTACTCCCTCACCTTGGCTAGCTGATACAACTTCTTATCCCTGCTTTTGCACTCGATCTCTTTATACAGTAGCTCAAAAGCAACCTTCTTTATCGCCGTGACCGCAAGATTCACCTTCTTCCTCGTTGTCGTATACCTCTCCCTATTCCTCCCATTTTTCTCTTCGTCTAGGCTTTCCACTAGTATCATATAAGCATCCTTCTTGGCTTCAACTTTTCCTTGAGCCTCTCCATTCCACCACTAGACCCCTTTATGTCCACTTGATGTACCCTTAGAGACCCCTAACACCTCCCTAGATGCTTCCCTGATGCAGTTGATCGTCCTAGCCCACATACTATCCGCGTCTCACTACTCCCCCAAGCCCCCATAGCTACCAACTTCTCCCAGAACTCCTGAGTTTTGGCCTCGGCCAGGCCTCCCCACCTAATCTTTGGCTAATCATATGCCACCCTCCTATTCTTCTTTCTCTTGACCTCTAAATTCATCACCACCAGCTTATGTTGGCTTGTGAGATTCTCACTCGAGATAACCTTGCAGTACTTACATATACCTCTGTGATCCTTCCATAGGAGAAAATAATCTATCTAAGTCTTAGCCACCGCACTACGAACGCACTTAATAATCCAAGTGTGTCCATGGCCACAATGGACAAAACAATAAGAAGAAAATGAATAAGGAGAGTTATTGTGTTGGTATCATTGTCTTGGCTTACACTAAATACTGACGGTTCAAGACATCACGTTCACCGCGCAGTAAGTAAGTCCAGTGGTATTCTACTAGGGAAGGTTCAATGCAGAAGATACCTCTCCTGATGCAATATTCTTTCGCTGAAAAATTGCTGAAAGTAGGCACCCTGTGTGTGCACCAAAATCTCTTTCAAGAGGGGATTGTTGGAAATTTGCCTTTGGTGAGGAGGTGCGTCCACCCGTATTTAACAACTTAAACACTAGGGTTCCGTATGTTGGAGGATTTGTCTCTTCACACGTGCATAATCTACTAAGTGAGTAGATGACCGTAGGGCCAAGAATCGTTAAATTTCATTGAGAAATGAAAGAGATATTGGTCCACGAAGTAAGGTGTTTGAGGCATGAAAATATGGTGTGGGACAAATCTACCACATCGGAGAGAAAAAGAAGAATTGTTCTCTTTATAAATCTCAAAATTGGCTAAGGGTTTAGGACCCCAAGGGGTAACCCATGTGTTTGAAGGAGGGAGGACCTAGATGTGCTTGGGTTCACGGCTAAGCCCGCACGCGCGCCGCCGCCGCGCGCCCATCCCGTCCGAGCTCGGGTCTCGGGTCATGGGTCGTGGGCCTTGGACTTCTTCTGATAGACCCCCAAATTATTTAATAATTACAGTTTGGTCTCTGGAGTTT
Organism: Anisodus acutangulus; assembly: GCA_029783415.1. Classification (NCBI taxonomy): domain Eukaryota; kingdom Viridiplantae; phylum Streptophyta; class Magnoliopsida; order Solanales; family Solanaceae; genus Anisodus; species Anisodus acutangulus. The sequence goes on from CM056508.1 coordinate 8,805,702, forward strand.
CTGGAAAGATGAAATTGGGAACGACGGAAGGCAGAAAGTTTCTGCCTACCGTTTAGGTTGGTTTTTGGAACGTTGCACATTAAATCATCAGCCATTACCTGCTGATTAACTCCCTCACTAATGGCCATAAACAACCATTACTTGGCTGATTAACTCCCTCACTAATGACCATACTAATGGCCATAAACAGACATTACTTGGCAGTTGAGAAGTCTCCCCTTATGCTATATATTGAAGCTTTTTGGCTCAATTGTAGAGACTACTACAATATAATACACAGACAAAAACAGAAAAGAACAACTGAAATTCTGTCCACAAACAGTGAACATAAAACTCAAAACTCTTCCTTCATTTTTCGTTCTTCAGCAAGTCCTATCGTGTTTTGTTTTCTTCGTCAAATCCAACCTATTTGTTTTATAGTGTTGATTAGTTGTTGTTTTATCTTGGGAGACTATTGCCCGTTAACGTAAAAGCATATATACGAGGCAATCTTGTCTTAAAGACAGAGAGTCATCTCTCGACTCAGCCACAGTTGTAACAATCCAGATTTAGTGTTTCTTGATTTCAGGTTATCAAGATTCAAGACTCAACAAGCTTGCGGCAGTTCTGAATTACCTATTTATTTATCCTTTCGAACACTTGTAATCTTTATTTATTTCTCGTACTGCTTTACATATTCAACAATAATTTGGCCATATTTGCTTCACATAAGCAAATTCAATGATGAATCTTTTGGGTTTGCATTTTTTTAATTGACTTTTTCAATTAACCGATAAGCAAATCGATAATCGACTGATAGTCGTTAAATCTAAATCGAACCAACCGATATCTTATTGGTTAGGGTAATGGATTAGCATATTTAAAAAATGATAATCGATAAGCCAAATCATTAAGTGTAAATATCCAATCGAACCGCCTGATAAGCACCCCACCTAAAGTACTGCTAAACAAGGAAGGTACGTTGTGGGGTTCTTATAGTACCAAGTTGTGCTGCCAATGGCAACTCGTTCTTTGTCTTTAAGGCTATCTATATGGGGACAAATTATTATGAGTCTTTATTTCGACAAATTAAAGGAGTCAACCATTTGTGTCAATATATTATCTTGTTTAGTTTTAAATACTGAAAATACTTTTCCACCACTCAAGCTGCAGTAACGCAGTAACATAAAAAGAACATAGAAAGAGAAATCAATTCCTCAACGTGGCTAATTAATTGTTCCTTTTTACTGCAAGAAGGTATGCTTTTTATTACGGCTTTAATTCTAGAATATGGAAGATTATCATGTTCAAAATTGTAATATCATTGTTGATCTATGATGCTAGTAAATTTCATTTTGATCGATACTCAAACTACGGCTTGACAAAAGAGGGTTGCTCAATTGGTAAAATATTTTCACCCACGATCGGTAGGTTCAGGGTTCGAGTCATACTGGAGGGGAAGTATGAAAACACTAGAGATCCTCCAAAATGAGAGTGTGAAAAAAAAACTACGGCTTGTTTCGATTGAGCACCAACCTAAACACATGATAAGCTAAAGTACTATTCATATTAGACACTTAAGTCTCAAATTTTAGAAAAGCTAATGTGTGTGTTCTTTCAAGTTCAATTAAATAGAGCAGATAAGTTAACTATTTAATTAGAATATGCAATATCCTTTAATTATAAGCATTAACCTCAATCAAGGTAAAACATCAAGTCTGTTCAAATTGAAGGTTAGTGTAGGGTTAAAAAGTAGTCGATGTATTGCGCCTCTTTTACATTCCATTCACATGACCAAGTTCCTCCCTAAAATATAAAGATAACTACAACCACAAACAACTTTGAATTAAGACCAGAGAACATGTTGGAGTAAACATATACACAAACATTCTCACTAAAATTTTACCCTAAAGATCTTCATCTTCAAATCACCCTAATTACCATGATGGTTAGCTAAACAGTTAAACAGTGAAGATTGTGGGGTACTTGGACAGTACCAAGTTGTGCTGCCAATGGCAACTTGTTATTTGTCTTTAAAAGGTTATACACTATTCATAAGTCTTTGACAAAAAGGGTCAACAATTGTCTACTATCTTTCAATTAACTCCAGCCTCCTCAAGTCATTAGTTGCTTTTTAATTGTTAGATTAGTTTTACTTAACTACTCTGATGAATAATTTGCAAGACCATACAAGAAAAATAATCATATTTTTCTACTTGTTGTTTGAAGATGTGTTCCTGCTGATACTCCATTGTGCGGTGTTTATATTTTCTTATTATGTTTTGATTTTGCACACATAACTTTCAACTTACACTACAAGAAGGACATTTGTTAATAACATTTTTATTGTCATATGTTGGATATTTTTGCTAAAATTAATTTTCGCAACAACAAAAGTTGATGCATGCCGTTGCAATAACATTCGATGCGAAAAATTTTCGCAACAAGAAGTTTTCTTTGTTGTCATTTACGTTTTTTAGCAATAATATATTAAATTTTTGTTGCCATTTACGTTTTTAGTAATAATATATTTATTGTTGCTAAAGTTTTGTTTCGAATTCTATATTTTCTTGTAGTATTATCTAAGTTAAAATTGGTTTAATCTTAGATGGATGGACATTAACATCTTTGTTAGTTTATGACTTTCACACGACCACTGTATGCCATTTTCGTGAGGTGCAACATGTGAAGGTTGACCGTTTTCAGAGACTAACACAGAGCTAGATCAATAAATTCAATGTGAAATCAGATCAATTTAAACGTGCAAATTGAAATAACAAAGAGACGAAGATACAATACAAACTCTATTAATTAATACTCAATTATTTAATACTCTCTTAGATGATATTTTTGGTCGGTCCCGACTCGGAAATAACTTGCTAAATTAATAATTAGCTAAAATTATAAGATAATATATTTTTTTATTACTCATATAGACCTCAGGTAAAATATAAATTAATAATTCCTTATATACTACATAATACATGAGTGATTTATGAAGACTTCTTGAAAAATGACTCAATTGACTTTTGTTTTTTTGTTGAAATCAATGTCACATTGAATCTCATCTATAATTTTTCTTATCATTATAAGAACTTCTGGTGTTGTTTTCTCATAGCTTAACAAGAAATAATTCAATGTGATTGCCGCTTTAATAGCCTCGTTTCGCGAAGGGAGCTCTACTATAGAACTTTCATCATCATCTTCATCACCTTTATCAGTTCCTATAAGGCTCTCAATTATTTCTTCATCAGTCAACAACTGTGCAACTATATTTTCTTCTGGATAGTTCAGGACATGTTCGATATCCATTGCATTGCGATAACCCAAATTTTTGATCAAATTTTGCAGTTCTTGAGTCTTTTCACCATATAACTATTCATCTGAGTTCTCAAAAGCAATGTTATCTGTTGATCGAAGTTTACAATGACGAAAGCAGTTCGCAATTGTATTTGCACGTACATCCATAGTCCATGCTGAAATTGCAAGATTCATTGCATCTAACACATTTATTTTCTCTGGATTTGGTGCCCTAATTCATAACCCTCCAAAAGACTTCTATAAAATCGACGACGATAATGCATCTTAAAAGCTCGTATAATCGCCGAGTCACAAGGTTGAATTTTTGAAGTTGTGTTTGGTGGCAAAAAAAATAATTCAACATTTTGCAATCCTTCAATAATTTATTTATTAATTATTATTTGTTTGTGTTAGCATGATTTGATCTTGTGTTTATATAGGAAATATGTACATTGAACACAAAAAGCATAATAAAGTGGGAGATTGAAAGGTGCTTCATTTGATATAGTACATTGAACAATAATGAAGTGGAAGATTGAAGGGTGTTTGTAAATTGGGTATTTCATTATAAACTTATCTATAAATTGATAAAGTATTAATTAATATATAAATTAATAATTATTAATTTATCGATTAATTAATATCTCTTTTAATTAATAAATTTTGATGGTCCTAAGAGCATTAATTTATAGAGTTTCTACTGTATAAACAATAATATCTATTAAAGAATGAAAAAAAGTACCACATCGGTGGTTAATGAGATGATTGATCTCCTTATATGAACTTGGATAATCCTCCCCTTATGAGCTAGTTTTTGGGATTGAGTTAGGTCCGTGATCCATTTCTTTACATGGTATCAAAGCATGACCCATCTCACCTGATGTTGAGCCCCCAAATTAAATTGCTTACGCACTAAATGTCCAGCCCTGGACGTGAGGTGGGTCTCCTTATATGAACCTGGACGATCCATTCTTTACAATATCAAGGCCGGATCAACAAATTTGGAAGTCTAAAATCAAACTTTAATAAGAGATCTTAGATTTTTTAATAAAATTTTGAGAATATTTTTATTTGAAATGCATTTTTGTAGCTTTTTGACACAATGATTTAGGACCAAAACAAAGCACAATGATTGGTTTTTTACCCTTCAAATCATTCAATACACTTTGAGGTAGTTTGGTAGGACGTATTAGAGAAAATAATGTATGCATTAACTTTATGTATTACTAATACGTTGTTAGTATCATTTTTCAATATATGAATAATTAATATTTGTATTAGTTATACATTCTATTTGATAGTCCTGTTAATTAACTAATACTTGCATTACTGATACACCATATTCATCATTATTCTTATAAGTAGTTGTTTAACAGAATTAGGGATGGCAATTGGGCGGGGCGAGTACGGGTACCCCCTCCCCCACATCCGTACCCGCCAGAAAATTTTATACACGCCACCTACCCGCCACCCGTGGCGGGTACAATTTCAACATTCATACCTGCCTAGGCGGGTATATTCCTAAATCCACACCCACTCTACCACCCAAGTGGATATCCGCCACCCGCCAATACCCATCTGTATCCGTCAGCCATATTTTGTAATCAATTCATTTGTGATCAATTAGTGATCAATACAAAATAGTGATCAAACCCAAAACAAAATAGTCTTATAAATTAAATTAGTATATTATATAAACACGACAAACTACATAAAAATACTAATGTCTCCATAAATACTTAAAGCAATACATGCTTCTTCATTTGAGAACATCTTGAAAGAACAATGTGCTGCATAAACCCAACAATTGCTCTCCAAGGACCCAGTGAACAATGAGATATTTCAGGTAATTCATTATTCAACGGAGGACTTGAGTATCATATTCCTCAAGATCACATATTTCCATCTCCTTGACATCACCACCACCTGCATAATGTATACTCAAAGTAATTAGAGTCTAACTTCAATTTAATACAACATAAATAATTTAATCAAATTAATGTTACCTTTAATATCCACCCAAATCCATTGAGCACACATCAATGCCTCCACCATTTTCGAAAGAAGTCGACTACGATAAAGATCAAGTACACGTCCACTAGTGTTAAATGCGGATTCCGATGGGACGGTAGAAACTGGAATGCTCAATATATCCCTTGCTATTTGTTGGAGAACAGGATAATTATTTTCATTTGTTTTCCACCAATTAAGAATATCGAAATCATCCACAAATGGTACAGTTTCAGCTTTCAAGTACTTCTCCAAATCAGATTTTAGTCCAACGTTACTATTGTCTTGTGACACAAATTGTGCAAACTCTTGCGTGTACCACATTCCCATACTACTTATAACATCAGTTGAAGACACGTGGCTACTACTAGATAGATTATTACCATTTTTGTACCCATACTCATCTATCAATTCCTTTAGAAAATCATAAATCCTTTTTACCTCAACATCAACATCAAGCGCATCATAAATTTTAGCAAAGTAAACCGAATGAGAGCCATCTTGAACCTAGGATCAAGTATAGTTGCCACACCCATAAGACCATTAACATCTAACCAATACTTATTGTATTTCTCTAGCATTACCTCGACCATTACCTCGACCATTTTCCCTATTAAATGGTAGGTGAGGACAACCAGTTAGTTAATAAGATTTTAATCTCACAAATTGTAGGGTAATAAATATTGGCAGTAGGATATGCCGAGGCAGAAAATTGATGTGTAATATCATTAAACAGTTTCAATAGTTCACATATTTTCACAACCTTATCTCAATCTTTACTAAGTGATGGATATTTGTACAAATTATTTCGAGCACTTAAATAAAAATTAGTGATGGGTGTGCTTTTGTATTTACATTTCGACGGTGTGCTTTTCCAGTCAGTAATTAGTGATGAGTGTCGTTTAGAAGAAAACATCACAAAATCCAATTACATTTTTAAAAAGTTAGACATGCCCAAAGCACCATACTAAACATTTCCAGATAATAATACAGCTATCACTTAGGCCCTAAATATATTCAGATAATACAAAACACAAATTCATAATAAACTTGCACCAAGAAAAACAAAAGGGATGGATTTTTAGAAGGTTGTTGACACATCTTTAGTAGTGGGCATTGCATGTAAGCACACTGGTTTTAATAAAATCTGAACTTTTTTCCTTTGAAAATAACTATCAAAACATAATTGATTATTTGTGTTCTTAAAATAACTCAAAGACATGTTCAGTTTGAAAATCAACCAGCTTAGAGTAGTTGATTTGGTTCACAGTTATAAAACCAGAACATATAGTTTGTAAACCAAAAATGTTTTTCTAAATTTTATCACAAATGAAAACAAAATCAAACATTTTGTTCTCATAGTAGTAAGTCCTCTTAATCAATACATGTTGTCAGGGTCTCAGGGACATGGAGGCGTGAATGCTGATGGCGGCATGACAGAGAAAAGAGAGGGATGAGAGACACGGTCGGCAGAGTCTAAAGAGTGAACGAGAGAGGGAGGCATGAAGACCGAATAGTGAAGACTGCTGAACTTGAGTAAGGACTAAGTGTAAGTGAGTAGGGTTTTGCCTACTCACTTATTATTGGCATTGGGCTTATGGGCTTACGGACTGCTACAACTATTACTGGGCTTATGGGGCGGGTAGGGGGGCGGTTGGATGCGGGGCGGGGGAGACGGGTATAACTGCAAATCCACCACCTATCTGTCACCCGTGGAGGGTACATTTTTAATACCCATATCCGCCAAAGTTATACCTATACTCACCCCAACTGAAACGGGTGCAGTGCGGAATCCGCAAAGTTATATCCACCTGTCATCCCTAAACATAATATGTAAAAGCGTATGGAGAGAAAAAAGGAGCATAATTACAACTTAAAATTAATAAGACATGATAAAAAAAAAGGTATATTTGCCGTCACATCAAATTTAACACGCGTTTTCTCACCACGTAAGAGTTTATATTATGCCCATGAATCCTTTTTTATATTGTCCTTTTTGGTTACCATCAATTTTCTCCATTATTTTCAAAATTACTTCTTTATTACTTTATTTTTTTAAAAATCTGCTTTGATCTGAATCGATGTTTATCTAAAATAACCTCTCTATCTTCACAAGGTAGATATAACATCTGAATACACATCACCCTTTTTAGGCTCTACTTGTGGAATTACAGTGAATATATTGTTGATTACAAACTTACAATCAATTAAAAATTGACATACTTCTTTCCTTTTTTACCAAAAAATGTAATTTTTTTCTTAATAGTGCTACTATATACTTTTCCAAACTTTAATGTGGCATTGAAACATCATTCACAGTCATCAACTAGCTTCTGTACATATATCTACAAAACATTTACATTTAAAAAAAGCCTTTATTTTGTGTCTTACACGATTGATTAGCTGTGACAGGTTTATTTTTTTATCTCACAAGTTGTGGATCCTTACACATTTTTTTTTTTTGACGAAGGAACCCGCAGTCGCTATTCTTTCGAGTGCGCACAGGGTAAACCCCGGACTGACGCAATAGCCTGCAAACCACGTCAGCCGATTAACCACACTTGGCAAGCCATGTGTGACAGACTCAACCAAGAAGGTTTATGCAGGGGATCGAACTCGTGACCTTGCGGTCCCGCGCTCTACTGCTACACCAACTTGGCTACACTTTTGAATTCACTAACTCGTGAGACAAAAAAGAAATTTCACACAATCAAAGTCAAAGGTTTGAGGCACAAAAAAAATTATTTCTATACTAACATGACGGAGTGTTTCCAAATTAGAAGGGTTCCATTGGATTCTCCAAATGAATAGTCGATAGTTTTGAACTATGAATTGTCAATCTTTAGTCAAAGATCTAAAAAGAAGTGTCCCTTTACTCCATTAATTAATCAACATAAAAAAAAGTACAGGGCCTACAAGACCCTACCCTTCTTGTTTCTCTGTAATTTCTTCCCTAATTAGCCCAAGATAAGAGAAGATGATACATATATAGACATTTTCCTAACAATTGTCACCAATCATTTCTTGTACGGCAAATTTTCCAACAGTCCTGGGGATCATGTGGCGTTTGTGTGATTTTCTACTTTTGCTGCTATAGAGACATTATGTATTTATTATTTGTAGTACCCCTTCGGAACAAAAAGAGTATTCACTTAATCATTTACACATCTCTTAAAAAATATTAATTCCTAGATAAAAAGAAATAATTTGACTAAACTATCCCTAATTAAATATATATTGGGACTTGATCACACAATACTTAATAAGGGCAAATCTGAAAAAATAAGGTTAATTTTTTATTGATTTAATAAGTGAACACTCTTTTTTATTCAAGAAAAAAAAGCGAAGTGAGCACTCTTTTTTATTCGGAAGGAGTACAAAGTAGTACCCCTTCTGTCCCAATTTATACGAGGTTGACCAGTTTGGGAGCTAAACAACTTTTTTTAATACGATTTTTCTCAACTATTTTCATATATTGTGAATTATTAATTATGCAGATTCTTATAGTATTTTTTTGTGTAGTTTTTAAATATGTAAATTTTATTATTAACTACTCGAAGAATCTATGTTTGACATTGAGTCAAAGAAAGAGTTGTTTGACTCATAAAACTGATCAATCCTGGGATTGTAGTATTAATATATATATATATATATATATATATATATATATATATATATGTATTTCAATAATATTTCGATTCTTAAAGGGGGGTGTATCAAATAGTTGTAAATCCTACTCAGTACTCCCTTCCTGTATTCATCCGTCCAAATAAGTTACTTTGTCAAAGTCTATCTCCTTGGTATATATATATATATATATATATATATATATATATATATATATATTTTATCTCTGGACTCTGTCCAGTCACTACTCTCTATTTACTATTCATCATCTCTGTTATCCATCTTTAGTTACTATTACGTTTTCAAACTACGTTATGCCTTTTACTTCTTTATCTGAACTGTTCATCTCTTCTGCCAGACTTTACCCCTATCAGGACGGTCGTCTTGAGCTACACCCAATTTTCAGGCCAACAACAGTCCTTCAACGGACAACAACAGGCCAATCATCAACCACCGTTGATATAGGAATTTACAAGCTCATCCATGGATGTCGTGACGGAGTCTACAGATAACCATATACTAGGTCCAGATAATCACCATTTCCAGCATTTCATAGTTCAAAACTATAACAGCAAGTTCTGGATTTCTAACATAGATTATAACAGTATTTAAAGATTCATGATAAAAATAAGAACATCAAACATATATTGACAAACTGGCTCCTGTATTTCTACAGGATTTCATAACATAAACACTCATAATTTACATTGTAGGAGATAAACTACTGAAAAGAAAACTTACATATCTAGATGAGCAAGGAGGTTTCCCTTTCGGGAGTCCCGGAAAGCCTTTGCACACTAAGGTTTATTCCTATGCACACACACTGAGAAAGTATTTACAAGGAGGTTTAGGAAGATGGGGAGAGGGAGTCTTGCATTGAGGGAGGTTGCTCTCGATTTTTCTCTCTCTATTGTTCTCTTGTTTTTCTTTTCGTTCTGTTTTTTGGGTTGAGAGGGGCCTGGTATTTATAGTTGTCTTCGGACTTCAAACTTCGGACTTCATCTTCAAAAAAGAATCTTTCAAAGTTGCTCAATTTGGAGTCTTATTTGTGGGCCCCATAGTTGCTTTAACTTTTGTCTTTTCTTCTTTTTCTGATTTTTCAAAAACTGCTGTCCTTTCTGTCTGTTGAGTGCTGTCTTTTCCGTCTGCTTTCTGCTGAGTGTTCTGTCTCTTTACTTTATCATTTTTTAATTATTGTCCTTGCTTTGTCTTCTTCTACGTATCTAAATTATGTAAAGTAACTGAGTCGAAACTCATTCCAGAATCATCATCTGCATTTGGATCTTGACTGTCCTGGAAATTTGAGTCTAAGAATTCTTCTCCCGAACTAGTTTCTGAAACATGATCTATGTCCTCGGAATTAATAGGTTGAGATCCTTGTCCTGGAGTAGGTTCTGGGTTTTCAAATTTGTCTTCCTGTTTTGTTGCTTGATGCATTCTTTAAAAATGTTTTCTAATGTTTCTTTGATAATTTGTTCTATATTTTTTGTCTGTTTTTTCTTTGTCTGTGTATTCCTTGCTTGGGATCCTGTTAATGTTCTAGGAAGTCTTCTTCTGTTTTTTGAAGAACTGGGTTCTTCTTCACTTTTTGGCAAAGTGACAGCCATTAACGGATTTGTTAAGTCTTTACCGGCAACCGTTTGCACCGGACTAGCTGTATCTTTACCTGATACAATAGGTTTCTTAACATTCAGAAGGGAATGCACACCTGTCTCATCCATTTTAGGAGATGGAGAACTCTGTGTTTGTGGGCTATTTTCTTTTTGTCTGAGAAGTATTTCTAGTTCTGTGACTTTCTTTAGGAGGTAGATGTTTTGAGTCTGACTTTCTTCTTTGGCTAAATTCAGTCTTTTGAATGCTTCTGTCATCGAACTGCAATGATCACAGAAAATAATTTTGTCTGTGTCTTTTTGTATGTTGTACTGTGGAGTTTGGTTTTGAGTATGTCTGAGAGCTGGGGAAATGAAGAAATTTGGTCCGAGGGTTCCTCGGGCATAGTCTAAAGCTTCTGTGAATACATTAAATCCTTTGAATAAAGGAGTTTTAAAATCTTTTATAGAGTCTAACATTTCCAGCCATGTCTGAAAAATACCATTTGTTTTCCCATGTATCACGACATAAAATTTAAATTTTTTATTTAAATTCTTTTCGTTGAGGTAAAAACAAACACTATTTAGAGTTGCTATGAAGTGGCTGTTGTCTTTCTTGTTATGCGCCATCCATAAATTGTCTATAAGGCATCTCTGTTCTTTATCTACCACGAAATCTGGTAACACTTTAAAAGTAAGGTTAGATGGAGGAAAACAAACTAAATTATTCTTACCAAACTGAAGTCTTTCTAAAGCAGGAGTGTCTATAGTAGCCGTGGGTCTGAAATTCAGATTACCCAACATTGCTTGTCTATAAGTGTCTATGGGTTTGGCCGGGCCTTTCCCTTTGTCTGTTTGTCTTGAAGAACTCATTCTGTTAAACACGGATAAATCATAAAAAACGTTAGTTGGAAGTAATTTTTAGTCTACTTAGCTGATCTGCTAGATTATTGTCTTTTCCTTTGATATGTTCAAACACAAGATTATATATTGAAATTGTATCAAGGAAGTTTAACCACCTTCGTCTGCTACTATTCTTATCATTAATCTTTTGGTGAAACTTTACGATCGCTTCACAATCTGTTCTTACTAAAGTTTCTGGTTTATTTAAAATATATAATCTAAAAGCATTTAATCCGTATATTACAGCTAATATTTCTGCGTCTATACTACTCATATTACCTTTTTCTTTGTACTTTCCACTTTGGTAAGCACAAATCTTTTCGGTAGTCTTGCTACTGTATTTGTTTGTTCTAGCTTTTAGGACAGCTCCCCATCCTTCGAAGCTTCCATCTGTTTCTATAATTAAATAGTCTGATTCTAAAGGCATATTTAAGTCTGGAATGTTCTGGATTCTTTGTTTAAGCAGTTTTATTATCTTTATATCTTCTGCATTAAACTTCTTTTGTCCAGTGGAACCTGTCTTGGAATATAGAGGTCCCGCTATTTTGCCTAAGTCTTTTATGAATGTCCTGGCATAGTTAAGAATCCCTAAGAATTTTTGTAGGTCTTTAGTGTTGTCTAATTTATCTGGCATATCTAACGCCTTTTCAGCTATGTGTGGCTGAAGTTTAATCTTACCTTCGCCGATGGTGACTCCTAAGAAATTGATATATGCTTTACAGAGTTCCATTTTTTTCTTGCTAATGATTATGCCATTGTCTACAAAAAGTCTAAACACTGTCTGTAAATGTCCTAGATGTTCTGCCATGTTAGAGCTAAATACTAAAATATCGTCTACATAGACTATAGTAAATCTTTTGTAGTCTTCAAATATTTCATCCATTTTTCTTTGAAAAATGGGTGGAGCAGTCTTTAGTCCGAACGACATTACTAACCACTCGAAATGTCCTTCAGGGCAGGTAAATGCAGTCCATTCAATGCTATCTGGATGCATCTTGACTTGCCAATATCCTGACTTACAGTCAAACTTGCTAAACGTATTCTTTCCTTGTATTCTGTTTATTAGTTCTGTTTTGTCTGGCAACTTGTATCCATCACTTCTAGTATTATCGTTTAATCTTTTATAGTTAATTACCATTCTCGCCTTTCCTCTGACTATTTCTGAATGGTTTCTAACTATGAAAGCGGCTGACCTATGTTTAGAAGTTGATCTTCGTATAATCTCTAAGCTTAATAATTCTTTTATCTGACTCTTAAAGTCTTCTAAATCTTGATTAGTAGATTCTATGGACGTTGTTCTTATAATGTATTCCGGATTTATGATATCTAATTTACATAAAATCTTATTATTGTTCCAATGCCTAAGAGGTTTTTCTCCTATTATTTCTAATTCATCTAATATCTTTACTACGTTTTCTAAATCCTTTTTATCCTTGATTACTCCTATTTTGTCTATTCCTGATTTGAAATTATAGAAATCTGTTTCCAAATCTATTAAACTATAATCTTTTTCTAAGGCATAGTCTTCTAGTAGTAAATCCTGTAATAACAAACTCGACTCCGGACTGCAGCAACTTTCGTTATTGTTACAGTCTGAGCAACAACTAACCTTTTTGTTACTTAGATTTACAGGTGTTATTTGGGTGATTTTTGTATCTATTTTTTGAGTATATACTGGGGCATAAGTACTGTTTTTCTGTAATATTATGCCGTCTCTAGTGATAGTACAACTTCCGTTATTGTTTAAAAGGAAATCTAAACCTATCACGAAGTCTGTATTTATATTCAGTTCTCTAACCAATACCTTATCTAATTTATAACTAGGATTCTTTGAGCAAGTATTGATAAAACTAATACTAGCTTCCTGCAGGTAAAATCTGTAGAAATTATGCGTTCCGTCCATCTGTACCGCTGAGGATGGTTTATCCAGAGTTTTTAGCAGATGCTGCGGAATTATCTTTTTGTTTAGAATGCTTCTAGTGCATCCTGTATCTACTAACGCAAGCGTTGTAATCTCATAATCTTTAATTCTTACCTTAGTCATTAATCTCAGGGCACTAAATTTTTTGTCTTCATTACATATTAAAATTTTTTCTTCTGTGTTTAATAATTCTGACTCTATTTCTGGTTCTATGTCATTATCTTCTTCTAATATGCAGTTTTCCTCTGTTATTAACTGTTTATTTTTTTCTAAATTGGTTATTCTAGTTTCTAAATTATTTAGTCTTGTTTCTAGAGTGCTTATTCTTATAGGTAAAGTTTCGTCTATTAATACTTCTTTCTTTACCTTTCCAGTCTCGATTTTTGTATTTATTATAATATTTAATTCTTTTTGGAGGCAGTTAATGCATCCTTCAATATAGCATTTTTTGCACTTTGCCCTTTTACTTCTGCTGGGAAACCATCTGCAGATGCAACAGGGAGTGCTGTCTAGACCTTTGTTGTTTTCAAACAAATGGTCGCAATCTGTGGAAATATTAACTAGGTTATTAAAGTCTTCTGCTATGTCTATTTTTTCTATTCCTATTTCGTTAATAAATTCGTCTGCCTCTGAGTCGGAGGATTCTATTTTTCTATCATTTTGTATGTCTATACTAACTATGGAGTATATACTTTCAGTGTCCGACATATATTCATCTACGTTTATTAGAGTCTCTTGGAAATCTTCTATTAGTTGCGCATTCTTAGAATTATTATTTATTCTTTTTGGACATGTATTGGCTAAATGTTCTATGCTTCCGCAAGTAAAACATTCTAATCTATTTTTATATGTCCTATCGTTTATGTATTTTCTTATATGCTTACTTTTGTCTAAGTATGGTTTTTTAGCTGTAGATTTTCTAAGGTAATACCTTTTCTTATCGTATACGTCGTAGTTCTGATAGCCATACTTCTTCTTCTTTTTATAACTCTTTCTTTTCTGAGGTTCTTTGTCATAGCTCTGAGTAGTGTATATCACGCTTTTACAAAAACTTAGCTCATTCTGTTTAAGCTGTTTCTGTATTTGTAGATGAGTACACTTCTCTTGGAGTATTTCCATGACATGCTGTATTCTGTGTCCTATGGACCATCTGGCGTTAGGATTTTATAGAATCCCATCACGCTTATTCCATCTTTCTTCTATTTCTCTTCCTAAGGCCCCTGGGAGCTTATTAAAAAGCTTTTTGCCCAGTTCTTGATCAAACGAATTACCGCTGATCGTACAGTAATAGAAGAAATCGTTTAGGAATTTCTTTATATATATCCAATTACTAATACTTAATTGTTCTAATTTAATTAACGCATTTCTCTGTAAAACTATTAATCCACTATTTGGGTCTTCACCTGTTATTAATGTATGTATTTTATTGGTAAAATTGTATGGGTTTGATCCCATAGAAACCAATTGGTGAAATTCTTCTGGGAAATTTATTTTGTAAGCTTCCCATAGAGCTTTGGTGGATTCTCCTAAAAATGTCTCTAAGTATTTATACATTGATTCTGCGTCTGATTCTTGATAATTCTGTATATAGTCTGCTACTACTATCCCTTTCCATAAATCTATTACGGAGTTCCATCTTTGGGGATCATGCGCAGCTATATTCAGGATTTTTCCTTTATTTCCTCCTTCTTGGAGGGTTATGGGCTCTTCTAACGACATTCTTCTGCCTGAAGGCTTAACATTATCAACAGGTTCTCCTGCTGTTCTGAACACTCTTCTTCTTGGGACATTACCTGTACTGGTGTCTACGGTAATATTTTCCCCAGTTGTTCTCTGGAAGGGACTAGAGCTAGATGCGCTAGTTTCCATTAATTCTTTATTACTGATTTCTGAGATGGTGTCTGTTTCTAACTCGTTATCTAAAGCGAAGTCTTTCCATATTTCTTCCAACATTTCTGTTTTCTGTTTGGCAAGATCTTTTTCTCTATATCCTAAATTATCTGTTCTTTTATCACATAGTTTAAAATGTGTAATAGTTAAATCTAGTTCCATACTATTTTTCTTGCATCCTTTACATCTAAATAACATTTTTGGTTTTAGTCTTTGTAATTCTTTAGCCTTTTCTATAGCTATGTCTACTTCATAACCGTCTTCCAAAATTTCTATATTCATAAGGTTTAAGTCTGATTCTTCTATAGTACTTTCTTCTTCGCATTCTTTTTGTGGTAAGTAATTATAGTCTGTGAATCTGATCGACGTTTGCCCTTTCTGGTTAGTATATTCCAAATGAGATTCGGGCTGAAACATCATTTTTTCTTTATTAAAGTACTCTAGCTTCCATTCTAGACCTGCATATTCTTCAGGTTGAATCTTAGTAGGTTTTATCAAGTTGATACCTTTATTACTCATTAATTCTACTACGTCGTTTATTTTTACCTTAAATCTTGTATTACTACTGTTTGTCATTTTACCTAAAAATCCTAAACAGAGTAATAAGTTATTACCGCTATGCATTTCTTCATAGCCTTTAGTTTGTATTCCTATTTTTATGTTCTTACCAACTTCTTTTAGATTCATTAGGAAGTCGGGGCTAATGTAAAATATACCGTCATTATCTGTCATATCTATTTCTGTCATACCTATTATGGATTTTTTCATGTCTGTCCATCTGTCATCATAGATGACCAATAGAACTTTACTACCTAGGTTTTTTCTAGTTAAACCTTTTATACCTATTACTATTAATCTCATATGCATGAGATGTTTAGCATTTTTTATTTGTCTAAAAGAGTCTTCACTGATTAGTCTTAGTATTTTGGCTGAACTTCCTAGTACTGACAACTGCTCTTCTCTGTAGTGTCTATATAGTTGAGCTGTTGACGCAAATCTTTTTACGTTGTATAAAGTTCTAGGATTTAGCAGATTTAGCTGGTTGTGCTGAAAAATGCTAATATCTTTTTCTACATTTATTACTTCACTTAGTTGTCTATTATCTTCTTGATTCTTACGGTTTAATATTCTAGATAGTAAATTATTTCCTATCCTATCGTCTGAGAAACTTGGTCTGGAGCTTTCTCCTTCGTTTCTTGATCTAGTTGTAAGAAAGTCCATTTCTGGGTCTTTCCTTTCTCCTTCGTTTCTTGATCTAGTTGTAAGAAAGTCCATTTCTGGGTCTTTCTTATTCTTTTTTCTTTTTGAGGGGTTATTTCTACCTTCTTTAATTGATTTGTAAGCTCGTCTACTTGCTTATCTATAACTTTATCTTTAGAAATTTCTGAATTGCGATCTATATGAGCTATTCTTTCGTTTAAGAAATCTATTTTTATTGTTAACTGGTCTATCTTTTTTGAAAGTTCTAATACTAGGGCTGTTAAAGTTATATTTTGTTGTACTAGTATCTGGTCTGATTTTGCTGTTGGAATATAATCTTTGTAATCTACGGGTAGAGGCAAAGTTTTTTCTACTATTTTTGTTGCTTGTTCTAAAACCGAATTTGTTCTTATCATGAAATTATTACTTGCTTTAATTCAATTATTATTTTTTCTAGTTCTAAAACTTTAGATACCAATTCTTGTTTAATTTTTTGGTTTTCTTGGCTAATTTTTAATTCTAAATCTATTAAATTTTTTCTAAAGTATTTTTCTAATTCTCTTTTTGTTCCTAGCTTTTTAAAATCGTAAGCTTGTACTATACCGTTAATATATTCTAAATTCGTATTAGACTGGGTAAAAATTCTTTCTTGTCTTCTTAAAATATCTTCTAGTCTTACCAGGTTCTTAACGTATATTTCGTTGTTGTCTTTGACCTTTTCGCTTAAGTTTATTATTAAATCTATTACCGAGTTTAACTGTTTGTCTTCACTATGTAAACTATGTTCTCCTGTACTAAAATTACACTTTAGTATGCTACTATCTTTTAAATTACGGAATTTCTTTTCTGGGAGAATTTGTAAGTCTAGATAGTCTAATTTTCTTAGATGAGCTATTTTTGCGTTTAGCCTATAGAAGCGGTTTTTCTTTTTAACTTAGCTTCCTGATAGTCTATCCACTTTTCTTGCAAGTCTATATCGTTTATTACGCCAATTATATGCCAACGTAAGTCTTTTAACAGTTCAAAATCTATTTGTCCTTCTAATATTCTATCGTATATACTAGTTGCGAAATTATTCTGTTGAAGGTCTGGTAAGGTCTGTATAACGTTCTGTAGAAAGAAGTCTATTATATCCTGCTGCGAGATTCTTTGTATTCCTTGGTTTCTTAATTCTATAAAAGAACACAGTTGTTTTAACGCAGTATAAGCTTTTTCGTATTTGAATAGCTTTCTTTTTTCTCTTCTTATTAACCAAATATCAAATCTAATAAGTCTAGCGAATACAGAACTTCTCATTAATAGGGTCTAAATCGTCTAGAGTTGTTTTTAACTCTTAACTGTATTACTAACTTATATTCTAAGGCTGATATAATATTTATAAGTTCAGAAAGTCTAGATTGATTCTTTTTAGTTTTACTTAAGTCTATATATTTTCTTTTTTTAATTTGTTTTGGAGAAAAATGAATGTTTTAACTTTACAATTTATAATATTTTTTACTTATTTATCAAACATCAAAAAATAAGTATAAAAATAACTTATTTTTTCAGGAAAGATATTTTCCTTAGTAGCGAACACACTCGTACTGACATGATTATGCACTCCCCTTTGGTCAAGATCAATTTTAGGAAAAACAAGCAAGAATATAAAGAATGCGCTCGACATTCAATATCTTAATTGAAGTTCCTTTTAGACCAAATACTTCACTTTCTAGAATAAGAAAAGCTGACAAACTCCAAATTTGATTTGTCAATCGTCAATTTTCTTTCGAAGGTTATAAAAAACATACTTATATTTTCTGGGACTAAAACCACGTCATGCATATGTGCGAGTGCGACATAGAAGTTTCAAATACATTCAATAGTCGAGAAAAACTAAACTCTTTTGGTCCATTACATTAAGTTATTATAGTCAAATAACAAATTAAAGTAATAATACATTATCAATTAACCATAGTACCAGAAAAATGAATTTATTACAAGCTAGCTTAAACTATATCAATAAACAGTCACTCGTTTTATTGATATCGCGTCAAACTTATCATCTGCAGTTTGTTAATTTAGGCATCAAATTGCCAGTTAACATATTTCGCCATCTAATCAAGGGCGAATCTAGAGGATCATTCACGGGTTCACGTAAACCTAGTAACTTTTATTGAAACCCTGAATATATATTAAAAGATCCACTAAATATCGATGAATATTTGAATATGAAATCAATTATTATTATTATAGTATTAACTTGGGGTCATTATAAGAACTCATCAAATTTCAAATTATGAATATGTCTCTGCATCTAACACCTTTATCATCCAAAATAAATGGATTTCTTTAAATTGTTATCATATGCCAATTTGTTAGAAAAGAAATATGAATCATGCATGCATTGCTACTACGCCTCAAACCAAATACCATGCAGCATCAACCAGCGAGTGATTAATAAAAGGGAAGTATGGAACTACTAAAATGTTGTGACATTTCTGTTAAACTTTAGCTAAAGCAGGTCAACAGTCATCTTCAGTAGTGATAAAGAGTTACTGCAGGCTGAAAGGAAGTGGGGAAAAAAGACGGAAATTACTGAAACAGACGTTTGTTTCACAATCCAGACCCCACGTTATGGGATTTCACTGGGTATGTTGTTGTAGACGTTTGTTTCGCGTTTCCATCGTGACCTCAAGTCTTCCAAGAGGGCTTGCGCTCAACTCTTTCCCGACCTTGATAGCACAAAGGATTGACTAATGCATCACAGGACGAGGAACTCGTGGCCTCACAGGCGTCTTTGAAGGACTCACCCTATGGCATTAGCAAAGGTATAAAGTTAGAAGAGTCATTAAACATAAACAACATGTCATACTCTTTGTAAAACAAAAACTGGTTAAAGGACGGAGCACCCGGGGGAAGAGGGGATGGGAGAACTTTGAAGACGAGGCCCTGTGATGCCCGGAGCTGAATGAGACTCAACTACAACTCAGTGGCAGTAAAATGCTATCAAATGCATACTGCAAAAAAATCAAATATGGTAAAGAGGGTGGGGAAGTCATTACGGCTAGTATTTGAATTGTACATGTATTTTCTTTGATAATCCCTCTCACCCAACACAAGGCCCCACACCTTTTCTCCATTTTGTATATGTTATCCAATCACTAAAACTTCAGAACCAATATTTTCTTTTGGGATATCAGTAGTGTTCCGGCCAGCTTGACGCGATTTTACTATTTCATCAGGCCACCTGTCCAGCCCACAAGCACTGTTGTCAAGGTAATCTGCCGAGCAGGAGCACACGGACTCGTACCAAGTATTATAGCATGAATTTAAACCTGGATCTCCAGGTTGGTACTCTATAAACCGTTAGGCCATCCCCATGGGACCTTCACAACCTAATGATCTAATATAATTACAAGAAAAAAATACTTGGAGTGAATGTTTTTGAGTTTCATTTTCAGATGACAGAAAGCAGAAAACAAGCAGTGGCATAGTATACATTCGGAGAAAGAGAGAGAAGAAGCTTTTGCAGTTTACAGGGAACCTCAGAATGCATTACTATGGTATTTGGTGCCTACTTGGAGGAGAAAAGAACCCAACAGACCGAGCTTAAAAAGATGCAACATTAACTGGGATCAAAGACACTTCTAACTAAGGTACCTGATGCGTTGGGATCCCAAAATCTGTCCACAACAGTCCAATGCCAAAATTGCACTCTCAGCCTGCACATTTGTTAAGTATATGTTTAAATGCAAAATTTACTACATACACATTGTTTTCAAGAAGAGCCAGCAGTCAGAATTATTTCCAGTTCTCCATTATATTCCAACACCTGTTTAGATCTTCAAAAGAAAAATATTATGTAGATATTACGCTGCAGCTTTTTGCTGGCTAGCATCTCTAAATATACCTCTGAGAATTTATAGGAACTTCCTCTGCTCAATGGCATCTTCAGAGAGAAGGTTGCCACATAAATAACAGGGGAAAGAAGAGAAGTACATTCAGATGAACTACAAAAAGAGATGTTGTTGACAATCCCATGACACAAAAAACTAAAATAAGGGGAGTCTTCATTACGTGACATTAAAATCTATAGGTGCATGCAATGTACCTATTTCTCATTGACGCAGGTGGGACACGAATACATAAATGTTGAAATGTAAGGGTGAAGGACTGAAGGTAACAATGGGTCATTGATACTACATCCCAACTTAAATCCAAAGAAAAGGAAAATAAAATCAATGTACCATAACAAATTCAACAAAAGCAATGCGGGTAGAATGCACTTGATCTCCCAAAAGCCTCAGGCGAGACACCTGCAACGAGAAGAGCAGCTTCAGCATCACTTCTTAAGCTAACATAAACTTAATAAGAAGTTTCCGACATTATACTGACCTCACCACATCTTGTTTCAAAGAAATTCTTGACATCAGCTTGAGAAACCTGTTCAGGATAGAGTACAATATATTAAGCTTTCGGATAACAACAACAACATACCCAGTGTAATCCCACAAGTGGGGTCTGGGGAGGGTAGGATGTACGCAAACCTTACCTCTACCTTTGCAGGGTAGAGAGGTTGTTTCCGATAGACCCTCGGCTCAAAAGAAACATAATCAATGCAGGGTTGCATGAAAAATACGACAGCAAAATATCAAGAGACAAAACAAATGGTACAACATAATAATACTCACATAAAGATAATGATCGACGCTATATCAGAATAATACAACTAAGAAAAAGAGGAGGACATGGAAAGGCTAGCCCTCCACTTCTCTCACACACAACGCGACAAACTCAAATACCTACTATCCTTCTACCCTAATCCTCGACCGCCAAATCTTCCTATCTAAGGTCATGTCCTCAGTCAACTGGGACCTGGGCCATATCTCGTCTAATCACCTCCCCCAGCTCTTCTTCGGCCTACCACTACCTCTCCGGACTCCTACGACCGTCAATCTCTCACACCTCCTAACTGAGGCATCCTCACACCTCCTCTTCACATGCCCGAACCATCTCACTCTCGCTTCCCTCATCTTGTCCCTTATATCTTCATTCCTAATCATATCTCTAATAGTATGACCACACATCCATCTGAGCATCCGCATCTCTGCTACTTTCATCTTCTGAACGTGGACGTTCTTGACTGGCTAGCACTCTGCCCCATACAACAATGCTGGTCTAACCACCACTCTGTAGAACTTACCTTTCAGCTTAGGCAACACCTTCTTATCGCAAAGCACATATTAAGCTTTCAGATGATTTTGAAAATAAAAAACTACCAGGAAAAGAAAAATTACAACCAGCAATAAAGTAATTGAGCCAGATGGTCATAACCTGTGGATCACATACCTTCTTATCAATATTTGTGCAGTAGACTGTCCTGGCACACATCTCACGCTCATCCTCAGACTGCACATAGCATGTACACATAATGGAAAATTAAGCATTTAATTCCACGGCCTTACTTCTATAAGATGAGATAGAGCCACAAGAAAATTATGTTTCCACATCATCTGTATACAAGTTAACAAAACAACATAGAGCTGTGCATACTCTAGGAAGGAATGTAGGATTCACGGGTAGAATAGCAGTTTTTGAAGGTAGGACCTTCAGAGGAGAGAATCCTAATATTGTCCCACAAAGGCTAAGTGATGCTCTTGCTGAGTCTGTTGGAATGATTCCAGATGACAAGTTAGTTTTGAATATTCAACAGTCTTAAGAAAAACTTCAAGCCGTTCCCAACTTACATTCATCGGCGAATTCCACAAAGGCAAAGCGAAGGCGGGAGTGTGGATCACCACAAACTCTGCAGTCAACAACCTGTAGAGCAAGTTCAGCCAAAAAAGAACGCCACTATTACACTCCTTAATAGATACCCCATACTATTTTCACCAAACCACAGATATGAATTGGCAGTCTAGTTTGAGAAAGAAATGAGGAGAAAGAAGTCAAGCACACAAATAAACAGATCTGCTGCACACTGGGGAACATGCCTTAATTTAAAAAAAAATCAATTATGTCAAAATGTCGTGAACCTAAGATGAAACTAATCCAACTATGTCAAACAGGAAAATCAGTATCATGACTTCATCACATCTTCACCGACGCCTCACAGACTAACAACAAGCAACTCAATCTAGCCATACAAACCAAACTTTTTGTTGGACAGTTCCATACTCCCTCCGTTTCGAAATAAGTGGTGTTTTAGACTTTTCATTTTATTTCAAAATAAGCGGTGCTTTAGGATTTCAAGAATAAATTGATCTTATTCTTCCAAAATTACCCTTAATAACATAATCAAGAATCATTAAGTAGCTTTTCTTTTTCTAGGCATTTTATTAGGGGTAAGTTAGTAAAAACACTCCTAATTTTCTAGGAGTAAGCAATTTCTTAAGGGGTGTGCCCAAGCTAAAAGCACCACTTATTTTGAAATGGAGGGAGTAATAAATAGTGAAAACAGGTGTATGGCATATCAATTCTCGTGATCTGCACCTTTGAAGAGACAAACCATGAAATAGATAATGGATCTTGCAGGGCAAAGATCTTAAGCCTACCAGATTACACAGTAAAACAAACCATAACCGAAGTGTAAAGAAGCTCTTCAATTGATGATGCAAATTCAAGCAATCTTTAACCAGAATAACAATCAGTGCAGATCGCTAGTGTGTAAAAGGCAAGTTAAGCACATTACTATGACACTAAGTGAAAGAGAAGGATCTATAAGGAATATCCACATTCTGGCACATTCCAGAAACCAAAAGAAAGAAAAGAAAAGGGACATTACAAGCAATTTTGTATATCCTCTCTCTCCCTTCTCGTCCTCATTTCAGCTTCCTCTTTCCCATACTTGTCCTGAATTTCTCAGGGGGACAGACTGACAGAGGCTAATTTAAGATGCAGCTACTATCAACTCTAACAAGCTCACGGAGAACTTGAGGAAGAACTTTGACCTACCTTTTTTTACTTTGAATTGGGATGGCAAGAAAATGAATACCTAATACCTGAGCCTAGTTAATATTCCGCTTTGAGATACCCTTTTTGACTCTCAATTTTTCAGAACAATTACGCACATTATCATTCTGCTAATTCCCCACAGCCAAGAGATAGAAAGAAGATATCCATCTGCCGAAGATAGTCAAAAGGTATGTTTGCTGCATGTCATCAGTAATCTGAAGCCAGCTCCTCTAGGCATCAGTATGTCAATGATCAAGATACTTCAACGATTCTAATGTGTTAAGCAACCTGACAATTAATGCTAGTTATAGCTCGTAATATTAGAGAGTCTAAAGGTTATTGCTTATTAGCAAGTCATGGAATTTCATCGTACTATAATATGTATATAGAGCAACAAACTTGGACTAGGGGACTATAATATAGAGTAAAACACATGCTATAGGTACCCCAAGCTAAGGCTTTTCATCTGCTAAAGTATGAAACTCAGCACATTAATTGTTTTTAGGTTTCTCCAATAATTGAAAAAAAAGCACCACCTTGCACTTAAAGCACTCAAATATCTAATATAATGAAGCACAACAATGTCTACAAGAGCATCGTCACTTACTTGTCCATAAGCGCTAAATACTGCAGCAAGATGCTCTTCTGTGATCTGTGAGGCAAAGTCAAAAAGAGGAACTTTATAAATACAAACACAGAACATAAATCAAATATTAATGAACATCCATCCTCACTTACATTCTGATCGATGTCAGAAACATATACTGTTCTCCTAATGCTATCTTCTCTTTGAGCCTTAAAAGCTCTATTGTTCATTCTCCTTCTGCCCTGGTTATAGTTGTTACCTCTCTGCGGACACATTAGTGATAAAAATTAGGGAGGAGTCAGCTTGCTGAATTGAGCAGTCAAAATCACTTCCAGAATGGCGAAATGCAATTCTCGATTTGGGGGGGCAGGGGGGTGTATTTTTACCAAAACATGGTAACTATGATCTGAAACGCAATTCTCGAATTGATAAGTATGGAAGGTTGAACTTTTCTTAAAATGCACTCTCTTAATGAAAGTAAATAAATATTATGACCAGACGAAGCTTTTAATGATGACAAGCTTTGGAGCTACGGTAGAGTTGTTCCTTTGGTGACTCATCACGGGTTCGAAGCATGAAATCAACTTCTTTGCAGAGGTGCATTGGAAGAATGCTTAAAATATCCACCCACCCTCCCCCTACAACCAGATTGGCCGGAAAGCACTCCATGGGGTAAGCCTTTTCAGACCAAAATTTTTAATCCAATTTATACGAAAATGACAAATTTATTCCCTAATTTAATGAAAATGTACAACTCATAAGTGGACAGTTGGATCAAAACGACAAATTCCACCCCATTCACGACAATGGAAAAAAGCATTTATTCATGTTTTACCAGCTAAGGATCCACAACAATTCTATTAAACAAAAGTCAACGATACTAATAACTAACTTAATGTCAAATTTCCGTTTTTGATGAAGGGAATGTAAGAAATTAATTACGAACGGAAGAGTCAAGAATCCATTTTGACAAGAAAGCTTCTGAATCCAAAAGTCCCTCTAACTGTGAAATCCAGCTTCTACATTCATTCCAACTACCCCTTGATAAATGATCCATGGCCCAAAGCATGAAACTTTTCACAAAAACTTATTTGATAGACTGATTACCGAATATCTCGTAGGATTAATGATGCTTCCACATACATTCCCATATTCGAAATCTCCAAGAACCATTTTTTTACCAAGAAAATGATGAGATTTCCAATCAAAATTGTTGCAAGCAGCTATATTTTTCATAATTCAAACAAGTATACCACTAATTAATACATGAACAAAATATTAAATCAAAGAATAATAATAAAAAGAATCTTTTTTATAAATAACAAAGTAAAAAAGACTTCAAAAACAAAACTTGCGAACTGGAAAACACTTATCAGGGCACTAATAATTGTCCAAAGTAATGAAACAATCAACCAAATACATAAACATAACAAAATAAAAGCTCAATAAATATGGGAATAATTGTGGAAAATTAACAATACCTTTGCATTATTGGGAAAAGCATCAGCAGCATCAACAGTCTTAATAAGAGGCACAAAATTGTTATGATAAGAAGGAACGAATTCCTTGGCCATTGGATTCAACTTGAGTTTCTTCAACATCATGTCAACAATAATATCTTCCATTTTATTATTATTAACATTTGATATTGCATCATCCTTCACACCATTATTATTATTATTATTATTAGGTACAACAGATTCACAATTCACATTTTGTTCAGAAAATTCAGTATCAGTGTTTGATTGAAGGGCAGGAGCCTCAATCACACACACTTGTGCATCAGCAGCCATTTAAATGCACACAAATACTCAAAATTTACAACAAAAGCACAGAATTCTATAATAATTATTACAATAAAATTAAAAAGAGTAATCACTTTATGTGTAGAGATTCTAATAATTTTTATATAGATAAAGACTGATTTGATTTGAGATTTAGATGATGGACGAAATGTGAAGGGTGGTGAAAGAGAGAGACAAGTGTTTTTTGAGGGTTTTTGTAAGTAACAAAATTCGATCAGAGCTGATTTATGGAAAAATGTAGCTTTGGGTTTTGGTCTTTAGCTAACATTCTTTTCCCTGTCGTTATACATGCTAAGGGCTCGTTTGTTAGGTATTAGTAATTACGTATAGGAGTATTATATACCAATAACTTATCTTCTAACCGGCTATCAAAGTGATAATATTACTTATGATTTATAAAAAATTTAATATCTATATAACTCACATCCAAACAATCCCTAAATACATAGAACATTTATTTTAATATATCATCCTATATTAAAATATGGAATGATTAAAAGAAGAGTTTAAATTTTATATACCGTCATTATAAATAAATTTTAACACTATTAAATAAATATGTAAGTTTTCTTAAATATCGGATTTAAAATTTTAAAAATAAAATAAATTACTTGCTATAATAGATAAAAATGATTTGATGACGTAAAAGTTAGTTACACTGAGCTAGAAGTGAAAATGAGTTGTCTACTCATTATTTAGCTCATCAAATAAGAAATTATTATTATCATTACCCTCATGATTATTATTTGTAAATTGAAAGTATATGCTGAAAGCTAATAAGGCAAGTATTAGGCATACGTAGAGAAAGGCAAACAAGTAAGTCGACTTTCTGAAAAGATGAAGATCACAAAAAAGACTACTTGTTTGGGAAGATGTTATCAAGGAAATGAAGTTTTTTTATCTGGCAAATTTAAGCAATATAGCTTATAACTTTTTTAATTAAAAATATATTAAATTGAATTCATATTGAATAAGTCCACAGAAAGGATAGAACACTCTGCATTAAGAAGTTTTATAATCTCAACATGAATTCAATGCAATAGTGAATACAAATCAAATCTATATATAATATAAAGCTATGAATAGATAATTCGATGTGACATTTCTTTATGATCAATAATTCTATTTATTTTTTTCTCTTTTTTTTGACTTTTTGTATTATTTTTAATTATTTTATTTTAATTTAAAAGCCATCTCCATAACGTATCATAATTCCTAATTTAATGTACAAGTTATGACATCTAATTAAAATCATACCAACATGATATTCTCATTCCAATAAACTGAGAGTATTGTAGAATAGATGAGGAGATCAAAAATACAAAATTGTAGAACTTAGGAGGAGATCAAAAGCACAAAATGAAAAAAATGTTGATGGAGAAGGAACTATTTTCATATCAGGTACTCAAATATTTATTTTAACAAGTGAGTGAGTGTCTTGATACTTTTATTATATAAATATCGTTTAGAATATTTAGTTTTTTCATCCTTTAAAATATTATGTTATAGAACTTCTATTGTTTATTTTTTTTTCCAGTTTATTCGTTGTAGGATGGATGAGGAGATAAAAAACACAAACTTGTAGTGAGAAGGAGATCAAAAGCAAAAAATGAAGAAAATGTTGATGGAGAAGGAACTATTCCTATGTTAGGTACTCAAATATTTGTTTTAGCAAGTGAGTGAGTGTCTTGGTACTTTTATTATATGAATATCTTTTAGAATGTTTAATTTTTTTTGCACCCTTTAAATTATTATGTTATAGAACTTTTATTGTTGATTTTCTTTTTCAGTTTGTTCATTGTAGAATGGATAAGGAGATCAAAAGCATAAAATTGTAGAATTGAGGAGGAGATCAAAAGCATAAAATGAAGAAAATGTTGATGGAGAATGAACTAATCCCATGTCAGGTACTCAAATATTTATTTTAGTAAGTGAGTGAGTGTCTTGGTACTTTTATTATATGAATATATTTTATAATATGTATTTTTCACCCTTTAAATTATTATGTTATAGAACTTCTATTGTTGATCTTCTTTTTTCAATTTGTTTGTGACACAAAATTATTAAGAAGGGTCATCATACTTTTTAGTTTAGTCTAAATTTTTTATATTTATACTCTTTAATATATGAAAATCTATATTTATATTATATTATATATAATATAAAAGTAGGAATAGACAGTCATACATGGCACCTTTCTATGACCGAGAATTCTATTTATCTTTTTTTTCTCATTTTTTTAGATTTTTATATCATTTTTAATTATTTTATTTTAATTTACCAAGTCATTTTCATAACTCACACTCCTTCATGTTCATAACTTCTACTCTTAATTAGCATTAATAATTAATTTCATAATTCATAATTTAATGTACAAATTATGACACCTAATTAAAATAGAAAAGACATAAAATCACCTCCAAGCTTGTTGCAAAAATTCACTTTAGCAATTTAATTTTACGGGTGTTTATATACCCCTATTATTATATAAAGTGAAATAAATACCACCTCAAATGATGACGTGAAAGAAAAAGAAAAAGAAAAAGAAAAAGAAAAAAAAGAAATTTAGGCGAGTACATTTCATAAAAATAGGATGGGCCACTAATGTGTGTATTATTGTACAATTAAAAAAAAGACCTCATATCCCTAACTAGGGATGTCAGGTGGGTATAATTTTGTGGATTTCGTATCGTACCCGTCCCAATTGGGGCGAGTATGGGTATTGAAAATGTATCTGTCACAAGTAGGCGGGTAGGTGGTGGATTTGCAGTCATACCCTTCTCCCCCGCCCCTCATCCAACCGCCTATCCGCCCGTCTTATACCTGCCCCAAGCCCAAAATATTAGCAGCCCATAAGTCACGACAAGTCTCTCATTCTCCAACAAAACTCAAAACCCTACGCCTCTTCAATCCTTCACGCCTTCACGTCTCCCTCTCTCTTGTTCTCCTTCACGATGTCTCTCCTCCCTCTCTCATTCTCGACGTCTCTGCCTTTTTCTTTAAAGGAAAAATCACAAACTTTTTTCACGAACCACCTCAGCGTCTCTGCTTTTTTCTTTAAAGGAGATGCTGATTTGAAAATATTGAGAAATATTGTTGTCTTTGCTTTGTGCTTTGGAGTTGTCTTGGTGAGGTCAATTTTTATGCATTTGTTAAGTTTTACATATTGGGTTTGTGGAGTTCAATTGAAAAGGTTGAAAAACTTTAGCTTATATAGCTGAAATAATATTTGAATTTTATCTACATTTGTAATATATAGCTATTTGGGTGGATAATTTTTGAATTTTCTTGAAAATTTTGTTTTCTTGATTCTTTGATGTGTAAGGGGAATAGGTGAAAAAAATGAAATGTGGAATTCTGATGGTAAAAAAATTCGGAATTCTCCTCCCTCTCTCCCAAAGAAAATGAGACCGTGACAATATTGATTCTTGACTCAAATTTTTGAGATAATTTTTGGAATTTGAATTTTTGGGATCATGGTGATCACAAATGAATTGATTATAAAATATGACAGACGGGTATAGACGGATATTGGCGAGTGACGGATATTGGCGAGTGACGGATATCCACTTGGGTGGTGGAGCGGGTGAATTTAGAAATATACCCGCCTAGGCGGGTATAGATGTTGAAAATTGTACCCGCCACGGGTGAATTATAAGTGACGGATATAAAATTTTCTGACGATACCCCGCACCCCCCGCCCCGCCCCGCCCAATTGACATCCCTACTCCTAACCCTTCCAGCCTTTCTCCTTCTTCTAAACCCCCTACCACCCCCACCCCCCCTCACCCCTTCTCTCCCTCTCTTCTTCCCCATCGTTTTCATTAATAACAACAATATAGGCATCAAAATCTGATTTTTTGGTGTCGAAATTGTTGTTTCCGGCGAACAGAGATGTTAAATTGGTCTCTTTACAGTGGAAAAAAATTTCGGGTCATCATAACTGAAGAGGAATTTGCTTTCAAGAATAGAGAAAATTGTTTCTTTGAGCTAAAACAAAGAAAAAATTTAGTGTATAAAAATGGAAGAAGAAAGGGAGAGTACTGGGTGAAGAAGAAAGGGATTATGCAGGTGGGATTAGGATTAATTAGTGTATAAAATTATTTGTAAGGAAATAAAACATACCCTAGTGGTTTGATCCTTTCCCGGATACCACCATAATGAAAGCTTAGTGCATCGGGCTGCTATTTTTTCCTCTTAATACATGAAAATTAAAATATATAGACTTTGTTGCTTAGCTAATTTTGATTGGCAAGTTAAATAATTCTAGCAAAATCTACTACCATCTATATCCATATATATTATAATGTTAGACAAAGGAGAGTGACATGACATTTTTTTTGGCAAAAAAATACAATTATTTTTTTCCTCATATTTTTTTTGCATAGTTCCTATTTATCTTATTGTTGGCATGAACGTCCTGATTATTTTTATAAGAATAAGTGATGTTTTTGGAAAGATGATATGACATCATTTATTGATATGTAATTTCATTTTTCCTTTTCCTTAGATTTTACACTTTTACTTTTAAAATTCTCAATTAGGTGCTCCACAAAAAAAATTACGTTTGTCTCTTAAGTCAAGCCTCCGCTTCTTCATCGAAAATGACATTTGATACAAGGTATGCTGCTATTTTTGTTCTCATTCATGCTCTTTATAACACTATTTAGTTTATTTAGAAATTGCTAGAATATCACTGATTTATGAACTTTTTTTCTTTCAATATTTACAAAAAAATAGTTATGGTAATAGATCTTTTCCCCTCTTTGACCAAGAAAAAATATTTTTCCCTTCATTTTTGACTTTTTTTTTATTTCTCTCCATTTATATATGTGCTATGTTAAAAAAACTCAAAAGTCATTTCTTAACTCTCTTAATTGTGATTAATTACGCTATATTTAAAAAATGTTAAATGAGGAAGACGTTCATGAAAATGAATGATCATAAGGTCCTCCTTTCCTATTTAAGGTGTTTACACACAATAACTTTCAAAATTAAAGTGAAAATAAATAAATTAAACGTTACATGTTTTTTTAACTCTTCGTCTTCTTGTAGTTCGTTCATATTTAATTATATATGAGAAGAAGGTGAACATAGAATTGCATAACAACAACTAGAAAGTATTTGAAATTGAATTCTACATGACAGTTGACAAACATGAAGAAAGAAGATCGACTTTCTCATCTTTTTAAATGTGTTTAATGTATTATTCATCTCTTCAAGTTTAGAAGTTCAGCAAAAAAGAAAGTTATTTTTTACAATAGCTATATTGTATCATATACAATTCTGTGTGGTAGCATAGTCGTTTAGGTGCTCTAATGTTCTAATTTTAATTACATACAATTGAGAGTCAATACTAAGCTTAACATCATTTGTTTGTGTGTAATTAAAGAGAATATTACTTAGATTTCAAAAATATAAGAGGGTTACCGCTTTCAACTATTTTATCTCATCTTTTATGAAGTTGTATTTTTCTTCTTGACTTCGCACAACCAACCCAAAAAGATCATTATCTGTATACCTTTCTTTTTGATAGTTTTCAATGGAGTTGCATCTTATAATTATATAATTTGTTAATAATGAAAAGAAGTTCGGATCTAAGCAAAATAAATTATCTCATTTATCTCTACGTAATTTATAAAAGATCATTTTTAAATTTACTAAGATACCGCGTGAAGCGCGGTCAAATTCATTAGTATAAATATATACTGCTATATATACTTCCTCCACTCATTTTTACTTGTCGACTATTTAAAAAATAGATTTTCATTTTTACTTGTCAAATTTAACATATCAAGAGAAAAATAATTTACTTTTCTTGTTTCACCCATAGCATTAATTACTCATTTTAAATTAATTTTCAAGTTTCATTAAGATTATACATCATTTACTATGGATATCATGGTAAAATTTATACTTTATTTATTGATTCTTAAGGGGCGTGTAAAGTTAAAAGTGGATAAGTAAAAGTGAAAAGATGTAATATATTTTAGGAGAAAATGTGGTGTATATTAATGTAATGTGTAATTTACACAGGAAGGAGGAGAAGAAGAAGCCAAAAGAGGTTGAATGTGTATTAAATTAAAAGTGACGGACGTTACAATTGGTGGAGCAGAGAGAAGAAATGCAGCTAAGGCAAGAATGACTTTGCCTTGTTTTTGTTACTTTCTGAAGTATTTTGGATATTGCAAATTCATATGATTCATAACTGCCTCTTTAATGTTTATTGGGACAGTAACTTTTCCCTTGTACGGTGTACCTCTTCTCATTTTTTTATTAAAAGATTTTTTAATGTCACAAGTTGTTTGTCTAGTTCCCTCATCTCTCTGTGTTTTGTTCCAAGGAGTGCGTGATGATTAAAGAACAAATAAAATATAGATCCTTTTTTTCCTCGAAACTGAAAATATATAAAAAAAAATTAATAAGTTATGTATATTGAAGTACTTTATTCTACATGAACAGTCAATAATAAAGAAGTCAAAATAAAAATGATAAAACCAATTTCACCAAAAAGACGGGAGAAAGTTTATTTTATAGAGAAAACATAAAATACATATCACTTTTTCCTGAAAATTAAAATTATATAAATTCATATACTCCTAATAAGTAATCTGTGGAAGTAATTTATTCTTAGGAGAAACGTTCAATAATCAAGAAATAAAAATTTAAATTACGAAAACGGGGGATTTTTTTTTGTTTTGAAAGTAGGAGGTTGGAGAGGTCTAAGGGGAGGTATTGAAGGCAAATTAAATAGGTTTGGCAAATAGACTACTAAGAAATGAGTTGAGGGACTTAGCTAAAGAAATATGTTACTGGATGTTTATTGATGAATGATTTACAATATATATAATGTTATAAGAATATCTATTTTGATACAAACTTGGTAATTAATTAACCTAATTACAAAAGAATTATAATTCTACCCAAAATGGGAGATATACAATTAATGAAAGAATATTGAGAAATATTCTATTACACCCCGCAGTCGAAGCAGGAGGTTCACGAACACTGAGACTAGCTCGAAAATCATCAAATAGTATGTGCGAAAGTCCTTTGGTGAAGATGTCGGCAATCTGATATCTGGAAGGAACATGAAGGACACGAACTTGACCACGAGCCACTTTTTCTCGAATGAAATGAATGTCCATATCGATGTGTTTAGTGCGTTGATGTTGGACGGGATTGCCGGAAAGATATATCGCACTAATATTATCGCAGTAGACCAGTGTTGCCTTTTGAATCGGAAGTGAAGCTCAAGTAGAAGGTTACAGATCCAACAAGACTCAGAGACGACGTTGGCAACACCTCTGTACTCTGCTTCTACATTGGACCGGGATAGTATAGCTTGCCTTTTGGAATACCAAGACAATAGGTTATCTCCGAGGAAAACACAATAACCAGACGTGGAGCGTCGAGTGTCAGGACATCCACCCCAGTCAGCATCAGAATAAGTTGTGAGACCAGTGAGTGAAGACCTGTATAGATGTAATTCGAAGTGAAGTGTACCTTGAACGTATCGTAAAATACGTTTTGAGGGCATGCATGTGTTCTTCCGTCGACTGTGCATGTGCAAGCAGATTTATGGCACGACATATGATATGTCTGATATCGTGAATGTGAGATACTGCAGGGCCCCAGCCAGGCTACGATAGTGAGTCGAGTCTGAATATGAAGGGTCGGAATCAGCGCTGAGCTTGGAATTAGTGTCTACAGGCGTGTGGGATGGTTTTCAAGATATCATGCCTGTACGGTGAATGATCTCTTCGGCGTACTTCTTTTGACATAGAAATAGGCCATCAGAATATCGAGTGACAGAGATGCCTAAGAAATAACTCAATGGGCCTAGATCTTTCATAGTAAACTCAGAGAAAGAAGAGACATAATGGACTGACGAAAAACATCAGATGATGTGGTGATGATGATGTCATCAATATATAATAATAGGTAATCCATGTGTGTACCCTTGTTATAGATGAACATGGAATAATCGAATCTGCTGTGTGAAAAACTGATAGAGGAGACATAATCGGCGAACCGCTGGTACCATGCTCGAGGAGCCTGTTTCAGTCCATAGAGTAATTTCTGCAACATACACACATAAACTGGATGAATATGATATCTGAAACCCATAGGCTGATGCATATATACCGTTTCATGAAGATCCTCATGTAAGAAGACATTCTTGACATCAAGCTGATGAATGGTCCAAGACTTGAATATGACAATGCTGAGGACGTTGTGAATTGTTGCGGGCTTTACGACCGGGCTGAACGTTTCATCACAGTCCACTCCCACCCGTTGAGACTTGCCATCACCTACAAGACGATCCTTGTACCTCTCAAAAGAACCATTAGATTTCTTTTTATGTCTAAAGATCCACATAGAACGAATAATGTTAGCATCAGGTGGACGGGGTACTAGGTCCCACGTCTTATTATCAATAAGAGCATTATATTCATCAATAATTGCGACTTTCCAATTAGGGTCGGACAATGCATCATTTGGGTTACGAGGGACAGGGGAAGGGACAACTGAAATGGAAATGTTAAATAATTGTATAGGTTTATGAATTCCGTGCATGGCAGGGGTTTCCATGGTCCAAAAGTGTGTCTCGGGATGTGGGACTGAAGAGGGGTTTGCCGCGGGATTGCCGGGAAGAGGAATAAGGGCAGGGTGACGGTACTGGATGACCAAACCTCGGTTTGCCGAGAGGTAGCTGTGGAATCACCCCGAGACAGGCTATTCCGGGCTTCCATCGGCAAAACCATGTGGGCAGCTAGTCCCGTACTTGCTGAGGTGGTGGTGGGTGCCGGGGTTTGGGATGGCGGATTATGTAAATGGTGAATTAGAAGAGGGTTTATGCCATCATCTAGGAAGTCGTAGGAATGTCGAGGTGGCGAGTGTAGAGAGGCAAAGGGGAATTAGGGCTCATCAAATAGAAAATGACGTGAAATAATAATTTTACGGCTTGACAAGTCATAGCACGAGTAACCACGATGATTGGTAGGGTAATCCAGAAACACACACGGGGAAAACTAGGGTTGGAGTTTGTGAGTGGTCGGATGGAAAGGGTAACAACGACATCCAATAATACGCAAGTGTTGATAGGAGTGGTTCCTACGAAACAGAACTTGGGTGGGCGACCGTTGAGCTAGAGACTTGTTTGAGATTATATTTAGGAGATATGTGGTCATGGAGAGTGTGTAATGCCAGAATTTAGGAGGAATTGAGGCGTGAGCAAGTAGGGCACGAATGAGGTTGTTTATGATTTGGATTTTTCGTTCGACTTTACCATTTTGGGAGGATGTGTGAGGGCAGGAAAATCGAAAGGTAAGACCGTTTTTGGAGCAAAACTGTTTGAATTGGTTATTATCAAATTCCATACCATTGTCACATTGATAACATTTAATGCTCTTTTCAAATTGTGTTTTTACGAAAGCACTAAATGAAGAAAAAATGGAGTAGACCTGGGATTTATTTCCAATTGAAAAAGTCCATAGAACGTTGGAATAATCGTCCAAAAATAACACATACTATCAATGGCCAGCGGTACTAAAAATAGGGGATGTCCACAAATCACTATGTATGATATCAAAAGGCATTAAAGTATAATCTGTGAATGTAGAAAATGGTAATTTGACATGTTTCCCAAAAACGCAAGATTCGCATATAGGAGTCCTAGAAATACGGTTGCAATTAATAAAATTATTTTCCTAAGGGAGCGTAAAATAGAGTATCCCGAATTTCCTAATCTAGAATGCCATAGGAAAGAAGAAAGAGCAGCAAAGGTTGATGGAACTGAGGCTGGATTGTTGACGACGTTTGAAATAGGGTAGAGATCTCCGGTGCTGTCACATCTCATTATTCATCTCCATGTCGTAAAATCTTTTACAGTAAAATCAAAAGGATCAAAGTCAAGGAAAATCCAATCTGACCGTGAAGGAGAGATATACAACCGTGGAAAATTTTGGCCCTATTTGGACTCAATCTGACCGTGAAGGAGAGATATACAACCCTGGAAAATTTCGTCCCATTCTAACAAGGATAACTCAGCGAAAACAATACGCTATCACAATGACTCAAACTTGTTACAAGATAATACTATATCAATAATTCATCACAAGTTATACTACACCCCTCCTTTTCATGATTTCTCTTCCAACATCCATATTATGTTTTAACATGCATTGTAACTCAAAATAAAAGGATTTTACTAAGAATTTTTGAGTGAGTGAACTCACCTTTATTTCTTCAAATTTTTTATTCCACTGCCATTATTCTCCTTTTTGCACACTTGATCTTTTCCCAACCTTGCTCTTGGAAAACCAGAAAAAATGAGATAAAAACTTCACCAAAAAGGCGATTTTTCGTCCAAGAAGGTATGGGGAGAGGAGAGGTTTTCCTTTGAAGTTTTTGGCTTTTGAAGATATAATGAAAAATTGAGTGTTTGAGTCTTACAAAACCCCTAAGTAAGGAAGACCTAGAGAGATATCTAGGTCTAGTAGAAGTCTAAGTTAGATATAACTCTTCTAGTTCAAATAAGAGAGTGTTTTTAAATATCTATTTTTTAAACAAATCCGGGACTTTACATTCTCCCCTTCTTAAGCAACATTCGTCCTTGAATGTGAATAAGGTCGTAACACATGCACATAGACACACAATCTGCACACACATGAAACACAACTTAACACATCTTATTACCTTACTCAAACAGGAATTGATATTTGACTTTCATCGCGTCTTCGACTTCCCAAGTTGCTTCTTTTGTGGAGTGATTTTTCCATAGGACTTTCACGGAAGCAATATATTTATTTCTAAGGTGCTTAATCTGTCTATCCAGTATTTCCACTAGAATTTCTCCATATTGAAGCTCTTCGTTCAAGACTATCTCTTAGGGTCGGATGACGTGACTTGGATCGTGCAAGTATTTTCGTAACATTGACACATAGAATACTGGATGCACCGCTTCTAATTCTTGTGGAAGTGCTAGTTCGTAAGCCACACTCCCCACTCTTCGTAAGATCTCATATGGTCCAATAAACCTTAGACTCAACTTCCCTTTCTTGCCAAATCACATCACCCCATTCATTGGAGAGACTTTTAAAAAAACACTTTCTCCTCTTCTTAAAATTAGAGATCTCTTTTATGATGATCCGCATAAGACTTATGGTGGCTATGAGCTGCTTTGATCCGCTCCCGAATTATCTGCACTTTTTCGTTCATTTCTTGAATGACTTCGGGTCTGAATAGTTGCGCCTCGCCCACCTCGAACCACCCAAGTGGAGATCTACATTTTCTCCCATACAATGCTTCTAACGGAGCCATATGTAGACTAGCATGGAAACTGTTATTGTAGGCGAACTCAATTAGACATAGATGGTCCAACCAGTTGCCCCGAAAATCCAACACACAAGACCGCAATTCTATTGTTTGAATTATTTGTTCAGTTTGTCCATCTGTTTGCGGATGGAAAGCCGTGCTTAACTTAACCTTTGTCCCGAGGCCCTGCTGAAAACTTTGCCAAATGTGTGAGGTGAACTGGGAACCCCTATCCAAAATAATTTATAATGGAATCCCGTGTAATCTCACTATTTCTTTCAAATAAATCTGTGCATACTGCGGCGCCCGATACGTAGTCTTGACCGGTAGGAAGTGGGCTGACTTTGTAAGCGATATACAATCACCTAGATAGAATCATAGCCTTCTCGAGTTTTCAGTAGGCAAGTCACAAAATCCATATGAATCGCCTTCCATTTCCACATGGGGATACCTATGTCCTGAAGTAATCCCCGGGTTTTTATGTTCGGCTTTTACTTGTTGACACGTAAGACATCTCCCGACAAACTCTGTAATATCTCTCTTCATTCCGTCCCACCAGTAGTTTGCCTTGAGATCCTGATACATTTTCGTTGATCCTGGATGAATGGAATACCTAGTGTTGTGACCCTCATTCAAGATCTTCTTTCTTAGTTCCCTCACCTTAGGAACACATAACCTACCCTTATACCGAAGGGGACCGTCATTGTCCCCTAATGTAAACTGTGAAGGTTTTTCTCTTTGAATCTTCTCCCGAAACCCGACAAACTCCATATCCTCAAACTGACTCTCTTTTATTTCAAAAGCTAAGGCAAACTGAGAGGTATCATGCCCTGCCACCCTGCCTTTGCTGACCTCAGTTAAACTAACCCTGAGGTTTCCCAATTTTTGTATCTCATGAACAATATCTCTCTTTTGTATTGCCAAGTGGGCCAAGCTGTCCATTGATCTCCTACTGAGTGCGTCAGCCACCACGTTAGCTTTTCCAGGATGGTATAGAATGCTAAGGTCATAATCCTTAAGCAACTCTAACCATCTCTTTTGTCGGAGATTCAAATCTTTTTGCGTGGTTATGTACTGTAAACGCTTGTGATCTGTAAATATATCTACATGCACCCCATACAAATAATGTCTCCATAATCGTAAGGCGAACACTACCGCGGCCAATTCCAAGTCATGAGTTGGATAATTCTTCTCATGCATCTTAAATTGTCGAGATGCATACACAATAACTTTTCCAAACTGCATCAAGACACATCCTAACCCAACTTTAGAGGCATCACAATAGACCGTGAACCATTCTTGTCCCGATGGTAAGGTTAGGACTGGCGCAGTAGTCAATAACTCCTTCAACTTCTGAAAACTTACCTCGTACGCCTCTGACCACTGGTACTTAATCGATTTCTAAGTCAATTGGGTCAAGAGAGCAGCGAGACTAGAGAAACCTTCTACAAATCTTCTATAATACCCAGCCAAACCCAAGAAACTCCTAATTTTTGTCGGAGTGGTAGGCCTTGGCCAGCTCTTCACTGTTTTTATCTTTTGGGGATCTACCATAACTCCATCTCTTGACACAACACGACCCAAGAAAGCCACCTTTTCCAACCAAAATTCACACTTTGAAAATTTAGCATAAAGTTTCTCTTGTCTTAAGATTTGAAGCACTACCCTTAGATGCTCTTCATGTTCTTCACACTCTTGCTATAAATTATAATATCATCGATGAATACAATCACGAACAAATCTAAGAATGGTTTGAAGATTCTGTTCATAAGATTCATAAAAGCTGATGGGGCATTAGTTAACCCAAAAGACATGACCAAGAACTCATAATGGCCATATCGGGTCCTAAAGGCTATTTTGCGTATATCATCAGAATTTATTTTCAGCTGGTGATATCCCGAACTGAGGTCAATCTTGGAAAAATAGCTGGCTCCTTGAAGTTGGTCAAAACGATCATCGATTCTTGGTAATGGGTACCGGTTCTTGATCGTGACCTTATTGAGTTGTCGATAATCGGTGCACATTCGGAGTGAACTGTCTTTCCTCTTCACAAAAAGGACTTGTATGCCCTAGGGGGAAACACTAGGCCTTATAAATCCCTTATCCAAAAGATATTTCAATTGTTCTTTTAAATCTCTCAGTTCAGCTGGGGTCATTCAATATGGAGGAATGGATATGGGTCTTATACCCGGAATTAACTCTATGGTAAACTCCACTTCCCTGTCGGGAGGAATGCCTAGAAGATCCTCAAGGAAAACCTCCTAAAAATTGCGAACAATAGGGATATTATGTATCTTTAGGGACTTTTTTTGGGTATTTACTATATTAGCCAGGTAAGAGTATTCCACTTCGTGACTCCTTAATAACTTTTGAACCCTAAGGTAGGAAATAAGCGGACTTGAGGGTATCCCAATTTTACCGCTTATAAAAACTTCTGGGTCCCCGAAAAAATATAATTTTACAACCTTTTGCCGATAATTCAACGTGGTGTAACATGCTGACAGCCAAACCATACCCAAAATAATGTCAAAGTCTACCATATCAAGTAATACTAAATCTGCTATTGTTCCTCTACCATTTACATCTAACAAGAAATTTTTAAATACTCGAAAGGCCCAAACCAAGGCCCCCACTGGTGTCATGACTTCAAAGGGTTCACTTAAACAAGAAGGTTCTACATGTAGATTCTTAGCAAAATTGATTGATACATACGAAAATGTAGGTCCGGGATCATATAATACAAGTGCAGGAATACTTGAGACCAACATAATACTTGTGACCACTGTATTAGATGTCTCCGCCTCATTCCTTTGGGGCAAGGCGTAGAGCCGGTTAGGATTATTGGACTATTGACCTTCTTGACTCTGTCGTGACTGGTTTCCTGATTTCCCTTGTGGGAAGTTGTGGTTGCTTCTGACCTCCCATGAGAAAATTGGGTTTGGGTTCTCTTTTTGCTATCTTTGATATAGTGGCCTGTTTCCCCACAGTTATAACAAACTCTCTGTGAGAACATGCATTCCCCAAAATATTTCTTTTGATAGACCTTACAGATCGGCCTGTAACTTTCCGCTTTAGGGTTGGTGACCTTGACATTGCTACCTTGATGATTGAACTATTTATGTCCTTGTGGCCCGCGATGAGCTTGGTCTACTGATTGGCTCGTCTTTGAAGAACCCCTACTACCTTTTTGCCTCTGGTTTTGATTTTGATTAAAGGATCCCGACGATCGAAACCTCTTCTGCGAATACTCTTTTTTTGTTGTAGCAAAACTTTCTACACTCATTGCCATGTCGACGATCTGAAGGTAAGTCCGATCATTGGCTAATGCCACTACCTTCTCTGTCAAGTTCGGATTCAAACCCTCTATAAATCTTTTGACCTTCTCCCTTTTCGTAGGAATAATGTGTGTGTTGTATGCCGACAATTGCATGAACTGGGTGTCGTATTTTTGCACAGTGTGGTCTCTTTGTTTCAATTGTTCAAACTCACGTCTGAGCGCATCTTTTCGGGTGTTAGGCATGTACTTTTCAATGAACGCGGCTCTGAACTCCCCCTACGTCATCGGTGGTGACATCGGAGAATGATTTCTTCTAGAATTTCTCCACCACACCCCCGCATCATCAACTAAATGTGCGACCACCAGACTAACGCCATGCATCTCTACATATCCCAGGGTAAACAATTGGTCTTCTACCTCATCGAGAAACACTATCGGGTCAGATTTGGAATCCTTCCCCATGAAGATAGGTTATCTTCTCCTCATAAAATTCACCCATAGTCTATCAGGTACTGACTGAGCTCCTATATTTTCGTCTAGTGGTGTAGTCATAACTGGTTCCTGAGCCTGCGGGTTCTGGATCGGGGCCAACACTGAGACACTAGGTGTAAGCTGAACCAGGTGTAGGGCTACAACTGTCATCAACTCTATGAGTCTATCTAACTTTGTCCCACCGTTTCTTGGGCCACTTGACTCTCATTTCTTCAATATTTTCCACGCTATCTTGAGACGCTGCTCTTTTAACCGGAGGTATAGGAGCTTCATGGTGGACCTCTTCTTGAGCCCTTGGTTCCTGTACCGGAACTCTTGGGTTGACGTTGTCCCATCGCTCTTCCCCGGGTAGTTCTGATCGACCTCCGTAACACCGCTACTTGTGAATCTACCATTTTCTGTAAAGACAAGCGCGTCCATATTTTAGAAGACCCGACGTCTATTTTAACTCCCCAAAATTTTCTTATACTTCATAACCATGCAACACCACAAAAATAAAAAAAATGATATTATTTCTTTCTTGCATAATACTTCATTCCATCATATTCTCAAATGACATAACATTATA
Source organism: Anisodus acutangulus (assembly GCA_029783415.1). Lineage (NCBI taxonomy): Eukaryota > Viridiplantae > Streptophyta > Magnoliopsida > Solanales > Solanaceae > Anisodus > Anisodus acutangulus. Next base: position 8,847,101 of record CM056508.1, read on the forward strand.
CTAAATCTTATCAGATAACTCTCCGTCACCCATTGTAGATCTCCAACTCAAATTTGCATTTACTACGACACGTGTTAAAGGGCTTAACCGCATGACTCGCCTATTCCGCAGGTTGTCATTCATCTCCTTGTGAACCTTGTTCCTTGCCTCCCTTTCCCTATTGTCCATACTTTCCTTCATCTTCCTGACTTTCTTCACTTGACGTAGTAATTTGAGCAAGGATCATTCTTTACTATCTCCACATAGCATTTTTGCTCTTCTAAACGAGGATTGGAAATCTCCCGGGATGGAGTTGACTATTATATGTAGTATGACTCCAATCGGATAGTTGAAAAAGATTGGGTCAAATAAATGCCTCTTCCATCTATCCCTAAGCAAATCCGTACAACGTGTGATTGTGTATTCCATATACGTGCCAAAATCGCCTTCTGGGTCCATCCTACGGTCCATGAACTCCTCATGAGCTCGCATTATCCTTTTTGTTTCTATGACCATTTCCCTCTTGGTCGGAACTCGTATTGTAACTATATCTACAAAAATGACTGTTAGTTAGTTTATCATTGCACAATCCCCTTCCATAATCCTTTAAAAGAGGTAGTACGAGAATCAAGTGTTTGAAAAGACTCAAGATAGGCACGGGGAGAGTATGAAGGAAGTGAAATTGTTTAGGATGTTATCCTGTTCACTTATTACTAAGGCGGCGCGCACACCATCACAATAAGTAACCGTTCAAACACCCAACTCAAGGAAATTTCCTAGAATCTCCTAACCTAGTTGCGCTCTGTTACCAACTTGTCACGCCTCGACTTATCTCAAGTCTTCCCTTAGGGTATGATGTCACCTGGGCAACTATCCCTTCCCAGGCGAACCATTAAAAATCTATTCTTTCTAAATTAAGCATGTATCTAAGTGCGGAAATAATATAATCATGTTAGCTCCATCTTTGTATTTCTTTAATAACGCGTGAGCCCATACTCGTGCAACCAAAATTTCTATATAGACTCAATGGAAGTTCAGATATATAATGAGAAGTTCAAAACTAAAAGAAAACAATCTCATGTGGGGCATTCCCCGAGATAACAAAACTTAGTCCCTCAAACAGACTCATTCAAGGATAACATTCACCAAATCCGAAGCAATGGATTGGTGGAACAGTGAGGTTGCGGAATGATCACTAGCCCTGTTGCAGAGCTTTTTTTTTGTCATGATTTCCTGAAACATGTTAGATAAAAAGAGTCAGCCCTACCATCCGGGGCTGAGTGAGAACCTCGCCTTACAAATTCAAAGTAACCTCACAATGTTCTAAGTACAATCATACTATAAACACAATAAACACGTTATGAAACCATATTACAACACTTTCAATGTACAAGTCAATAATAATTATTCACACACAAAATCTCCTCCCAACTCATCCTAGGAAAATACTTAGTTTAACCAGTACACCTTCACGAAAGGAGTTGCGGGACGCGCAACCCGATCCCATATATTATATTATATATTTGTTGCGGTATGCGCAACCCGATCTAATATTTTATATATATATTGCGGAACACGCAACCCGATCCAATATATTTATATGTATATATAATGCCTGAGTGATACTAGGACCACTTATGAATCTATCGGAGTGACGTAAGGTCGGTGTACCTCCGATTAACCTTACTGGAATGAAGCTTTCAATATCAATGATAACATAAGATCACGAAGTCATGCATATCATAATAATAGACTTCCACACTTGGTCATATTTCCAGAAGGTTCAAATAATAATTCTTTCTTTCAACTTTTCGCCCTTTTCGCTTGCAAGGGTTGTAACTCTCAAACTGTAACCCCAAATAAGGCGTTTCTTGCGCCGAATCGAAGGTAACATGGTAACCTATCAATGTATCCAGTTTATTATGAAAATATTTAGTTTAACTAGTACAAATTCACAAAAGAAACAACCCTATGAAAATTGTCTCGCTAGATGTTTTTGTAAAATAAGACAAAATCTTAAAACAGTCATACCTTTTTATCCGTAAGTCAGATCGATCTCTGTAAGGTTTCAAACTGTCAAGAACAAATAAAACTAGAACTTTTATTTAGCACAAACTTTCAGATTCATTACCGATTTGTAAATTTTTTCGTTATACGTTCTGCCCCTCCGAATTTCAATCGATCAGAGGAAGAAACTTTAAACAACGATCACTCTCAAACCGTATATCGGGTTTGTCCCTGTTTGGACTCAATCTGACCGTGAAGGAGAGATATACAACCCTAAAAATTTTGTCCCATTCTAACAAGGATAACTCAGCGAAAATAATACGCAATCACCATGACTCAAACTTGTTATAAGATAATACTATATCAATAATTCATCACAAGTTATACTACCCCACTTGTTTTCATGATTTCTCCTCCAACATCCATATTATGTTTTAACATGCATTGTAACTCAAAATAAAAGGATTTTACTAAGATTTTGTGAGTGAGAGAACTCACCTTTATTACTTCAAAAATTTTATTCCACTGTAACTATTCTCCTTCTTGCACACTTGATCTTTTCCCAACCTTGCTCTTGAAAAATCAGAAAAAAGAGACAAAAACTTCACCAAAAAGGCTAATTTTCGTCCAAGAAGGTGAGGGGAGAGGAGAGGTTTTCCTTTGAAGTTTTTGACTTTTGAAGATATAGTAAAAAATTGAGTGTTTGAGTCTTACAAAACCCCTAAGTAAGAAGATATAGAGGGATATCTAGGTCTAGTAGAAGTCTAAGTTAGATATAGCTCTTCTAGTTCAAATAAGAGAGTGTTTTTAAATATCTATTTTTTTAAACAAATCCGGGACTTTACCTTCACACCCTTAAATATTCCTATATTTTTTTCTTTTGTGAGTTATTGAGTTAGGGCGTGCATGATGCTCGCCTTTACACAACACATTAACATATTTTTTTATTCGCTATCAAAATGTTTCTTGCAAAACTAGGAAATTATTCAACTTATCATTTATAACAAATCAGACTCCATAATTTATCAAAGATTAGGAATCAAATCTATCATCTCCTTATTTGATATCGTAAAACATGCAAATAGAGACACATCTAATAAGAGTTTTTGTTACATTTTTGTTAGAGGTTATTTTTGTAAAAGAAAACAAAATTGAAAAATGGCCTAGGGCCAAGTAGATTGAACGGAAACTATTGTTTTTAGGGTAAAAAACGTTACTTTTTCAATATACTAAAGCTGTGGGAGCACATGATTCACATGATCTTTAGTTAATTTTTGTTTTCAATTTGATCAATCCGAATATAAACCAAAATTTTTTTGTCTTAAAAAGAAGTTGTGTTTGAGCTCCAAATAAAATTAAATAATATTGCAAATTTGTTGTCAAATTTGAATCTTGGAATAATATATTCTATTTACTTTAATTTTTTCTGCTGTCAATTATTGTTATGTAGGTATTAAAAATCCAATAAATAGTCAAATATGTACAAAATCCTAACAGATTTGTTCCCTTCTCTTTCCAATAAATATACAATAGATAGTTGATCTCTAACAACAATGTCGTTTCTATGAATACAAGATCTAAGATGATGAACTATAATCAATGAAAATGTTTATTTGCACAAACTAAGTACAAAAGTAGAAAAACAACACAAGAAATCTGTTGTACATCTTGTGCCTATTAACCTTTATGAAAAAAGACTGCATAAAAGATCACATATTTGTAGCAACTTTACTCTTTTCATGATTCTCTCAAGTAAAGACGGAAGCAGGTCAATTTCCATTAAATGCCAAAACAAAATGCACTGTATTATGCTTTCCTTAGTAACAAAGAACTATAGCATGTAATATATGAGCAAAGAGAAAAGGTACGTTTCTCAATGAGATTACACTGAATGTGTTATTATTGTTATACATTGCTAGTTAGTGTCTACACGTTTTCAATTTTATTAGTATATTTTAATATGTTATAGAAGATAATTTACCTTATCTTTCATATTACTATTCCACTTGTTATAAAATGTTACCCGCTATCTTTTAGGTGATATAATAGTATAACTATTGTTAATACTATCAATGTGTAGAAGTTAAATTCTCCTGAATAATATTAATAAGAGTTCAAGTTATATACCGCTAGTAAATTTTTTATTATATCATCGGATTATCACCTCCAAATTTGAGGTTCGAACCTTTGATCTACATTCGATAAGCTAATTACATGATGTGGTTAACCAATGATAGTACTTGTGGCTGCCGATTTGGGATTATATTGGATAGATAATGGTAATTGATGTTGTGGATAGAGCTAATGGCAATTGCTGTTGTGGATAGAGCTAATGGCAATTGATGTTGTGGGTAGAACCTAATGGTGATAGTGGCTAAGAGTAGTGGTTGATGATGATAGTGCATAGTGACGATTGATAATTGTGGTGGATGATAGTAATAGTTAATGATGGGGTGAATGATGATGGTGGTTGACAATATATAATGGTGACTGTGTGGTGATTGCTGGTAGCGATTAGTGACTGTTATAGTAACAATGGTTGGTGGTTATCATTGTAAGTGATGGCTAGCGGTGGTAGCGACTGATTGTAGTGATTGACAACCGTGATGGTTGTGCTGGTGGTAGTTGATTAGATGGACGGTGGCAGTGATAGCTGATAATAGTGAGCAATAATGATAGCATTGAATTAATTGAATTGGTGAATTGCCAGATCTATAGAAACCCTTGATCAATAATTATCTTAATGATATTAAGATTTTGTTATAAATTTTAATAGCTATTTAGACGCATTCAATGATTGTAAAATTAAAAAATACACTTAATAGTTCAAATATGAATGATTAAGATTTGAACCTAAATAATAAATAAATTTAATGATTGAGATATGAATAATTACAATTTAAATCTTCATTAAATGAAAACAAATGAGACGTTAAACTCCATTGACAAAAAAAGATGGCAACAAGTAGCCATTCTTTTTCGGTGGGGTCCGGATATATGCTTGTGTCACAAACAAAAATGCACCCAAACATGAATTCTACTCTCTATTATGACTATTTCACATGCATGAGACTAAGACCTCACCATATTCTCTAATTTTATGTTGTGTAAAACAAAAGTGCTACTCCTATAAAGTTTTCACTTCCTTTTTCTTTCTTTTCTTTAGACTCTTGAATAACAAGATAAATAATGGTATATTGTAAAAGAAACAAGTGTTGACAATGAGGAATCAAATTGTCTGCCTTATCATTGGCCGGCCTTTCAGAATTCCCTTCTTTTTTGACTAATCATTTCATATATTATTAACCTTACCAAAGTTTGGTAGCCATATAATTGTAAGGTGGTTGTTGGAGACATTTTTTATTTCCCTTTTGGTTCCTTTCCTTCACATGCTGGTAAATATCAGGATTATACTTTGTAACAACTACTTCAATCAGGCAATTTTTTGTCATTATAACTTTCAAGCCAATGGCGGAGTCATCTTTCTTCAAGGATTATCAATTGATATCCCTCGTTAAAAAACTACACTGTCTAACTAGATTAAAAAAATCTTGTGCATATATACAATAGTGGATTTTGATTGTATTTAATGTGTATTTACTTCTTTATATATTCACTTCTCTTACTGAAATTCATGTCTTCGCCACCGTTTCAAGCTATACTCTATACCTATTCACCAAATAAATGTAAAAAAAAATCAGTCTTACCCTTGTTAGGTAACTTTATGAGCTAAATATAACGAGGAAAACTGTATTATAGAGTATATAATTATTTCAAGTATTATTTCACTCAGCTTTTAGAACGTCGTCTCTCCTAGTGAAGAAGAGAAGTCTTACGTATTAGAATGGAATGGTGAACTTATTATTTAAAAGAGTCGTATGTTGTCAAATTTAACAGTAAAGCTTCTAACAAACTCCTTAAGGTAGGAATAAAGAATCGTGCGGACCTTTGCGAATCAAGTGGATGATTATTCTGTGCTTGATTTGGTACTACTACTTGACAATCCATGCCTACTTATGTAATCAAATTCATTCCGTCGTAATGTGATAGCTACTTAAGATGTGTTTGGTATGAAGGAAAATGTTTTCTTCTTCGAAAACATGTGAATTTTTTTACTTATTTTCTAGTGTTTAGTATGTAAGCAAAAATAAAAAATTATCCTAAGATCATTTATATGTAATCTACAAAAATACTATGGGGGTGGGATGGGTGGAGAGTGGGTGTTCCGGGGTGGTGGGGGTGAGATGGTGAAGGGGTTGGAGCTTTGGGTGGTGGGGGAAGACAATAAACTTGAAATGTCACTTATGAACTTGTTTTCCCTACTTCCAGGAGGGATGTCATTTTTCTCATTTTTAATAAACTTATTTTTCCAAGACATTTTGACCAACCAAACATGAGAAAATTGAAAAATATTTTTCAGAAAATATTTTCTTCATACCAAACACACTCTTAATATCCTTAGTTTTATCCTTTATCCCTTTTAAAGATACCAGTTTATGACCAAAACGAAATTAATTGTTCAAAATATGTAAGTTGGAATCCCACAACCTTGTGAAAAATGCTCCAATTTTCAGGCCAAGACCATGCACATCATATACATTAAATATAATCCAATTATTTCTAGCCCAAAAAAACAAGGATTAAACATGCTTTCAACCTCCCCATGAAAGACTGAACTTGTCCTTCATATTCATAGATGTAGAACTAACTAATTTTTTATACAAATCTGTTGAGGATTACATCATCGTGGAATCACCTTCTATAAGATGTTTGAACCTGCAATTAGCATATCGAGCCATCATCGTGAACAACTCTTCGTTTTGCCCGAAGTCGAAAATTTTATTTACAGCGGAACTCTTGGTCGTGCAAACACTTCCTCTTTCACTGGGATTGATTAACAGCTCCATGCTCTAAAAGCTCGGTAAAACACTTCCCATTTTCTCTACTGAAACCGGTTTCAGAATAACTCCATCCATACCAACTCTCATGCAGTTTTCTTTCGTCACTCGGTCAGTGTTCCCCGTTAGTGCCACAATAAGTGGCCTCCCGTGACGTTTCCCAAATTTCTCATGTATACTGACAGCAACATCATAACAATCTATACCTGGTATTCTCGCGTCCATGAATACTACTTTGTGTTCCTAAGTAAGAACTCTCAAACACTCATCACCAGAGCTAACAGTTGTTACATCGCACCCTTGGTGCACTAGCAGACCCTTGGTTACCATCCTGCTAAACCTGAATGAAAAAGTTCCAAAATTTAAATCAAAATTAATATCTTAAGTCATTACTAATTTGGGTAATCAATTTATAGCCACCAACAGTGAAGGAGAATAAAGAAAAAGGCAAAAGGAGTGAATATGTATCAAAAAAGTAGAAAGAGAATCCTCTATAACTTTTTTGTTTGATAAACAAGAATCCTCTGTACCTTTGCTTTAAGAGATGTCTATATCTAATACTTATTAATCCCTTCGTCACGAAGTAAAAGGATCACTTGCATATATTTGTTTCTTAATCCTTTAAAATAAGTAAATTTGAAATCCACAGAAAAGTACTGTAAATCACATTTTCTTAATTTTTTTTAAAATTCTTTGAACAGTCATGGTCAATAAAAATATTTGACCCCTCAAAGTATATTCTTCTCAGGAATAGGCTCCACAGGTTTGGATTTCAATCTTTCCTCCTGCTTTGCTTTCTAGTTATTTCTTCCTTTTGTTTTTGGGTCCGCTTTCCTCCTTGTTCTTAAAACCTCCTCCAACTTTCCTATTAGCATGATAAGACCTACAATGTACTTCTTATCCAGTTTTGTTACCAACACATGACGACACTCCATGCATTTAATTACTACCAAATCAAGAAATAATTAACAAGTTGAAGACCAAATTTCAGCAGTTAGTGGAACCAGAACCAAATGATAATGATTTTTGCAGGAGACAGTTAAATGAACTTTTTAAGGAAAAAATAGCCTTTTGTTTACCGTCCCTGCCTTGGACTCTCACTTTGCTTACCGCTTGCGGACCTTTTTTGGTTGTGCGGGTTGGGGGAGGGGAGGAAGCAGAAGCAGCACATGCTGTTTGATTTTAAAAGGGTTTTCATGTATGACAAGGACAATTGCAAGCTATTCTGTTTTTTCCCCATCCATAAGTTATTTTCGACATAAACATATGACCATTTCTATCTTACCAGTAAACAAAGCATAGATAGCTTATTAAGATGTTAGTTGATGTACCATAGCATCCTTGTACACAAATACATACCCAAAGAACACGAGGCTTTCTGCTAGACTGCACACGAGGGTATTTTGACACAACATAACCTCCGACGAAGAGGCATGAACCCTTGCAACAAGTGCTACGTGTGTGAGAAGACAGAAAAAGATGAAAATCAACTTTTCGTGTACTGCCAAGTGGCCTCTCAACTATGGAATTTGCTTCTCAGCCGTTTTGGTGTCAAATGGTCAATGCCTAAATCTACCAAAGAGCTTCTCTTCTGCTGGACAGGGGAAGGAGTTGGAAAAGGCAGGAAGGAAATCTGGAAAACCATAACAGCCAGCATTTGGTGAGTCATTTGAAAGAAAGGAACCTTAGATGCTTTGAAGGCAAAAGAGAGAAGACGTACAAGCTGAAGATCAATGTTTTGTCTCTCTTAGCCTTTTGGTGCAACATGTAAAATGTTTATAATGTAGAAAGCTTCTTATATTTTCTCAGTTATCTCTCAGGCAAGAGTAGGTAGGAGCTGAGGTTTTGGAAGGTTCCTGGATATGGAGATTGGAATATACTTGCAAGATCCTGATGGTTATCTTTGTGCTTCATTTGTCTATATATATGCTCACTTGTTAAGAAAATATACCTAAAGAACGTACGAAAACACTTAAGCAGCCACTTTATCCTGTGTCTTCTCACTCTTCGGGATAGTGGTGCATCCCTGTAATTGGATGGAAAAAGAATTAAGTGGGGTTGGCCACACTACTTCCTATACTCCTATGTTTGAGACAATGATGTGAGGCCCAATGGCATGCTAACATGTTTCCCTTTTCCATTTCATGCAACTTTAATTAAGACCATCTTTCTTCACCTGCTGTGCTTCTTTTTCAAAGGACATGAAGCGCCAACCCTTACGTCTAAGATTATACTCGTAATATATCTAAGTCTAGCACATTCCACCATACATAAAGTTATTAGACTCTAACTTCCGTAGACATTTAATAGATGGTAAGGGTCTTTGTTTCAAAGTGATGTCCAACAACCACCACTTTATTCAGGTTGTACATGTTCAGTCTCACGTAAAATAGACCAACGCATAGCAAAATGAGAATCATTGGCCAAATCAAGTCATAAAAGTGTAGGACAAATAAAAGGTCTAAAGGTAAAGAAGTAGTACACTCACCCATTATCATCCATAACCAAGACCTTTAGTCCTTTGGAAGTCTGCTGCATGTGATTCGAAGGCAATTTGGGCATAAATGGAAGCTTAGACTCAGTGCGACCAGGAATGGCAAGTTTAACAATAAAGATAGCAGTAGACCCCTTGCCGAGACCTTCACTTTCAATCCATATATGTCCTTCCATAAGATTAACAAACCTCATCCAGGCCATTGGAACAATACGTCAGATAATAACCATTGCTGTAAGTGTCTCCACATCCAATGAACAAATTCTCTAAGGAATGTGCATCAGCAAAGAAAACAAAATTCTATGTTCAGCAGTTCTCCAGTATCGTGGCAAACTGAAAACCGCATTCAAAACAAACAACAATGAAGTGAGATACCTCTTACAAATTGCAAGGCCAAGCCCAGTGCCACCGGAACTTTTAGTTGCTGGTGCCTGGTTTTGCGCAAATTTACAGAACAGCTTTGGGATATCCTGAGGATTAATGCCTGATCCTGTATCTTTTACCTAAATTACAGGAAAAGAGTAGCAGTAAATCACCCAAAATTTTTAGAGCAACTACCATTTATACTGCAAATATTAAATATCAAGCATGAAAATAACCTATAAACATACCTGTACACGTAAATAGAAGTGATTCTCACTTTGCACAGGAAAAAACTCAGGAGCTCTAGGACCTCTTAAAGATTCTGATTTTGCAGCAACAGCAGAAACTGACACACTGCCTTCTTTTGAGAATTTTACAGCATTGCCAACTACATTTAAAAGAATTTGCAGAAGATGTTTTTCATCTACAATAGCAAATTCCGGCAAATCTGAAGATAAACTAAGCGTGACGAACAACTTCTTCACAGATGCAATAGGCTTGATTAAGTTAAGGACCTAAAGCAATAAGCAGGCACCTGAATCAGTGAATCGTTTCCAGTATAACATGATGAAACAGCGAGAAATCATAAGAAACGTATTTAACAGATCTAGAACATCTTTTTTGATAAGGAACAGATATAGAACATCTTCTCATTGTTCTTTTACTCAAATAATCTAGAACTTCCAAGTAAACAGAAAAATTAGGCTTACCTCTCTGAAGAGAGCATGAAGATTGAAAGTCCCAACGTCAAGTTGAAGGCTTCCATCCTCTAGCCTTGAAAGATCCAAGACATCATTGATGAGCGTTACTAAAAGGTTGCTGCTCTTAAGGATTGTCTCCACCATCAGACGCTGCTCCGGTGTCAGCTCACTTTCTTGCAGCAAAGACGAAAGTGCACTTATAGCATGCATGGGAGTTCTCATTTCACGATTCATAACAGCCAAGAAATCATTACGTGCACGAACAGCCGTTTCTGCTTCTCTTCTTGCTAGATCAAGAGCCACATTCTGCTCCATAAGAAGATCCCGAGCCCTCATCGATTTCGCCAAGATGGCAGCATGTGAGAGAGCAACAGCTACCTGAATTGACAACAGATATAGAACAAAGTCAATCCATCCGGTCACATGCAAGTAGGCATGAGCTGCTCTCATTTTATCCCTAGTTGATTGATTAATCATAGTCTACTAGAAGAATGAATTCCACTTTAACGAGGAAACTACAATCACTCCACAAATTTCTGTTCTATCAAGGAATTTCACAGCTAACATGTTAAAGATTTCAATTTCCTCCATTTAGTTTTTTTTTTTTCATTTATTTTCTCGAAATACTAGGAAAAGTGGGTTGCCGCTGAAAATTGAGGGGTGGAGGACTGCTCCTTCAGAAAAAACTCCTTCTTAAGATATCTCAACAGTATAATCCTGTGTTTTCTCTTATGCACTACTTATTTTCCCCCTAGCTTCTTTTGACTTTATATGTAGTAGTACAAAAAATACCACTCATACTAGATATTTAGTCTACAGCATGCATATGAAATTGAATCAAAATTGTAAGTCCAAGTTTGTTTATACCCTAGACCCTTCAACCAACGTAGAGCCAAAACTAATAAAGCATAACAGTCGTGGAAGCCAGCTTGTCAAATGCTACTTCAAGAGCTAGGTGCAAAAAAAGTTGAGCGCTTTACCTTGCTTAAATCACCCTTCAGTGCATGTGCAATGAAGGGCTACAGTGTGAATCTCATCACCAATAAATTTTTTCTTAAAGAGGGACACAACAAATTATAAATATTTCACTTAATTGTATCTTTTTAATTTCTTAGTTAGACAATAGTTCTTTATGTTAGTAGTTACCATTCTTGAGTTACAAGTTTTTTTTGGTTTTCTTAATTACAGCCCTCACTATATCTGTGCTTTTCGCTTAAAGGCCTAATAGACCTTGCTGCTTTTGATTGCTTTTGCCTTTTATAGCACTGGTGGAAGCAAAAGCAAAGGAGTGGTACAGTCCTTCCAAAACAAATCTGCTATAACACTAGAAAAACACCACTTGAATTTATTTTTTATAATTAAAATTAATATAACCCTCGTTCTGAAAAAACAATTAAGTGAACAACCAACAATGCTCAGGCACCAATCCAGAAAAAAGTGTTTACACACAATAACTTCCAAATCAAAGTCATAGAAAGGGTAAATTAAAAGTTAAGTCTTTGTCTTCTTTCAGTTCATTCCTATTTAATTATATATGCGAAGGAGGCGAACACATAATTGCATGTACTGGAGATTTGCCGTAAGTTACCAAGTGTTTGAAACAGGATTCCACATCGCAATTGACAAAACCATGAAGGAAGAACGAGTAAAGAAGATGCAGGAATATTCATTCTTACAAAATTCTTTCTTCCAGATGTAATTTTAAAAGTGTAAAGTCCATTCACAATTCCTTTTCCCTAATATGACTTGCTTATCTTTTAAATGTGTTTCATGCATTATTTATCTCTGTAAGCCTATAAATTCAGCTAAAGAAAATCCAATTTTTGACAACAGTTTTATTTTATCATATAGAATTCTGTGTGGTAGCATAGTCATTATATTTAGGTGTGCTCCAATGTTCTGCTTTTCATTGCATATAATTGAGAGTCAAAATTAAGCTTAACAACATTTATCTGTGTGTAATAAAGAAAATACTACTTATGTACCAGAAATGTAAGAGGGTTATCGCTTTCAACTATTTTATCTCCTCTTTTATGGAGTTGTATTTTCCTGCTTGACAGGGCACACCCAATTCAAAAAGTCCATTATCTTTCCTTCTGATTATTTTCTATGGCGTTTCAACTTATTGTGATAATTTTTTTTGTATCATTTGTTAATAGGGAAAAGAAGTTCAAATCTAAGCAAAACAAATAATTTTATTTCTCTCAACTTAATTTACAGAAGATCATTTTTAAATTTATTAATATACCGCGCGAAGCTCTGATCAAATTCACAAGTGATTAAGTAATATCTAACTTCAACACCAAAGTCTAGCATTTGAGCCTCATTGTTGTAAAAAGGGAAGCTACCAGATATTATATCAGGTATAAAAAATTCAAACCTGATCGGCTACCACTTCAACAAGTTCCAATTCATGGACATGCCATTGTCTTGCACTATCTGAAGGAAGCATCAAAACCATCAAAGCATGCATAGCGCTTTGTAGAGAGTTCAGGCCAATCATTAATCTGAAAATTTGACAGATGCAGAAGTGGGACCCTAACAGCAATCACCTCACCAGGCATGTAACTTCCCAGCAGGTCAAAGCCTTGCAACGGGAGAATTCGGTGAAATTTTAACAGCACGATTTGTACTGAAAACTTGATTAATTACAGGAAGTTGTATAGGTACTGTAAATCCAACTGGATTTTGATGATGTAGAGTGTAAGAAAGTTGAAGCTCCAATCCAGTTTGAGTTGGCATCCACAATGCACTTTCCAATGCCAATGCTCTTCCAAGTTCAACAAGTGTAGTCCTCAAAATAGTATGTCTATCCAGAGTACTTCTGATTTCATGTGTTAGCATTCTAACATATCTACCCGTCTCCTCCTGTGTCCGAATAAGACCCATTTCACGATCAAGCTCTGCCGCTTTGTTTTTCAAGAATCGCTCCCTAGTTTTGACACTTAATAGATCCGGAATAATGTGCACAAGCATGAGAGCAGTTGTACATGATACCACAGCAGTGAAGACCTTTGCGGTAGTCATCACTATTGCCACAGTCCTTGTATGGGCGGTAGATGTCCATAAGTTGATAAGATGTGTTGCTCCACAGAGAACTATGAAAGCACCAAACTGCACAAGCACCCATCGATACGGAAAAACAGTCGATTTCTGGACGAAGTACACCAACTCGATTGGGATGGAGAAATATGCAATTGCTATGAAAACATAGGAAATGTACTGATACCTCATTAACAACTCATCAGCGGGCCATTGTGGATCAAAGCTGTTGCAATCCATGATGGACAATCCCCTCAATGAATCAATCTCTCAATCTTATCAATACCACTGCAGCACAAGGACATCAATTCATCAAAGGAAACGAATTTAACCCTCTGAAGATACAAATAGTCCAGAATAATGCTAAAGCAGCAGCTAAGTTAGTCTCAAAACTTAGTGTTTATAGCTCCAAAAGAAAAATTAACAACTGCTCACATATATATATTTATATAAGAAAAAAAAAAAGACTTCATCTTAGTAGCAACAAACTGATTGATACATATAGATATGAAAAGAACAAAAAGAAAATATCCAGGACATTCTTGCGACAAGTTGTGTCTGAAGTCCATTAATAAAGTATAGTAGTATACATCATCCAGTAATATCCTCAACATGATTAATTATATAACTATAATTACTATCATTATTTTGATAAGTAAATTTTCTCGATGCAACACCAAAAATAGGTACTTCACCCTCATTTCTCATTCTCACCAACCGATTCTACTATTCCTTTTCTAAAATCTTCAATTATCAAGTTCTCCAGCTAAAACTGGAGCCTATATCGGATAGCTGATTTTGATTTAGGATCATTTTATAATTGTGGTGTCCGGGCTAGCTTGCGCGCACCTCGACTAATTCCCCGAATTACCTCCTACCTCCCACCAGCACAGGCACCGGGTAACTCTGTCCAAGCACAAATAAGAAGAAATGACCTCGTGTTTTTGCCGAACCTAAGACCCCATGATTCTCAACCATCTCATTAAACACTAAGCCACACCTTTGGGTACTTAGAAGTTGAAAAATGAGATTTGGATAATGAGATCATGTGGAAAACGAATCAAATTTTTTGACTTCCATCCCAATAACTGAAAAACTCAAGTAATAAAAATTTGATCTTTAACACTAATGGATGGGGAAAACGAATCAAATTTATTGACTTCCATCCCAATAACTGAAAACTTAAAAGTTCAGTAAATAAAAATTCGATCTTTAACATTAATGATGGGAAAACTAATCCAATTTATTGAGTTCCACCCTAAGTTACACGGACTTTCCGTTGTAGGTGCCGTACCTGTCCGGATACGGGTGCGGGATACGTCCCGGATGCGGTAAACCAACTTCGGATACTTTGACCGGAGTACATCGAAAATTTGGGGAAGGGGAATTGAGATTTGATTTCTCAAAATTAAAGATAAAACGGATTTAAGATAAGAAAAATGACATACCTTCAATATTATAGTATTTTTGTCACATTTTTTATGCTTCATGTTTCAAAGAAACCAAGAATTCAAGATCGTGTTCTGAGTTTGGAGGGTAGACAATAGAAGAGATATATCTTTATAGCTCTATTTTTTATAATTTTTAATTTTCTTAGCCGAATCTCCGCACCCGTATCCATACCTGGATACGCACCCCCGAATCTTAAAATTTAGATTTTGCCGAATCCGACATTCGGATACGTACCCATATCGGATATCCGCACCCGAGTCCGAGTAACTTAGGTTCCACCCAATAACAATAACTGGCAGCCAGGTGCACTAAGCTCCTGGGGCAGCTATGCGCAGGATCCGGGGAAGGGACCACAAGGCTCTATTGTATGCGGCTGCATTTCTGCAAGAAGTTGTTTCCACGGCTTAAACCGATAACCTCCACAACAATAACGGAAAAACTCAAAATTCAGTAATGAAAACTTGATATTTAAGATTAATGATGGGGAAAACAAATCATATTCATTGAGTTCCATCCCAATAACTGAAAACCAACAATTTCAGCAAATAAAAATTACTTATTTAGCCTCAAAACAACGAGAAAATTAATGATTTAACACACAAAAGCAGAGTAGTACAACTGCAACATAACAACTTAAAAGAACTATCAACCTTGTGAAATTGTGTAAATCACGGAACATAGTAAGCCGTGTTGCAATTTGTATTAATGGATTAAAATTAGGGGGAAAAGGGATTAGGGTTTGTGATATATATATAATATATATATATATATAAAAGAAAGAGAGGAGCTAATAGAGAAAGAACAACTCACAACTGTATATTGGAGGAGAAGAAAAATGACAGCTCATACATACAGTTCCCACCTACAACAGAGTTAATAACAAGTCATCATCCCTCTCATCATATTTCTATCATATTTTCTCTCCTAAATAAATATTTATTTCATCAAAAATAATAATCTCTTAAATATTATTAATTAATACAAAAGTAAAATTGGTAAAATTTAATTAAATTTATCTTGATTAAATAAAATAATAAATATTTTTAATAAGGACCACAAGTATTTTGAGAGGGAGAAAGTAGCTCAATGGGATGAATTTATCTCAAAATAGAAGTTACTCAATGAAAGATACTCCCTCCGTCTCATAATAAGTGTCATTTTAGCCTAAAAATTTTATCTCATAATAAGTGTCATCTTAGGAAATCAATACATAAATTGACTAGTTTTTCAAATTCTAACCTTAGCTAAAAATTGAAAGTTAAAGTAACATCTAAATGATGATTGAAAAAGTCATATAGCAACTTGGTATTGCTGGATTTTCAATGTCAAAAGGTTTACTACTTGTGCATGCTTTAATCAAGAAGAAGAAATAATTTATTTTTATTCTATATGGGTAATTTGGTAAGCTTCATATTGCATTATTAATTTTTTAATATATATATTTTTTGCTAAGATGATACTTTTTATGAGACGGAGGAAGTAAACTTTTTCATGATTATCCTGAGCCTTGTAAAGTTTCATTGTTTTTTACTCCAGTAATAATTAATGCAGTCTTAGAAGATTGACATGTGTCTTTGTATTTATGAATTTTTTAAAGAAAAAAGGATCAAATATATCTGTTTACTTTAATTTGTTGGCCAGTCTTATCGGTATACTATTCGGTTATTTTTATTCCTATCGTAATGACATTAACAAATATGCCTCTCCTTTAAGGTTTCCCCAAAAATCGGTCATAATTATCTAATTTCAATTGAAATTACCCATTTCGAATAGATCCCCAATCAAACCAACCCCGACCTACTAAATTAAAATTCAAAGTTTTGTAACAAATTTCATAATTGCTAAGCACGTTAATTACAGCTTAAGAAATAAATTGACACAAAAGGAAAAGCTAGGCAATAATTTTTAGGTTATATACTCAAGTTTAAGCTGAGAATTAAATTTTATTTAGAAATTAAAATGATAAATCCACTTCAAAACTCCAGTTACAAAAGCTTGAAGTTAGACACAAATGTATGTTTGAAGTTCGCTTGCATAAGCAATATGTCAAATTTTCAGGTAAAATTTATAATTTCATATACAAACTTGTGCAATTTTGATCATGTTTGTCGTAATTTGATTTTAAAGCGGCTAAACTTATAAAAATTATATGTACTGCAGCTATAGCTTAAATAAGAGTCCGAAACTCCGTTATCCATGCACTTCGTCCATCTACTAAGGTTTGGGCTAATGGATTGAAATTTGCGGAATGCTCGTTAGTTCAGCCCAGATTGAAGGAAGGTTAACAAATGAAGTGGGCCGTTTGCCAGACTGTATAAAGGCATTCCTGAGAAAGCTTTCAATCGTTGGGCTAATGGGTTCAGTCTTGGCCCAATTGTTTCATGTTTAGAGAAGAAAACTACTAAGGGAATCTTACTAATATGTACCGTTCGGTCAAAAAAATTACAATCGCTGGTCAAATGAATAAAAAAATATTATTATGTATAAGTAATGTATATGTTATGTATTAATATAAAAAAACATACATTTGCTGGCTATTATTTTGATTGGTTGATATATATATATGTCAATTTCTCAACTATTAAACCATAGGGGAGTAGTCTCAGTTCATTTTCTCGAAGGCAGTGTTCATTTCTTGACAGAAGAAACACTTTGCTGATTGTCTCTATGTTTGTCAATTCATTATGGGCTCTTATCAATATGTTGTTTGGGCCGAAAGAAAGCTCTATTTGAAGGATAGACAGAGAAGCTATCTTGCTTAGGGCCCTATAATTTTTGTGTAACTTAGAGAGTATTGTCTTTTGATTGACTTTAATTGTGATCTGCTTGCTCCGAAGTGACCTAATAATAGGAAAATTCTAATTTATTTGGGGTTTCGATACAATCAAATAAAATGCGCAAGGACGAGATATTTTATCAGCCCGAATTATGTGATTGAATAAATCCTCATTCGGCCGCGGGTCAAGGGCTCCTCTCCCTCTCCTTCTTCAAACTCCGATTCGTATTTTTATATAAAAATTTATGATCAAGGATATAACAAGAGCCGTTTTGCATCATATCTAGGGATTCCTCCTTCGGACCGAAGAAACAATGTCACTCGATCATTATCAAATTAACTGCAACCTTCTTCTGTCCGTGAAGATCCCACCAAAGGTCCAGAGAGTAGTCTTCTTCTAATAGGTCATGAACTAGATCAGAATCATTCTTAACAAGTCTATAAGAAGTGATCCTATTTTTTTTTATCGAATCCAAATAAAGATCAGAGATCTTGAGCGATCGCTATCATTAACATAATTAGCTTCGCTTGTAAACTATATTGTGTCATCGAGTGCGAGCAAAATTTCACGTAGTGCTAAAAAGAATTAGGTAAGTGACGTAAGTCAAGGCAAATTCTCCATTAATGTGTAAATATTTCCTAGGAATTTATAATATATTTTCCTTGTTAATTCTTGCTCTTTTTTATTTATTTTCCTTGATAGTTATACGTAGCAAAAGCACATTAAGAAAATAGCAGTAATAACTTTAGTAAATTGCATATATTCATGCGACAAAAACAGGTCAGAAGTCAACACATTTCATTTATCAAACCATTAAACATCACATATAATTCTGTTAAATAAGGTAATATACCTGTGATATACACTGAATATACAAGAAGATATATCACAAGATTATCTGACGATAAAGCGATGGCAGTGGGCGATTCTTGGCCCAATGACGACTGAGGCCCATCACGGGCAGTGGCTGAAATGTTATATTAGGAAAGTATATTTTGTGTATATTGTAGTGTATTGGTTATCTAAGTTAGGATATACACTTACCATAATTGTATAGTTATAATTATGGTAGAATAAGGTTTTAGGAATAGAATAGGAATATGATTCTCCTATTTTGTAACTTGTATATATATCTATTCAATTAATGAAAATAATCAAGGGGATTATTTCTTTCATGGTATCAAGAGACTAGGTCTAAACAAAAGTTTTTCTCTCAACTTTTGTCCTCTCTTTGATTTCGGCCGAGACACCCCACCCCCCCTCGGGTTTCTCTTCCAAAATTCGTCTTCCGCTCTAAAAAATGTCTCTCTTAAATTTCTCTTCCTTCTTTGTTCTTTCAATATGTCTAAGAACAATTATCACCATGCCCTCATGGTTTCCAATATCAAGAGTTGTATCCCTATTGTTCTTGAGATGGAAAACGTCCAATATGCGACGTGGGCGGAGTAGTTTAAAATTCACGCTATCTCTTATCAAGTTCTTCATCACATCATTCCTCCCGCTAGACCCCTTCATGCGGATGATCCTGAGTTATGGATTACTCTTGATGATACCGTTCTCCGGTGGATCTACGCCACTATTTCGGTGGACCTTCTACAGACGATTATTGAGCCGGATACCACGGCTATGGCTGCATGGAATAGATTGCGTGACATATTCCAAGACAACCAACATTCACGTGTCGTCACACTCGAGCAGGAATTCTCTCTAGTTCGAATGGACGAATTTCCAAACGTTTCTGCATATTGCAAGAAACTCAAGGAGTTGGCAGATCAACTCCGTAATGTTAGCGCACCGATAACTAATAATCGTCTCGTTCTACAGTTGGTTGCCGGTCTTTCGGAGGCCTATAATGGTGTTGGAACTCTCCTTCGCCAAAGCAACCCCCTTCCCGACTTTTATCAAGCCCGCTCCATGCTTACTTTGGAAGAAGCCGATTTGGCTAAAAAGGCTGCTACCGGAGCAAGCCCCGTCGTCATGGTGGCGTCCTCTCCTAGTTCTTCGGGTTTTGTTAATAATTCGGGCCAAAACCATGATCATGGTGGAGGTAAGAATAATCACAAGAATAATAACAAAAATCGCGGGGGCAAACGCAGCGGTTCCGGTGGTCAGCAAGCAGATGGTGGGCCCCATCCAGGGAACAGTGGCCCACCACCCCCTGGTCCCAGCAGTGGGGCCTATGGCAGTGGGGCTGGGGCAGTGGGCCATGGGCCAGCAACCCTTCTACTCAGCAAGAAATTCCGGCGGTGGTCGCCAACGCTCAGTGCCCAACACCCATCCGGCTGGCGACCCATCGGCGATGCCCAACAACAACAGCTCCAGCAGCTACGGCCCAGCTCCATCACGGACAGGAGTTCTTGGGCCCCGACCTCTGCAAGCCCATCACGCAGCAGGCTCCACTCAGACCGATATCGAGGTCGCGATGCACACGTTGGGGTTGACTCAACCGGACCCAAATTGGTATATTGACACCAGGGCCACTACTCACATGACTTCCGAATCAGGTACTCTCTCCTCTTATTCCAATTTGAGCACCCCTCGAGGTATAATTGTTGGTAATTACAACTCTATTCCAATTCATGGTTATGGTCAGAAAACGTTGTCTCCCCCCAATCCACCCCTTCTCTCGAAAAATACTTTACATGCTCCTAAATTGATTAAAAATTTAGTGTCTGTCCGAAAATTCACTACTGACAATTTCGTTTCCATTGAATTTGATCCTTTTGGTTTCTCTGTGAAGGATTTCAAGACGGGGAGTCATCTCATGAGGTGTGATAGTAGGGGGGTATGTATCCTATCATGCCTAGTTTCAGTCCATCGAGTCAAACCTTGCCATCAGCTTTTGCAGACATCTCTCCCTCCATGTGGCATGCTCGTCTGGGTCACCCGGGATCTTCTATTTTATCAGTTTTAGATAAAAATAGCTTTATTTCCTGTAAGGGTACGAGTCGTACTCCAGTTTGTCAATCTTGTTAATTAGGAAAAATTGTTAAGTTGCCATTTGTAGACTCCAATTCTCATACTTCAATGCCATTTGATATTATTCATAGCGACTTATGGACGTTTCATGTTCTTAGTTCATTGGGTCATCGATATTATGTTCTCTTTTTAGATGATTATTCTAGATTTTTGTGGACGTTTCCAATTGCGAATAAATCACAAGTGTTTTCCACCTTCATCAAATTTAGAGCGTTCATTCGTACTCAATTCGAAAGAGAAATAAAAAATATTCAATGTGATAATGGGAAAGAGTACGACAATAGGGAGTTTCGGGAATTCTGTGCTAATAATGGGATAAATTTTCATTTTTTGTGTCCTCATACATCTTCACAAAATGGGAAAGGCGAACGCAAAATTCGTTCCATAAATAACATTGTCCGAACTCTCTTAATTCATGCCTCCATACCTTCATATTTTTGGCATCATGCTCTACAAATGGCCACATATCTTCTTAACATAATTCCTTCTAAAGGTCTGACATATTCTTCCCCCCTCAAAATCCTATATAATAAGAACCCTTCTTATTCTCATCTTCGGATTTTTGGGTGCTTGTGTTATCCGTTATTCCCATCCACCACAATTAACAAACTTCAGGCTCGGTCTACCCCGTATGTATTTCTGGGTTATCCGTCGAATCATCGTGGTTATAAGTGTTTTGATTTATCCTCCAAGAAAATCATAATTAATCGACATGTCATTTTTTATGAAACCCAATTCCCTTTTACGAAAGTTCATACTCCCGAGACTAAGTCGTATAATTTTTTGGATGACCAAATATCCCCGTATATTATTCGAAATTTTTCGGACATCTCCCGCACCAAAAATGCTCCAATGGCCCATCGCTCACTGGACCCACAAGATCGCCAAAGAAGTTCGGTGATCGGATCAGTCCCAGCAATTGGGCCAATCCAGCCCAATTCTGGAACTGGTCCAGTTGATGAGTCATTTTTTCAATTTGGGCCAGCAGGCCCACTACCTGCTGGCCAGTCCGTCCCGAGCCTAAAAAATTCCCAAAATTTCCTCAATTCTTTCTCGAGTCATAGACCAGTCACTCGTAGTCAGCGGGGTATTTTTACACCTAAAAGACATTTTAATTTACATTCTGATGTCTCTAAATCCCCCTTGCCCCGCAATCCTGTGTCCGCATTAAATGACCCTAATTGGAAAATTGCTATGACTGATGAATATAATGCTCTTATTGATAATAAGACGTGGAAGTTGGTGCCCCGTCCATATGGTATTAATGTTATCAGGTCTATATGGATTTTTGCTCATAAGGAAAATTTAGATGATTCATTTGCTCGACATAAGGCGCGGCTTGTGAGTGATGGTAAGACTCAGCAGGTTGGGATAGATTGTGGGGAGACGTTTAGTTCGGTGGTCAAGCCGGCTACTATTCGCACTGTGCTTAGCTTGGCTCTTTCGAAGACTTGGCCTATTCATCAGTTAGATGTCAAGAATGCTTTCTTACATAGGGATCTCAAGAAAACAGTCTATATGCATCAACCATTGGGTATCAGGGATCCAAACCGTCCTCATCATGTCTGTTTGTTGAAGAAGTCCTTATATGGGCTTAAGCAGTCTCCAAGGGCCTGATATACGAGGTTTGCTGACTTTGTCTCGACTATTAGGTTCACTCACAACAGGTCAGATAATTCTTTGTTCATCTATCGGTGTGGTTCGTCCTTGACCTACATTATGTTATATGTGGATGATATCATTTTGACAGCGTCTTCCGATACCTTGCGCCAGTCTATCATGGCCATGCTCAGTTCCGAGTTTGCTATGAAAGACTTAGGGCCCTTGAGTTACTTTTTAGGGATTGCCGTCAAGCGTCATTCAGGTGGTTTGTTTTTGTCCCAACGAAAGTATGCAGGTGAGATCATCGAGAGGGCTGGGATGTCATCCTGTAAGTCCACTTCCACTCCAGTTGATGCAAAACCCAAGCTTAGTACCGCGGCAGGTGCACCATACGAGGACCCAACTCGTTATCGCAGTCTTGCAGGGGCCCTCTAGTATCTTACCTTTACCAGATCGGATATTACGTATGCTGTTCAGCAGGTGTGTTTATTCATGCATGATCCTAGAGTTGAGCACATGAATACAATCAAACACATCATTCGATATATTTAGGGGACACTGGACTATGGGTTGCACTTGTATCTTTCTTCTACATCCACACTTGTCTCGTACACAGATGCGGATTGGGGTGGGTGTCCGGACACCAGACGGTCTACGTCAGGATATTGTATGTTACTTGGCAACAACTTGGTCTCCTGGTCTGCAAAGCGCCAGGCGACGCTATCCCGCTCAAGTGCAGAGGCAGAATATCGAGGGGTAGCTAATGTGGTCTCAGAATCATGTTGGTTACGGAATTTGCTTTTAGAGCTTCATTACCCCATTCAGAAGGCAACCTTAGTATATTGTGATAATGTTAGTGCCATCTACCTCTCAGGTAATCCGGTTCAGCACCAACACACTAAACATATCGAAATGGACATTCACTTTGTCCGAGAAAAGGTTGCTAAGGGTCACGTTCGCGTATGTCATGTCCCGTCTCGTTATCAAGTTGCAGACATCTTTACAAAGGGTCTACCCGCGGTCCTTTTTGAAGATTTTAGGGGTAGTCTCAGCGTTCGAAGACCGCCCGCTATGACTGCGGGTGTGTGTTAAATAAAGTAATATACATGTGATATACACTGAATAGTCAGCAGTATATATCACAAAGATACGTACAATAAAGCAAAGAAAGCAAAGAGTGTGAAGCATCGCCCAACACTGAGGCCCATTACTGAGCAAATGTCTGAGCTCATCACTGGCAAAGTAATGAAATGTTATATTAGGAAAGTATATTTTGTGTATATTGTAGTGTATTGGTTACCTAAGTTAGGATATACACTTACCATAATTGTATAGTTATAATTATGGTAGAATAAGGTTTTAGGAATAGAATAGGAATAAGATTCTCCTATTTTGTAACTTGTATATATATCTATTCAATTAATGAAAATATTCAAGGGGATTATTTCTTTCATGGTATCAAGAGACTAGGTCTAGACAAAAGTTTTTCTCTCAACTTTTGTCCTCTCTTTTATTTCGGCCGAGACACCCCACCCCCCCTCGGGTTTCTCTTCCAAAATTCGTCTTCCGCTCTAAAAAACGCCTCTCTTAAATTTTCCTTCCTTCTTTGTTCTTTCAATATGTCTAAGAACAATTATCACCCTGCCCTCATGGTTTTCAATATCAAGAGTTGTATCCCTATTGTCCTTGAGATGGAAAACGTCCAATATGCGACGTGGGCGGAGTAGTTTAAAATTCACGCTATCTCTTATCAAGTTCTTCATCACATCATTCCTCCCGCTAGACCCCTTCCTGCAGAGGATCCTGAGTTATGGATTACAGGGTAAACCGTCACACACACTTCTCACCATGAAAATTTCTCACTGAAAAAGAAAGCCCACAAACCACAATTATTATTATTATTATGAAAAAGAAAGCCATAACTTTTTGACTTGCAACATGTCAAAATCTCCTTCGTTCATGAACTTTCCTTTCATCCTACCAGACATAAACGGAGATTCGGTGATTCCCCATCATTTTCAGTTGAATTTAAGTTATATACAAAGATATCATAGTGAACCTTTTATATCGCCCAGTGCAAATTTAACTTATTATATCATGTTATTAATTTTATATATTATTTATTTAAAATTATTTATTAATATTACAATAACAACAATATATTCGGTGTGATTTTATGAGTGAGGTTTGAAAATGGTGGAATGTACACAAATCTTATCCCCACCTTTATAAGATAAAAAGAATGTTTTCAATATACCATTGGCTCAAAAAAAGTGAAATCAAAGCAAGATTAAGAAGAAAATAACGACATCAAAATAATAGGCTGAACAAAGTAAAAGAAGCAACATGTAGTAATAAAAATTGAAGAATAAAATAAAGTACCGCACAAATAATTAACTAATACTACTAAATAAGAAGAAGATGGACAAAGGTGAATAGCCCCCGCCTCTCCCACATACAAATACGACACAATTGACTATTTGTTACTTTTTTATCATAATCCTTAACCTCTATTAAATAAAATTATTTATAATTACTCTATAAATAACTTAATTATATAAATTATTTACATTATCAATGCATAAAACTTATAAGCACGGTTAGATCGATAACCGATTGAAGTATATGTCGGTTAGATCTTTGGAGTGTCTTTTTCGATAACTTTGGGTGTCAAAAACGCGGAGAGATATAGAGAGAGACACGTTTCAGTTGACCAATATGATTTTGTACCTTCAATTCTAATTAAACACAGTTTAATGAAGCTTCCAATAAAGAAGATTCCAAATTCCAATACGTGTCCATTTTTGTAAACTTGGCTTGAGCTTTGGCCAGTAGATTATTAAACCGTTGAACCGTTGCATTTGTAATTTGTTGTTATTTGTTTAAAGAGAGATATAAAAAGGGGAAGAAAATAGGACAAGTAAATAGATAATTACGCAGGATGTATGATTCTAATTGGATAACTTTGCCTTTTTATTTTTCTTCAATGAAGTCAATTCAATTCTAATTAAGGAAATAGGCATAGCTTGGATTTAACTAAATTAAACCTCAAGGGTCAACTCATGATGTGATAATAATCGTCCAAATTATACATACAAACATGAGATAACACTTCCCTCCCCATAATATGTATAGAACAAGACATCTCAAGCATAAATAACAAACATGAAGGTCTAACATTGAATTGAATGAGTTTGCATGTTAAAAATATAATTTTATGTCCAATTCAAGCGTAACTAATTTATGATGATGATTGTTCAAAATATGAAAAGACCAGTACAAATGCAAACTCTTAACCAATTATGTCGCGCTGTAACACTCTCCATTTTGCTTCTCGTCATAGTCTAAAAGGAAAAGTAGCTATGATGGAATCAAATAGTGAATACATACAATTTCTTGAGACATCCAACATTTTCTAAATTGATTAACTCGCCATCACTTTCCTTCAATAATGCCTCGAGAGAGGACAGAAAAAATACAAGAATCATGATAACTAATTAATTAGACCAAATTTGTTGATGTTATCTTGATCAATTAGTGGCATCCATACGCTATAAATTAATTATGCCATACCAGTCTGAACCCCATACGTGGCATGCTTTGACGATACGTATGATTTTATAAAGTTTTGATAGGTAAGATATGTGTATAAACCCAAAAAAGCATTGATTTCGTTCTGTTTTGATTAAGGTCATCAACATAAACATCCATGTGACTCAGCACCTAGTTTATTTTGATAATATGACTTTGTACCTCGATAAGTTGAATAAACATTATTTGCTTATTGATTCTTTGGATCATATCTAACCTAACCAACCTTTATAAAATCATATGTATCATCAACAATGTTAACTGGATATCGAGGAATACATTGTGTGTGCTTTATTTATTATTTGTCTAATTGTCTTTCATTGTGGTCATCAATGTGAACGTTTCTACGTGTACAAACAAGATTACAGGAGAATTAAGTGGGAGATCATTGGAGTAAAAAAAAAAATGTTGTTGAGGATAATCGTTTGTCCTTGTCTTACCTACCAGACTAAAAAGTTCTTATAATTTTTATTTATTTATTGACGTGAAGTTATGAACCTAAGATTCAACTAATTGAACAAAAGTTCCAATAGTAGTACGCGTTTTATCCAATTTTTGCAAGACTATCAAATAAAGTAGAAATGCAGGTTCATGGGGTGTAGCTATCGATTTGAATGGTCTAAAGGTACTTTTGCTTGATATCCAAGCTTACTTTCCTGCAAAACACGATGCTTACCCTTTTTGGTATAACATTATGATATTCAAAACTCACAGTTCCTACTAATTTAAATTTTTGTCTTCTAAGGCCTATTAAACGAGTGAGCCATTTCTATCAGAGGTTTTTCCATTCCAAAACTCGAATTCGAGAGCTCTAGTGAGGGTAGAGGGATTTTATTCATATCCCACTACACCGTTGTTGAGTTGTTGGTGATCAATGGTGGAGCGAGAAGATACCCAAGGGTGTGACTTAGTGGTTAATGATGTGGACTGAAAATCATATGTCAAATCCTTGCGGAGATAAAAATATTAGGTGTTTTCTTTTCATCTGTTCTAGTCTTGGTAGACAGAGTAATTAACTGATACATGTTGATAGTGGGAGGTGATAGAGATAGTGAAATTAATCGAGTGTGCGTAAGCTGACATAGGCACCACAGTTATTAAAAAAAAAAAAAGAGCGGAGAACACAATAACATTTAGTTCACACTCTATACTTACGTTAAAAATCTATTAAATATGTACTAATTAAACTTAAAACCAGTTACTAACAATATAGAATCAATAATCTTTAAAAAATTTGCTCCACCTCTGTTGTGTTAGTGATGCTTACCTAACATTTCCTCCTAACCAAGCTTTTAATAGTCAAAATATTCCTTTCAGGATGGATATACAAGATTTAGCTAGGTACACAGTCTTTGTTCTGACTTCTGACTAAATTATGTATGAAAGATCTATCACTCCTATCTGAAACTTCCAGATACATGGTATCTACACTATACATAGAATTTTGATATGTTTCAGAGAGAATATATTTGTACACTATATTTACTTTCTTTTTAACAATTATGCCCACACAATATATATAATTATGCCTTGATAGTATTTATTTGTCTTTCATTATGGTCATCAATGTGAATATATTTGTATTGATTTAGAGCGGGAATCAAGGCTCTCATCTTCAAGTCAAAGATCGTAAGAAATTTTATCATATTTACATTTGATTGTTCACCTTTATTAGTTTATTTTGAAATATTATTTTGTTCTGAGTATACTTTCCGATTTTAGACCTTCATGTCGTTAATTTTATCAGTCTACTAACATCACTTCCAGAAACCTGACTGTCACACTCATCAAAATAATCTAGTCTTAGATATTTAGCCATGCCAATATCTGTAATTCGATATTCCCCCCGGTAGAAATTAAACCAATGTTATGTGGTGTTTATATCAAATCACGTACTATAATATAGGAATACCTTTTGCCCAGATTCTAATTTACTAAAAATTTATATATATTTGGTTGTTAACCTAGTTACTAACTTGAGGTTACTGTAGAAATCTACTGTCAGACCTCTCTATAATAGTCATCCTCTACAAAAATATTTTATTATAACAACCATATTTTTTGTGGAACCAATTTACATGTTATGTTATATTATATGTTTTTTATAACAACATTTTACTTTAATAGTAAAAAAATATAGAAACAAATGACGTTGTTAAACAGAAGTTTGATTGTATAAACTTCAAATCTTGAATCCACTTCAGATAAATTATTGTATTCTTATCTCTTATCACTTGAAGCGAAGTAAAGAAATATGGTCCTTGATTTTATTCATTAATAATGTACAATATATATAGTAGTACAAGAATATCTAAACATGTAACTAATCAACCTAATTATAATATAAAATATAATTCTACCTAAAATAGGAGACCTAATTACAATAGGAATATAATTCTACCTAAAATAAGAGATATACAATTAATGTAAGAATATTTGGTAAATATTCTATTACACCCCCGCAGTCGAAGAGGGAGGCTCACGAACACTGAGACTGACTTGAAAATCATCAAACAGTAAGCGCGGAAGTCCTTTGGTGAAGATGTCGGCAATATGATATCTAGAAGGAACATGAAGGACACGAACATGACCGCGAGTCACTTTTTCACAAACAAAATGAATGTCCATCTCAATGTATTTGGTGCGCTGATGTTGGACGGAATTGCCGGAAAGATATATCGCACTAATATTATCACAGCAGACCAATGTTGCCTTTTGAATCGGGCAGTGAAGCTCAAGTAGAAGGTTAAGGATCCAACGTTGGCTACACCTCTGTACTCTGCTTCGGCACTGGACCAGGATAGTGTAGGTTGCCTTTTGGAAGACCAAGACAATAGGTTATCACCGAGGAAAATGCAGTAACTAGATGTGGAGCGTCGGGTGTCAGGACATCCACCCCAGTCAGCATCAGAATAAACAATGAGACCAGTGAGTGCGAACCTTTATAGATGTAAGTCTGAGTGAAGTGTGCCCTGGACGTATTCGTAAAATACATTTGAGGGCATGCATGTGTGCTTCCATCGGATTGTGCATGTGCAAACAAATTTGTTACACGTCATATGATATGTCTGGACTCGTGAATGTGAGGTGTTGCAGGGCCCATCCAGGCTACGATAGTGAGTTGAGTCTGAATAAAGAGGGCCGGAATCAGCACTGATCTTGGAATTGGTGTCCACCGGCATGTGGGAGGGCTTGCAAGACGTCATGCCTGCACGGTAAAGGATCTCTTCGGTGTATTTTTTCTGACATAGAAATAGGCCGCCAGAATGGCGAGTAATAAAGATGCCCAAGAAATAACTCAGGGGCGCCATATCCTTCATAGCAAACTCAGATGAAAGGAGAGACATAATGGACCGACGGAGGGCATCAGATGATGTGGTGAGGATGATGTCATCAATATATAATAAGAGGTAATCCATGTCTGGACCCTTGTTGTAGATGAACAGGGAATGATTGGATTTGCTGTGTAAAAACCGATAGAGGAGACATAATCGACAAACCGCTGGTACCATGCTCGAGGAGCATATTTCAGTCCATAGAGCGATTTCCGCAATAGACACACATAATTAGGATGAATAGGATCCTTGAAACTCATAGGCCGATGCATATATACCATTTTTATGAAGATCCTCATGTAAAAAAGCATTCTTGACATCAAGCTGATGAATGGGTCAAGACTTGGATAGGGCAATGCTGAGGACGATCCGGATGGTTGCGGGATTTATGACCGGGCTAAATGTTTTATCACAATCCACTCTCACCTGTTGAGATCTGTCATCACCTACAAGACGGGCCTAGTACCTCTCAAAGAAACCACCAGATTTCTTTTTATGTATAAAAGTCCACATAGAACAAATAATGTTAGCACCAGTAATGTTAGCATAGAACAAATAATGTTAGCATCAGAAACACACATGGAGAAGACCGGGGTCGGAGTTTGTGAGTGGCCTGATAGAGAGGATAGAAGAGACATCTGAAAATACACAAGTGTTGGTAGGAGAGGTTCCCACGAAATAGAACTTGAGTGGGCGACCGTAGAGCTAGAGACTAGTTTGGGATTATGTTGAGGAGATATGTGGTCATGGAGAGTGCGTAATGGCAGAATTGATGGGGAATTATGGCGTGGGAAAATAGGGCACGAATTAGGTTGTTTATGGTTCTGATTTTGTGTTCGATTTTACCATTTTGGGAGGAGGTGTGAGGGCAGGAAAAATGAAAGGTAACACCATTTTTGGAGCAAAACTGTTTGAATTGGTTATTATCGAATTCTCAGTCATTGTCACATTAAAAACATTTAATGCTCTTTTTAAATTGTATTTTTACGAAAGCACTAAATGAGAAAAAATGAGGTAGACCTGAGATTTATTACCAATTGAAAAAGTCCATAAAAAGTTGGAATAATCATCAAAAAATAACACATAATATCGATGGCCTACCATACTTAAAACAGGGAAAGTCCACAAATCACTATGCATTATATCGAAAGGCATTAAAGTACAATTTGTGGATGCTTAAAATGGTAATTTAACATATTTCCCAAAAATAAAGAATTCATATATAAGAGTCTTAGAAATACGGTTGCATTGAATAAAATTATTGTTCTTAAGGGAGCGTAAAACAGAATCTCCCGGATGTCCTAATGTAGAATGGCATAAGAAAAATGAAAGAGCGGCAAAGATTGATGGAACTGAGGCTAGTTTGTTGACGGCATTTGAAATAGGGTAGAGATATCCGGTGCTGTCACATCTCATTATTCATCTCCCTGTCGTAATATCATTCAAAGAAAAACCAAAAGGATCAAAGTCAAGAAAAACAATATTATTAGTTGTGAAACGTCGTACAGAGATTAGATTTTTCATGAGAATAGGGGCATGGAGAATATTTTTTAAAATTAGTGGTGAATGTGGTGGGAAAATGATGAATGACCAAACCACGAATAGGAATGCCTTGTCCGCTACCAATAATAATATTCTGATTTAAATTACTCAAATTAGAATAAGACGAGAGAGTACCTTGTGATGCCGTCATGTGAGATATAGCGCCTGTGTCCATATACCAATTTTCATTTGAAGCGTTGAGTGACATTGTGTTCATAGCTGCCTCAATGTTAGTTGGTGCATAAGTTGAGGGCGGGGGGGCCTGTGCTGTGTAGGCCTATTGTGGACGTGCACCGAGTATGCCAGGTTGGACTTGTCGGGTCGGATGTGGAGTCTACGAGGATGTCGGATACGAGCAAGGAGGAGAGGCCCATGACGGTGGGGTCCACACAGCCATAGTGGGTAGGCAGCCCACGGCGGAGGCTGCGGTCACTGTTGACTATTTCCTGCTTGCGGGGACTGTCATTTCCCACCGTCGTTGCTGTCGGAATTCCGTCCGCCATGGCCCTTGCCGGACTGCCACCCTCGATGGTTGTTGCGGGTCAATCCGGCCTACTACGGGTTCTCGGGTCGGCGGTGCTGGCTGTCGAAATTGGAGGCCCTGCCGTCGGTGGAGGGACCGACGGTGGTAGTGAGGGCAGCGTCTATAATGCTGGCCTGAGTGGTGCTGCGTTTGATTTTCCTAATTTTCTCAAGAATTAGCTTCAAACGAGCCTCATAAAACGATGGTAACATCGTGCATTGCTGAAGGATAGTAGCAACGCCGTCATATGATTCGTTCAAGTCTACAATAAGTTGCATGACCAATCACTGATTAGTGACTGGTGCGCCAACGTTGGAGAGTTGGTCGGCAAGCATCCTGAGTTCTTGACAATATGCAGATACGTTTGGGAAATCGTCCTGATGAACGTCCTTGAACTGATTTTCAAGGTATAACACACGCTGAATTTTGTTGTCGTGAAAAATACTTTCCAAACGTTCGCACGTTTGGCGAGCAGTGGCATCGGTCTCAATGATTGTGTGCAACAGATCATTAGAGATCGTGATGTATATCCACTGGAGGACAATGACATCCAAACGAGACCAAAGTGCATCATCAGAAGTCGAAGTCGAGGGTGGGTCTGTGGCCTTCGATTTAGGAGGGATGATGCAATCGATAACTTCGTAGACACGACAATGGATTTTGAAGAGTTCCGCTCACGAGGAGTATTGACCCTTTTCCATCTCAAGAGTCACATGGATGAAATTTTTAATATTGTTAACTGCAAGTGCAGGATGGAATTTGGTTTTGTAAGCCATAGAGGTTGAAATTTAGGAGGAGAAGGGAGAGGAGTGACCGAAAAAACTAGGGTTCCGTCGTGTGTGGGGGGGGTGGCGTCCGAGAGGGGCTCGGCGGCGTGGTGGGTATTTTTGTGTAGGGTTAGGCTACTGATACCATAAAGAAATATGTTCCTTGATTTTATTCATCAAGTACAAAAATATCTAAACTAGGTAACTAATCAATCTAATTACAATAGGAAATATAATTATATCTAAAATATAAAATCTAATTATAATAAAAATACAATTTTATCTAAAATAAGAGATATATAATTAATATAAGAATATTTAGTGAATATTCTATTACAAAGTGACAGCAAAGTATTAGGAGTTATCTTGAGGTGGCCCTTAATCTCTTATACATGAATTATTGTAGGCACTAGGCAGTAAGTAAGATCGATGTTGTACAAACTTTTGAAGGAACACAAGTACAATGGTAAATTGAACACGATAAAAAGGTCTGTAAAAGCCGAGATCAACAAATAAAATATCAAAGAGCACCAAAGTAATGTCTTATCTGTGGTGAATTTAGAAATTAAATTGATAATATAACCTTTTTTTTTGGTACAATGAAAATACTAAAAGATACTAAAACTTTTCATAAGCTACATTGCTTAAATCTGCGAGGAATAGAAACTCCATTTCCTTGATGGCAAGTCCCCGTACAAGCAAATGTTCTTTATGTCTGTGATTTTCATTTGACAAATAGTCCGCACACTTGTTTGCTTCTCTCCAAGTGTGGACAATGTTCGCTTATTGACTTTCAGTAGGTATCTGCAGACTTCAATAATAACGAAGATTTTTTCCCCTCTCATTTGTTGTTAACACTTCTACTCCCACTACGTAGTATTGATTATATCAATTGACTCTAAGGTATTGATAAAAAGATAGGAATTATGACTAACTCAATTTTAAAAGTTAGCTAAAAAATTGAGAATTCTCCAAGACCATACATATATATATATATGCCGTGGGAAACTCAACACCGCTCCTCTCCCATGCCCAAGTATGCCAATTGGATCGCGAATAACATAATATGAGAGCCCAACATCGGATAAACTAAAAATTAAGATGGGTTTGATTTTGATACAAAAAAAAATATTAGACTTAACTCAACCTAAAAGCTAGTTTCAGACCATATAAAGAGATCAAGTATCCACTTTCCGCACCTTAATGCGGGACAATTCGACAAATATGATCATCAAAAGTAGTGTTGCCTTCGGAGCTTGAGTTTCTAGAAACTAATAAGTGATGAAGTTAAAAAATTTGCTAAGAATATTTAAGACTATATATCTATAACTGACTGCTCTTCGGAGGCTGTAGCCATGTACCTGAAGACTACTCACTTATGATTCAAATACCAATTCCTTTATAGGGTTTTAGTGCTCAAGCCTTGTTTACTAAGTATTTATTAATTGAAACTAAAAATGAAGATGATCAATTTTAATTATGATTGTTCCTTGTTTTAACTAAAGCTCACTCATCAATTGTAACTAATCACGAATAGTAATAAAAAATATTATTGTCAAAGATAAACTTCTTATTGAGTATAATAATGTGTACAAGATGGATTCTTTTCGAAAAAGGGAAAAGACTAATGCTGCACGTATATTAGTGTTTAGTCGCATCAGTATTGAAGAGGGGGAGCAATTGCATGTTCAAAGTGTTGCAATTTGAGGCTGAGGCCACAAGACATAAAGTATTTTTGGGTGACAAATGTAAGTAGGAGGTTTGACCAAGTGTCCCCTTTTTTTCTCAATATGACTAGAAAAGCATCAATTGGATATTCTCCTCTTGCAATTATTAAAGTTATTTCTGATAATGTTAACTTAATCCTTAATTAACGCTTTCCTCCACCAAAAAGTTCCATTAGTTTAGCATGTAAGAAGTGGAAAAGGGTTGAAAATTTTATTTTAATTAATTTTAG
Source organism: Anisodus acutangulus (assembly GCA_029783415.1). Lineage (NCBI taxonomy): Eukaryota > Viridiplantae > Streptophyta > Magnoliopsida > Solanales > Solanaceae > Anisodus > Anisodus acutangulus. The sequence continues at coordinate 8,881,110 of CM056508.1, forward strand.
ACCCGACAGATCATGGTATCAATTGTGTTTTCCACTTTTTATGCATCATTCATTTTATGCAACAACAAAAAGTATCATTTTAGGAAAACTTCATTTGCCATTGTTATTGTGTTCATTAACATTGTTTTGATATATTGTGTATACTTTCATATTTATAATTCGATATATTGTGTATACGTTCATAATTATAATTTGATATATTGTGTATACTTTCATATTTATAATTCCCTCATATGCTTCAGCTTCACCTATTTTCCTTTTAGGCACTCCGAAAATATTATCAAATTTTTATTTAAATAAGAAAACATACATCTTTAATACTACAAAAATAATGATAGACTTTTATCAGAATAAAAATAAACCTACAAAAGTGTTAAAGAGATTTACCTTAAATTGTGTCGTTCAAAGAAATTTAAGTTCACAAATTATAAGCTTGTGCAAATATATTATCCCTCCATTTCAATTTGTGTGTCTCGTTCTTCTTTTTAATCTGTTTTAAAAAGGTCATCTTTCTTTATTTTATATGTTTTAAATTTCAAGAGTCCCATTCTTCTTTTTAGTCTGTTTTAAAAAGAACATCATCTTTCTTTATTTTATATATTTTTAATTTCAATATTCTCATTTTATTCTTAATGTCACTCTCTTATCAAAATGACATGGTATGTTTGAGACCACAAAATTCAAAAGATATTTTCGATATGTTATACACAAATTTAGTTTAATACACCAGATTTAAAAATCCTCTTTATATTCTTAAACTTTGTGTCCAGCCTAACTATGACAGATAAATAGAAAAGACGAGTACTATATGTTTGCATTCCTTTCTAGAAACTCTAATAATAAAAATTTTAGATAATTATGAAAAAGGTTTACTAATAAATGTGTACAACAGAGCCTTGTGGTCCGACCCTTCTCTGAATCCCTCATATAGTGGGAGCTTAGTGCACCGGGCTGCCCTTTAATAAAATAGTTTAAATTAATGGCCATATGTTTGTTTCCATTAGAAAGAATATCGTGTATGTTGGGAGGGACTCATTCAAAGTCAGCTTGTATTGTCCAATACATTGGTGAAACCCAACATTTGTGGGTCAAACTATGGGGCCCAAGACACTTAACCGACAAACAGAAGACCTGTCTGCAAAAGCCCACTTAGGCCCACCAAAGTTTCATTGTCATGCTATTTCGGTCTTCTCTGTTCTTCATCGTCAATCAAAAGGGAGTCGTCATTTTATTTCTTTTCCTTTTTTGTATCAAGTCACCATGCATTTAGTTGTATTTTTTGATCCCATTGTCCAAGCCTCTTGGCACTGGCAAATGTCAATACGAACAACTTCCACAAAATTGTTTTGGAATTGGCAACCTTCAACTTAGTGTCACTCCAAAAAACCAGTAATAAAGAATTTGTCACTAAGTCAACTTTTCAAAGTGAATTTGTTATGAATTTTTTATGACATGTGGCATTAAGGCCATTTGATGTATCTAGCACCTCACAAAAATAGTTTGAAGATGATTGCACAACAAGCTAAAAGATCCTACTTACCAAGAGCCTTGGAACCTAACTAGCATCCTTTTAAGTGAGTTGGGAGGGAGGTGGAGGGGTCATATAGGGGGTGCGCCGGACCACTTACGAATAATAGGTATCCAAACCCCAGACACACTTAGTGAGCTGTGTAATAGTCAATCATTTCAGGCGGTTCGAGGTCACTAGAGTTAGTCATTAGACGCCCGACAACGTGTTGACCCCTATACAATTTTTAAAAAAAATCACCATTCATACTACCAGAAAACGATGTTCTTGCTGAATTATCCACCCACTCAAAGGATTGAGGAACAACTCTGTCGAGACACTATTCTATTGGGGAACAAAATATGTGTTCAGATTACAAGCACTTCCATGGATGTGCAGTGCAACTTCGACTCAAATGTGTATGAACTAATTGCGTGAGATGAAGAATTTGTTAGGAAGAGAAGTAAATTTTCATTATTCACAATGATGAATACAATGGGATATTTATACACATATGTATCTACATCTAGAATCTTCTAACCAACTAATTAATTACTTCTAACAACTTGTAACTACTTCTTAACCAACTAACAAACTCCACTAACTAACTAAATAGAAGATATTCCATGCAACACTCCTCATGGCACTATTGTGCACTTCACTAGCTCTTTTACACCCCCTTCAAGCTAGGAGATATGAAGATGTTCTTCATGCCTGGCTTGGACATCAAATGTGCATGTTGTGGTCGACCAAGAGCCTTAGTTAATAAATCTGCTAGATGATCTGTAAAGGACAAAAATGCAGTGTGGATGAGATTTTTCTGTATTTTCTCCCTTATAAAATGATAATCTATATCAATGTGTTTTGTACGCTCATGACAGACTTGATTGGCAATAATCTGGACTGCATATTTGCTGTCGGTATAGAGCGAGATTGGTGTCTGAATCTGAACTCCAAGCTCCTGATATAACCCAGTGAGCCACATCACTTATGCTACTGCGGCAGCCATGGCCCTATATTCAGCTTCTGCTGAGCTTCTGAACATTGTTTCCTGCTTCTTTGACTTCCAGGATATTGGTGAAAAACCAAACACCACATAATATCCAGTAACTGATCTTATGTTGTTAATGCAAGATGCCCGTTCTGCATCACAGAATACTTCTAACTGAGGGATACTAGAGGTGGACATAAGAATTCCCAATCCAGGTTCTTGTTTGATATATCTCACCAGTCTAAGTGCAGCTTCCATAAGTGATACCTTGGGTGTATGCATGAATTGGCTTAAACATTGCATTGAGAAAGTAATGTTTGGTCAGGTAGTTGTTAAGTACAACCTGCCAATTAACCTCCTATAAACACTGAATCTAAGAAAGGCAAATCTTGCTTTGGTGGTAACTTATCACTAGCATGTTGTGCATCAGAACTAACATGTTGATCAAATTCAGCTGTAGTAAACTTCACATTCACATTCATAGGTGAGGAAGCAGGTTTGGCACCTGACAACCCCATGTCTGCTATAAGTTCCAAGGAATATTTCCTTTGATGTATAACTATGCCTTGATTACTTCTTGCAAATTATATCTCAAGAAAGTATCTGAGTTCTCCTAGATCTTTTATCTTAAAAGCTGACTTCAATGTCTCCTTGGTGGACTGGATAAGAGCTGGATCATTTCTAGTAACCAACAAATCATCTACATACACCAATATCACCACTATGTTGTCACCTTTATGCTTGGTAAACAAGGAATAATCCATGTGACTTTGCTGGAAACCAGATGAAACCAAAGCTATAGTGAGATTAATGTTCCACTGCCTTGATGCCAGCTTCAAGCCATACAATGATTTTAACAGTTTACACACTTGCTTTTTCCCATCTGTGACATCAAAACCTTCTAGGACTGTCATATACACTTCCTCATATAGATCTCCCTGCAAGAAAGCATTATATACATCCATTTGGTGAACTGTCCATTGCTTGGCTGCTGCAAATGAAATTACAGATCTCATAGTGGACATTTTGACCACTGGTGAAAATGTCTCTTGGTAGTCAAGGCCTTCTTTTTGGTTATATCATTTTGCAACAAGTCTGGCTTTGAATCTCTCCACTTCTCCTGTTGCTTTATATTTGATTTTGTACACATATCTGCATCCTATAGCCTTATTTCCTTTTGGGAGTGACACCAACTCCCATGTGCCATTGTCTTCCAAAGCCTTGATCTCAACCTTCATTGCTTCAACCCACCTGTTATCCTTTGCAGCTTATGAATAACTACATGACTCAGTATCAAGAGAAAGTTAAGCCAAGACTCTAATATTTGGATGACAATCCAGTGTAATCTACCCCACTAGATATGGAATACAAGAAACTGGAAGAATCATGCTTAGTGACATTGTCCTTGTGCCAAATGAGAGGTTTACTAGTCCTTGCAGATCTCCTAGTATTAGAGTCTGGTGCATTTGTGGCAGATAAATTTTCATCTTGAATCACCTCTTGAACTTCCAAATGTGGTCTTCTCTGTTCATCACCTGTAGGTACTATGGTAGGCATCTGTGTGATCTTGACAGTCTGTGAATGAACTAAATCATCAAAACATAAATGTTCATATGATCTGATACAACTGTGATTATCATCAGCTCCATCTTTGAGAGGAAAAACTGTCCCCATGAATACCACAACCCTACTCATAAATAATATTCTATTTTTCATATCATAGAGTTTGTATCCCTTTTGTGCTGACCCATAACCAAGTAGAATAGCTCTTACTGCTCTATTACTGAATTTATCTTGTCTAATCAGAGATGTTGCAAAACACAGACAACCTATCACTCTTAAATGAGCTAGTGATGGTGCCTTACTGTATAACATTTCATAGGGTGACTTATCACCTATGACAGTAGAACGGATTCTATTCATTAAATATACAACCCCTTCCACACAGAACCCCCAAAACCTATTTGGTAGTCCTGCCTGAAACTTTATAGCTCTGGCTGTCTCCAGTATATGCCTATGCTTTCTTTCCACTACACCATTTTGTTGTGGTGTATATGGACAAGAAATCTCATGCACTACACCATGCTGCAGGAATAATTCCTTACAGTTTTGATTAAAGAATTATGTGTCATTGTTAGATCTTATCCTCTGTATCTTCACATCAAACTGATTATGGATTTAAACAAAGAAATTTCTAAATATTACAGCTACATCAGACTTCAATCTCATAAAAAATCTAAGTCCATTAGAATAGTCATCCACAATAGTTAAGAAGTATCTCATTCCATTATATGTTTCTACTTTGTAAGGACCTCATAAATCAATATGCAACAATTGAAATGCTTTTGTATTTTTACTAGTACTGACAGGAAATGGAATTCTTGTATGTCTAGCCAAAGGACACACTTCACAATTATTCAAAACAAAAAAAACTGTCATTTTTTAAACATGAGATTTTCTTTAACACTCATAGGTACATGACATAACCTCTGGTGCCATGTGCTTGCACCCACCCGTTGAACTGTTGTCAAGCATCTAGTCAAATCTTCTCCTTTATTTTGTGCATCCAAACTTATTATGTATAGCCCTTCTTCTTTACTATCAACCCCCCTCACCTTCCCAGATGAGAGATCCTGAAAAACACAATATTTTGAAAAAAAAAAAGTAACACTGCAATTCAATTCTCTAGTTACTTTTGAAGCTGACATGAGATTAAACTTAAATGCTGGTACACATAAACCATTTTTGAGTACTTCACCTCATCCTAGATGATAATCACCAACATGTGACACTTTAGATGAATCACTTGTTGGTAATTGCACCTTTCCTGTATTTTCTGTCAAAGTATTACTTTGTAAGTATTTTTTATCACTAATCATATGATTAGTTGCTCCTGTGTCTACAATCCATTTCATCAATATTTCTGCATCAAATATGCATTTACCTACCATGTTAGCAACCGCTTTAGTTTTTGCTTTGTCATTAAGTAGATTGAGAAGTTATTGATGTTGGCTAGGTGTAAACTGCATGAATGAAGATGTATGTTGTGGAATCCTTTGGTTGTGACTGTGGTCCATCATAAACTGAGATTGTGAATTTGTCCTATAGTACTATCCAGACTGTTATTTCTGCTCACACCTCATATCATTCTGATACATTTCATCATTTTGATCAGTGTCTTTAAAGGACACATTTCCTCCTGTCACCACATATGCCTTTTTAGCTTTACTTTTTAAATTCTCATAATATTCATGGAGTTTGTAACAATCATCTTGTACATGTCCAGTTTTGTGACAGTAGTCATATTTCATCAGTTTGAAACAGTCCAGCTTAAAGTGACTTCTTCCATGACAAAAATCACAAAAAACATTGGAATTGTATGGCTTCTTCTGTTTTGATTCTCCATTTTCACCTCTTCCAACTCCACTTCTAACTGTAAATATGACAGAAGAGTCTATTTTTTCTTGCATTACTCTACTGGTCCCTGCAACTATCATTTGGCTCTCTTCTTGGTTGATCATTGTAATCACCTGATTCAGACTTGGTACCTACTGCATCATAATCACCCGACTTCTTGCCTGACTATAACTCTCATCTAATCCCGTTAAGAATTGTAACATCATATGATATTGTAGGTGATCAATAAACTCTTTAGATTTATAAAAAAAAGGTGGTGGTACAATTGAATCATACTCATCCCAAAGGTCCTTGAGTTTGGAATAGTACATTGAGACTGATAGTGTTCCGTGCCTCATCGTAACAATCTCTTTGTGTAACTGAAATGCTCCAGAACTGTTTATTTTGTCAAACCTTTCCCTCAACTCTTCCCAGATGACATGTGAGTCAGAGTTGAACAACATCCCACTGAACAAATCTTTGCTCACATTTCCCATCAACCATGACACCACAATGGCATTTCATCTATCCCATCCTTCCCAAATTACCATGGAATGTCTCTCTTTTCATTGTTCCATCAATGAAACCTAGTTTGTTCTTCCCTGACAAGGCTAATTTCATTACCCTACTCCATAATGTATAATTGTCCATCCCATTCAGTATGATGCCAACATATAATGAGCCTGGTGCATAAGATGAAAACAAATACAGAGGATGATTATGATCTATACTTACAGTCATTGATGTAATTCCACTCCACAATTCTTCTTCATTAACCTTCATCATTACTTGTCTACGATTCTTCGATTTCAACTACAATTGTTACTAGTTACTGAAACAACACGACAGTAATCTACACGATTTTACTCCAATTAAGCTTCTATTCACCAACTTCTGCCTTCCGATACAAAAAATTCTTATGTATGATGTGTCGATCCCTCGAATCCCTTCTTGTATGCAAACGAACTCCCTCAATCTTAGTTAATTTGTCAAAGCTCTGATACCATGTCGAGACATTGTTCCATTGGGGAACAAAATCTGTGTTCAGATTACAAGCACTTCCATGGATGTGCAGTGCAACTTCGACTCAAATGTGTATGAACTAATTGCGTGAGATGGAGAATTTGTGAAGAAGAGAAGTAAATTTTCATTATTCACAATGATGAATACAATGGAATATTTATACACATATCTATCTACATCTAGAATCTTCTAATCAACTAACTAATTACTTCTAACAACTTGTAATTACTTCTTAACCAACTAACAAACTCCACTAACTAACTAAATAGAAGATATTTCATGCAACACTACTCATGATACTATTGTCCACTTCACTAAGCAAACACGCTAGTCAGGCACAACGCAAAAGCTGACTACAAGTAGGGATGGCAACGGATCGGATCTGGACTGGATCCTACTAGATCCAGATCCCGATCTATTTTTCATATCTGGATCCAGATCCATCAGGTCTATAAAAATCAGATCCAAATCCGGATCCACCGGATCCACGGATCGAATTTGAATCTACATGTAAATTTTTTTGGCTTGAATAATATTCCCACATGTTAAATTTTTTATGACAAAATGAAACGCAATCTGATTGAAAAAAATGATTGAGTTCATTCAATCTACCTACACAAACATGACACCATTCTTCCAAAATACTGAACAAAGCTTTAGCATCACAAGAAAATAAAGACGATTGAATTCATTAGTGATGCTGAACAGGTTGCAACTTTGAGCTAATTTTTTGAGGCTTTAGTGATGCTCCACTTGTAGTTCTATTGATTGACTTCATTAAACAACATAAAAAAATATCAGTCATATGTCAAAAATCTCAGTTTTTTTTGCTGATCAAATAAATGAGAGAAATATACTTAAAGCTTACGGCTAGCAGATTCAAGAAAGAAAAATTTAAAAAAGAGTGATAATTTTTTCTTTTTATAAAAATGAAAATATGGGAAACTGCAGAGAGCATATAGGTAAAAGAAATTAAACTTCAAAGACAAATTACATGACTGTGTGACTTGTGCCTTATCTTGGTTCAACCCTTTACCCAATACATAAATTATGAAAAAAAATTTAAGAAAATACTTATAAAATTACATTATAGGTTATGAACATATTTAATAAAAAATGGATCCACGGATCGGATCTGGACCGGATACGGATCTCAAATACACGATCCAGATCCAGATCCGATCCGGATTCGTCGGGTTCAAATTTTAAAAATTCATATCCTATAAAACGGATCTAAATCTATCGAATTCGGACCAAATCCAAAATCCGTTGCCATCTCTAACCACAATAGATTGAGAAATTACAATTCCTATTTCAATTTTCTGGTCAACTTACATGATCGGGAGTAGACTAGGTAGGAACTAGGGCTTGGTTTTGGAAATCCAAGTGTCAAGTTGCACTCGCCGACATGAATACATCATATGGGGGTGTCCACGTAAGACTATCTCTGTTCTTGACATGTCATGACGTGGCCAACTTATATGCTCCTTTCTGATTGGGGTGTCATCTGTTAGTTTTCTTTTTCTCATATTTCCACCCAACAATCATTTTGCTTCCAATTATTTATGTTCATTTCACACTTTCAGCCTTCTCACAAAAAAAGATATGGGAAAAAAGTGACCTTGTAGTACTCGTGGCTTCCATGTAGAGGGACCAGCAAATTTTTTCCCTCCGATAAGATTCCTTGGCCTAATTTATAGCAGATGGCACATTTATATTCTTTTTAGTCTTAACTGCGTGCTTTTAAGAAACTTCTTTTGACATTGCACACGATTGCCTTTCCACAGTTCTACCTCTCAAAACCAAATGCTCATTCTAGAATTGGGAGTTGACATACGATATTTTGTATTATTATATATTTTCCTAGTGCTGGATCAAAAGAGACTATTGAGGTTCGGATGATTTTATATATATACGAAGCAATTACTCAGTCCTCCCCTTTGAAGGTCAATCCAAAAAAGTTTTTTTAAACAAAGTACGGGTACGGTATGCGTATACCCGATCAGTGGCGGATGTTTGTAGGAGCGGAGGGGAGCCGTCGTATTCCTCAAAAAAATTAGAATTTTTTTTATATACTACTACTCAATCCACAAACAAATGTGTCTTATTTATTTTTGGGTAATGAGAGATATTCGGCTTCATCTAATAATTGTGGTTTTTTGCCCTCTCCAAAGCGCAACTCTTCATCCAATACGACTCTCCTCTCTCTCCTGTGCATTCCAACCTTCCCCAGTTGCCCTAAATTTACCGTCGCCTTAACGCAGGTAAATTTTCTTCTCACTCACTGTAATTTTCTTATTTTACATGTTTTTAACTGTGGTAAATCTTCTATTTAGCTTTATGTTGGTAAAAAATCAATTTTTTTTGGAGAGGAAAAGAAATTGCTACCATCAGTAAATGATTTTTGGGGAGAATAATAGAAATTTAGTTGTCTATCACATTACTCACCGTCTAATGATGCTGCTTATTGTTTGCTTTGTTACTTGTTTAGTAAAAAATCAAGTGGGCATCCTGGAGCTGATGTCTTTACTAGAAAAGGATTTAAAGCATGGAGAAAGGTTAATGATGGGAAGAGTTGTGCTTTGCTTAATCATATTGGTGAGAGTCCGTGTTCGTCTCACAATAATGCATTGAAATCTTCATAATTTGCAAACAATGGAGCTTTTCAGCCTAAGCAATAGTTTGATTCCTAAAGATATTTACGAAGCATTTATTATGGATGATATGTCTGCTCTTGTAGAAAAATTATATCTAGTGAATTTTAGTGAGCAATATAAAACAAATTTGAGATTTCAACTTCAACATTTTATTCTTGAGATTGTTAGTCATCCATAATTGAATAACTTGTCAACTATGTCTAAATTGTGTGAAGCTTTGAAAAAAATAGGGAAGGCAAATACATATTACTTGATTGACCGGATAATCCTCCTTATCTTAACTCTTTCAGTTTCTACGGCTACTATAGAAAGATCATTTTCAGCAATAAAGATAATCAAGACAAGGTTGCGTAATAAGATGGAGGATGAATTTATTGCTGACAATATGATGGTTTATATTGAAAAAGAGATAGCTGAAAGCTCTAGCTCTGATTCAATTCTTAACGATTTCAGGTCTTTAAAAGAACGAAGGACAACACTTTAATTCTAGGTACGTCTTTCCTTTTATATATTATATTTTTGTTGTGTTGATGTTATTTTGAATCTTTGATAAAATTATATTTTGTGCTTATAAATTTCAATTGTAATATTTTAGTTAGTAGTTACCTCCCCCCTTAATATTTTGGGCAAGTTCCGCCATTGTACCCGACCCTTCCTAGGCACCATTTGTGGGATGTCACTGGTATGTCGATGTTGTTGCTCAATCGATGTGATACAATTTCTTTTTAGTTTGTCCTAGAAAATGCACCTTTTTGTATATAGTACTCTACAACAACAACAACAACATACCAAGTGTATATAATACTTGTTAATATTGGATTTGATGTGTGACATTTTACCAAACATATCTCCTGAAGTATTGATTTGAATAAGAATGTTGGGAAAAATGTTGCACAACATTCGGACCAACATTTTCAGAACTGATTTTGCCTTACTTCACGTAATGATTACTATGTGGTAAATGTGACTTGGCAAGGTAAAAAAGAGTTGGTAAACACGTGTGAAGAACGAGTCAAGGCTGCTGCTTTTCATGAGGAACAAGTCAAAGTTGTTAAAGGTTTTTGCTCCTTGATCGTCTCCAACAAATCCTATCAGCTGCCCACCTTTCCCTCAACCTCCACAACCAATCGATGAGCTTTTCAAGGAAGACTCTCTACTATAAATAGGGAGGCTACTACAGTGAATCGATATCCAGAATCAGAAAGCAAAAATACAAAGAGAGCTCTAGGGATTTCATCTCAGAAATCTGGATCACGAGTGTTGCCTGAGTGTGTGTTGTTTAGATTCTAGATTAGTTTTGTATGGAGCGATTGTAATGAGAGGTTGTCTGTGTGTACTTAGTTAGATTTTTCAGGCAGAAGTCATCTCCGACTTCAACTTTTAATTCATTTCCATTATATATTGTAAATCTGTAAAGAAAGGAATTTGTACTGTTGCATATAATATATTTACAATACATTTGGTCATTGAACATCATAAGTTATATAATATATGTAATTTATGAAAATTTTAACATTGTGTTCTTTAAATTTCGCTGCATTTACTCTTTAAAATTACTGTTTTGCTAAGTGTTGTTACTGGTGTCGGATGACATAATTGCCGACATTCGAAAATAAAATTGGCATTCGATTTATTCTATCTCTTGTTTTTAGTTTCCATAGCATTTGACACCCTTCAAGTGGTATTAGAGTCGACACTTAACACAATAAGTGATTGGTCCTGTTGTCATAAGATATGGATCTGGCAAATTCAACTATTGGTAGGCCTTCTATATTAGATGGATCAAATTATGCCTATTGGAAGATTCACCTACGTTCTCATATCAAATCAATTGATATTAGGGCATGGAGATCTATAACCAATGAGTATGTTGTTCCAATGTTGCCATCGATGAGGAATGTGACATTCTTGTTAAACCTGAATCCAAATGGACTATAGAAGAAATCAATAATGCCTTTAACGAAAAAGTCATAAATGCAATTTTTGAATGGGTTGATATGTAAATGTTCAAACTCATTCAAAACTGCCCCACGGCTAAGGATGCATGAGATACTTTACAAATTCATTGTGAAGGTAGCTCAAGTGTTCGTCGAACAAAGCTACGCATGATCATGAGTAAATGTGAACGTTTAAGGATGGAAGAAGCGGATGATATTAAATCTTATTTTTAAAAGTTGATTGACATCTCAAATGAATGTCAAGTGCTTGGTGAACCATTAACCAACACTCAACTTGTTGAAAAGGCTCTCTGTTCTCTTCCTAAAAAGTTCAATTTAAAGATTTGTGCTATTGAAGAAGCTCACAATCTTGCCACCATGGACCTTCATACCTTGATGAGCATTCTCAAAACTTATGAGATGAACATTGAAAATCAAAAGAAATTGTATAAAAGCAAGAATGTGGCACTTCAAGTTCAATAATCGGAGAGTCAAATCAAAGAAGAGGATGAGAATCTTGAAGAAATTGGTGATGGTGCAAATGTTGCATTCAATTTGATGGTGATGAAGTTCAACAATGAGATAAATCAATCTAAACCTAAAGAGCACCAAAACCATGTCTTCAATCAAAAGCCCACTAGATTCCTTTCAAATGTACAAAAAAGAAACCAACTAAGAAGAACCAACTCAGATCGTACCAAATTTGATCCCAAACAACTTGAGTCCGTGCAGTGTCATGCATGCTCTGGTTGGGGTCACTATGCTAACAAATGTGAAAACACTCTTAGAAAATTTGGTAAGAACCTATGGGTTTCTCTTAGTAATGATGAAGGAGAAGAGGAAGGAGATTGTAAAATTGAAACACAAACAATGCTGGCTACTATTTTCGAACAGTCTATATCAAATAATTAAGATTTCGTATACAATGTTGTCTCAGATATCACGACATTTGCTCCAACATCAGCAACAACATCAACATCTTCAGCGACATCCGAAATGTATAAATTCTTTAACTATTCTGATGTTAATTGCTTTAGTAGTTCTATTTATATTAGTGAGGCTGAGTGTATAGATCAAGTTGAATGCAAAGATAATATAATTAATGAATTACAAAGTATTTGTAAAGCCTTAATCATAGAATCCAAGCAACTTGACAAAAAGGTAAAATCTTTAACTCATGAGAATTTTGTATTAAAAGGCACAATAACCCGACTTGAGGTTGCACTTACCAAAAAAGATATTTAATTTGGTAAGATGCGTGCTAAATTGGATTTAGCCGAAGCAACCTTCCGTAAGCTCAACACTGGGCCTTAAAAATTGAATGAGATACTCAACTTTAGTAAACCTTCACATGCAGGAATTGGGGTACAAAAACTCTCTTAGAACCATATGCTCTAATCTATTTGATAAAAATGAGAAAATATGATTTGTAAAAGAAAAATGGATGAATAATAGGTTCTCATATATGTCAAAGAGTATGAAGTTTGTGTGTCATCACTGTAACTCCCCTGGACACTTAAAACCATACTGTTTCAAACTTCAAGATTCAGTGAGCAAAATGTTGCCTAAAATGTTGTCCAACATTTCGGATAACAAACGAAGCAACATTTTCGAGTCAAAAGGTAAAAAATATTTTAAGAGAGTTTGGGTTCCTAAAAACAATATAACATGTATTGTTGCTATAACTGCATTAAGAACTAACATTTCAGGTTCTTGGTACTTTGATAATGGATGTTCTCGCCACATGACTGGTACAAAAGGTTTTCTAAAGAACTATGAGTCATTCAATGGAGGAAACGTGACTTCTGGAGGTGGCAGTAAAAGCAAAATAATTGGAAAGTGGCTCTTCGATATCCCTGGATTTCCAGCCCATAGAAATGTCTTACACGTTGAGGGCTTAATGACTAATTTTATTAGTATTAGTCAACTGTGTGATGATAATCTTGAGGTAAAGTTTAATAAGAATGCTTGTAAAGTTAAGAATGAAGAAAATATATGTGTAATGACAGGTACAAGAACAGGTGACAATTGCTATCTTGTTGTAAGCCAAGAAAAATGCAATAATGCTAAGGTCGATGACACAACACTATGGCATCAAAAGTTGGGGCATGTCAACTACCGCAATTTAGAAAAATTAGTCTCATATGAAGTGGTTAGAGGCATACCCAAACTTAACCATTAAGGTAAAACTGTCTGTGGAGATTGTTTGAAAGGTAAGCAAACTCGTGTCTCTCATAATGTTGTCCAATACGATGGACAATATTTAGGTACGTCTCACTGTTTTCAATTGCTACATGTGGATTTAATGGTCCAATTGAAGTAGATAGTTTAGGAGGCATGAGGTATTCCTTTGTGATAGTAGATGATTTTTCTAGATATTCTTGGATATATTTTTTGAAAGAAAAATCACAAATGTTTGACATGTTTAAAATCTTGCACTCTAGAATTAGAAATTTATTCTATTCTCCTATTCTTCGAATTAGATCTGACCATGGAAAAGAATTTAAAAATAGTTCATTCACAATTTTTTGTGATAAAAAAGAAAAATTTCATGAGTTTTCTGCCCCAAAACTCCTTAACAGAATGGGGTTGCAGAACGGAATAATAGGACATTGCAAGAAATGGCTAGAGTGATACTTAGTTCTAAACATTTGTCAAAACGTTTATGGGCAGAAGCCTTGAATACTGCTAATCATATAGCTAATAGAGTCTATCTAAGGCCAGGAACAAAGATGACACCCTATGAGATTATAAATGGAAAGAAACCAAACTTGCGTTATTTTTATGTTTTTGGGTGTATTTGTTATAATTTAAACGATAGGGATGATTTGATAAAATTTGACTCTAAGAGTGATAAAGGATTTTTTGTTGGCTATTCACAAAATAGTCATGCTTATCGAGTATACAATCTGAGATCCAGAACTGTACAAGATTCTGTAAATGTTATCTTTGATGATCTTTATGATGTTTTAGGAAAACTATTGAAAATAACACTATAGATACAGTGAAAAGTCCACAGATTGAAGAATAATCGGATGTTGCCACAAATGTTGCCACACCTGAAGCAACATCCGAAATAGCAATAGAGACCACATATGAGGAATCAAGTGCTGGATTGTTAGACCAAGTTCGTAGGGACCCCTCATCAAGGATTAGGAAGAATCATCCAACGAGCCAAGTGATAGGGGAAGTTTTTTAAGGAATTAGAACAAGAGGCAAAGAACCACTCAACTATAGAGAAATTGTAAGGTATATGTGTATGTCAACCATATACCAAGATGTTAGTCTTTCTTATTTTATATCTACATTAGAATCAAAGAATGTTGTAGAAGCGCTTAAAGATAATTTCTAAATGCAAGAAGAGCTTGAACAATTCTCTCAAAATGAAGTCTGGGACTTAGTTCCACGTCCAAATAATACAAATGTAATTGGAATTAAGTGCATTTTTTAAAATAAATCAGATGAATCGGGAACAATTGTTAGCAACAAAGCACGTCTAGTTGCACAAGATTATATTCAGGTTGAAGGAATTGATTTTGATGAAACCTTCACACCTGTAGCTAGAATCGAGTCGATTAGACTGTTACTTGCTATTGCTTGTTGTCTGAAAATTACTTTACACCAAATGGATGTAAAAGGTGCCTTCTTAAATGATTATCTAGATAAGGAGGTATATGTTGAACAACCAAAATGATTTGAAGATCCTTACCATCCACACTATGTGTACAAGCTCAAAAAGGCTTTGTATGGATTGAAATGAGCCCCTCGTGCATGGTACAGTCATTTAACTAACCTTTTTCTTGAATTTGATTTTAACCGTGGCGAAGCTAATCGTACTTTGTTTATTAAATGACATGGTGTAGATATTATAATTGCTCAAATCTACATGGATTACATAGTCTTTGGATCGACTTCACAGTTGTACCTAAATTCATTTGTTGAAGCTATATCATCGATATTTGAAATGAGCATGATTGGAAAATTAACTTTTTTCTTAGGCTTGCAGATAAAGCAAAGTGAAGATGGAATTTTCATCTCACATAGTAAATATGTCAAGAATCTAGTTAAAATTTTTGATTTGGAGAATGCTAAACAGATGAAAACACCAATGGGTACATCGCAGAAGATATGTAAGGATAATATTGGTGAAAATGTCGACCCAACATTATATCGATCTATGATAGGTAGCCTTCTTTATCTTACTTCTAGTCGCCCAAAAATTATGTTTAGTGTTTGTGTTTGTGTACGTTTTCAAGCATGTCACAAAATGTCCCACTTAAATGCCATGAAACGTATTATTCGATATGTTGTTGGCACATATGAGTTAGGAATAGGGCTGGCAATGGATCGGATGTGGATCGGGTGGACCTCAATCCGCCTCCACCCGCCAACCATCTATCCACCACCCGACACATTCATCATCCTGTTTTTTCTTCATCCACATCTGATCCACCCATCACCCACGGGTGCTTCGCGGATGAAAATTATAGCACAATCAGTTAATCACCTAAAATCCTTGGTAAAATGAAAAAAAAGGTACATCAAATAGCTATCATCATACTGTTTTTACAAGCCATGTCTATACTCCAAACATGCAACCAAAAAACGGAAAGGAGCCAAAAGCCAATAATAATCCGAAGTAACTAAAGTTTAAAGGACGAATTACATGTCACTTCTAATAATACTAATAATTGAGTTTCTAATTAGCGACAATCTTAATAGACTAAAACATTAAAATCCATCAGGTCTTCCGTCTTCATATCACATCCTCTAAGATCCATTCATTTTTTGAATCACATATCCATGCCCTCTTCATCCTGCCATTAATGAAATAAAAGCATATAAAAAACAAAACATTACTAAAGCAAATATTATCGTAGAAAATAAATGTGATTAGTTTACCGAGTTAACATCAATGACTTCACTTATAGAGCTTCCATCACCTCCCACATATGTACATTAAAAAATAATTAATTTATAAACGGGTGGATGGATGGGTCGGGTGGTGGATTGGATGTATGTCCACCTGAATCCGACCCGATCCGTCACCCGATTAAAATTCGTGTTTTGTCAGATTTTCATCCATATAATCGGGTCGGGTGGATCGGATATCCATTGGATCAGGGTAAAATTGTCAGCCCTAGTTGGGAATTTGGTATTCCAAAGACACTAATCCTAACTTAATAGGATTTAGTGACTCGGATTGGGCTGGAGATGTGGATGATAGAAAAAGTACAAGTGGATGATGTTTTTATCTTGGCAATAACCTTATTTCATGGTATAGTCGTAAACGAAGTTGTGTCTCACTTTCAACTGTTAAATCTTAATATGTAGTAGCTGGAAGTTCTTGCTCTCAATTAATATGGCTACCACACATGTTACACGACTATGAATTTACTAGCAACATTTTAATTTTGTCCTATGATAATTTAAGTGCTATAAATATTTCCAAAAATCCAGTTCAGCACTTACGTACAAACACATATTGATATTAGACATCACTTTTTAAGAGATTTAGTTGAAAAACAGCTAGTTCAAATTGAATATGTTGACACTCTTCATCAACTATCTGATATTTTTACAAAAGCTTTGGACCATGAGAGATTTTATAGTTTAAAGAAATCTCTTGGTCTTTGTAATCTCTAAAATGATATGTTTTTGGTGAATGTCAGCTGCAATGTTGTCTAACATTTCGGGTGAAAGTTACCCATGTTATATCACTAACTAATTATTATTGTTGTATGGTGCATAACTTTTGGTCACACAAGCATGATCCTTCAATAAGAATATGTTATCAAAGTGATACCGTTCTCTGTGATGATATATATATATATATATATCGTAAAAAGGGAGTATCAAAATACGGCAAAGCCTTTACAAATATTTGACAACTGTGAAAAATGGGCAAAGCCCGTGGAAAGATATCGTTCCTATTCTATAGGAATATCGAGTGTCGCGCCCTATTTTGACCTGCTCGGGTCAAAGCGGAGCACAGACGTATGGGTGATTCCTGGGTAAAGAATTGAGGAGTCGCCACCTAATTATTTTTTACGGTGAATTAGGACACCTAAATTTTAAACTAAATGCTGCAATGTAACTCCAATTTTTAAGGTCCGCGAAACTAGTGAGATTCTAGGTAAGGGTTCTTTATTATCCTAAAGGGAAGGGGTTAGGCATCCTTTAAGATCCACTAACTTACGGTTATCCGGTCAAACTTAGGTTAATCATTACTAGAAAAATACATGTTTTACAAGTATAATAAATTTAAAGATGTTTGCAAATAATTAGTAAATGATGCATTTTGAAAAGAAAGATAAATGTAGAGATTTATTTTTCAAAATATGCATTTGTATGGTATTTAAAGAGAAATACATGTAGAGTTGGAAAAACATGTATTTGACAATTGATAGTAAAACAAATTATTTATAATGCCAAAGATGTAAAATTTTGGGAATCAATGAATTGTAAATTGACAAAAGATAAACTTATTCGGTATGATTAATAAAGCAAATAAAAGATGACAAAGTTGTTTTGAAAAATCTTGAATACGCGTGACGAGCCTAAAATAAATAAACTAGCGAAGGATTTCTAAGTTTGAATTTAACCGAGCCTACAAATAAATAAGCTAGCGACGGGTTTCAAATCTTAAACTACCTTATGAATTAATCCTAAATTTGCCTATTCTAAGCATTCCGATAGTTACATAAGTGCGATAAATAATATTACAATACAAAAGCGGGATAAAAGCTGAATTAAAGAAAGAAATAAAATAAATAAACTCCGAGGAATAATTGCCTTTATTTACTTTAATCCCTGCAAGCTGTCAAGAACAAACGGTTAGAAACAGTTAAATACAAATAACTTCATATCCGTATTCAAAACAGTGAATGTTTTGATCACGGAGGGCTCAGACTTAAATTTTGAAAAGAACATTCCAATCACGTCATGGCTGCAAACATAACTAATGTGGTTTATTTTGATTGCCTCGCCTACTAAACGTGTTGGTCTCTCGGGTGAAATAGAAAAGATTACTATAATCACGTCGTGGCTGCGAATATATAACTTGTTGGTTATTTTAGTCACCTCGCCTACTAAACATGTTGATCTCGGATGAAATAAAAGGTTTAAGTCTTCATCATTGCCCAGAAGTTATATTTCCGTCTTTGCAACTGTGGAGGCCTCAAAATCGACGGATATTTTTCATCGGCCAGTGTAGTATCGTGTTCAAATCAGTAAAATTAAAATGAAACAGTAAACAGTAGGCAGCAAGCAGGAAAACAGAGGCAGAGAAAAAAAAAGTTTCCGAAAATGACGCGGTGTTTAGTTTAAAACAGTAAAAAATAGTAAAATATTCGTTGCCCGGATACTTAAAACAGTGCTGAAAAACAGAGAAATGAAACGAAAGAAAAGTGCGGCCTCGAATTCAATTTCGTCGGCCTTAATGCAATATTAATAAAACAATAAAGCAGCAAAAGAAACGAGCAGTGAGCAATTAAAGTATCCGACCCAAATTCTGAAATTTTGGAACCGAAACAGGATTAAGAAGTATTTATGAAAAATCCGACCCGGATCATGAACAGTGACCCAAATGAAATCAGAAATTCAGACTTTTTTCAGATAACCAGCAACAGATGAAAAAATGCCATAATCTGGAAATATACCAAGACCGGGTCGACCCGACCCGAATCAGATTTTTTTTTTCATTTTTTCAGATAACCAATATACAAGATATGAAATGCAAGAAATTTGGGAAATTCAAACCGGATCGATCCGACCCGAATTATGTGTTCAACCCGGAATCAACTGATTTCATCAATTTCAGATAACCAATAATAACAACAGCAACAATGCAAGAAATTTGGAAATTCAAACCGGGTCGACCCGACCCGGGTCAGTAACCCGACCCGAATTGGAGATTCAACCCGACATCAAATAATTCCATCAATTCCAGATAACCAACATACAAAAAATATGAAATGCAAGAATTCTGAAAATAATACCCAAACCGGGTCGACCCGACCCGAATCGAAAACTCAACCCGAAATCAAATATTCACCAAATTCAGATAACCAACATACAGGAATATGAAAATGCAAGAATTCTGAAAATAATACCCAAACCGGGTCGACCCGAATCGGAAACTCAGCCCGAAATCAAATATTCACCAAATTCAGATAACCAACATACAGGAATATGAAAATGCAAGAATTCTGAAAATAATACCCAAACCGGGTCGACCCGACCCGAATCGGAAACTCAACCCGAAATCAAATATTCACCAAATTCAGATAACCAACATACAGGAATATGAAAATGCAAGAATTCTGAAAATAATACCCAAATCGGGTCGACCCGGGTCGGTTCGACCCGACCCGAAATCAGTGAAAAATAACAAAAATGCAAACAGATTTTCGGACTCGGTTTTTTCAAAAACCGAACAGAAATATTTAAGACCCAAGTTCAAGAACGAAACTCACCTCCTTTCTTTCGAATCTTGGACCTATTTCGGACTTGTATCTTGAACAACAAAGAAGGCAAATGCTTTAAAATCAAGAACACAACAAATATTTTATGTATATATGGAATAGTCTTCCGAAAAATCCTTTGAAAATCTGTTTTCTCTCCCCGAAAATCTCCCTAAAGTAGAACAAAAAAGGGGGTATTTATAGGTGTATTTTCCCCCCAAGAACGAGTTTGAAATTTGAATTAAAGGCAAAAATTCTGAATTTTGGAAGCGGATTTTAGGGGTACGGGTGTGGTGAAGTGATGGGAGGGGTGTGGTGGTGTCAGGGTTTGGTGGGGAGGTGACTGGAGAGGCAGGGTGTGGGTGGCGTGCGGGTTTGGTTGAAAAGAGAGAAAGGTTTAGGGTTTCGTTTGGTAGGGAATGGGATTTTTGGGGTATTTTGCTTTGGGTTTTTTGGGTAAAGGGGATAAAAGGGGCGAGTGGGCTTGGGTTTTTGGGTTGGGGTTTTGGGCCGTGGGTATTGGGGTATTGAGCCGACGGTGATGGGTTGGGGTATAAGGGGAAAAGGGTATATTTAATTGGGGAGTTTGGTTTTGGGCTTGTTTTGGTGTGGGCCGACGGGTGATGGGTTGGGGTATAAGGGGAAATGGGCTGGTGGGTATTTTATTTGTGGGTTATATTTTGTTTTGTGGGTTTTGATTTATTTTGAGTGAGGGGAGATTAAAAGGGGGGTGGGTTTGGGCTTGTTTGAAATGGGTTTTAGTTTGGGTAGAAATTGTTTTGGGTTAGGAAATAAAAATGGGTTATGGGTTTAAAACATAAAAGGGGTTTAATATTAAAAATGCATTGAAGAAAAAATGTAAATTATTAAAAATAAGAATATAACGATGTGATAATAAAAAATATAATATTTGTGATAGGCTTAATGCTTGATAAAAAAATGGGAATGCGATGTTATTTTGCGAAAATTAAATAACATAGAATTTTCGGATAAAACTTATGATTGTGATAAAAAATGCAAATGACAGTAAAAAATGCGAATAATAATAATAATAAGAGAATAATAATATATATATATATACGCATGTATGTATATAGATTAAAATTGTTTTGAGGTGCTAAAAATATTTAAAACTACAAATAAATTGGAAAAGACGGGACAAAATTGGGTGTCAACATCGAGTGCTTCAAAAGGATTTTGAGAATACTAAATAAGTATTCTTATTTTTTACACAAAAAATTCTTTTGTATGTATTATATGATTAGATCAAGGACACAATGAGAAAATATTACATTGGTCCAGTAGTCAAACTCATAAAATACGTATAAAATGTGTTTTCATTTGTTGTCAAAATGAAAAGTTTTTGTGGGATCAAAATACTAGTGTCGTCCAAAATGTTGCCAACATTGTTGTTGACATTTTCAGAATGTGATATGTGTTGGGATGTTGTTCTTATCTGATATTTGAAATATCAGTTCCGACTCCCTATTATATGCCTTGTTTACATGAATTTCAAAACTTAAAATGATAAGATTATATTTTATTTCTACCGTGATGTTTATCCCAATATTTTAGGTGTAATTTATTGTGTGAAATTGAAACACCTAAAATTAAGGGATTCTTGTTGCTAAGAAAAGGGTTGTCATGTATATAAATATTCCTCTCATTTGCTATTTTTTATCATTTCTGGTTTTCCAAAAAAAAATTGGGGGAGGGGGGGGGGGGGGGGGAGGAAAATCACATCAGGTATACATCTACCTACCCGATGGACTCACTAAATCAAATTCCCATCTCAATCAGAAACCCTAACTCCTCAAAACCCTCTCCTCAATTCTCATCGATGGAAACTTCTCCAATGTCAGAAAAAATGTCAACCAACATTCCATCCAACACTCCCATGAGCATTAGCCCTCCGTCAAATACACCTCAGCAACCATGTCAGTCTTCTTCCTCAAATCTCCCTGAGGATCTTTCTAAAGCAATTGTGTTTAAAGATTTTGATGAACTTTTATATATCAGCTATCTTGGAGACAATAAGAACCCAATAGATGTCGATCAAACTTTTGATTTCTCATCTCTGGGTAAAAGTCCAAGGTCATCTACTTTTCCTACTCGCCGATCGAATAGAGTGTTTGGGAAAACAGTTCAAGAAGGTTCGAGTAGCAAAAGGCCTAAATGTGAAACATCTAAACCCGCTTACTCGAGCAGTGATAGTGAAAATATGGACTCTGTTTTCTCAACTGAGGAAGAACCATCTGCTTCTGAACAACCAAGTGTACCTCAAGAAAGGGAAATCCCATATGAAACCCCCTTGAAATAATTTTTTCTAAAGGGAGTTCCCAGGACTACAAGGACAAGTACTGCTCCAAATATTGCCACAGATGCCACAACATCTCATGAAACATTTCAGCCAACATCAGAAGAGATACTCGCCACAACATTTTCCAACAATACTAAATCCATCAATTCAAACATATCTGATTCAGACATTGAGATATCTGCTTTCTCAGATAAATTATATTCTAAAGCTAACCATGATATGTGAGATTATTACAAGAATAAAGTAATTAGTTCTGAGAGAATGTTAGATATTGCTTTCTGTACTGAATATGGTTTGGTAGAATTCTTAAATGACAGACAACTTATTGGTTTTGTCACTGAAAAAAAAATATGTTGATGAGATAGTAAGGTTCTTTTATGCGAATTTAAGCTCTGCTATAAAGGATACCTCCTCAAAGAAATTTAGAAAGGTATACCTTTTTACGCCTGCTATCATAAATCAATGTGTTGTCAAAATAATGGAGATAATGTTAGAGAAGCTGAACATGTGATAGACAATAGGGATGAAGTAATTGAATACCTCACTGGAGGTATAATGAAGAAATAGATCCCTAGATGTCCAGCCTCCAAACTAACAACCTTGTTTTCCACCCTCCACAAAATTGCTATTCACAATTGGCTTATTTCAATAAATGAATCAATTGTGACATCTGAACAAACCATCATTTTGTATAAAATTGGGAAAGGTCTGAAAGTTGATTTGGGAAAAATGATATTTCATCAAATTGTCAATTTGGCTGAGAAAGAATCAACTTCAATCCTTCCATTTCCCTATCTGATCTACAAAGTATTAACCGCCCAAGGCTTTGAGCCTAAGAGAGAAGACACTCTCATGAGCTTTATACTATAAACAAATCAGTTTTGAAGAGCAAGGACAGAGTCACCGACTTGCCATGGAAGAAGGAAGCTGAAAGTGAAAAAGTTTCCAGAAATGTCACCAACATTCTGGGCAACACTGGTCCATGATAGTCTACAAAATGGGTTGTGGATCACATTGCAAAAATTAACCAGCAAATTGCAGAAGTTGATGTTGCCATTAATGCCCTGATACAAGCTAGAGATCATTTCATGATGCTATTTTCTTCACAAAAAGGGGGAGAAAGCTAAACCTGCTATGGGGGAGGAAGCTAAAGCTGCTATGCTGCAGAGATGGAGAGATGTTGGAAGCTGAAGTTGTTATGCATGGGTAGAAAGCTGTTGGAAGCTACTGTTGTTGTATGGTGAGCAGGGAGGAAGCTGAATGGTGTTGCTGAACCTCAGCTATAAATGTTTGCTAAATGTTTTGATGGATTGATATGGATATTTGTTGACAATAGTTTATTTCTATTCGTGTTTTGTATATATTGGATGATATGTGTATATATGTGCTCATATTTATTTTTAATCATATGAATTGGCATACACATGTTTGCTTTTATGCCATCACAGGTTAAAGGAGAGCATGACCTTGAAGTTGTTGACCACATTTGTGACAACACCATAAGTCAACTTTACATCTCAATGAGTTTTGTGAAGAAAGGTAAAAAGGGAGAGATTGTTAATGTTGGATTTGATGTTGTGACATTTGACCAAACATATCTCCTGAAGTACTGATTTGAATAAGAATGTTGGGACAAATGTTGCACAACATTCGGACCAACATTTTCAGAACTGATTTTGCTTTACTTCACGTAATGATTACTATGTGGTAAATGTGACTTGGCAAGGTAAAAAGGAGTTGGTAAACACATGTGAAGAACGAGTCAAGGATGCTGCTTTTCGTGAGGAATAAGTCAAAGTTGTTAGTGGTTTTTGCTCCTTGATCGTCTCCAACAAATCCTACCAGTTGCCCATCTTTCCCTCAACCTCTACAACCAATCGATGAGCTTTTCAAGGAAGACTCTACTATAAATAGAGAAGCTACTACAGTGAATCGATATCCAGAATCAGAAAGCAAAAATACCATGAGATCTCTCGAGATTTCATCATCAGAAATCTGGATAACGAGTGTTTCCTGAGTGTGTTGACAACACTTTGTCCAACATTACAATTGTTATTTAGATTCTAGATTAGTTTTGTTTGGAGCAATTGTAATGAGAGGTTGTCTATGTCTACTTAGTTAGTTTTTTCAGGCAGAAGTCATCTGCGACTTCAACTTTTAATTCCTTTCCATTATATATTGTAAATCTGTAAAAAAAGGAATTTGTACTGTTGTATATAATATATATATATATACAATACATTTGATCATTGAACATCATAAGTTATATATTATATAACTTATGAAAATTTAAATCTTTGTGTTCTTTAAATTCCACTGCATTTACTCTTTAAAGTTACTGTTTTGCTAAGTGTTGTTACTGGTGTCAGACGACATAATTGCCGACATTCGGAAACAGAATTGACATTCGATTTATTCCATCTCTTATTTTTAGTTTCCATAGCATTTGATACCCTTCAGTACTCTATAAATTAATTTTAAAATTCTTATTTTAACTTTAACTAAATTATTTATAATTACACAAATGTCTAAGGTTTATTTTAGTTAGATTGTAAGTTTCGAAAGTCTTATTTTTTTTTAAATTTTGTATCCAGTTAAATAATATCACATAAATTGGGGCGGAGGGAGTAATTTATTTATCTTGATCAAGAATCTTCTAATATTAAGCTTGTCTCGAACAAGTTGGAGATGTGTACGTACATATATCATCATCGGTAACTTAAAACAGACCGATTATTTGATTGACACGTATAGTTTACAACTAATATGGTATAATCAAAGAAAAAGAATTAGCATTTGTATTTTTTTTCGCACAATAGAATCAGATGACATTTATCTCCACAGCTAATTGAGTGTTCTTAGATTGCCAGCTCAATGCTGTCGTCATCCCACCATAGTCGTTTTTCTCTTGTTTTGCTTTCTTTAGATTAATGAAATTCAAGATTGTTTAGCTTCATTCTCTGCTCGAGTGTAACTATTCCTTTTTATTTTAAATTAGTAAATTTGATCGTGCTTCACACGGTTGTAAAAGATAATTAATTTAGATATTTTTTTCTGAGAAAAAGAAAATGCTAACAAACGCGCGATCATAGAAGATATTTTAAAATTTACGAAATGATCAAGCTAATAATTAATTTAGATGTTACCCCTTTTTCTGAGAGAAAGAAAATACTAACAAACAATATACATTTAGGGTTAATATATGTTTATCCGTAATTTGAATTGTAACGGCGTTTATTTTACTTTTATCTAATTAAGAATTTTAGGAGTATTACAAAAAGATTAGAAAATTAAATTACATAAATTTGAAATTATAACTAATAATTATCATAGAATAAAAATATTTAAGTTATTGTTAGTTTTTTATTGAGAAGATCGGATTTGATTTTCATATTCTTCGCAGCGAAAAGTAGATATTTGAAATAACTATTATTTTTTGTTAACGTCATTCTTAATCAACTTAAACTCATATAACTATTTATCACACGTTAGTAAGTTTGCTAAACACTTTTAAAGAAATACGAACACGTAAGAATTTGCATACTCTTCTAAATAATGGAATGAAATTTGATAATGGGCCATTTAGAGAATTTTGTAAGGATAATGGTATATCGTTTCAGTTTTCTTGTCCACGTACGTCCTCACAAAATGGGAAAGCCGAGAGAAAAATTCGCACCATTAATAATATTGTTCAGACATTACTAGCACATGCTTCATTACCGCCTTCATTATGGCAGCATGCCTTACAAATGACTACTTACCTTCTTAACATACTCCCTAGCAAAGGATTAGCATACCATTCACCACTCAAAATTATTTACACAAAGACCCTTCATATTCTCATCTTAGGGTGTTTGAGTATTTATGCTATCATCTTTTCCCCTCCACTACAATAAACAAACTTCGAGCACGCTCTACCGCGTGTGTTTTTTTGAATTACCCGTCTAATCATCGTGGTTACAAATGTTATGATTTATCCTCTAATAAATTCATAATTAGTCGCCATGTAATCTTTGATGAAACCTAATTTTTGTTTCCTAAGTTACATAATTTCGTGTCCAATTCTTATACTTTTTTGGATGATGGGCACTCACCGTATGTGGTCCACTATTTGGTCCGGCCCACACCTCGGGATTTGGACCAGCAGACACCGGCAAGCCCACTGCCTGCTGGCCTGATCACTTCCCATGATCAAAATCTGCCAGCAGACCCACTGCATGCTGGCCCAAATACATGCCTTCATTCAAATATGCTAGCAGGCCCACATTCAACCATCATTGAGCTTCTGCCAACAGGCCCACTGATTGCTGGCCCAAATCCCTCCAGTCCACATTTTCTGCCAGTACGCCTAGGGGTGAGCACGGGTACAGGGTACGCAAATACCCAACCGGAACCGACACTAACGGGTAGATTTCGAGTAGATATATTATAATAACGGGTAGGGTTCGGGTAGTAAAATTAGGAACCGATCAATGTCGGGTCCGATTCCGGTTCCGGCAAATAGAGACAGGGTACCCGGACCCGGAACCGATATCCGGAACCTATAAAATATTAAATATTTTTACTTTTTTGAGAAACATTTGGATCACTTTTAACTTTCTCCAAAATTGTTTGTTGCACGCCTGCACATTGATTTTCCCCACCTCAAGACGCAAATATTTCAGCTTTTCACCCCTTTATTCTAGAATGCTCTTTGTGCTCTAAGAGAAAACACCCAAAACTCTCTCAATAACAATGACGTTTTAGCTACATCACTGAGCTTCATCATCGTCGTCGTTGTTGAAGCTTTCTCTCAAGTACTTTCATCGTTGTCGTCGTTGAAGCTTCACATTTGCCTCTTTCTCTCCCTTGGTTGTGTTCACGTCGTTCCTAAAATGCATATGGGTTCATATCTAACTCTTTAATTTCTTTTTAATATCCTATGCTTCTGTTCTATTTCAGGCGATACTCATCTTCAATTTGTATTACTTTTTGATTTGAAATGTAAATCTATTTTTAAAATTTGTGTATATTTTTGTAGCTGTGAAGGTGAAATTTAGGGATTTACTAGTATAATAAAGCTTTTCTTTTGTATCGAAGAGCTTATGAACACGAAAATAAGTTTAATTAAGATATTTCCAAATTTATTTTAAAATCAACACGTTCAATTAATTGAGTGTCAAATTTGGCATACAATTTTAGGTTTTGGTTACAGAATTAGCTTTTCTACAATGAATAAGTTTTCTAAAACTTCTTATAAGGGTACTAAAAACTCCGATTGCAGGCTAAAAAACTACTGGATGAAATTATTTTAGAACTCTTTTTTATTCTCATAGGCTAAAAAAATGTTGCTTAATCTGTGTTTTTTTATTTACAGGGTACCCGAGAACCTACCCGATCCGGGTAGGTTCCGGGTAGTAAATTTAGGAACCGGTCTTTTACCAGGTAGGGTCCGGGTAGTTAAAAAATGTTAGGGTACCCGGACCCGCTCACCCCTAAGTACGCCCACTGCCCGCTGGCCCAACCTAGTCCATCCATCACTTACCCACTATTGAATCCAGTCCGACACCGTGTCTTCTGTATTGGGCCAGCCCAAGTCGTCCACTCCTATCCAGCCCATTACCACTCCGGGATAGAGGCCCGTTACTCATAGCTAACATGGTATTTTTAAACCAAAGCGCTAATTTAATCTCAACTCTAATGGCACTAAATCACCCCTACCACGTAACTCCGTATCTGCCCTTCATGACCCGAATTAGAAGATGGCCATGAATGACAAATATAATGCTCTTATTGAAAATAAAATGTGGGAGTTGGTGCCCCGTCCATCTGGTGTTAATGTGATTCATTCTATGTGGATTTTTGCTTATAAGGAAAAATCTGATGGTTCTTTTGAGAGGCATAAGACCCGTCTTGTAGGTGATGGCGAAACTTAATAGTTTGGCGTGGATTGTGGAGAGAGATTTAGTCCTGTGGTCAAATCGGAAACTATTCGTATTGTTCTCAGTCTAACACTCTCAAAATCATGACTCATTCATCAGGTGGACGTGAAGAATGCATTCTTACATGGCGAACTCAAGGAAATTGTATACATGCATCAGCCCTTGGGTTTCAGGAACCCCACTCATTCTAATCATGTGTGCTTGTTAAAGAAGTCCTTGTATGGGCTAAAACAGGCTCATCGGGCCTGGTACAAAAGATTTGCAGATTATGTGTCTACTCTTGGGTTCTCGCATAACAGGTGTGATCATTCTCTTTCTCTGTTCATCTGTCGTCATGGTACTTCTATGGCATACATTCTATTATATGTGGATGATATTATATTGACTGTTTCGTCTGACAAATTGCACAAGTCTATCATATTTCTTCTCATCTCAGAATTTTCTATGAAAGACTTGGGGCCATTGAGTTATTTTATGGGTATATCTATCACTCGTCATGCAGGTTGTCTCTTTCTATCCCAGAGGAAGTATGCATTAAAGATTATTGAATGGGTTGGC
Source organism: Anisodus acutangulus (assembly GCA_029783415.1). Classification (NCBI taxonomy): domain Eukaryota; kingdom Viridiplantae; phylum Streptophyta; class Magnoliopsida; order Solanales; family Solanaceae; genus Anisodus; species Anisodus acutangulus. Next base: position 8,909,885 of record CM056508.1, read on the forward strand.
ATGTCATCATGTAAGCCATCTCCTACTGCGGTTGACACTAAACCGAAGTTGAGTGCTACTTCTAACACACCTTACGAGGATCCCTCCCACTATCGTAGTCTTGTGGGGGTTCTTCAGTATCTTACGTTTACGAGATCCGATATTACTTATGTAGTGCAGCAGGTGTATTTATTTATGCATGATCCGAGGGAAGAACGCATGCAAGCTCTCAAACGCATTGTGTGTTACATTCAGGGCATTCTTGATTATAGTTTACACTTATATCCATCATTGGTATCTACTCTCATGTCTTATACATGTGCTGATTGGGGTGAACGTCCAGATACCAGGCGTTCGACATCTGGTTATTGTATGTTTCTTGGTGATAACTTGGTCTCTTGGTCGATTAAACGCCAAGCCACTTTGTCGCGTTCCAGTGCGGAGGCCGAATATCGAGGAGTAGCCAATGTGGTGTCTGATTCCTGTTGGTTGCGTAACCTCCTCTTAGAGCTTCATTTTCCTATTCAGAAAGGTCTAATGCGATAATGTTAGTGCGATATATCTCTCGGTGAATCCTGTTCAACATCAGCGCACTAAACATATCGAGATGGATATTTACTTTGTTCGTAAAAAGGTAGCTCGTGGACAAGTACATGTCTTGCATGTCCCCTCACGTTATCAAATTGCTGAAATATTTACTAAGGGCTTCCCTTATTTATGTTTGAAGATTTAAGGACAGTCTTAGCGTACGACGACCGTCCGCTACGACTGCGGGGGTGTGATAGAATATATGGATATATATTCTTTTGGTATAATTAGTGATTTTGTATATCTGTAATTATTGTAGCAATATTTTATATTAATTAGGAAAATATTTAATTTCCGAAATTATAGCCTAGAATTACTATTGTATGTCATATATATAAACCCTTTACATTAATAAAAATAATCAATGAATTATTCTCTTTCACAATTAACTTTAGATTATTGCATAAAAGCTATAACAAGAATTCTCCCAACCAATGGAAACAGCTCACGTATACCAAATCATAATTGATGCGGCCTAAATCTAAAATATCTATCCTACTCCAACATGATTGATAATTTGATATAGTAAACTATAGATTCCAAGTGATCTTCTTCAAAATAAAACTTGTAAATTCTTCATGTTTATTATCATCAAATTGATTGCGTATGAGTATTCTCTAATGGGTGAGTCTAATATTAAAATAGACCAAAAAAAAGTGAAGTAAAATATCTCCATAATTTTGCAGGACATTTTAAATTTTACGAGTCCCCAAAACTATCTGAACATCCTTTGGAAAAAAGCAATATAATTAATAGAATCAGAGTCAAAATTTAAGTTCTATGAAGTCAATTTTTAAGTCTTTTTAGTATTGAAATATTATATTTTTAAAATTGTGGGTTCAAACTTACTATTTGTTGTAATTTTAATAAATTTCTACTTATAAATTTTATGCTCCACGTTGAAAGTACTTGGTTCAGATGAATAGAGTGTCTCAACGGTACACTTGCCTCCGATAATTACTGCAGAAGGGTGTGATGGGATCAATATTGTGATCTTAATGCTCTAATCAAAAGTTTTGATTTCGAGTCTCGGAAATAGGAAAATTCTTGGCACGGAGAGCTTTCTGCTTTACTGAGAACTCTATTTTGTAAATGAGTTGATTATTCAGGATGTCTCGTCATTATCGTAGATCCTTCACTCTTGTCATTATCGTAGGTCCTTCACTATTATCACATCGATGTGAATTGCCTTGTGAAATAGCAATAGATTCTTTTTAGATATTTGTACTATATAATGCGCACTCAAATTAATCGCATCAGTGAATTTCGAGTATGAGAGGGATAATAGAAAAATAAAAAAATCAATATAGTTTGGAGTCCCAAAAGGTGTATTACGATGTTGCACGTTTTGATTGGCTAGCTAAGGATCCCAAAAATATTTGCAAAGCAACCAGTGAGAGAGTGCCACAAACAACCTTTTAGTTTGCATGAAAATTAGGAAGATAAAGACATTTGCGTCTTTGGCCAACTCGGGACAACTGATTAGCTTCCAATTTTCTGCAGACTTTATCTTTAAGTGATTTGATGCAATATAATGAGATTTCTTTATCTTTCTTTATTTTTCACTTCAGATGTGGCATTGCTTCCTGAAAAAATGGACTTCCTTGTCGGTATATAATAAAAGAGGACCAGTTGTCGCCATTTTCACAGAGTTATAATACATCACACACTTTTCACCTCGTATGAAAAAAATTGACTGGTTTGTAGATGATTATTAGATCACCTAAAATGTACCATGATAGATTTAGAATTTTAAATTTTGAATGAAAATATACTTGGAGTGTAAGTTCAGTTGTGTGACGCGTGAGGCCGGCGTGGATGTAAGACTTAATATATATGTCATCTAAAAGAAAGGAAGCTTCAAGTATCTTGGGTCTATTATCCAAGGTAATAAAGAGCACATCCTATTGGAGCGGAGTGAATGAAATGGAGGCTCGCTTCAGGAGTTTTGTGTGATAAGAAGATGCTATCAAAACTCAAAGGAAAGTTTTACAGAGTGGTGGTTAGACCAATTTTGTTGTATGAGAAGAAGTGTTGGTCAATCAAGACCTCTCACGTTCAGAAGATGAAAGTTGCGAAAATGAGGATGTTGCGGTGGATGTGTGGGCATACTAGGAGAGATATGATTAGAAATGAATATATTAGAGACAAGGTAGGAGTGACCTCGATAGAGGACAAGATGCGGGAAGCGAGACTAAGATGATTTGGGCATGTGCAGAGGAAATGTGTGGATGCCCCAGTGCGGAGGTATGAGCGGCTGGCTGTGGATGGTTTCAAGAGGAGCAGAGGTAGGCCGAAGAAGTATTGGAGAGAGGTGATTAGACGTGACATGACGCAGTTGCAGCTTACCGAGGACTTGGTCGTAGATAGACGGTTGTGGATGACACATATTAGAGTAGAGGGTTAGTAGGTAGTAGGTGTCTTGCTTATTACTAGTAGTCATAGTATTTCTCTTGTAGTTTCTTATCCTTCGAATCCTGTTATTAATTATCGTCTCTTATTCTATGCTCCTCTTTCCTATTTAACTAGCTCTGTTATTGCTTTATTCTGATCCGATGGTTTATCGAAAACAGTCGTTCTACCTTCCGAGGTAGTGATAAGGTATGCATATACTCTACCCTCTTCAGACCCTACTGTGAGATTTCACAGAGTATGTTGTTATTGTAAATTTTGAATGAAAATACAACTTAGTGGATACAAAATAAATATTTATACATATTTAATGTAATTTTAACATGAATATATGATTTTGGTCAAAGCTATCGAGTTTTCCCAATTCTTCACTTCTGAAAACATATGTAATTTTAGCAAATTCCCTTAAAAAATGAAAAACAAGATAGATTATCTAATAAAATAAGTTAGAATATATTGATAGTTTAATTTTTTTTAACTGTTCATATCTCAAGTTAAATCCAATGTTTTTGTACATAGTGGTCAGACTCAGGACAAAGATTCTCTTGTTTCATTTATTTTCTTTCTCTATTCGCAGGAAAAAGTAAGGTACACGTGTGATTTTAAAGTGGTAACAAACAAAGAAGACAATTACCAAAGGTTGTAGTGAAATAGCATGTATTTTTTCAATCAGTTAGTTAAAGATCTGAATATTAAATTATTCTTGATAGGAAGCACTTCACACCGAAAAATACTATTTTGCTAGATTAGTCGAGCAGGAAGGCAGGTATTGGACACTAGATGATCGACCAAAAAATACAAATAAAAAAAGAGAGTGAAGAAAATAAGAGAAGAGAGTAGAATTATAGTATAGACCATCATTCTTCATACATATACAAGAAACAGAGTGTTATAGGAACATTGTATAGTATTCCTATAAGGTATATTTACTCTCTCATGCACAATAAAATGTGAAAGAATAAGCAGAAAACCCAGCTGAGCTCCAATTTCTAACTACATCCAAGCTACAAGCATGGTCTCTGAAAACCTCTCACACTATAAAAAAAAAAAGTAAAAAAAAAATGAAAGAAAAAACCCATTAAAGAGGAAATTCCGGGGACGTATAATCTAAACCATCCCTCTGGTAAATCTCCTCTGAAATAGCCACAAATTGCAACTTTAACTTCTTTTTTCACCTTCCAAATTAGGCCTGATTTGCCAAATCTTTGCCATTTATGAAAGTTCCATGAAAACCATAAGGGACTCTTGATGGAAGTTTCACTGTGGCCTCCAACTTTAAGGTCATTGCATTAACAATTTGCAGCTCTGATTTCCATTCTTTCTCATCATGCACAAAAGCTAAAATGTATCCGTCATCTTCTGCTTTGCTGTTTGGGTCTCTTGGTAAAAAAAGAGGCTCCCCACCATACTTGTTGTCACCATAAATGAACTTGTTCACTTCACCAGTAAAAAGGTCTACTTTTGCAAATCCAGAAACTTTTGGCCATGGTTCTGCAATAGCCAAATATGCATACTGTGTCTTTCTCCCAAGTTTGTTTCTGTTCACCATTCCTGCTTCTAAATTCACCTGTTCTTCTTCATTTTGGATTATCGCCTTTCTTGTTGATTTTCCGGTCTTCAAATTAAGCCGAATTTCTGATAAAACACTCTTTAGCCCCTCATCACATTCGTTAAAAATTGAGTCTGGTGGTGTCATACATGAACCAATCACGACAATTTCATCATTCTCTGGCTCTTCCCAAGCATTCCATAAATGGAAACAAAAACAATCAGGCACTTCAACCCATTTCAAACCAGACCCATCTTTTGCATATTTGTCCAAAATCCCAAATCTTGAAACTTTGTTCTTGTCATAAACAACTGGTGACCCTCCACGGATCATTTCAGACATCTTGAACACAACTTGCTGATCAGGAACAATAACAAAATTTTCAGTTATCGCAAAATCATGCATCATTGTTGGGTCTTCAACTGGAATCTCAACATCATTCGATTTCTCCCCATTTTTCGAAAATCTGAAATACTTAAGATACGGTTTCTGAATCACATCGTAGCTTAGAGCAAAAAGCTCTCCAGAAACTGGGTCGAGTTTTGGGTGAGCTATCATGGTTGATTTTAATTGCCCATCGAAATCAAACCTTCCCTCTGTTTTAAGGTCACCAGTAGGTGTCACCCTAACATGGTACGGCAAATCATCTTCGGACATAGCAAGTAACCGGTTATTATAATAAACTAAACCAGCGTTAGCAACACCAGTTCCGTTACTGTGATCAACAAGACCAAACATCCCACGTGCGTAAAACAACATAAGCCTTGCAATACCCGAGTGTCCATGTAATTCACCAATGGCTTTAGGAAAAACAGGTCGACCCAACGCTTTCTCTTGAATCAGTCTTTCGGTTTCAGTGAACCGGCAAGCATAACTAGCTGAACCGTTCTTGAATTGAACGGCGTGAACCATGCCGTCACCGTCGAAGAAGTGGTGTCCCGCTGTTGGTTCGAAAAGCGGGTTAGCTCCGTTACGAACGTATACGCCGTTAACGCATTTTGGTATTTTTCCGGTGACCGGAAGTGATTGAGTAACTGGATTTTCCGGTACCGGAGCGAAATTCCCGGAAATCTGGACACGTGGGTCAGCTGTTTTAGGTAAAGGGTGTTCGAGTTCGTGTTTTGTTAAGGCACTTTCTACAGCATCTAAAGTCATTGCTGCTACTTTTTGCACTAAATTCCACTTGGAAAAAGAGTTGTTTTTGTCTTGTTTTGGATGTGAAATTATGGTTGGGTTTGAAGTGGGAATGGTAGTGGTTTTAGGTGTTTGATAATTTGAAGATTGTTTAGGGAAATGAAGAATAGGGGGAGCTTGAAGGGAACAATTAATATTGGGTATTTGTCTATTTGGTTGATTTTTGAGTAGTGAAATAGAGTTTGAAGAATAACCAAACTCTCTTGATGATGGCATTGACAACTTAGGTTTAATCCATGTATTTGTAGCAGGAGAAGAAGTGGCCATGGCTACCTATTTTTGGTGTTTGTGTGTATTGTAAAGTACTATTTTTGGGTGTGTGTTGTGAAGGGGAAATATGAGAAAATTTAGAGAGAAAAAGAGGTGGGAAATGTGAGTTTTTTTTAAAGGTGAGTTGGTTTAGTTGTGATGGGAGAGGAGAGAGGGGGGATTTGTATATATATAGAGTGGGGGAGAGTGTGGAATAATGGTCCACTTCTAACATGTAGGAGAAGACCACGTGTTGGATACGTGAAAAATGCATATTTGAAGGATTAACTCTTTATTATACTATAATTACTAATAGTGTTAAAGAGTCTCACGTCGGATATAAAATAAGAACATAAATTTTTTATATGAATTTAGATAATTCTTACCTTATAAGTTAGTTTTTGAGGTTGAGTTAGGCTCATGATCCATTTCTTTACATGATGTCAGAGTTAGACTTATTCCAATTGTTTGTTCATCGATGTTGGACCTCCAAATTATATTATTCACACTCCATTTAACAAGGTTTGGGCGTGCGTTGAGTGTTAAGAGTCTCATATCGGATATAGAATGAGAATATAGACTACTTATATGGACTTGAACATTCTTACCCTACAAGCTAACTTTTAGTATTGAGTTATGATCCATTTATTTACAAATAGTACAACAAATTAGTGTGGAATGATGGTCCACTACATTGTTTTATGAAAGCTTTGGCGGCAGAACCTACCTCTCCATCCTAATTATTTGGCTCTAATGGTCACTAAATTATCTTGAGATTATAATTCTCACATTATAGTTGGACTATTTTATCTTATTTGGGAGGTGGGAAACAAAAATTCCTAGTTTGATGAAACAAGTTGGAAATATAAATTTATAATTTTTTATCAAATAGAGTATAAAATTAATCTCAAATTTAATCCTGTAATATTTAACCTTATCCCGCGTACTAAACTACCCCTTATATAGTAGACATTTGCTTTTATTTTCTTCCTTTGATCATACGGTAAGAAATTGTCCCCCGAGGCATAGCTGGATGACAAATGAGGAAAACTTAAAATTCATCTGGAGGCCTGCAACGTAGATTCGAACCCTGGTGGGAGCAATTTGCTCTCTTTTGGAGTAGAACCTTGTAGGTGATATCAGTTGCTCTGTTCCCAAACCCTGATCATTCAGGCACATTACGCGATTTACTGGTAGTAATGCTGAGAGACCGGGACTACTATTTCCATGAATAGTCTGGCGTAAGCAGGGAAGCTGGATATAAAAAAAAATATATGGTAAGAAATTTGAAAATTATAATATCAGTGGCGTGCGCAATATATTTTCAAGTGATACCGATTTCTTATTATGCTCAATTTATGTGGTTTTGAGTTCAAGCTTACAGAGATTCTATAACTTTACTTTTATTTCAAGGTGTATTATAAGTATATATGCATATATGAATTTTTTTGACGGAACAATGACTAATCACACTCGTTGTCTTCAGTCTTCATCCCTGATACTTAGTATGAATATAGACATAGATTTGGATCAAACTTGAAAAAAAAGTTTTTGAATTAAAAATTTGAAAAGTGATATTTGAAAATTAAGTTTATGTTTGAACCTACGTTTCACTTTTTAAAAAGTTTAAATTTTGTGTGAAAAAAAATCAAAACTAATTTTTTCAAACTTGAAAAACTAATCTAACAATGTTCTGAAAATATATTTTTCCAAGAAGCAAAAAGAAAATTTATATCCAAATGGACCCTTAGACAGGACCTTGTCAAGATATCATCATTTAATTTCATAACACTATCGTAGGAGTTATAACCTATTTTAGTACTGAATTTTCTTTGAGACACGTAGATGTTGCTCATACATTATACTCCTCCGATTAAAAAAGAGAATTCACTTAGACTTTATTTTTTAAGCAAATTTTTTTTTTCACTTACTAAATCAAGAAAGAATTAATCTTACTTTTCTAGATTTGCTCTTATTAAATGTTAAGTGACCAAATCTCAAAACTTATTTAATTATGGATATTTTAGTTAAATTACCTATTTTGACATAAAAGTTAGTATTTTCTTAAGGGGTGTGCAAATGGCTAAGAGAACACTCTCTTTAATCCGGAGAGAGTATTTGCGGTTTGAAAATTTTCTAATATTTGATTTTTGTGAATTTTCCTAGATAAAAAAAATAGTACTCCCTCCGTCTCAATTTATGTGATATAGTTTGACTTGACACGGAGTTTAAGAAATAAAGGTACTTTTGATTCTTGTGGTCTAAAACAAGTCAAAAATATTTGTATGGTTATAGATCATCTCGTTAAGCGTAAAATGTAATTGTTAAAGTTAAATTATTGAAAAATAAGAAAATATATCATTCTTTTTTAGATGAACTAAAAAGGAAAGTGTATCATATAAATGAGGACGGTGGGAGTAACTATCTTCAAAATAAAAAATTGACCAGAGGAATGTTCTTGAGCGTTATAAGAGTTGATAGTAGAATCAATATTTAGTTTAATCAGTTAATGTAAGCGTACCTATATGTTAGTCCACAACAATACGCTAGAAAAGCAGCAAAAACTCAAAAAGGTATTGAGTCTTTTCCAAATAAGTAAAAAGTTTAAGGTAAAAGAGCGTCAAAGAAATTGAACACCGAAAGATAAATAAAATAAAATAGAAAAAAGCAAGGCAAAGTCATTAAATTTTTTGAACAAACTTTGTATTCAAAGATAAACATATAATGGAAAGAAAAGTTGAAAATGGAAAAAGTACTAAGGTAGTTCAGTTTCATGTAAATTTGAACTAGTGGACGTTATATTATACAGTATAATTTTTCTTTTTTTTTCTCGGAATCCTTTGTGATTCGAACCCACAACTTTCAGACTGGGGTGTATACGTCATGTCCGCTCGAGGGTTGTGGGGATGCGGAGAGGAGGGTTTGGGGAAGGGGGTAAGTGTCAAAGTTAGACCAAGTTCCGTAAATGGGCCAAGCACGCTAACTTTCGGTTAAAGTGAAGGGCGTGATTTTGGGTGCGCTCTAATTGGTCCATTCCACTCGGCTTAAAACCCGCGTTCGACCCAATTAACAAGGGTCATCTACAAACCACGTGTCCGTTTTAATTTGCCCACTTAACCTAAATCTATGTCACCATCATTTGGTCCCACACGTTTGTATACCATCCAAATTAGCCCCTACCAATTTTTTTTTCTTTTTTCATCCAGTTTTCTTTTAGTGCGGTGGACTCTCACATTCACCAATAACCAGGTTTGGGCAAAATACAGATGTACGAATTATGATGTATTTCAAATATCGTATCACACTTAAATTATTAACACGATTTATTATATATTTAATAATTTTAAAAGTGAATTTATTTATCCTTTAAGAACTGATGGGTATAAAAAATTAAAATAATTTAAAAAGAACGCATTTTGATTAAATTTTATTCATTTTTCATTTTTTTTTACAAATTTCCGATTTTGTAACCCCACCCCCTCCCTTTTCTTATTCATCTTTTTCCATCTCACAAGCTCATCCACTTCCGCCACTCCAGAGCTCGGACGAGCTCGTCTCCGGCGACGATGCCCACAGCGACCCATTTCCCCTCTTCCTTTCGTCGCCCCTATCGCATTTCATTTTTCGCGTTTAATGGTTTAATGGTTGCGCCGCTAGTTCTGGTTTAATGATTGCGTCTCCGCCGGACGGCTACTTCAGGCCGCTGGACCCCAACCCCCCATGCGGAATTCAAAGACGAATCCAACCCAACCCAACCGGAATCAGCCTCAAATTCAAACCACAGCTTTGTCAATTTCCAAAAACAACAACGAATTTTGAAGAACATCGTCTGATTTGTTGGAAAAAGGAAAAAAAGATTTAAGTTATAATAAATGAAAATTAATAAGTCCATGGTAGAGTCCCATCTCCGGCGATCTTCCATAGTTGTTAACTCCGGCGAGATAACTTGGATAACGAAGACGGAGAAATCGAGGCCGCGGAATATGTCGGAGGAGTGAAATCAGGCAACTTTTGTCTGCATTTTGTTGTTTTCATTTTCTTTTTGCTTTTGTTTATTTTGTTTTATTTATAAAGACTGCTATTTTAATAAAGCCACATACTTATGGGTGGTGGTGATGGCAGCGCCGGATATGATGTTTCCGGTGAGATTGGGCGGTGGGGTGGTTAGTGATGAAGACGATATAATTATTATAGGAGTTTAATAGTGAATTAGAGATTAATTCGTGTAAATATAATTAACAAAAGAAAATCAAATGAATAAAGAAAAGAAAAGAAAAGAAAAGAAAAGAATTTAAAATTAAAATTTAAAAGATTTTCGATGTGACGCTGATGCAACGGGCGAGTGTATAACACCTCTCATTGTACAACTGGTTATATGTATATCATATGGTAAATAAATACACCTTTTAAAGTCAAGGATATAATAGATGAACATAATAATTTGAGTGTGATATCAAAATTTCAGATATAATTTAGGGGTCAATTATGTCTTTTCCCATGTTTTCACCCATTATTAATAAGTGTACAATGTAGGTTACAATCTTCACCCTTTTGATTGAAAATGCCTACATTTTACCATTAATAGAAATAAAGGCAAGCAAGATCATTTTTAATGTTGTAGTCCCAAATGAATGATGTAAGCTTTTAGTATATAAAAAATGTACTTCACTTCATAGTGTTGGAGGATAATTAATGTCCATGTAAATGATTGGCATCATGCAGAAGATGGCCATCTTGAAAATACTTTTTCACTTATATATAGTCAAGTGACAAGTTTAGCAAGTTAATTAAGCTTTTAAGTTAGAAAACTTTATGAAAAAGTGAATATGAGGTAAGCTCATGCATATTATCATATTTGAGCAATTGGTTTAAATATGAGAGATAGAAATAGTCAACAAGAAGTGTCCTCGTGAGTACGTTCAGGAAATTGAATAATCTATGATAAAAAACGATTAAAAATATTGACGTTTCTCACCTAAAATGTCGAATGAAGGTGGAAATACACTATAATAGTATTTATCCCTTTTTCATGATATGTATGGTTTTGCAATATATTGAAATTAAAAAGTTGTAATATCTATAAGTGAAGTTCGACCACAACCTTAATAAAGTTTTTGCTACACAATCAAAAAGATAAATGAGGTAATAAAACTAATAATATCTTGAGAAAAAGGTGCAATGAAAATGGATGAAGGTTCATGATAATTGATGGCGATGGTGGTAGTAAGGTTATCTTTTTAATAGTTAATTAAGTCTCTTATCCTTCTTCTATTAAACAATGTCACTCATTGTCACCCCCCTTTGGTGTGGGAATTTTCTAGTTTACACCTGAAAAATGTTCCATTAGTAAGAAATTTTGATAATTAATTAGTGCTGTCTATCCAATAGGATTTAGATGAATTTCAAGAAGTGGTTTGTAAAAATTAAATTAATCCCCACGAGAGGAATACCACACACAGTGGGTCAAACTGCACCCACATCTAAATAGTCATTTTTTAATTGGGTATAAGAAAATTCAAATTTAGATGAACACAAAATTGGGTAAAATTCACAAATAGTCATTTTAAAATTTTTGTGTTGAAAAATAGCCAATGTTATGAAGTTTTAAATTCTGAAACTTCACGATATTATTATAGAGTTTGACCTGTGAATTTGAAATTCTATAAAAATGACTATTTTCTAAAGATAAAAACGAAAAGTAATTCTATAAAAATGACTATTTTTCAAAGATAAAAACGAAAAGTGATTAGTGAACACTATTTTTACTATAAAAAGAAATCCCCTTGAAACACCAAACTTGCATAATAAAACCGATTCTCTCGCCACAAAATCGAGTCTAAAAAACTCTACCTAAAATGAACCATAGACAGAATATTTTGATGGTGTGATATCCTATGAAAAATTAAAATATAATAAAAACCAAAAGTGGAAAAAAGAAAGAAATGAAACTACTAATCACTTCTCGAAGGAGGCAAGTGATGGTTAGGTTCATCTAAATTTATATTCATTACGCATATACGTTATCTTTAATAGTATTAAGATTTGCAGTCTTAAACAAAAGTATTAGGGGAAATTTTTTTACTATAAACAATTATTATGGCCGCAATTAATTTCTTTTGATTATTTAATTGGATTGCAGTTGAAGATTCTTTTTGCTTGATATGGCCAGGCATTGGACTTGGACTTACAGACTTGGAGAGATCACTGTTTTACAAAACGATTATTTAATTAATTGATTTGAAATAATAGGCTAACAGCCATATCTTTTTGGGCATTTAATAAATGATTTATTCCATTGACAGGTATTAGCTCCCTACTTTGTCATGAATGACTCCAACCCACACAAAAAAAAGTAGGCGTATGATATTAAAAATATATATAATGTAGCAACCATACTAAAAAGAAATCAAATTAAACGGCTGATTTTGATAGATATGATCCTTATGACAAAATAAAAAATTAAAACTCAACATTCTTAAGATATATACGTGTTCAATTACGATAACAATGACTGCCTATTTTTTTTAATTTTTTTTTTAATAAATGGATTTAAATAGTAGTAGCACTCGTAATTTTGGTAATTCAAGCTAACTTTTTTTATTCGTTGGTTCTTGAAGATATTGGACCACTTTTATTCTGTTAGTGTAAAGAGGACACAAATATATTGTGCCATAGCATCATCATTTTACGTACTTAATTAAGGGATTAATTGTGACATCGACTTTCACTAATTTATAGCGGTCACAGTAATTTTGCTCTCTAGTCCTATATATTTTTGAAAAATGCAAATGTGACACGGCATTAATAACTTATTGCTCTATGGACCACTTGATATTTAATTTTCATGATTAATCAGTGAACATGCTTCTATGTTTAAATGTCAAGGTGTACTGAAACTAAATTTGTGATAGTCGCAGAAGTCAGAAGATCAAAATTGTGCACATGGAGTGGCAGCTATAAGAGACATATTTCAAGGTTCGATGGGGTCTAAGGTCATTTTCTCGATCTAAGCCCTAAAATTGAAGTATAATGAGCCACTAACGGATTGATTAATAATTGACTAATAATATAGTTACGAGTTTAAGTAATATACATGGATGATATGTACTCCCTCCGTCACAATTTATGTGACACTATTTGACTTGACACGAAATTTAAGAAAGAAAAAAAGACTTTAAAAATTTGTGGTTCAAAACAAATCTTAGATTTTTGTGTGATATAAATCATCCAATAAAGATAAATTATTTCTAAATATAGACATGAGTCATTCTTTTTTGGATAGACTAAAAAGAAAATGGTGCCACATAAATTGGGACAGATAGAGTAATATTTACGCGTCATGAATTCAAAATTTTGATCATTTTGAGTTTCTGAATTCTGAGTTAATATTTCGTTGTTTTATTGTTCCTTTTTCTATATGATGTGTACTGCTTTCCATATCACATCTAACTGCTTTCATTTTCATATTCTCTTCTTTCAAACTGCTTTGAAATGCTTTACTCAAGCCGAGAGTCTATCGGAAACAACCTCTCTATATCTACGTAATAGAATATTTTCCGAATATTATTTCATTAATTGTATATCTCTTATTTTAGATAGAATTGTATTCCTATTGTAATTAGGTCTCCTATTTTAGGTAGAATTATATTTTCTATTGTAATTAGGTTGATTAGACCTAGTTTAAATATTCTTGTACTACTATATATATTGCACATTATTGATGAATACAATCAAGGAATAAATTCCTTTATGGTATCGGTAGCCTAAAAATACCTCCACCGCCGCCGACCATAGCTCTCGACCGCCACCACCACGGAACCCTAGTGGGTTTTTTCAAGCCATTCTCTCTCCCTTCTCCTCCTAAATTTCATCTTCCATGGCTGACAAAATCAAATTTCATCCTGCACTTGCAGTAAACAACATAAAAACTCCATCAACCTTTGATGCTCTTTCGTCTTCCTTATGGCACTCTAGATTAGGACATCCGGGATATTCTGTTTTACGCTCCCTTAGAAAAAATAATTTTATTAATTACAATCGTATTTCTAAGACTCCTATATGTGAATCGTGCATTATTGGAAAACATGTTAAATTACCATTTTCTGCATCCACAAATTGTACTTTAATACCTTTCGATATCATACATAGTGATTTGTGGACGTCTCCTATTTTAAGTATGGCTGACCATCGATATTATGTGTTATTTTTGGACGATTATTCCAACTTTCTATGGACTTTTCCAATTGACAATAAATCTTAGGTCTACCCTATTTTTTTCTCATTTAATGCTCTCGTAAAAACACAATTTGAACAGAGCATTATATGTTTTCAATGTGATAATGGCAGTAAATTCAATAATAATCAATTCAAACTGTTTTGCTCCAATAACGGTCTTACTTTTCATTTTTCCTGCCCTCACACCTCCTCCCAAAATGGTAAGACCGAACGAAAAATTCAAACCATAAACAACCTAATTCATGTCCTACTTACTCACGCCTCAATTCCCCCTCAATTCTGGCATTACGCACTCTCCATGACCATCTATCTCCTAAACATAATCCCAAACAAGTCTCTAGCTCAACGATCGCCGACTCAAGTTCTGTTTCGTAGGAACCCCTCCTACCAACACTTGCGCATCTTTGGATGTCTATGTTATCCTCTACATCCGACCACTCACAAACTCCAACCCCGGTCTTCCCCGTGTGTATTTCTGGGTTACCCTACCAATCATCGTGGTTACTCGTGCTATGAATTGTCAAGCAGTAAAATTATTATTTTATGTCATCTCCTATTTGATGAGTCTCAATTCCCATTTGCCTCTCTAAACTCGCCACATCGGCATTCATACGACTTCCTAGATGATGGCCTGGACGCTATTCTAATTCATCATTTACATAGTCCGTCGTCCTAGACCCTGACAACCCCCCCGGACAGTACATGACACACTGCCCACCCGATTCTGCCAACGGTGACCCGAAATAGACCGCCTCAGGGTGATTCTGCAGTCACCTCTTGGCAAACCGAGCATCGGCCAGCCGGTCCCTCCACCCCTTCCCTTCCTCATCTTCCCAACAGTCCCGCGGCATACCCCCTTCCTATCCTGCATCCCAATATACGCTCTCGGACCATGGAAACCCATGCCATGCACGGAATTCATAAACCTAAATGGTTGTTTAACCTATCTATTTCAGTTGTCCCTTCCCCTGTTCCTCGAAATCCGAAGGATGCCTTGTCCGACCCTAATTGGAAAGCCACAATGATTGAAGAATATGATGCTCTTATTGATAATAATATGTGGGACCTAGTACCCCGTCCACATGATGCTAACATTATTCGTTCTATGTGAATTTTTAGACATAAAAAGAAATTTAATAGTTCTTTTGAGAGGTACAAGGATCGTCTTGTAGGTGATGGCAGGTCTCAACAGGTGGGAGTGAACTATGATGAAACATTCAGCCCGATCGTAAAGCTCGCAAACATCCGGATCGTCCTCAGTATTGCTCTATCCAAGTCTTGGCCCATTCATCAGCTTGATGTCAAGTATGCCTTCTTACACGGGGATTTTCATGAAACGGTATATATGCATCAGCCTATGGGTTTCAGGGATCCTATTTATCCGGATTATGTGTGTCTGTTGCGGAAATTGCTCTATGGACTGAAACAGGCTCCTTGAGCATGGGACCAGCGGTTCGCCAATTATGTCTTCTCTATCGGGTTTTCACACAACAGATCAAATCATTCCCTGTTCATTTACAACAAGGGTACAAACATGTCTTACCTATTAATATATGTTGATGACATCATTCTCACCATATCATATGATGTTCTCCGCCGGTCCATTATGTCTCTTCTTTTCTCTGAGTTTGCTATGAAGGATCTGGGCCCCTTGAGTTATTTCTTGGGCATCTATGTTACTCGACATTTTGGCGGCGTATTTCTGTGTCAGAAGAAGTACGTCAAAGAGATCCTTGACCGTGCAGGCATGACGTCTTGCAAGACATCCCACACGCTAGTGGACACCAATTCCAAGCTCAGCGCTGATTCCGGCCCTCTGTATTCTGCTCCGACTTACTATCGTAGCCTGGTTGGGGCCCTGCAGTACCTCACATTCACGAGACCAGACATATCCTATGACGTGCAATAAATATGTTTGCACATGCACAATCCGACGGAAGCACCCATGCATGTCCTTAAACGTATTTTACGATACGTCCAGAGCACACTTCACTTCGGCTGACATCTATACAGGTTCGCACTCACTGGTTTCACTGCTTATTCTGATGCTGACTGGGATGGATGTCCTGACACCTGACAATTCACGTCTGGTTATTGCATTTTCCTCAGAGATAACCCATTGTCTTAGTCTTCCAAAAGGCAACCTACACTATACCGATCCAGTCCTGAAGCAGAGTTCAGAGGTGTCGCCAACATCATCTCGGAGTCTTGTTGGATCTGTAACCTTCTACTTGAGCTTCACTGCCCGATTCAAAAGGCAACACTGGTCTACTGCGATAATATTAGTGTGATATATATTTCCGGCAATCCCGTCCAACTTCAGCGCACTAAATACATTGAGATAGACATTCATTTTGTTCACGGAAAAGTGGCTCGTGGTCCGGTTCGTGTCCTTCATATTCCTTCCAGATATCAAATTGTCGACATCTTCACCAAATGACTTCCGCGCATACTATTTGATGATTTTCGAGCCAGTCTCAGTGTTCGTGAACCTCCCGCTTCGACTGCGGGGTGTAATAGAATATTTTTTGAATATTCTTTCATTAATTGTATATCTCTTATTTTAGGTAGAATTATATTACTATTGTAATTAGGTCTCCTATTTTAGGTAGAATTATATTTCTATTGTAATTAGGTTGATTAGTTACCTAGTTTAAATATTCTTGTACTACTATATATATATTGTATATTATTGATGAATACAATCAAGGAACATATTTATTTACTACGAAGTAAAGATAAGGTATGTGTACACTACGCTCCTCAGATTCCACATGCAATAGGTATGTTGTTGAATTCTGAATTTATGATTTATGCATATAAAATGAATTCAAGGGGCATATTCACAAGATGCCCTAATTTCTAATGCCACTTGACTGTCGGGGCTGATTCAAAAAAAAAAAAGTGAAAATCCCAGTAGTATGCTAAGATTTTTGTGTTTGACTGGTGAAATTCAAAACCAACCAAGTAATGAAGAAAGACAGTGGCTCTTTTTATTTCGAAATTTTGATAATCATTGGCAATGACAAGAGCAAGTTGCTTCTCTTAATGTAGATCTTCCCATCCCCTCCACATGTTGCAGAGGCATGTTCTCACATGCATCTTCATTATCATCAATTACCATCTCTCTTTCCTCTTCTCCTTCTCACATTATCTAGTCATCAATTTAATCCTATTACATTATCAAGGAATATGGTGGGATGGAATCTAATAATCAAAAGTGACAATTTCGAATCTAGAAATGAATATTACTAAGAAAATGTGAATTCTCGACGGATGACCAGTCCAAAATTGGCTTGCCGGGAAGAAATTTCTGACGGAAAGTTCGCTAGGAACATTTTCGATCCGTTTAAAATTAGCGTGTTTTTTTTTGTTGTAGTGGAAAAAATCACTATTAGGAAATGTTTGTCTTTTAAATGAGCATTACGCGATACAAATTTGAATTAATCGAACAAGTGAATTCCAGATACTATAAGATTAAACCCCCCAAAAAATCCTACATCTCCTTAAAATGAAAAATTATTAAGCCCCGCTTGCAAATTAAAATTCAAGAATATCCTTAGTTAGTCATCCCTTTCTATTGTAAACTACTTCAGAGGGATTCGGGTGAACTCGACTTTCACTTCATAATCTTTTCTTAATTACAAGTGGTGACCCCTCATAATCATGCATCGACAGATCAAATCTAAAGTACTAAAATAATGGATTTGTAAAATTTGCATTGGCAGTTTCACGTTCAACTGGTTGAAAATATAATAGTGCTACTTGGGATTTCCTTATAATTTTTGCTTTGTCGTGATATTAGACAAATACATGTGCATAGGCAACCGACTTTACCTGAAAAAACTACCAACTGCAAGAGAAAGAACCTGAACCAAAACGAGTACTAATTTTTAAATAAGGGACATTACTAAAATAAAGCATTTATGAAGCCCTTTTAAAAGCAAAAAGGTAGGCTACATGCTTCAAGAAATTAAAACAATAATATAGATGTCCATTATTCAAAGGCATATGCTTAATTATGTTCATGTATTAAAGAGGGTCAATGCCATTACTTCTTTTAGCCAGAGTTGACATGATGATGCTTTTATGGTAAACCAATGTGTATACAATGTAAAGCCATACTCCAAAGAATATGACAATTCTTTCCCTACAAACTTTATCTACACAAAAAAGCAGTAGACTCAGGATAGAAGTGCCTCCATTATAATCCCCACACCCTAAAAGTGGCCCCCATTTAAAGAGGATTATATAGGAAGGGCACATGGAGGCATTAAGAAAGGGAGCTAGTGAAAGGCAATTGGATATTTGAGCCAAGAATGTGGGGTCTTTTCTTAATTCCAGTATTTGTTTGGTACTATAGTTGAATAATGACAGGGGTAAGGACAAAATCACAAATAGCCCCTTTGTCTTATAGATAGGTCAAAAGAAAATTTGTTCACAACATTATACAATGTACTGTTATATTGATCGATCGATCGATTATCCAAGCAAACCACCCTAAAGAAACTAAGGTGATTTTCATTGGATTATTTATTCTTAAAACCAATAAGGTAACTTTAATCTAAAATCTCAATATGTCTTATTAGCGGGTGTTTAAGTGTCCCACATCAGTTGATGAATGAGTTATTTTTCGCTTATTTAATTTTGAACAATTCTTAACTCATGAATGAATTTTTGAAATTGAGTTAAGCTCAAGTCTATTTCATCACATGGTATTAGAGTTAGTCTCATTACTTTTATTGTAGTAAAAATGACACCACATAGATGCTTCTGGCGCCACTATTTAAGACATATCTTATCCAATTTTCAAAAATCAATTAAAGTTTAGTCAATTTTAGCAAATTTCATACTAGACCTCCTGTTGTTGCTAGTTCTTCTTCTTTGGGTCTAAACTTGGGAAAGCCTATCTTCATACTCGAAGTATGTTAGTCAAACAGAGGACTCTCATGGAACAAAAGGGGGTGGGGGAGGGGGAAAGTTGTTGTAGGTAAAAGTGTATCAGAGAGGTTAATCAAGAAGGAAAAGATGAGTTGAGAGATGTCTCTCATTTTTTAAGACAAAATTGCCCTGTATAGATGCTTTTACGGTATTAGACAATAGTCTCCCAAGATAAAACAGCAACAATCAACAATACAAAGCTAGTAATGTTGATTCTGGCGGAAAAAAAGAATATTGAACAAATTGCAAAGAGGAGAGGATTTTCTCGTTTCTTTTTTAAAAAAAACTGAACGCTAATGTTCAATTTATAGATGAAGAAGAGGGCGGATTCTGACTGTTGAAGTCAGATCCGTTGGCTGGCGTCGTTTGGAGAGATAGAGTTATTGCAGCGTTTCCGAAATCTTCAAGGACCAAAGTGCAAATAAAAAATATTTCTGGAACCAATAGAGAATTCCGGAAGAAAGCCCACGGCCCGTGACCCGAGATCGGACCGGGCGGGAGGCGGCGGCGCGCGTGAGGCTTAGCCCCGAACCCAAGCTCACCTAGGTCCTCTCCCTTCTTAAAACTTGGTCACCCCTTGGGGTCCCAAACTCTTACTCAAAACTATAGTTAATATAGTCCTCAATCCTTCCATATTCAACCGATGTGGGAATTATATTATTTGGCCAAACCAGTCCATCTATTTGTATCTCAAACACCTTACTTTGTGCATCAATATCTCTTTCATTCCTCAACGAAATTTGATGATACTTGGTACTAATATGATCTACTTATTTAGTAGATTAGGCATGTGCGAATAAATGATGTTTCTGACATACGGGGCCCATGTGTTTAAGTTATTAAAGATGGGAAAAACTCAATCTCATATAGTTAAATTTCCAACAATCCCCTCTTGAAAGAGAATTGGTGCACACGAGGTGCCAAAGTTTAGCAATATTTCAGCGGAAAGATATTGTATCAAGAAATGTAGCTTTCGGCTTTGAACTTTCCTTAGTCGATTACCATTGGATTCACTTACTACGCGGTGGACGTGATGTCTTGAACCGTCAGTGTTTAGTGTAAACTAAGACAATGATATCAACACAATAACCCCTCTTATTCATTTCTTCTTATAGTCTTGTCCGTTGTGGCCATGGACAACTCTTGAATTCTTAAGTGCGTACATTTGAAGCGGCATGTCTTCGCACTTAAATAGGTGATCTCCTATAAGGTATGCTGCTATACCCCACTCGCAAGTGTTAGGAATCATTAAAAGTTTTAGAAACTTATCATTTACCATTTATGCAAGTAGCACTTAATGTCTATCGCGGGAACAGCCTTGGAATTATAACAATAATAATCCGAAGTGCTCTTACTTCCAGTGAAGCGCTAAAACTGAACCTCTACGGTTTAGTTTTCCCATTGAACCAAAATTTTTGGGATCTCCAGATAGTCAGTAACTTCTAAGTCCTGTAGATCTGGAACGTCTAGTTCCGGATAATCAGAAACTCCCCGGTCTTGTTGATTTTGAGCGTTTTGTTCATAACTTCGTTTGCGCGAAACTATTTCTTTTTCCTTTCGAGGAAAGATCTGTTCAAAGAATTCAACGTTCCTTGATTCTATGATCGTACCCTCGTGGATATCAGGTATCTTCGACTTATACACTAAGAAGCGATAAACACTACTGTTATTTGCATATCCGATGAATAAGCAATCTATAGTCTTAGGTCCAATTTTGACCTGTTTTGGTTTAGGTATTTCGACCTTTGCTAAACAGCCCCACACTTTCCAATATTTGTAAGTGGGTTTCTTTCCTTTACAAGATTCATATGGAGTTTTATCCTTACGCTTATGAGAAACTCTATTGAGAATTGTATTAGCGGTAAGAATAGATTCTCCCCACATGTTTGAGCTAACCCAGAATTGATAAGTAAATCATTCATCATTTCCTTTAACGTACAGTTTTTGCACTCGGCAATACCGTTAGATTGAGGCGAGTTAGGAGCGGTCGTTTGATAAACTATGCCGAATTGAGCACAATATTCTTCAAATGGTGCTACGTATTATCCCCCTCTCTCACTACGAATTGCCTTGATCCGTAGGTTTAGTTGATTTTGAACTTCTGCTTTGTAACGTTTAAATGCTTCAAACGCTTCATCTTTACTTTTCAACAAGTAAACATAACAATACCTTGTACTATCATCAATGAAAGTCACAAAGTACTTGTTCCCCCCTCTAGTTTGCACAAACTTTAAATCACATATGTCGGTGTGAATAAGTTCTAGAGGAGCGGTGTTTCTTTCGACTGAATGGAAAGATGGAAAAAACTCAATCTCGTATAGTTAAATTTCCAACAGTTGTAGTCCTGGTAAGATCTGAAGTTGAACTTCCTTCAAATATCAGACCTGATAGGATTTTACATAGCCCTACTTCAGACATGATAGTCTGAATTTCTCAACTTTAGACCCCCAATTTTCAACTTCATATCCACATGTCTTACGTCGATTTTGAAGCAGCTAAACTTTAAAATTTTATAAATTAGGCTATTCTTTAAATAGGGGACCTAAATGGATATTTGTGCACTACATCCATTATTGTAGGGCTGGCCAGTGGGCCAGGACGGCCCGACCCCGACCCGAACCCCGACCCGACCCGAACCCCGACCCGACCCGAACCCCAGCCCGCCCCGGTCCCTCCAAAAAAAATAAAATAAAAAATAACGGGGGCGGGCCTCGAACTCGGGACGGGACGATGTCTCGTCCCGCGAGACCCGAGCCCGCCCGACCAGACCTCGCCCCGACCCCGTCCCGACCCCGACCCCGACCCCGCCCTTTTCCCCCATTTGCAAATATGACCGTTGCACCAACGACCATTTTAGATTATGGCCGTTGGCCAACGGCCATTTTAGGCCCCCCCCTCCCCCAACCCCCTACCCCTTAATATTTATTTTTAACCCATAAGTTATTATATTTACACTTTAACCCAATTTCCAACTATAAATAACTCATTTTCTCTTCATCTTTCTCACAAATCTTCCTACAATCTCTCTAATTTCAAATATATCTCTCTACAAGTCTACATTGTTTGCTAAATATTCAATTTTATTTATTCATTTGGGAATTGGGAGTGAAGTTGGCAACTAGCTTGAGGATCTTCCATCGAGCAAAGTTTCAATTTTCAACCTCTCGATTACACGTCGACGTTACGTCGGCGTTTGGTACATTCGTTCCTTCATTAAATTATTATTGTCTGTTTATTTTATTTAGTGCACTTAATTTTATTGTCTTTAATTATTTATTATCATAATTAAAATGGAAGGATTAAAAGGTATGTTTAAGGGTAAGGGTAAGAGTGCTTCTTCTAGTAGGGGAAACGAGGGCAAGGGTACTTCTTCTAGTAGGGGCAACGAGGGCAAGGGTACTTCTTCTAGTCATCTTATTCCTACAAAGGATGATTTTGGTGATACTCAACATTTTCCTACAATACTGTTAGATTTAGACCAGGAGCTATTTTCTGGAACTCAAGAAGACTTTAATTTAGACGATGATCTAGATGATATACCCACTAATGTTGATGACAACACACCCACTAGTGCACCTTCAACTGAAATACCTCCTATTCCCCCTAGTATGAGACGAGGTCCAGCAAAACGATCATTAAAATCAGATGCATGAACATTTTTTGATAGGGACGTAGAGAATCAAGTAACCATATGTAAAATTTGTAAAAATGTTTTAAAATTTAAAACTGGAAAAGGTCACGGTGGGACGGGGGGTTTAATTAGACACGTAGTAAGTGCTCATCCAGCTAGGTATGCCCAATACCAGGCTTCAAAACCGGGTGCGCAAACGCCCGCTCCATCGGGACAAGGTTCACGTACTGATACTGTCCCGGACCAAGTACAGGGTCAAATTAACCCTATGACGGGGGGAATTGTAGGCTCTATATACAATAAACATAGAGATATGGAAGCAATATCAAAATTAGTTTCTGTGGAGGGTTTGCCTTTTTCATTTCCTTCATCTCCCGGTTTTATTCATTACATTAGAGATATATATAATCCTGCTTTTAACGGTTTTCCTAGATCAACTGTTAAGAGAGATGTATTTAAATTCGCGCATGAATATCAACAATATTTACGTTTTTCATTATATCATTTTAATGGCAAAGTATCTATCACGTCTGATATAGGTCGTAGTACTAACGGCCATGATTATTTAACTGTAACTTGTCATTGGATAGATTATAAATGGTCTATGCAAAAACGTATTTTAGCGTATAGATATATAGATGATAGGCACACTGGTACTTTTATTGCAGAAAATATTTATCAAGTGTGCGATTATTACGGAATTACCGATAAAATTATGACTATTACATTAGATAACGCTTCTAATAACAATTACGCAATTACAATTTTAAAAAATAGTTTAACTCCATCTTTTTCAGACCATTTTCATATAAAATGCGCGTGCCATATATATAACTTAATTGTAAAAGATGGTCTATCACTTTTTGAAGACATTCTTAGTAAAATACAATTTGCTATAAACTTTATTTTTAAAAGTAATAAAGTACAACGTAGAAAAGAATATAAAAAAATTTGTCACGATTGTGGACTACCTTATAGAAAAATTCCACAAGAAGTATCCACTAGGTGAAATTCTTTATACGAGCAACTACTTGTTGCTTATGACTATAAATTACCTATAACTTTATTTTTTAACTCTCATAATAAAAAGCCAGCTGATATGATTTTAGATAGTGATTGGAAAAAAATTTCCGAACTTATTGTATTTTTAGAGAAATTTTTTCAAGCAACAAAAGAATTTTTCGCTATATATTATCCTACTATTTCAACTATGTTATTTTATATAACTCTAATATTTTTATTACTTAGTGAATATATGGAAAAACCAGCTTATATAAGGCTTTATTAAAAAATGTTTCTCAAAATAAAAATTTTTTAATTCATATTCCCTCTATTTATATTATTGGTTCTCAGATTAAATCCTACTATTAAAATAGACGGTACTAAATCACTAATTGAAACTATTTACGATTGTATAGAAGTACTACCACCTCCAAGTCCCAAAAATCTAAATCACCCACCACCTATTGAACAAACTAAAGAAGAAGTGTTGTCTAGCGTAGAACACCAATGCAAAAATATATATAGATTTTATCAACAAGAAAATGCTAGTAACTTACCTGGCTTCCATACCATCTTCTTCATCTTCAACACAACCTCACAAAAGACATGTTGTTTCTTGGCTAGTATTGAAAGCCTCGAGAAATAGAATGTGCGGCCGCATTCTACTACTAACCAAATTAGCGAGTTGGATATTTTTGTTTTGCAGGGTTCTGCATCAGTATCAAGAAGTTATCAATGAAGATGGACATGAAAACTTGCTAAAATCTTTGGAGGGAATGAGAAGACCTTTCCGACACTTTCATTGATGGCTCGAGATGTTTTGAACATTCAATCGTCGCCAATCAAGCTGCGTCAAAGCGCTTTTTCTGCAAGCAGATATCAAATAGGAGACCACAGACACTCATTAGCCGGAGACAGCTTGGAAATTGCAGTATTATTCAGAGATTGGATACGAGCGGAGCGGAGAAGGTGTGGTCAACCGGAGATCAACGAAGAAGATGATGAAAACTACAACGAAATCTTAACCGAAGGTAGTGGAAGCGACGTGGATCAATTTGACCAACAAATACCAATTCCAACCGAAGAACCACATGAAATCATCAAGCAATTAGAACATGTTTTTTTGAGAATGTAATTTTTTTAATTGTAATTTTATTATGTAATTTGCAACTTTTGGACAACACCACAAAGTTGCAATTTAGATTTTAGACAATTGTATTTGTATTACAAAAAAATCATATGTCTATTAAATAATATAAGAGGCACAAAAACAACCTTGTGATGTTTTTATTACACTATCTTGTTTTGTTTATTGAGTTTTTTTTATACTTATGTTATTTTAAAAAAAAGAAAAAAAAAGGAAAACCTGCCGTACCCCGCCCAGAGCCCGACCCCGACCTAGCCCGCTCCGACCCGATACCGACGGGATCGGGATCGGGATCGGGACGGGACTTGCTCCAGTCCCGCCAGACCCGACCCCGCCAGAACCTGCCGACCCCGACCCCGACCCCTTCTCCCGTCCCGCCCCGACCCCTACCCCCCCAGACCCGAGCCCGGCCCACTGGCCACTCTTACATTATTGTACGTTCCATTGTTGGTCTCCATGTTGTAGAGTCCACACTCTATTGTTGAGATCTAGATGGTTTATTTGTCTTCTTTTATATATATATATATATATATATATATATATATATATATATATATATATATATATATATAGTCTCGGGCAATACTCATCTCGTGAGCTAGCTTTTGCTGTAGAATTAGCTGAAAATCATTTCTTCACATTAGCAAATATAAAATTGTCTAGAAAGTGTTAAACCAGTATACAATAATTCAGCAAATGAGAGAGATGTTATGAATTAAGAAAGAAAAAATCCATGAAATGGACTATTGGAATGAGTTTAATTTTGGATACAGAACCCAAGTTAGGAATAGACAATTCTGTGCGGTATCTTTTAATGGTCAATGATCATATTTATATTTTTTCTCCTTTTTTTGATTTTTATATCATTTTTTATTATTTTAATTTAAAAAGTTATTTTTATAACTCACACCCCTTCATTTCATAACTTCTACTCTTTATTAGTATTAATAATTAATTTCATAATTTCTAATTTAATGTACAAGTTATGACACCTAATCTATATATTTATAATCATATTTATCCATTTTCTCCTTTTTGGGGCTTTTTATATTATTTTTAATTATTTTATTTTAATTTAAAAAGTCATCTCCATAACTCACACCACTCCATCTTTATAACTTCTACTCTTTATTAGTATTAGTAATTAATTTTATAATTTATAATTTAATGTACAAATTCCGACACTTAATTTATATATTTATATATGATATAAAGTTAGGCAATAAAAAAGTGAGGTGACATCTCTAATTGGCTGGCATTGTTATCTTTTTTCTCATTAGTTTAATTTTTTCCTTAATTTTCTTTCCTAAAAACTTGTAAGAAATTATATTTCTTTCCTCATTATGGGCATTTATGTCATTTCTTGAATCTCCTCTATTATATACCAATAAAGACTTATTAATTTGGAGAAAAGAAATAAAGCTTATTAACCTAGAAATTAGTAACGGTAATCATAAGTTGAGATTTATTGGCACATCAAAAAATTAAATGCTATTATTATTTTGTCTCTTCAACTTCGCATCAGTTATCAATAGTACCTATAAATCATAACATTGAAATTTCTCTTCATTCATCTTGTGTCTTCTTCATATCTACATGTCGCAAATCTAAAACCTTGAGAAATTATTTCTGTTGCAAATTTGATATTGGGTCAATTTTACGTTCTTAGCCCGTCATCAACAATCATGTAGTAGTGATCCGAAATTCTTGAGCAAGATCAAAGAGGAAAATGATCATTTTTGTTGCATAGTTGAATTGAGTTATTATCATTTTGTTCAATTCATGTTCATTGTTTATTCTCCCCTTTTGACTTTTTTGATTTTACATTGTTCTTTTTTTTTATACTATTTTATGTAACTATTTTTTTCCTTTTCTTTGTTTTTAGCAGGGTGTGGCCATTAAGATGTGCTAAATTATTAGGAATGCTGAATGGAAAATTGTTGTGTATCAAAATTTTATTTTATTAGTTTTATTATTTCTGCAATCTACATGGGCTGGGTTTTAGGTTTTTTAAAAAGTAATATCAATATATTTAATTATATTGGTTTAGAAAAAATATTTCAAAATAAGAAAAGACATCTTATTAGTACGCTAGGGCCTGGACATGCTTAGACAAGCAAAAAGCATTCAACAAAACAAAAAAAATACTTTTTTTAGAAAGGATTCCCCTTAATGGATGTGAGACTATTACACCAACTGAAGCTTACGAAGGAATGAAAAGATAGGAATTGGTTAAATTTAAACCATTTAGTCTTACTTGTGGGTTCACGATTTACTTGTGTTGAAATAATTTTAGTCAAGAATAAGCTTATTTTATTACTGTTATAATACGATAATTTGAATATGAATTTAGGAACTAACAAGAATATGCTGAAAATCTTGAATTTCTTTGTTGATAGACAATCTTAGATGAATTCAATATTTCACATAATCAATATATTCTAATATTTGTTCTATTAAGTGGAAGTTTGATAGGAATGTGGAATAAACTTGAGACTTTTTAGATAACGGAAATGTCCACAAAAAAATTAGAATAATCATCCAAAGATAACACATAATAACGGTGGCCCAAAGAGCTCAAAACGAGAGATGTCTACAAATCACTATGAATAATATCAAATGACATAAAGTACTAGAATTGGAGGCAACAAACGACAATTTAACATGTTTCCCAAGATGACATGAAGTACAAACATTGGTACTACGAGTACTATTACACTCAATAAATTTATTGTTTTAAAGGGAGGAAAGAACGTACGCTCATGGATGACCCAAACGTGCATGCCATAAGGAAGGTGCTAAAGAGGCAAACGTTGACAGTGTGGCTTGTTTAGTAGTGGTGGTGGTGGTGATGGGGGTAGAGCTCGCCCAGACTATCACATCTCATTAGAGGTATCTCCGTCGAGAAATCCTTCACAGAAAATCCAAAAGGGTCAAAGTCAACAGAAATCCAATTATCAGTTGTAAATTTCCAAACAGACACCAAATTTTTAATTGAGGAGAAGGAAGTATATTTCAAGGCTAAAGGTGGGTTTGGGGGAGATAAATTTGTGTGACCATAACCACGAATTGGAATTGAATTACCATTACCAATAATTATGCCACAATTTTTTCTCAAATTGAAATAAGACTAGGATTTGCATGAGAAGTAGCACCGGTGTCTATATGAGAAGTAGTACTAATGTCCATATACCAATTTGCATCCGGAGGATTTAACTCAAGTGTATGCATTGCTACCTCGATATTCGTGTGGGTCGACGTCATGGGTGGGCCCACAACAGCGAAAACCTCCTGAGGCCGAGGCCCAAGCAGGCCAGGCTACTGCCAGGCCGAGGTATTTCGTGGCCCAGGCTGGCCTTGCTACTGCCTCTGCTGTCCACTGGTCCTGGCCTAGTTTGGTGTTGGGAACGGGCAGGGCGACATGGGCCACTACCCACTGGCCCAAGACAGGCCCCATGGCCACTGCCCAACGGCCCAAGCCTGCTGCCAGGGGATCTATGGCCTGGTCCCCTACTGACCGCCACTTTCGCCTCCTCATTTGCCATTGCCGCCACGACCACCACCCTTGCCATCGCCACGTCCGCCACAATGATGTTTTCCACAGTTTTGACCCTTTTTGCCACCCCCGTTGTTACGGTTTTGACCATAATTTTCATGGAATGATTGAGAGTCATCGATTTCACGGGATGTGGCCACCATCAAGGCAGAATTGGCTCCAGTAGCCGCCATTTTAGCCAATCCTTCTTCTTCTAAGGTGAGCATGAAATGTGCTTGGTAGAATGATGAGAGAGGATTTCTTTGGTGAAGAAGATTCCCAACCCTATTATATTCCTCGGAGAGACTAGCAACCATCTGAAGAACGAGACGATCATTCGCGATATTATATTCCTCGGAGAGACTAGCAACCATCTGAAGAACGAGACGATCATTCGCGACGGGCGCGCCAACGTTCTTGAGTTGATCCGACAACTCCTTGAGCCTTTGACAATAGGTTGGGGCATTCGGAAAATCCTCCATATTTATGTGGGAGAATTTTTGCTCAAGGGTCACGGCACAAGAATTTTTGTTATCTTGAAATATATCACACAACCTATTCCAAGCTTCCATTGCCGTGACGTCGGGTTCGATAATTGTCTGTAAGAGGTCCGTAGAGATGGTGGATTAAATCCATTGGAGCACCGTAGCATCAAGAGTTTCCCACAACTCTATTTCATCATCGGTGGAAGGCACCTTATCCTTGTATTTTTCCGGTTTGATGATGTGATGGAGGACTCTATGAGACCTTGCGTGAATTTTAAAGAGTTCTGCCCACGTTGCGTACTGGACGTTCTCCATTTCAAGAACAATATGGATGTTGTTATTGATGTTGGAAACTGCAAGGGCAAGATGAAAGGTATTCTTTGTGTTATACATGATTAGGGTTTCGGAAAAAAAATAAAGGGAGGTGGACGGCCGAAGGGGGGGGGGCGAAGGATAGTAGGGCGGTGGAAGGTTTTGTGGAGAAGGAAAAAGTTTGTCATAGACTGCTTATATCATGAAAGAGAATAATACGTTGATTATTTTTATTAATGTAAAGGGTTTATATACATGATATACAATAGTAATTCTAGGCTATAATTACATAAATTAAATATTTTTCTAACTAACATAAAATATTGCTACAATAATTACAAATATACAAAATTACTAATTTTACCAAAAAAATATATTTCGATATATTCTATCAAATTGATTAGCGAGTCAATAAGTGTTAGTTATAAAAATTCTGCCTCCAACCATATCATATATTTAGTGGTCAATGTTTCCTATTTTATTCATATCATATATATTTAGTGCTCAAATATGTACACAATTATCCTTGCTAATCAAAATATGTTTTTTGTGTTCGAGAGCAGATTTGTGTTATTAAGAAAAAAAAGACCACTGAGATTATTGTTGAAGATGAATGGTGAGATAGACAATTAAAGATGTTAGGTACTAATCCTTGACCATTATCATCCAAAATAGGACTGAATTAATTAGATATATTTGTTCATGTCACGCTTTGATTGAGTAAATTACGGCCTGAAGATAAAATATAAATTATCCTTAGTTTTTGGTCCTCGTAGGTCATAAACAGCACCAATAACTACTTTATTTGACGATTTAACAGTTAAAGTTTTTGTGTGCGGATTGTGAGGTATAAATATGTGAAATATTTCACATTGGGTGCGGATTAGGAAAAGACGGTATGTATATTAAATCATTGTGCATGTTTTGGGGGGGGGGGGGGGGAAGGGGGGGGAAAGATAAAAAGGAATAAGGAATAAGGTTGTCTTATACGGGAGAAAAAATGGAAATAAAGACACAAAAAGAAGAAATCTCACTGCAAATACCATTCAAACAAGTGTAAAATAGAGTTTTACTTTATTATTATAGTTAAAGGTCAACTTTAAAATTGATTGTTGAGGTAGAAAAAGTGAATAATTAATAGTTGAGGTGTGTTTTCCTAACTAGTTAGTGATAGTTTAGGTAGGAAACTCTCACACCTAATAGTTGAGGTAGAAAACTAAAAAAGAAGTGATACTTGAGAAATTTTTTTTTACTCTTATCTCTTATTATTACACCACAAACATTAACAATAATTATGCATACTTCAATCCTCGAATTGCCTGGAAATAGAAAAGAAGTGGTTGAAGCGCTTTCTTCTTTAATAGGCTTTACGGATAAAAATAAAAAAATTGTTTTATATCATTAAAGTAAGCTAGTTCCCTTTTTTTTATTAATAACTTACCGATTAGTAGTATCATAGTGATTTTACTTGCCTTATAAATGATTTAATTATGCAAACATTTTTACACCGCCATGTGTAGAAATTTACTCAAAAAAGATGAAAAACATAGAAGGCTCCGCTTAAAATTACATTAATTTGAGAGGAGAATTTATCTTTTCTTGGAAAGTTACAGAGTCGGCTCCAAGAAAATACTTCCAACAATAATATTTTTTTTCCTAAGCTAGGTTTCAAATTTATAGCAGTTTTAACTTCATGGAACTTCGTCCACTTGCTTACACAAACAACCCTGAATTCGATAGTCATTTGTATACTTTCTCTACTACTAGCACACCTTTAATTATTTCCCCCACATGATAACACCTTTGACAATGAAATGTTTTCTTTTGATAACCACAAAACACAATTTCTTGAATACTTCATATGTTACTATGAAAGGTTGTGGTGAGGTGGTAGGTGTTGTTTCATTTTAATAGGAGGTTTTAGTTTTCGGATTCAAGCTTTGAGAATGAAGTAATTTTTAATAGGGAGTGTTTTATCCCTCCAAGTGGGACTTTCCGTTAGTGGCAAAGACAGAAATTTCGCAAAAAACATTGAAGATTTAATATATAAATATAAAAAATAATTTTGACCTATATACACAATATATATAATATAATTTGTAGCTAAAGGATAATCAACTAACCGTCCTCTCTATATGTGGGTCCGCCAATTTCTCAGCGCGAACCGGATTAGTTGGCCCAAAGGAGTACCGGACCCTTGTGCGAAACAAAAAAAAGGAAGAATACTTCATATGTAATATAAAAAAAATCATTTTATATTACTAGCGCAATTTCTAATTTTTCAAATCAAGAAACTCAAGAAGAATGAAGGAATTAATTTCTATGAAAATGAAAGATATTTGTGCAATTAATTCTAGGTAATTATAACCCATCAAATTGACAACGTCTTTTTGTCGTAGTTTGCATATTCTTCTAATGAACCCTAAAAAGACTCGATTTTTTTTGGTACAACTCAAGCATTATTGATGATATTAATTTCTACTAAAGTGAGGAAGAGTGAACTCAAAATAGAGATATTTGTGCTTAAGAGGGCTCAAGATTTATAACTTAAATTTTCTTTAAATTCCAAATGACGTGTTTGTAAGTGAAAATAACTTGCTTTTAAGCGTCATTTGAATTTTTGGTACTCAAATAAAGGTTAAAATGAACAGTTATTTTAGTGTATATTCAAATTCAGTTTTTTTAATTATTATATCGAAATAGGTAATGATATTCTCCTGCTTTGGAGGAGAGACGTGTGAATAAATTTTTTTTTGTATAAAAAGTATAAAAGTGCAGCATTTACCAATACCGTTCTTTTAAAAAATTGATGGTAACCTTCTAAGTTCTCACCAAGATTACTCATTGGGATCCTTGTTCATACTAAATTTGGGAGAAAGAAAAGAAACGTAAAACAAAGACTAGCACTTCTTTTGTGATTAAAATGCTCAAGAAACAAAAAAATCCACTTAGGAAGTGTAAGAAGGATTTAACTTTACAATGACGTGTAAAGAATATGCACATTTTCTTTATAATTATGTGTTGTGACAATTTATATGTCTTATTTTTTAAGTTAGTTATGTCACTTATAATTATTTATAATTATTCTTTATAACCAAAATTCTTTTTTTTTTGTTGAGGAAATACGGATATTTTACTTAAGTACCAAAAGAAACATATTACAATGAGTAAAATCCGGTTATATATCATATATGTGGGTACATATTGTGTATCAAGAATAAAAAAATGCGGATATGGTCGAATGGTAAAATTTGTAGTCATCTGGTTATCGAGATTAGAAAAGTAATTTCAATATATAATTTGTGATTGTTTGTTTTGTATTTGGTTGGATTTTTATTTTTGGTATAAGAAGTATATGTAATTAGTTTATATCATGAGAATCATATTATTTTTAAACCGACTTCTAATATATTAGACTTTGCAATCCTTGGATAAAACAAAGACTAAAATTACCTTGATTACCTGTTTCTTTTTCTTTATTCATATGCATGTTTTTTATTATATATTGTTTATTTCATTTCACAATTAATGCAACAACAACAACATGCCCAGTGAAATCCCACATCATGGGGTCTGAGGAGTATAGAGTGTACGCAGACCTTACTTCTACCTTGGTAGGTAGAGCGACTATTTTCGAGAGACTCTCGGCTCAAGACAGGCATATGCATAAGCAAAAATAAGAGAAAACAGTCAGATTTTATCAAAAAAATTTAAGTAGTATGAAAATATTGGTATCAAAAGCGAATACACCATGATAACACATTCTGAAAGAAAAAAACAGTAACTAACACGTAGCAGCAGAAATCAAACTGCAGGGAACAAACCAAATATTCATAAAAATGTATGCACTTAACACTAATTCATGAATTATTAATTTCAATATTACAATTCTTGCATTATAATGCTGGCTTAACTTATCTACGAACCAAACCATCAATCAATACATAAAAGTTAAACTCAACTAAAATTTGAGTTAGAGAAAAATTGTTGGAAAAGACAAAGTCACATGTATGTCTCTTTCTATTTTCCACTTGACTATGGGCAATATAATTGCAAGTCCCTTTCTTTTTTGAGGAGTTTACGCTTCTTCCACGACTCAAAAATCAGCCTTTATTAATCTTCCACATATACTATATGTTTGAAAATATAAATAAAACAAAAGAATACATGAAAGTTGAAAGTAAACGAAAGCATGCATAATGGCGGCGCCTAATGCGAATAATTCCTTTAAAAAGAAGCCACTATTTGGGGGTACTTTTCCTCAATTAACAAAATTCTCTTCTTCTCCGTCAACGTATTGTAATTTGTAAACATGTAAAACTTATGGAAATACTTGTAAAATGAGTTAACAGATTACGTATAAAACACTAATTACAATTGTTAGGTTTTAATCCACAGAGTTGTTTTCGTTCTTATCACATTCTTGATTCCAATCCAGATGATTATCAGATTATGTGAAATGATGAATTAATAAGTATCTTTTTTCAAAGTAGATTGTAACCTAGGTAAGGCGGCGTACATTAGATCATGCATAGCGGAGGCTTAGTACATCGGGCTTGTAGAATTGTGTAATTCTCCTTGTTTGGAGTCTTCTCATTAATACAATATATATAGTTATTTACAATTACAATCCTAAATGTATGAGAATATCTACTTTACATAATTACAGAATATATGGAGAATATAAATGTATTCTCTATCACACCCCTCAGTCGGAGCGGGAGGAGGACGGACGCTCAGACTGAATCCGAAGTCAAGAAATAGCTGTCGAGGAAGTCCCTTAGTAAATATATGTGCGTACTGATAGGAAGAAGGAACATGTAACACCCAAACATGACCCACGCCAACTTTCTCACGAACAAAATGAATATCTATCTCAATATGTTTGGTTCGCTGATGTTGAACCGGGTTATGAGACAAGTAGACAGTAGATACGTTATCACAGTAGATAATAGATGTCTTACGTAAGGGACAATGAAGCTCTAGAAGGAGGTTTCTGAGCCAACAATTTTTGGCAACAACGTTCGCAACGCCTCTATATTCTTCTTCAGCATTCGAACGGGAAAGTATGGCTTATCGTTTTGCAGACCATGAAATGAGGTTATCGCCCAAAAATACACAATAGTCGGAAGTCGTGTGTCGGGATAGCCACCCTAATTGGCGTCCGTATAGGATATCAGTCTTGTCGGTACAAATGAATAAAGGTGTAATCCAAAGTCAAGAGTACCCCATACGTACCGAATGATACGTTTAAGAGCGGTAAAGTGATGCTCCCTGTGAGCATGCATGAACAAGCACACCCATTGAACAACATAGGCAATATCGGTCCTAATGAAGGTAAGATACTGAAGTGCACCATCGAGACTCCTATAAAGAGAAGGATCAAGCACCGGATCCCCATCATTGGCGTTGAGCTTTGACGTCGAGTCGACTAGAGTAGGCATGATCTTGCAGTTTACCATTTTAGCCCTGTAAACAATCTCTTCGACATACTTATGTTGACACATAAACATTGCATTCTCGGATCTGGTCAAAAAATTCCCAAGAAATAACTCAACCTAAGTCCGTCATGGCAGATTCAAATTTGAGCAAGGTAATGATCTCATTTTTAACACATCAGAGGAAGTAGTCAGGACAATGTCATCCACATAGAGAAAAAGTTATACAGTGGCATTCCCTCGATGAAAAATAAAAAGTGAATTATCACTTTTGCTGCACACGAATTCGATCTGCATGATGTAGGTGGCAAATCGCTCATACCAAGCCCGGGGGCTTGTATCAAGCCGTAGAGTAACTTTCGAAGACGACAGACATGTTGAGGAGCCGAGGGATGCACAAAGCCAGGTGATTGATGCATATATACAGTTTCTTTCAAATCTCTAGGTAAGAACACATTTTTTACATCAAGTTGATGAATCGGTCAGTTCTTCCCTATAGCAATGCTCAAAATAGTACAAATGGTGATTGGTTTAACCACTGGACTGAAGGTCTTACCATAATCAACTCCCTCTTATTGCCCCGTGTCATTTGCCATAAGTCTCTCCTTATGGCGTTCAAGCTCATCACTATTCCTGAATTTATGAGGATATAGCCACATACAACGAATCATATTGACCCCCTCTGGTTTCAGGACAAGATCCAAAGTGTGCTGTGTAGTGAGCGCATCAAATTCCTCACGCATGGCCGCATTCCAATTTGGGTCAAGCTTGGCTACTTTTGGGTTTTTAGGTAGAGGTGAGATGGTTTGAGTGGTTAGGTTAAAGTGGACTTTTGGTTTGAAAATCCCGTGCTGGGCACGGGTTTCCATGCAGTGTGTCGGAATAGGGACCGGGGGCAGTGGGTTGTGGGGCAGTGATGGGGGCAGTGGACTGTGGGTGGTCGACATGGGCAGTGGGGTGGTAGACGGGAAAGCTGATGGAGGCAGTGGGCAGTGAGCCAAACTATTAGCTCTATGTATTACATTTCTAATGAGAAGGGAAGTGTCTGAATCGTCAAGGAAGCCATAGTTAGTGACTTGAAATTTTTGGTCGTTTGTAAATGGGAAAATGTTCTCCTCGAATGTGACATGGCGAGAGACTAGGATTTTATTTATGGACAAATTATAGTATAAGTGCCCCCTATGATTCGACGGGAAACCTAAAAAAATAAAGGGAGTAGTCGTTGGAGCTAATTTGTGAGGGGCCGTGAAGGCGAGATTCGGGTAGCATAGACAACCAAAAATTCGAAGGTGATCATAAGAAGGGATCAACATAAGAGAATTTCGGTTGGAGTTTTATTTTGAAGAGTACGCGTTGGTAATATATTAAGAAGGTAAGCTGCCATGTGCAATGCATAGACCCAAAAGGAAGGGGGATGGAAGCATGGAAGAACATAGTGCGGATCATATTGTTGATGGTGCGCAGGATTCTTTCAGCTTTATCATTTTGAGGTGAGGTATGTGGGCAATAAAATTGAAACACCATGCCGTTGTCCGCACAAAATTTATGAAAGGGAAAATTGTCAAACTCACGGCCATTATCACATTGAAATGTTTTGATGGTCTTCTCAAATTGGGTTTTAACATATGCTTGAAATTCAAGAAAATTTGAGTAAACTTGGGACTTATATTTTAGAGGATAAACCCAAAGAAAATGAGAGAAATCATCCAAAAACACCAAATAATATTTGTGACCTAGTTTGCTAGTAATGTGAGATGTCCATAAATCCGCATGAATAATATCAAAAGGAGAAAAAGTTACACTCCGTGAAGATTGAAAAGGAAGTCTAAATTGCTTTCCTAAAGGACAAGAGTATCATGCTGGGTAAATTTCCCTTTATTACATTAAATAAAATTCTGACTTCTAAGAAAATTATAAAATTGGTGCTCTTGGGTGCCCGAGTCTACTGTGCCAAGTTGATGGAGAGATTGCAGCTTGAGAGGTTGGTGGATTAACACTTGCAACGGAATTGGATGAGAAAGGATATAGGTCCCCCACACTATTGCATCTCGTAAGAGTTGTCCCCGTACGTAGGTCCTTCACAGAAAAACCAAAAGGGTCAAACTCAATAGATACAGAATTGTCACTAGCAAATTTCTAACATAGATTAAGTTTTTAATGATGTTAGGAGCATATAGGACATTTTTAGGGTAAATGGAGGGTGAGGTGGTGGTGTTTGAGTGGTGCCATAGCCTTGAATTAGAATGCGATTGTCATTTCCGACCAAAATAAATTGAGGATTGTTCAAATTAAATAGTTGAGGGAGATTACCAGAATCACGAGTGAGGTGGGATGTAATACCCGTATCTAAGTTCCAAACGTCTTTGGGCTACTATATATTCATAGTACTGTAGGCCTAACTCAGTTTAGTAGGGGTCATAAGATCGTATGCCTGCTGTTGCTGTTGGGCCGCAGAGAAGTGGGCATGGTGCGGTTGACTCGTGTGGTATAGGCCTGGAGGAGGGCCCAGTATGCTCGGTATCGGATGTGGACTCATGTGTTGGGCCAAGGCAGTTTGGTAAGGGGAGGAGGGGGGAGGGGAGGCCTAATTTCTGAAGGTTAGCCCATGGATAAGGGGATTGAGCCTGCCGTGGCTATCCACCGGAATTAGACCGGCCTCCACGACCTCTTTCACTGTCACCGCTCCCGTTGTCGCAGCCTCGGCCCTGCCACCGCCCTGATTTTGATGGTACATGTATTGCGGTGGTCCAGCGGGTGCAGCAGTGGTCGGTGGTGCATCAACTACCAATGTTTTTTAATTATGTTCATCTTGTTTGACACGTCTAGTCTCCTCCAATAGTAATTGTGATCGGGCCTAGTTGAAACTAAAGAGGGGATCAATCTATAAGATCATCATCGCAAGTGTATCGTACTCACCATTTGGCAAACCACTAATTAGTTGCAGAACCATATTTGTTTCTAAAATTGGATTGCCAACATTAGATAATTGGTCTGCAACTAATTTCAATTGTTTACAATACGCGGACATATTCGCAAAATTTTCAAGACGGGTGTTATTA
Source organism: Anisodus acutangulus (assembly GCA_029783415.1). Classification (NCBI taxonomy): domain Eukaryota; kingdom Viridiplantae; phylum Streptophyta; class Magnoliopsida; order Solanales; family Solanaceae; genus Anisodus; species Anisodus acutangulus. The sequence goes on from CM056508.1 coordinate 8,947,641, forward strand.
AATTGCTCCTCCATATGTACGACACGTGTGTGTTTGTTGTCTTGAAAGATTTCCTCTAGCCTTGTCCATAATTCGTGAGTCGAATCACTTGTCTTCATAATAGTATGAAGTAAATTCTTGGATATGGTTCCATATATCCATTGTTTGAAGATTGCATCTAGTCGTTTCTACGTCGGGTTGTCGACGTCGGGTGGACGAGGTGTGGTGGCATCGATGTGATCAAGGACCTTATATGCACAAGCATGTATTTGAAATAAGGTTGTCCAGTGGGTCGGGACGGCTCGATCCCGCCCCGGTTACCGCCCTGACCCACAAAAAAAAATTCGGGATGTATGATGTCGGTAGCGGGGTTCGAACTCGTGACGAGACTAGGGCTCGTCCCTCCCTATCCCGCCAACGACCCGACCCGGCCCGCAGAATCTAACCGTTGCACAAACGACCATTTTGCCGTTGGCAACGACTAGTAACGACCATTCCCCCCCCCCCCCCCACACCCCATAAACCCCCTACCCCTTTTGTATTTATTTTTAACCCCTAAGTTAATATATTTACACATTAACTCTATTTCTCAACTATAAATACCTTATTTTTCTCTTCATTTTTCTCACAAATCTTCCTATCGTCTCTCTAATCTCTCTCTCTCTCTCTACAAGTCTAAATTGCACACTAAATATTTTATTTTATTTGCTAATTTCTATCCAAGTTCAAAAATTGGGAGTGAAGTTGGCAACTAGCTTGAGGATCATCGAGCAAAGTTTTAATTTTCAACCTCGATTACACGTCAGCGTTTGATAACTTCATTCCTTCTTTTATTTAAATTATTATTATTACTTAATTTTAATTATCATACTTAATTTCATTAACTTTAATTATTTATTAACATGATTATAATGGAACGAAGTTGACGTTTTTCTGGTGGAGGTACTAGGGGTAATAGGGGTAAGGGTGCATCTTCTAGTAATCCTAATTATGATGATTTCACTCATTTAGGTGAAACTGATCTTTTAATGTTAATATTAATATACCATTAGATCATGCGGTATATTCTGCATCTGAACCAGACTTTGATTTAGAAAATGAATTAGAAGATAATTTAGGTAACACACCCACTAGTGCAACTCCACCTTATGCTCAGACTGAGTCTCAAGCTGAAACTGAAACTGAAATCTCTCATATTCCCCCTAGTATGAATAGAGGCAAAAAATAATGAAAATTAAAATCACCTGCATTGGATTTTTTTTGATAGGGACATTCTTAATCAACTAGCTGGATGTAAAATTTATCAAGAAGTTTATAAATTTAAAACTGAAAAAGGTTAAGGTGGGACAAGAGGTTTAATGACACATGTAAAAAACTCTCACAAAGCAAGATATAACCAATACTTGGCTGAAAAATGGGTGTACAAATGCCTTCTGAGTCGGGACAAGGTTCACATAGTGTCCCTGACCAAGTACAGGGTCGAATTAACCCAATGATGGGGGAGTTATAGTTCCTAATTATGATAAACACAAAAATCGGAAAAATTTAGCAAAATTAGTTGCTCTGGATGATTTGCCCTTTTCATTTCCTTCCTCTCCTGATTTTATTCATAAATTCAAGAAACATATAATTCTACTTTTAACGGTTTTTCTAGATCAACTATTAGAAGAGATGTTTTTAAATTTTCGCATGAATATAAACAATATTTACGTTATGCATTGTATCATTTTAATGACAAAGTGATTATCACTTCTGGCATAGGCCGTAGTACTAATGGTAATGATTATTTAATTGTTACATGTCATTGAATAGATCACAGTTGGTCTATGCAACAACGTATATTAGCATATAGATATATTGATGAAAGGCACACTGGAGTTTTTATTTCAATAAAAATAAACATGAAATTAGTGAATATTATGGAATTACTGATAAAATTATGACTATTACATTAGATAGTGCTACTTCTAATGATGATGCTGTAAAAAATTTAAAAACTCGATTGACTCCATCTTTTCCCCATATTTTTCATGTTAGATGTCTATGTCATATTTATAACTTAGTTGTAAAGGATGACCTAAAACTTTTAGTAAAATATTTTTTATAAAGTACAATTTGCTAGTGGTGGGCATAAAAACCGTGAACCAACAAAACCAAACCGAACCGTCGGTTCGGTTCGGTTTGAATTCAGTTAAATAAATTTAAAAAACCGATACGTTCATTGTTTTTAAGTTTGATTCGATCTTTAAAAATAAAAACCGAATTGTTTAACAGGCTTGTTTATTGTAACAATTGTCACTGGTTATGTTGCCATGAAATTGAATATCTTATAGAAATTATGATTTAATCATATCATATGTGGGTAGAATTGTTTCATTTCTTTTTGTCTATTAAAAATGATGTTGAATATATAACTTAATACATTGATTGACTTAGTGTTAAGTGTTTAATTCAGATTTTGCCGTGAAGAAGATGAGTCGGTATCCCCGTGTTTCTAAGGAAGCAATATTGTTGGTTGTGTCATGTTTTTAAATTCACGTTTTGAACTTTTAATTTATGATGTGAACTTTATATTTTGGAGTTTGAACTTTTATTTTGTGGGGATGTAAACATTAATTTCGAATTTTGGACTTTAAATTATTTTTTTAGGACTTTATATTTGTTGATTATGATACACTTGAATTGAAAAAACCGATATAAACCGATATGTTCATTTTTTTTTAAAAGTTTGATTAGATTTTTAAAAATAAAAACCGAATTTTATTCGGTTCATACTTTTTTTTATACAAAACCGAACATCCTTGATACAAAACTGAACTTTATTTGGTTCACACTTTTATAGCAAATTATTTAACTGTTACATGTCATTGGATAGATGACAATTGGTCTGTGCAAAAACGTATATTAGCATATAGATATATTGATGATAGGCACACTAGAGCTTTTATTTCAAAAAATATTCATGAAATTTGTGAATATTATGGCATTACTGATAAAATTATGACTATTACATTAGATAATGCTTCTTCTAATGATTATGATGTAAACATTTTAAAAACTCGTTTTACTCCATCTTTTGTGGGATTTCACTGGGTATGTTGTTGTTGATTTACTCCATCTTACCCGATATTTTTCATATTAGATGTGTATGTCATATTTATAAACTTAGTTGTAAAGGATGACCTAAAAAATTTTAAAAACATCCTTGATAAAATACAATTTGCTATAAACTTTATTTTAAAGGTAATAAAATACAAAGACGCAAAGAGTATAAAAAAACTTATGATGATTGTGGATTACCTTATAGGAAAATTCAGAAGAAGTTGTGACTAGGTGGAATTCTTTGTATGAACAATTACTTGTTGCTCACAAGTATAGAAGACCTATAACTTTATTATTTAACGTCCATAATCAAAATCCAATGGATATGCTTGTAGATGATGATTGGGATAACATTTTAGAACTTATTATATTTTTAGAGAAATTTTTTCTAGTTACTAAGGAATTTTCTGTTATTTATTATCCTACTATTTCATATATGTTATTTTATATAACTCTAATATTTTTATTATTTAATGAATATATGAAAAAATTAACTTACACACCAGCTATTGCAAAAATGTTTGTACAATTAAAAAAATATTTTTTTCTATTCCACTATTTATTTTATTGCTATTAAAGTAGACGGTCGTAATGCCCTTATTGAAATGATTTATGAATGCTTAGAAATACTTCCAACTAAGGCTGGCCAATGGGCCGGGATGGCCCGACCCCGCCCCGATCCCGTTCCGAGCCCGACCCCGACCGAGAGCCCCCCTTCGCAAATATAACCGTTGCACCAACGACCATTTTAGATTTTGGCCGTTGGGCAACGACCATTTTAGGCCTCCCCCTCCCCCAACCCCCATACCCCTTAATATTTATTTTTAACCCATAAGTTATTATATTTACACTTTAACCCAATTTTTCAACTATAAATAACTCATTTTCTCTTCATCTTTCTCACAAATCTTTCTACAATCTCTGTAATCTCTCAATATATCTCTCTACAAGTCTACATTGTTTACTAAATATTCAATTTTATTTATTCATTTGGGAATTGGGAGTGAAGTTGGCAACTAGCTTGAGGATCTTCCATCGAGCAAAGTTTCAATTTTCAACCTCTCGATTACACGTCGACGTTACGTCGGCGTTTGGTACATTCGTTCCTTCATTAAATTATTATTATCTGTTTATTTTATTTAGCGCACTTAATTTTATTATCTTTAATTATTTATTATCATAATTAAAATGGAATGATTAAGAGGTATGTTTAAGGGTAAGGGTAAGTGTGCTTCTTCTAGTAGGGGCAACCAGGGCAAGGGTACTTCTTCTAGTCATCTTATTCCTACACATGATGATTTTATTGATACTCAACATTTTCCTACAATACCATTAGATTTAGACGAGGAACTATTTTCTGAAACTCAAGAAGACTTTAATTTAGACGATGATCTAGATGATACACCCACTAATGTTGATGACAACACACCCACTAGTGCACCTTCAACTGAAATACCTCCTATTCCCCCTAGTATGAGACGAGGTCCAGCAAAACGATCATTAAAATTAGATGCATGGACATTTTTTGATAGGGACGTAGAGAATCAAGTAACTATATGTAAAATTTGTAAAAATGTTTTAAAATTTAAAACTGGAAAAGGTCACGGTGGGATGGGGGGTTTAATTAGACATGTAGTAAGTGCTCATCCAGCTAGGTATGCCCAATACCAGGCTTCAAAACTGGGTGCGCAAACGCCCGCTCCATCGGGACAAGGTTCACATATAGATATTGTCCCGAATCAAGTACAGGGTCAAATTAACCCTATGACGGGGGCAATTGTAGGCCCTAAATACAATAAACATAGAGATAGGGAACCAATATCAAAATTAGTTGTTGTGGAGGGTTTGACTTTTTCATTTCCTTCATCTCCCGGTTTTATTCATTACATTAGAGATATATATAATCCTGCTTTTAACGATTTTTCTAGATCAACTGTTAAGAGAGATGTATTTAAATTCACGCATGAATATCAACAATATTTACGTTATTCATTATATCATTTTAATGGCAAAGTATCTATCACGTCTGATATAGGTCGTAGTACTAACGGTCATGATTATTTAACTGTAACTTGTCATTGGATAGATTATAAATGGTCTATGCAAAAACGTATCTTAGCGTATAGATATATAGATGATAGGCACACTGGTACTTTTATTGCAGATAATATTTATTAAGTGTGTCATTATTACGGAATAATCGATAAAATTATGAATATTACATTAGATAACGCTTCTTCTAACAACTACGCAATTACAATTTAAAAAAATAGTTTAACTCCATCTTTTTCAGATCATTTTCATATAAAATGCGCGTGCCATATATATAACTTAATTGTAAAGGATGGTCTATCACTTTTTGAAGACATTCTTAGTAAAATACAATTTCCTATAAACTTTATTTTTAAAAGTAATAAAGTACAACGTAGAAAAGAATATAAAAAAATTTGTCATGATTGTGGACTATCTTATAGAAAAATTCCACAAGAAGTATCCACTAGGTGGAATTCTTTATATGAGCAACTACTTGTTGCTTATGACTATAGAAAACCTATAACTTTATTTTTTAACTCTCATAATCAAAATCCAGCTGATATGATTGTAGATAGTGATTGGGTAAAAATTTTCGAACTAATTGTATTTTTAGAGAAATTTTTTCAAGCAACAAAAGAATTTTCCGGTATATATTATCCTACTATTTCAACTATGTTATTTTATATAACTCTAATATTTTTATTACTTAGTGAATATATGGAAAAACCAGCTTATATGACAGCTATTAAAAAAATGTTTATCGAAATAAGAAAATATTTTATTCCTATTCCCACTATTTATATTATTGATTCTGTATTAAATCCGACTATTAAAATAGAAGGTACTAAATCACTAATTGAAATTATTTACGATTGTATAGAAGTACTACCACCTCCAAGTCTCAAAAATCTAAATCACCCACCACCTATTGAACAAACTAAAGAAGAAGTGTTGTCTAGCGTAGAACACCAATGCAAAAAAATATATAGGTTTTATCAATAAGAAAATGCTAGTAACTTACCGGCTTCCATACCATCTTCTTCATCTTCAACACAACCTCACAAAAGACATGATGTTTCTGCGGCTAGTATTGAAAGCCTCAGAAATAGAATGTGCGGTCGTACCTCTACTACTAACCAAATTAGCGAGTTGGATATTTTTGTTTTGCAGGGTTCTGTACCGTACCAAGAAGTTATCAATGAAGATGGACATGAAGACTTGCTGAATTACTGGAGGGGGAATGAGAAGACCTTTCCGACACTTTCATTGATGGCCCGAGATGTTTTGAATATTCAAGCATCATCAACTGCGTCTGAAAGCGCTTTTTCTGCCGGCAGATATCAAATAGGAGACCACAGACACTCATTAGCCGGAGACAGCTTGGAAATTGCAGTATTATTCATAGATTGGATACGAGCGGAGCGGAAAAGGTGCGGTCAACCGGAGATCAACGAAGAAAAAGATGAAAACTACAACTAAATCTTATCCGAAGGTGGTGGAAGCGACGTGGATCAATTTGACCAACAAATACCAATTCCAACCGAAGAACCACATGAAATTATCAAGCAATTAGAACAGGTTTTTTTGAGAATGTAATTTTTTTAATTGCAATTTTATTATGTAATTTGCAACTTTTGGACAACACCACAAAGTTGCAATTTAGATTTTAGACAATTGTATTTGTATTACAAAAAAATTATATGTCTATTAAATAATATAAGAGGCACAAAAATAGCATTGGGATGTTTTTATTACACTATCTTGTCTTGTTTATTGAGTTTTTTTTTATACATATGTTATTTAAAATTAAAAAAAAAAAAAAGGAAAACCCGCCGGAACCCGCCCCGATCCCGACCCGATTCCGACGGGATCGGGACGGGACTGGAGCAAGTCCCGCCCGACCTGACCCCGACCCCTTCGCCCGTCCCGCCCCGACCCCGCCAGACCCATCCCGCCAAACCCGAGCTCGGCCCACTGGCCACCTCTACTTCCAACAGACCCAACTGAAGAACCAACTTACGAACCAACTAAAGAAGAAGTTATGTCTAGCATACAAACAAAATGTAAAAATATGTATATGTATTACCAACAGCAAAGTGCTAATAATCAACCGACTTTTGTACCATCTTCTTCTACTTCAATGCAACTTTATAAAAAATATGCGGTTTGTACTTTAAGTATTCAAGGCCTTAGAAATAAAATGTATATGGTTCAAGTTTTTCACAAATTAGCGAGTTTGATGGACATGAAAATTTCCTGAAATACTGGAGGGAGAATGAGAAGACATTTCCGACACTATCAAAGATAGCTATGAGCGGGTCCGCGTACCCTAACTTTTTTGAACTACCCGGATCCTACCCAGTAAAATATTGGTTCCTAAATTTACTACACGGAACCTACCCATAGCAATCATTACCCGAAACCTACCCGGACCCTGCAGTTCGGGTAGGTTCCCGGATACCCTGTAAGTCACTAAGAAAAATATAAAAAAATATGAGGAAGGTAAGTCACTAAGAAAAATATGAGGAAGGCAAAGGCTTCTACGTTTTCCTATCAATCAGCAAAGTGTTTTCAAAAGAAAATCAAACATAACACAAAAATATCACCATAAATTAAATAACTAGGAATTTATGTGATACACAAAGGCAATGTTTGGTTGCTCAACATCACAAACAACTATATTGAGAATAACCAAAAGGCAGAAACTCTACAACTGCGGTTAAAGCAAGAAAAACAAATGTTGTCCAGCACACAAGTATACATAAAGAGGTTGATAAAGTAAGAGTAAGTTTCTAGAATTTACTTCAACAAGAAAAGCTGATCCTTTCTCCTCATTATTGCAAGGTACAGAGCTACGAATACCATCTTCGTTTTGCAGGTCAACTAACCCTGCGGTCTTTCGTGATGTCATCTCATCTTCAAACAGATTTGCTCTATCTAAATTATAGTTTTGTGTTTAGTCTCAGATTAGGCGGGAGAGGCGTAAGTGATATGGCCTTGTTTTCTTTTTTCTATTAACTAAAAAATAATGAAATTAAAAAAGTAAAAAGATTTAATATTTCATAGGTTCCGGGTATCGATTTCGGATCCGGGTACCCTGTCTCTATTTGTCGGAACTGGAACCGGACCCGACATTGATCGGTTCATAATTTTACTACCCGGAACCTACCCTTTATTATAATATATCTACCCGAAACCTACCCGTTAATGTCGATTCCGTTCGGGTATCTGGGTACCCTATACTCGTGCTCACCCCTAAAGATAGCCCGAGATGTGTTGAATATTCAAGTGTCATCAACAGCTTCTGAAAGCGCTTTTTCTGCTGGAAGATTTCAAATAGGAGAGCACATACACTCATTGGCGGGAGACAGCTTGGAGATTGCAGTTTTATTCAGAGATTGGATTAGAGAGGAGCGTAGAAGGTGCAGTCAACCAAAGATCAACGAAGAAGATGACTACAACTACAATGAAATCTTATCCGAGGGAGCGGGAAGCGACGTCGAACAATTTGACCAACAACTTTCAATTCCAACAGAAGATCCTCAAGATATTGTGTGAAAATTAGAAGAAGTATGGTTGAATATGTAATTTTTTAATGGCAATTTTACTATGTGATTTGCAACTTTTGAACTACAAAACAAAGTTGCAATTTTGAAATTGTATTACAAAAAAAAATCATATTTCTGTTAAATAATATACGAGGCAATGCCTTGAGAAGTTTTTTCACTATCATATTCAATTATTTAAGTGTTTAAATATATATTTTTTAAATTTAAGTGTCTTGAAAAAAATTTAAGTCCCCCAAAATTTCCCTACCCGACCCGACTCGTCCCGTCCCCCCAAATTCCGTCCTCTCTGCCGGCGGGATGTGGGACGGGACGCTACCTCTTCCTGTCCCCCATATCCGGCCCGCCATGTCCCGATCCCGACCCCCACTCCGTCCCCCCAAATCCCGTCCCATCCCTTTCCGTCCCATTGGCCACTCCTAATTTGAAATAGTTCAACCCACGATGAGTATTGTTCATCCTCTTAATCAAGAATCAAAAAGTTAAAGTTCTTGATATTTGTTACGGCGAAGGCCGGATGAAAGGTGTTAGGAGAGGAGGAGGAGGATGTGTGACGTCGTGGGTGGAGGAAGAACATTCGGGAGAACCCATGAATATTGGTTGTTCGGCCTTGCAAAACGAAGGGGGGGCTGCCGGTTCGCTGATTTTTAGGGTAGGGGTGGGATTATGGTTTGACTTCTGATACCATGTAGAATTGTGTAATTCTCCTTTTTTGGAGTCTTCTCATTAATGCAATATATATATTTGTTTACAATTACAATTCTAATTGTATGAGAATATCTACTTTACATAATTATACAAAAATAATAATTACAGAATATATGGAGAATATAAACGTATTCTCCATCAGGGCTGCCCTTTATTGTAACCTAACATTTAAGAATTTGTTCGATTTTTGAAAGACCTCTAATCTAGTTAATGAAAGATCACATATGATATGATAGGAAATCTTAGAAAAATATCGACTAATGAAGATTTTCTTCATTGTCCCAAAATGATTTGCATGTACTTGTTCAAGATTGAGATCTATGGGCACGTATGTACGTGGTCTTAATCAAGCAATGGTCACTATAAAAAAATTGTCAAATTGTGGGGATTAAAATTTAGAATTTGTTGGCAGTCGGTAACTCCCATAATTTGTAATTACATGGGTTTTCTAATGTCCCCGATTAGGTTTTATTGCGGCAGTTTTAATATCCGTAATTTTTTTGATCAAATTCTTTAAACATTCATTTTGTGGAGGTTTAATTGACGAATTTTAATATTTAATAACCTTCACTAATTTTTGCATGTATTTACATAATTAGCTTACATTAATGTCACTTAAATATAATGATAAATAAACGTGTACATCTATAATAATAATTGAAACTACAGAAATATCATTATAATAAAAACTTCAAAATTTTATTAAATCACAAAAAATGTTACCATAAGGTTGTTTAGCTTGAAGGAAGAGAGAAAAGAACGAATATGCTCAAAACTCTTTCTCAAATTCTTAAAAAGGACGTTTAAGTGGACACTGATAGAGTTCCAATTTTTGTTGGGATTTGCATTAACAAATTCTCATTGGGCGATTAAACTATGGAAATATTATTCTTCTGCATAGGAGGCAAAAGAGACACAAATAATTTGTTATAATAAAATGAAGACATCATTTTGCACTCTCAATGTCACCTTCGACAATGGACAAAACACGACAATCATTACCTTAAATAGTCACTCCAATAAGTAAAATATTTAGGTTTGCTTCCCATTATGAGTAAGTCTATATGATCAACTAATGTTGCTTTTCAAATTCACACTCACTCTTCCTTTTATTTATTTTACTTTAATTTGTTGAACCACTTTGGAAATAACACCCTTCAAGAAATCCAAATGTTAAGAACAATAGTGTTTGCAAATGTTGAAGAAATAATAATTCAAGTTCAGCTTTTTCTATTAGGATTTGCCTTGTCATTATCTGGGATCATTAAGGAATTTTAACCAGTGAATGCATGGATTATTACATGAAAGAAGTAAGAAAAGTTTACGGCATCTATTTTTAATTAATACTTTACTTCATCTTAATTATCACTTAACCACAATAATTGATATAATTTAGTGTAAACCAGAGCGAATTGTAGAATCTGAAGTTATGGATGAGTTTTCAATTCTACCACATTTCATTTGATTTACTAGGTTTGAGATCTATTATTTTTACTTATTTAGCAATTTTTTACCATTAACAATCTCACACGCGTTGTTTGGAATCCTAACCCTTTCCTGCGATAACCAAAGCATCAAAACTCTGAATTCGGACGAACACATAATTTATGCACTAATCTGATCCACTCTAGGGGTAAGCATTGGATATAGACAAATTTTGAAATTTTTACTCAACTAGTCAGTCGAATTTACTGTTTACTTTTTATATATATATATATTATAAACTGATTATATATTATATATTATATATCCTTCGGGAGAGGATAGAGTGTACCAAAGATCTTACTCTTATCTCGTAAAGATAGAGAAATTGTTTTTTTATAGAAAACTATTTAGGCTAATCTTTTATAAATAAAATATTTTTACCAATCTGATTCCCCCCACCCAAAAAAAGAAGGGAAGAATAAAGAGATGGAGAAAGAAAAAGCATGAATTATTATGTGGGTCCTAAAAATAGTAAGCAAATTGTGTGGCTAAAGAGGAAAACAGGTGTTCATTGATCCAGAGTAGATGCCCAAAATGCCTGGAGTATTAAGCTCACACACACCTATTATTTACCTGCATATCCACTGGATATACAACATTACATATGCTATGTACTCAATATAATTTTTTGCATTAAAACTATGGGGAAAAAGGAAAGAAAAAGTTTAATCTCCAACTTCTTCTAATAAGAACAAAAATGTCATTACATTTGGCTTCTAAAACTATATATATGGAGCATGACGGATATCATGATGTGTTCTTCACATACAAACAAAGTAAAAGTTTTTGGTCCTAGCCCAACTAACTATCCTTAAAATATACATATATATATTTATCCCAATATTATTATCATGTAAATGCATAAATAAAAGCCTAGCATGAGAGTAAGTGTTAAAAACTATTTCAAGATTTGAGTTGCACGATATAAAGTTAGACAAGAACGTTCGAATTTCTATAATATATAGTAAATATATTATTATTAACTTTTCATGTGCTTAAACATTTCAAAGATATATTTTTTGTAAAGTGCATAGTTAGTTGCCGGGCAGTTAACTCTCTAATGGTATGGGATCCATACTTAATATACTCCTAATTTTGAAAGTCCACCGATATACACGGCACAAACCGTGTATATCATATAATCATATTTTGTATATATTTTATCATATTTATAGAATTCTTGTACAAGTGTAATTATGTCAGTAGTCTTATATTAGAAAAATGTATTAGTCTTGTATTAGAAAAAGGTAGATTTATTTTTCATAATTAAATATTGTATCTCATGTATATATACCTCTTCACTACTGAAAATAATCAAGGGATTATTCTCTTTCATGATATCAGTAGTCTAGGGCAAATTTTCCTTCTCCAATCCTGTGCTTCCACCGCCCCAACTACACCTTCGGCCGTCGGCCGACCAAAAACCTCCCTTTTTTATTATTTTTCTTTTCCCGTATCCCTAATTCTCCTCTTGTTCTTTCATTATGTCTACCTCAAAGAACATATTTCATCCTGCCCTTGCAGTCTCCAACATCAAGAATAACATCCCTATTGTTCTTGAGAGGAAAAACGTCCAATACGCGACGTGGACAGAACTATTTAAAGTTCACGCACTGTCTAATCAAGTCCTTCATCACATCATCCCCTCGGCAACATGCAAGGAGAAGGTGCCTACCACCGATGATGACATAGAGTTATGCGAAACTATTGATGCTACGGTATTCTAGTGGATTTATTCCACTATCTCTACGGACCTCTTGCAGACTATTATTGAATCCGACGCCACGACCATGGACAATTTGAATAGGTTGTGTGATATATTCTAGGATAACAAAAATTCTCGTGTCGTGACCCCTTGAACATGAATTCTCCCACATCCTCAAGGAGTTGTCGGATCAACTCAAGAACGTTGGTGCTCCCATCACGAATAATCGTCTTGTTCTTCAAATGATTGCAGGCCTATCTGAGGCTTATAATGGCATTGGAACTATTCTTCATCAAAGTAATCCTCTCCTACCGTTCTACCAAACACGTTTCATGCTCACTTTAGAAGAGGCAGTCTTGGCTAAAATGGTGGTAATTGGAGAAAATTCCATCATGATAATGGCCACGTCCGATGACCCCCACTCATTCTCGGACAATTCTAGCCAAAACCATAACAATAGTGGCACTAAAAAGGGTCAAAATCGAAAAAATGGTGGCAAGAACCGCGACGGTGGACGTGGCGGTGGCGGTAGTGACGGGGGACGCGTTGGTAGTGGATCGGCTGGGCCGTAGCACCACTAGCCGCAACCTTGGGCCAGTACACAGTGGTCGTGGGGCTGGGCCAGTGGCCAGTGACCCACGCCATAATTTCCAGATTTTGCTCCTAATCGGGCCAGGCCCAATTTCACACAGCAGTAGTCGGTAGCCCAGCAATCAAGGACTGGGCCCTGGCAGCAGGCTGGCCTACTTGGGCCTTGGCCTCAGCAAGTCTTCGCTGCTGCAGGCCCATCATCGATTCTGACGCATACGGATATCGAGGCAGCAATGCATACACTTAGTTTATATCATCCGGACGCGAATTGGTACATGAACACCGGAGCCACCTCTCATATGACGTCCGCGCCAGGTAATCTCTCATCTTATTTCAATTTGAGGAAAAATCGTGGCATTATTGTTGGTAATGGCAATTCAATTCCTATTCGTGGTTATGGTCACACACATTTATCTCCCCCGAACACACTTTTAGATTTGAAAATTATCCTTTATGCTCCTCACTTAATTAAAAAATTTGTGTCTGTTCGAAAATTCACAACTGATAATTGAGTTTCTGTTGACTTTGACCCTTTTGGATTTTCTGTGAAGGATTTCACGACGGAGATACCTCTAATGAGTTGTAATAGTCGAGGAAAGAGAGTTACGGTGATAAGATACACCATCAACGTTTGCCGTTCTAGCACCTTCCTTATGGCATTATCATTTGGGTCATCCGGGGGCGTCTGTTATTTCTTGTCTTAAAAATAATAATTTTATTGAATGTAATAGTACGCGTAGTACTAATATTTATCCTTCTTGTCCGCTTGGGAAACATGTTAAGTTACCATTTATAGCCTCCAATTCTAGTACTTTGTTTCCTTTTGATATTATTCACAGTGATTTGTGGACATCTCCCATTTTAAATTCTTTGGGCCACCGCTATTATGTGTTATTTTTGGATGATTATTCTAATTTTTTGTGGACCTTTCCTTTAACTAAAAAGTCTCACATTTTTCCACATTCGTAACGTTTAGAGCATTCATCAGTACCAAATTTGAACGAAAAATTTAAAAACATTCAATGTGATAATGGAAGGAAATTTGATAATGGGTCCTTTCGGGAACATTGTAACACTAATGGCATCTCTTTCTGTTTTTCTTACCCTCATACGTCCTCACAAAATGGGAAAGTCGAAAGAAAAATTTATACCATTAATAATATTGTCCGAACCTTACTAGCTCATGCTTCATTACCACCCTCCTTTTGGTATCATGCATTACAAATAACTACTTACCTCCTTAACATACTCTCTCGCAAAGGGTTAGCATATCAATCTCCCCTTAAAATTCTTTATCATAAAGACCCTTCGTATTCTCATCTTAGGGTGTTTGGGTGTTTGTGCTATCCATTTTTTTGTCCACTACAATTTACAAACTTCAAGCCCATTATACCGCTTGCGTGTTTTTGGGTTATCTGTCTAATCATCATGGTTATAAATATTTTGATTTATCTTCTAATAAAATCATAATTAGTCGCCATGTTATTTTTTATGAAACCCAATTTTCGTTTGATAAATTATATAATTTTGTGTCTAGTTCTTATTAATTTTTGGATGATGGGTTCTCACCGTATATTCACCAACAGTGGGCCCAACCTGCCCGTGATCCAATTTTTCCTGCAGGCAGTGCCCAAATGGCCTCAGTACGGTTCCAGATTCCTGCTGGCCCAATAAATTCTTCCCCTGGCCCAATTTCTCGGCCAACATGTGTACTGCCTGCTGGACCAAATAATTGTCTCCCAAGTCCACTGTTTCGGCCAGCATACCCACTGCCTGCTGGCCCAACCTCATCATCCCTGCATCCAGTTAATGGGCCAGCAGGCCCACTGCATGCTAGTCAGTCCTGCGCCGACCCTACACCTATCCAAATCCCGTCCAATTCCATCTCGAGTCAAGGGCCCGTTACTCATAGCCAAATAGGTATTTTTAAACCAAAACAATATTTTAATCTTAATTCTAATGTCACTAAATCACCCCTACCTCGTAAGCCAGTGTCTGCCCTTTATGACCCGAATTGGAAAATAGCCATAGATGATGAATATAATGCTCTTATTGAAAATAAGACGTGGGAGTTAGTGCCCCGTTCGCCTGGTGTCAATGTTATTCGTTCTATGTGGATTTTTACTCATAAGAAAAAATCTTACGGTTGTTTGGAGAGGCATAATGCCCGTCTTGTAGGTGATGGCAAAACTCAACAGATTGACGTGGATTATGGAGAGACATTTAGTTCGGTGGTCAAACCGGCAATCATTCGCACTGTTCTCAGTCTGGCTCTCTCGAAAGCATGGCTCATTCATCAGCTGGATGTGTAAATGCTTTCTTATACGGTGATCTCAATGAGACAGTATACATGCATCAGCCCTTGGGTTTCAGGGATGCCGATCATCCTAATCATGTCTGTTTGCTCAAGAATTCCTTGTATGGGCTTAGACAGGCCTCACGGGCTTGGTATAATAGGTTTGCAAATTATGTGTCTCCTATTGAGTTTTCTCACAGCAGGTTTGATCATTCTCTGTTCATCTATCATCGTGGTACTTCTCTGACATATATTCTGTTATATGTGGATGATATTATATTGACTGCCTTTTCTGATAAACTGCGCAAGTCTATCATGTCTCTTCTCAGTTCAGAATTTGCTATGAAAGACTTAGGGCCCTTGAGTTATTTTTTGGGTATCACAGTCACACATCATGCAGGTAGTCTATTTTTATCACAAAGAAAGTATGCGGCTGAGATTATTGAGCGAGTTTGCATGTCATATTGTAAGTCCTATTCTACTCCGGTTGATATCAAACCAACTATCGCAGTCTTATAAGGGCTCTTCAGTATCTTACTTTCACAAGACTAGATATTACTTATGTAATGCAGCATGTGTTTTTATTTATGCATGATCCGAGGGACGAACACATACATGCTCTCAAACCCATTGTGAGTTACTTACAGGGCACTCTTGATTATGGTTTGCTTTTATATCCATCATCCGTCTCTACTCTCGTGTCTTATACAGATGCTGATTGGGGTGGATGTCCATATACCATACGTTCGACATTTGGATATTGTATGTTTCTTGGTGATAACTTGGTCTCTTGGTTGGCAAAATGTCATGCTACTTTATCACGATCCAGTGCGGAGGCCGAGTATCGAAGGGTAGCCAATGTGGTGTCCGAGTCATGTTGGTTGTGTAATCTCCTATTAGAATTTCACTTTCCTATTCAGAAAGCTACCTTGGTCTACTACGATAATATTAGTGTAGTCTATCTCTCTGGGAATCCGGTCCAACATCAGCGCACTAAGCATATCGAGATGGATATTCACTTTATTCGTGAAAAGATAGCTCGTGGACAAGTACGTGTCTTACATGTCCCTTCACGATACCAAATTGCTGACATCTTTACTAAGAGTCTTCCCTTAGTTCTGTTTGAAGATTTTAGGGACAATCTCAGCGTACGACAGCCGCCCGCTATGACTGCGGGGGTGTGAAAGTCCACCGATATACACGGCCCAAATCGTGTATATCACATCACCATATTTTGTATATATGTTACCATATTTGTAGAATTCTTGTACAAGTGTAATTATGGCAGTAGTCTTGTATTAGAAAAAGGTATTAGTCATGTATTAGGAAAATGTAGATTTATTTTCCATAATTAAATATTGTATCTGATTTATATATACCTCTTCATTAATGAAAATAATCAAGGGATTATTCTCTTTCAAATTTATCCTGCCTCTCTTATAGTCTTCGTGGTGATGCAGCTCTTCCGCGATGAGTTCATCTGAGTCTGGTCTTTTCAACGGGAACATAAATATATTTGTAAAAACACACTATAATTTTAAATAAATATATATTATGGCCGAACCCAAAAATTTGATAGTACAATGAGGAATCAATTCTAAAAGCTTTTAAAGGTTGAGCCAATCGGGATCCGCTTTCTAAATATATCAAACCTAAATTGTTTGATTGATGTTTCACTCATATTATTTTAGGATTACTTTCATCCTTTAATCTATAAATTTAGGATCACGTTCATCCTTAATTTTATTCGGACCAACTCTAATGGTGATTTGAATCTTATAATAACAACACCTTCCTAATCACAAATGCGAATTCCACCAATTTTTAGGTTTACCATCACATAATGCAATATAATACTTAGCTGAATATAAGTTTAACTCGTTATTTTCTTAATCCTTACTTTTTAATTAGGTTCTCCGGGGCTGTGGCATTATCTGACATTTTAAATAAAAGGGATAGCATTTTTTGCTGTATAACTAGATTTCCACCTTGTTATTATGCAGATAATAAAATTTATTCAGTCTCGCGTGTGTCCATTGCCCACTAACAAATTAATAAAATGCACACTGTAAGTAATACACATGTCGACATTCTAAGGTTCAAGCAAAGTTAATTCATTTTATTAAGACAATTTGATAGGAGTACAACATATTAAAGAATCCTAAAACTGACAAGTTCAGTCTATAGAAGATGTTTTTTTTTCTTTTCATAAATAAAATATGTAGTCACTCGTTTTTCAGTACAACCTTTTTCTTCTTCTTAAGTATTGGTACAACCTATGGCCTGGTAGAACCCTTGGTGTGTGGATATGACGAGGGAGGTCCATACAGAAATTTTAATGACAGGAAATCAATGGTATGGCCTAATAATTAATGAAGTGAAAAGGCCTAACTAAGTAGCATTCAAATTTCAGCAAAGAGAAAAAAAACTATTACTAGGTGTTTTTTATCTGTTTGTTTAAATCTCGATGGATATAGTTGTCGATTCTCGTGCTAGTGAAAAGTAGTAAATACCCGTTGGATTAGTTAAAGTATCTGCAAGTTGAACTTAATGAAGGACATCATTAGTATTCGAAGCATCCTGCATTCGTACAAGGTCCAGAAGTGCCGCAAACTAAGAGGTTGTGATGTAGACAACCTATCTTAGCAGATGTTGTGGGATACAAAAATTGCAGAGAACGGGAAGTAAGTAAATAATACAATTGCTAAAAAGGATAATCTAAAGATTACAATAAAACTGGAAATCAAGAATGAAACAAACTCCTTGTGTGATTTGCTGAGTCGAGTGATGACACTCTGTCTTTAAGACAAGATTGCCCCGTATATCTCATTTTACGTTGTCGGGCAATAGTCTCCCAAGATACAACAATAACTTAACAATTGAGCAAAGGAAATTCAAGTGTTACTCTTGAAGAACTTTGAGTGTAGTAAACTTGCTAGAGAGGAAGAAGAAGATGTTAGAAAATTATGTAGTATTTTTCTAAGTGTTATGAACAATTGAGCCAAATGCCTCAATTTATAGCGTAGTGAGATGTCCCTTCAACTAGCCAACTAATGGCCTTCAATAGTCATATAATGACACTTATTGAGAGGGGTTACATTCAGCCAAATAATGGCTGAATTCATGTGTCAAGTAATGGAGATTCAATGCTTCAAAACCAGCCCAAAGGTCAGAACTTTCCAACTTCCCGTCGCAGCATTCTGCCTCCGAAGCGTCGTGACTTTGTGAATTAGCGCCGCGGTGCCGCGGATCCAGTGACTAGCCATCCAATTAGCGCCACGACGCTCCCTGGGTGGCGCCGTGGCGCCTCGGCTCCGATGGGGCTGCGCCGCGGCCCTTCGCGGCTCCGCGGCGACTTCCGACTCATTTCATCTTACACTTCGTACACTTCTTCCTTCGTTTACCAACGTGGAATACTTTGTCATTTGTCCAATAATTGTCCATCATTCTATGTCTCAAACGTATTACATACGTACCAATATCTCTTTCACTAATGAAATTTACGATACTTGGCACTACGTGTGCACGTGTGTGGAAACGACGTTTCCGGCGTGCGGGGCCCCAATTATTTGAGTCATAAATAATGGGATATACTTAATTCCACATTAGTAAATTTCCAACAATCCCCTCTTAGAAGAGATTTTGGCGCACTCACATGGTGCCTTTTCCAGCAATCTTTCAGCGGATCGATGTTGCATCTGGATAGGTAGCTTCTGCTTTGAACCTTCCATAGTTGAATACCATCGGACTTACTTACTGCGCGGTGAATGTGATGTCTTGAACCGTCAGTGTTTAGTGTAAGCCAAGTCAACGGTACCAACACAACAACTTTTCTTACTTTGTTCTTCGTAATGTTTTGTCCGTTGTGGCCGTGGTATTCTTAAGTGCGTTCATTTGAGGCGGCCTGTCCTCGCACTTAAATAGGTGGTCTCCTACAAGATATCCTGCTACACCACACTTTACAAGTGTTAGAAACCATTAAAAGTTTCCCCAAACCTAACCTCAACCGGTGAGGATCATTAAAGGTTTTGGAAAATTAACCTTTAGCCACACTGCAGATAGCACTTATAGTCTATCGCGGGAACGACTTTGGATTTGGTGTTTCTTTACAGAAATCACTATCTGAAGTGCTCATGCTTCCACCGAAGCGCTCAACTGAACCTTTATAGCTTAGTTTTTCCATTGAACCTAATTCCTGGGATCTCCAGTCAGTAAGGTTGGGTTACCACCGTATTGGTCCTTATACCTTGGGTTTTAAGCCCATTCCCGTAGACAGGCAGAACATCTGATCCTTGGGTAAGCCCTTTGTCAGTGGGTCCGCTATGTTATCTTTTGATTTTATGTAATCAATGGATATTATACCCGTGGTGATCAGCTGCCTAACAGTCTTATGTCTCCGTCGAATATGATGAGACTTGCCGTTGTACATAGAACTTTGTGCCCTTTCTAGAGCTGACTGATTGACGCAGTGGATCATTACAGAAGGTACAGGTTTGTCCCAACAAAGAACATCCTCTAAGAAGTCGTGAAGCCACTCAGCTTCTTCTCCTGCTTTGTCTAAAGCGATAAACTCTGATTCCATCGTGGATCGGGCGATGCAAGTTTGCTTAGAGGATTTCCAAGACACAGCCCCACCACCAATTGTAAATACATACCCACTGGTGGACTTGGTGTTCTCTATATCAGATATCCAGTTTGCATCACTGTACCCCTCTAGTACATCTAGATATCTCGAATAATGCAACTCGTAAGTTAGCGTGTATTTCAGGTATCGTAGTACCCGATTTAAAGCCTTCCAATGGTCATTACTCAGATTACGGGTAAACCTAGCCAACTTGTTGACTGCATAAGCAATATCAAGTCGGGTGCAGTTTGTTATGTACATCAAACTCCCAATCACCTGTGCATATTGCTCCTACCATACGGGTGCACCACGATTTTATCAAGCTTTTGATTTCTATCCATTGGTGACTTCATAGGCGAACTGTCAAACATCTCAAACTTTCTCAACACATCCTCGATGTAGTGAGACTGAGATAAGACCAGTCCGTCAGACGTCTTAGAGATCTTTATCCCTAAGATGACATATGTGATACCTATATCCTTCATGTCGAAGCATTGTTTCAACATGTTCTTAGTCTCTAGAATCAAGCTAGAACTGCTCCATGTGATCAACATGTCATCTACGTACAGGCATATCATGACGAACGAGTCAGAATTACCTTTCATGTAGACACATTTGTCACACTCATTAATGGAGAAACCTTTCGATAGTAGAGTACTATCAATTTTTTCGTGTCATTGCTTCGGGGCTTGTTTCAGCCCATACAGAGATTTGACAATCCGACGGACTTTCTTCTCTTGCCCTGGAACCACATACCCCTCGGATTGTTCCATATAGATTTCTTCTTCCAAATCACCATTTAGGAAGGCTGTCTTGACATCCATTTTATGTATCTCAAGGTCACGCAACGCTGCGACCGCAATGAATACCCGTATGGACGTCATCCTAAACACCGGGGAGTACGTGTCAAAATAGTCAAGGCTTTCCTTCTATCGATAGCCCTTGACTACCAACCTGGTCTTGTACTTATCTATAGACCCGTCTACTTTATACTTCGTACACTTCTTCCTTTATTTACCAACGTGGAATACTTTGTCATTTGGCCAATAATCGTCCATCATTCTATGTCTCAAGCGTATTACATACGTACACATATCTCTTTCACTAATGAAATTTGCGATACTTGGCACTACGTGTGCACGTGTGTGGAAACGACGTTTCCGACGTGCGAGGCCCAATTGTTTGAGTCATAAATAATGCGATATACTTAATTCCACATTAGTAAATTTCCAGCAGATGCATCAGTGGCTGATTCCACGTCTCGAACACGTGACCTATAAATTACACGGACACAACTTTATTGTTACTCCTAAGCTCCCTTTGCAAGTTGACTTAATTATTTAAAAATAAATAAATATTAACGGCTGATATCTTTTGTTGGGGTGGGTAGCTAGGAAAATTCTCATTTCCCCTTAACATGATGAGTTTGGTGGCTGGTTTATCACCCCTCAATTTCATTGCTTTTGTACCAAATACAGAAGTGCTCATTTTGTCTAATATGGAAAAAGTATGCAAGCAAGAATCATCTTTGCTTCTTCAGTTCTACAAATCTTTCTCTACTCAGCAATATACTACATCATCATGGCCAAATTTTAGGGATTTTGTCTGCAATCTCATCCAAGAGAAATTCTAGGCAATGCACAAATCCTGCATTGCTACTCAAGTGAAGTCACCAAAAGCAAGTTTTTCTTTTTCTTCATTTTTTACAGCTCACAAAGTTTTAACCAGCTTCAAAGACCAAGAATATTCAAACATATGCTTGTTGTCATATGTAAACAAAAAACTCCTGATTTTTGCACATATAGTTTGAATCAGCCACGTCGAAACTTCGTGACACTTCTGGAAGATCCAGAACTTTCCCAGGATTTCTTATGAATAATACTACTAACTGACTTCATTATACAAAATCACTCTTGACATCATATTGGCTTCTCAAGTTCCTAAAGGGCCAAGTATTCTAGTCAATTTATGGAAACAGTCTTAAGTTAAAACTATTTTTGTCTGTTGGATACCTAGTACAACATCAATAAAAAGCATATGGACCAGATGGAAAAATCAAGAAGAGAGAGTTACGGTGATAAGATACGCTAGGAATCACATTAAAAAAACACCTTTTTTATGAAAATATAACTATCAGATGGTACAAGATATTGATACTCTATCTCAGAATTCTCTAACACCCACATAATACAGATTCTAAGAAGGTTCCAAGAACTCCAAATTGTTAAAAGTAAAGATAGAATTGTATGGTCCTCGGGACATAGCTGGATGGCAAAGAAGGTGAACTTAAAATACAGCCGGAGGCTGCAGCGTGGGTTCGAACCCTGATAGTTGCAATTTGCTCTCTTCTGGGTTGGATCTTGTAGGTGATATCAGTTGTTTTGTTCTCAGACCCTGATCATTCAAGCACATCCCGCGATTTACTGATAGTAGTACTGAGAAACTGAGACTATTATCTCTAAAAATAATTTGACGTAAATCGGAAAGCTGAATAGAAAAAAAATAGAATTTTATTAAAGGCATTTTCAGCTAAAAACAATTGAACCAACAAACCAATATCTCACCAAAAGGATGCAGAAGAAGATTAAGTCAAGGGACCAATTCTCAATAACGTGTCAACATCAATGAAAAAGGATCCCCAAAGGAACCAATGGTGACATAGAATTTGATACATATCTTAAAGAAAAAACTTTTGAGGGTCTTTTTCAGTAAGGAGGCTATTGATTAGTGTCATCCTATAATTGGTCCAACCCACATGAACATCAACTTTTAGAGATACCATCCTACAATAATGTTTGACATCATTGCATGCGTCACCCACATTCACAATCCTGAACAAAAATCCAATTATAGGAAGGGGAAAATGATCTCTTTAAACCACCTACCTTACAGCTTAAACAACAACTATAAAATGTTGCAAGAAACAAAACTAAATTTTTGGTGTGTCTGTGTTTTATATGAGAAGACATGTGGATTGCGCATGCAGATAGTCCATATTTATATGATAATGTTGAGTAGGCAAACAAAAGCTTGGACGTGGCATCTAACAAACCAGAGAAATGCCTGTTTCATTTGATAAATGAAGCAAAAATGGAAAAGAATATCACAAATCATGACCAATTGAGAACAATAAATAATATAGCTATCAACGACAGACCTAATATTTCAGACAAGCGACCTTAAAGGTTATCATAAGTGCCCAAATATTCTTTATTGTTTGTTTAGAGAACATACTATATATGCGTAGTACCTTGAAGACAAAATGACTGTCATTTTAGTTTCCACCTAAATAAGATTCTTTTAGGTTCTAAGGGCATGGTTTTGATGTCTTTTTGTTCTTGATAAGCTAAAAACCAAAACCACAAATTTTTCCCTCCGAAATGTTTGCCGTTTTATCGGATGACAAATTGATTCCTTAACTAAGCGAATTGGACCGGAAGCGGAACTCTAACTTCCAGTAATGGGTTCCCCAACTACTTCAGAAAGTGTTAGGATGGTGATTGAGTAAACTAAGTGGTAAGAAACATAAATACAGCTACAGTGCAATAAAGGCGATAAAGATAGAATGAAGATATGAAAAAAAATTAGATTTTTGATTGATTGTGTTGTATTGTGTTGTCTATACAAATTATTCCTATATTTATAGTACAAGAAAAATAAACGTGACCCCCTATGTTAGCAACCGAACTGCCCACTAAATCCACTAGCCAACTATGAGGAGGTGGTGCCGATTTTTTCGCCTGGACTTCTAGCACGATCGACGACACTCCCCTCTAGTTGTTGCTAGTTGCTACCTTTCCTAGAAGGTCCTTTGACTTGGTCTTCGAGGCGTCCGAATATGTGTGGATCTCAGTTGTTCCTCGGAATTATGACTCGGCCAGACTACTGTAATAGTCGATGATGCTTTTCTAGCCGAGGGTAAGGACTAATGAATTTGGCTATGATTCCGCTCAGTTACCGACTTAGAATCATCTTCCACCTTCGGCTGTCACTTGATTAGGATAAACACTTTTGAGTGTTAACAATTGCCCCTACATTAACTTGAGTGTGGTTGTCGGGTTGATGTATTCCACAATGGCCGTTGTTTCGTGTGGCAGCCGTAGGTGTCATTTCAATCATTTTCGCCTTAAACGCATGCAGTGATGGTCTTTACAAAGTTCTTTTTTCCTTCCACAGAAAACGTCTCGGCTTCCATAGTTAATTTCTGACGGAAGTTTAGCCGCGCGTTTTGGACGAAAAGACTCCCAACAGAGTGTCAATCATATCTCCAAGAAAAAGGAAATACTTAGGAGAGACATCCCCCCACCAAAAGGTTTCTCATTCAATCTTTTCGGCCATTCCCAAATTTCTCGCCTTCTTCAGAAAACCTTATTTCTTCATCAGAAAAAAGAAAAGTCATGTCTTCATCTTCTTCACTATCTCTGGGATCGGATAGCACCGATTTGGCTGTTGATGACCTAATCCCCACTTTTGCCTTTATAGATGAGCAACTAGTTCTCGCCCCTTTTTGTACATCTGAACAAGGTGGCCTCCTTCTTTCTCAGCTTCTAAGCCCGTCGAACTACGACCTTCCGATTACCTGTGACTGGTTCACCGGCGACCTTTGTCCGGCTAGTCTGCGTACTTGGCCGACCAAGATTACCAACTATTCTGTTTAGTTGGACCGAGTGAAGTCGGCCAAAGAAGCTGAATGGAGGCGCACGGGTCTCTACGACGCCATTGTGCTGTCGAAGTTTGACTCCTCCTGCAACATCGGTCTTATATATGCCTTTCTTGGTTATTGATCGACCGCTGTCAATGCCTTTGTTTTCCCTTGGGGAATGATAACCCCCACACTGTTTGATGTGATGGCGATACTCGGCCTTCCGATTCTAGGAGCCGAGGCGCATGTCCTAAGTGATATAGATGTTGTCGATTTAGGCATCAAAGTCTCAAAGACTTCTTCACGCTACAGCCAGTTTATAATCAACAACCGCCGAATATCGTCTCTTCTAGTCGATGATACCGAGCATCATGATTTTCTACTTTTTTGGTTTAGCTGATACTTTGTCTGTGCGGGCTCTTGTGCAGTTGTGAAATACGTTGGAAATTTATGCGGCGTTAGCCGTTACGGGGAGGGATGTCAGCTGGGCATCTCTCTTCTTGACCTATCTTTACGTGGCTCTGGTGATGCCCAGGCGAGGTTAAGGGATTCCAGAAACCGGGATACCTTAGTCGGTCCCCTGTGGTTCCTTCAGTTGTGGATCATCCTCTATTTTCCTGAGTTTATCCCCGATAAATTTGATGACCGTCGTTTTCTGTTAAACCCACTAGTGTTAACCGATACTCTTCGGAGAACACCCCTTGTGCCCCAGGATGCTTTTGCCGCAGTCTCCACCCTGTATGGTCTGTCTAGAGACCATTATACATATTGGAAACCGGTCCTAGAGAGATGGGCCACCCCTGATTGGGTCCGTCAAGTAGACGATGAGAACCTTACTGTCTCCCAGTAGAGGACTATGGTTCTCATATGGGGGCGGATTCTCACGGCCAAGGACTTGTTGGGTGGTTTGAAGCCTACTTCTAGGAATAATAAATTGACTGCGGAGCTTTATCGGCCAAACTTTATAGCAAGGCAATTCGGCCTTACTCAGCACGTGTTGTGGCCCCCACCAAAGTGTTGTCAGTTCAACCCAACGCTGCATTATTGATGCAGAACAAATAAAGAAGTTAGCCGATCATAATCTTGATAGGCTCGCCTTGTTTGACTGGCAGCCATTTTTCCTGAGAGCGAATACTACCGTCGCTTTTGATGATTGGTGGGATACGACTAAGGAGAAGTTTTTTCAATCTTCTTTAGATGTCTATTGTGATCGGCTGATTCTGTCGAGAAAAATGAAGAACCTGAAAACCTCTAAACTGTGGCCAAAAGAAGCAATTCTGAAAGCTGCTTCCTCTAAATCAGCTAGGCATGTTGCCTCAAGGTCTTATGTCCGATTGCGGCAGACGAAGAGAAAAGGTAAATTGTATTCTACATATGTGTCGGCCAAATTGTTCTTGTGAATTTTCGGCTAACATCTCTTATGTATCTTTAAGCAACCCCATATCCTCCAGTGTTTGTTGATCTGGAGACCACTTTTGACATCGAGTCTCCATCACCTAGGAAACCAGTGCCCAAGCAACCCCGACGAAGTGGAGGGGTTGTCATTCGAGATTATAATGAAGAAAGCCCCCACAAACCCGGAGTTCCTGTTCTTGTTGAGGAAGAGGAGGAAATCGAGGTATACTACTTGGCTGGCTAAAACACATTCGCATCGGCTACTAATAATTATGTTTTTCGTTTGCCCTCCAGGGACCACAACTGATAAGGCGCAAACGGCTGCATATAGCGTATGATGCTCCCCTTCATATTGGCGGATCGTCTTCCCTGGCTCATGCTCCCTTGCATTCGCAGGACCCATCATCGGCTACCCTCAAAGCCATAGTTTCTCCTGCCAAGGTAGCCGAGGTTTCCTATGCTGGGGCAGCCATAGAGGTATACCCTTTTTCTTATGTTTGGTCTTTCACTGCCTCCTGGCACTTGCCTCTATACTGAACCTATCATTTCTGTATAGGAGACCGCTGGAGATGATCCTTCGGCTGAAGCCCACCCAACTGACGACTCAGAGGTACCAGCCAAAATTATCCCAGAAGATGTGCTTTTGCGCTACTTTGGCTCAATCGACATTGCATCTCCATCAGGTTCTCCTGTTGGCATCCATCAAGAGCGAGTCGATGAGTCTCTCGCCAGGAGAGTTCTAACCAACAAAGAAGAGTTCTATGCTCTGAGGGCCTATTTGCTCCGATTGTCAAAAGAAACAACGGATTCCCCAGTTCTGGCAACCACTTACAATGACATGACTTTGGCTCTGAATGATTTATTTGCTTTACATAGAATGACCAAAAATAGGCATGATGATATTGTCGCTGCTCTGTAAAACTTGGGGTCTTTTCGGCAAGAGAAGAACCGCATTCAGACTTCTTTCAATGAGCTGAATGCAGAAAGGAAACAAAATATCAGCCGAAGAAATGACTTGCAGAAGCAGTTGTCCAAACTGCGAGTTGAGTTGGAGTGGATCCAAGTGGAGATAGGGGCTATTACTCCAGCCATAGGTGTCTTAGACTTGGTTATTAGTGCCCACAACTTCTCCCGTTCTTCTTTGTTTCGGCAGAGCCTTCAATTGGATAACAAATTCGGGAACTCGGTAACCAGTATGTGGTTTGGGAACTGGATCAGAAAGCGGGTAGCGAATGACTGGCCAAACTGGAGAATGAATGGACTGCATGGAAAAGTCATCTAGTTCAAGCAATGCCACAATCACTACTCTCTTGCTAGCTGATCCTGTTGTTGAGTTGTTAGTCGATACCCTTATGTACTTGCAATCCGAAGCTATCACTGCTTCTATTGTTCAAGAGGTATCAGCCGATACTCAGGCTTTTACCGAGGCCACATCGATTGTAGTGGTTGATCCTTTGCTGGGTGCTAAAAGGAAGGTCTAAGCAGGAGCGGGAATGGCTGAGGTAGTAGTCGTTGTTGCAGCTGAAAGAGAAAGGGAGATTACGGGTACCTAAGATGCCCAAGCAATCGTGGACTTGGCTAATCCTGAGACTTCTGTTACTGGTGATATATTGCAACCTCTAGCTGGTGGAATGCCGACTAACTCGGCTCTCTAGATTTATCTACCCTAAATCGAAGTCTGTTTTTGTGATTAAGCAGTCGGTCAGTGGCTGTTATTTACTCTTGTCTTTCCCAAATCGAAGGGAAGTACTTTTCATGTGACTGTGACCAGGTCGTTTCTTGACCGCAAATCGAAGGGTCTATTTTTTGTGACTAGGCAGCCGGTCTGTGGATGTGGTTTACTCTTGCATACCCCAAATCTATGAGTAGTATCTCTTTAAGTATTTGTCGTTTACATTTCTGTCAAGCTCTTCACCATGCATGTCTATCAGTCGATACGCGTTGTCAGTAATCCGTTGGCTTACTACAAAGGGTCCTTCCCAATTTGGTGACCATTTGCTGAATTTACGATCTTTTATTCCAAGTGGCAACACGGTTTTCCAAACCAGGTCTCCTTCAGCGAACCTCTTAGGCTTAACATGTTTGTTGTATGCTTTGGCCATTTTTTGTTTGCCGACTTCGATTCTTTCCAGGACCATCAGTCGATCTTCATCTAACTGATCTAACTCCATTAGCATGGCCTACTGATATTCTTCTAAGCTTAAAGAATTCTTCTTGGCCACCCGTAATGACTTAACATTAATCTACAATGGCAACAATGCATCCTGGCCATAGGTGAGCCGATAAGGTGTTTTCCCAGTAGATGTAGACTTAGAGTTCCTGATTGCCCAAATAGCTTCATCCAGAGTGAGATGTCATACTGCCGGTTTATCCTCCACGTTTTTACTGATTATGTCCACAATAAGCTTGTTAGCTGCCTCAGCTTGCCCATTCGCCTGTGCATAAAAAGGTGAAGATGTGATCATTTTAATCCTAAATTTCTCAGCAAAGGTTGCCACCTTAGAACCAGTGAACACCGTCCATTGATTAGTTGTAATCATCTCAAGGATACCATATCTATATATGATCTGATGTTGGATAAACTAAATGACATTTGTTTGATGAACTCTTTTCATCGGTCGTGCCTTTACCTATTTAGTAAAGTAATCGGTAACCATAATAATAAAATTATGTCCCTTAGCCGATTATGGGTGAATCTTGCCGATGAGGTCTATAGCCCATCCTCTGAAAGGCCAGGGCTTCACGATCGGGTGCAATAACTCGGCTGGTACCCATTGGATTGGTCCATGTCTCTAACACCCTTCACAACCTTTTGCATATTGAAAGCAATCGGTCATGATGGTAGGCCAATAATAGCCATGGCGATAAATCAACCACTTCATCGTTGGCCCGGCTCTGTGTGATCCATAGATTTCTTCATGAACTTCTCCCATCACTATTAAGGCTTCTGCCTTATCAATGCACTTGAGTAGCACCCCATTTACGCTCCTTTTGTAAAGATCATTATCAATAAGCACATACTTCAAGGCCCTCCTCTTGACCTTAAGGTCCTTACACGTGGAAGGATCTTTTAAGTAATCGATTAACACCTGCTTCCACGAGTCTGACTGGTCTATGGCTAACACTTCGACTGGTAGTTCATCATACTCTAAAGTGAGTAGAGACTTTCTAAAGACAGAAGCTTCTTGCTCTAAGTCGTTAGGCTCAAGATTCATGCCTCTGGAACATGACTTAATGTAGATGACGCAAACCTACTAAGTAACCTGCTAGTCGTTTCGTAACGGGCCAACAAATTTGGATCCTTGCAGTCATATTCCCCGGCCAACTGCTTGATAACCAACTGAGAGTCTCCGTGAATCTTGATGTACTTTGCTTTCATAGAGACTAGGAGTTTGAGTCCTATGATGAGAGTATCGTATTTAGCTTGGTTATTTCTCAAGCCAGAATCTAACTGATAAGAGAACCTCTATGTTTCATCTCTAGGATCGGGTATTGTTATCCCGGCTCCGACTCCCTTCTGGGTTCTTGACCCATTAAAAGTCAGCGTTCAAGGGACGATGTCCATACATGATGTAAAGGGGGCGCATGGGTCCTCCACATCTACACAAGGGTGGTCTGCCAATAAATCGGCTACCGCCTGACCTTTGACGGCCCTGAGTGGCTTATGTTCGAGAGAAAATGCAGTGAGCTTAATTGCCCATTTCATTAGTCGTCCTTGCAAAACAGGTCTATTCAATAAGTACCGGACGATGTTAATCTTGCACAAAATATGAATCACATGTGGCATTAAATAATGTTCAAGTTTTGTACAATCATAGAATAAGGACAAACAAAGCTTCTCTATAGGAATATGTCTAGTTTCAGCTTCATTGAGCATTCGGCTAAGATCATAAACTGCCCTTTTAGTTCCATCATCGGCATTCTGTGCTAGGCAGCCGATAGATATATCTGCAGCCGAGATGTACAATTTCAGCGGCTTCCCTGGCATGGGAGGTACTAGCACGGGAGGAGTTACTAGAGCCTTTTTAATTTGGTCAAATGCTACTTGCTATTCCGAACCCCATACTAGCTTTCTGACCCTTTTAGCCTAAGCAAAGGTGAAAAAGCCTTCATTTTGCTAGCTGAATTAGATATGAACCGCCTTAGAAAGTTGATCTTTCCTAGCAGGCTTTGTAACTCCTTCTTTGTTCTGAGTGGTACCGACTCCATTACTGCCCGGGTTTTGTTCTGATCTACCTCAATACCTTTTTTATGTACCAAAAAACCAAGGAAGTTGCCAGCCGATACTCCGAATATGCACTTGGTTGGATTCATTTTAAGATTATGAATCCTCATTCTTTTTAGTGCTTGTTTCAGATCGGCTAAATGATCTTTGAAGTCCTTAGACTTCACCACCACATCATCAATGTAGACATCCACAGTCTTGCCGATCAGATCATGGAAGATGGTGTTCATTGCCCTTTGATAAGTAGCACCGGAATTCTTCAAACCGAACGGCATAACTACCCACCCGTAAATGCCCAAGGCTACTGGATATCTAAAGGCAGTCTTGTGAATATCATTCTCGGCTACTACTATCTGATTATTGTCGGAATGTCCATCCATGAATGTCAGTACCCCGTTAGCGGCCGCCGAATCGACTAGCATATCGACTATAGGCATGACGTATTCATCTTTGGGAGAGGCTAGATTTAGGTTCATGTAATCAATACATACTCGAATCTTGCCATTCTTCTTCTTGACTGGCACAATGTTTTCCAACCATTCCACAAACCTAGTCGTTCTGATGAACCTGGCATTCAGCAGTCATTCAATCTCAGCTTTAATTTGAGGCATCAGCTGAGGGTGATATCTTCTGGGCGATTATTTATGAGGTGTGAAACCCTCCTTAATTGGTAATTTATGCTCTACCAAAGTACGTGTCAGCCCAAGCATCTCATAATAATCTCACGCGAAGCAGTCTTTATACTGCAGTAGAAGAGCCGTTATGATTTGTTTATCCGCTTCCTTCAGCAGACCACTGATATGTGTTGGCCGAGGGACTTCCTCAGTACCCAAGTTGATATCTTCCAAGGGATCCTAAGACTCAAAACTAGGCATAGCCATTCTTATGGGCGATTCAAGTTCCACCAGCAACTCAATGTCATCGGTTCCCACTGTTGGTTCTCTGTTGTAGTCCTCTACCTGTGATGCTTCGTCTATCCTCGCTTCAGAACTTAGAGCAGTCAGCGATGCCATAGATCACGTATGATTTGGGTCTCCTCAATCATCTAACTCTTCCAAAGTAAGTCGTGGTTCAACTAATTATTTTATATCAAAACCTCGTGGAGTAAGATTACAGTATTCCCAGGATCCCTCTTCGTGCTGCTCCGCAATAGCTAGGTATGTGGAATGGTTGGAAAACATTGTGCCAGTCAAGGAGAAGAATGGCAAGATTTGAGTATGTATTGATTACAGGAACCTAAATCTAGCCACTCTCAAAGATGAATACGTCATTCCTATAGCCGATATGCTAGTCGATTCAGCGGCCGCTAACGGGGTGCTGACATTCATGGATGGATATTCCGGCAATAATCAAATAGCAGTAGCCGAGGATGATATTCACAACCTCATGGAGTATCCACTCCCAAAGATGAATACGGCATGCCTATAGCCGATATGCTAGTCGATTCGGCGGTTGCTAACGGGGTGCTGACATTCATGGATGGATATTCTGGCAATAATCAGATAGCAGTAGCCGAAGATCCTTCTTCGTACTGCTCTGCAATAGCTATGGGAGCCACATAGGGTGAATATAAGACAGCCTCCAAGTTTTTCACCCCTGCTTGAAATGGGTTATCTTCGGTTGGGACGATTTCTATCTTATCTCCTTCCCAGAAAATGAGCTTTTGATGCATGGTGAAAGGAAGCCATCGGCTGGTGTGAATCCAGTCTCTTCCCAATAGGATGGCGTTGGATGGCTTGCCGTCTATCACAAAGAAGGCATATCAGACCATCTTAGGTCCTACGGTGATTTCTGCTACTAAGATCCTCAAAGCTTCAGAGATTTCTCCCATAAAGCTAGCCATTTTCATGTTAGTTGGGATGAGATCCTCCCTGGTTTTGTTGATTCTTTTTAAAGTAAGCAGCGATATCACATTCAGCACAGCCCCATTGTCGATTAACACTCGGCTAAAAAATTTATCATTAATGTAAGTTTTAACATAGAGGGGTTTGAGGTGTTTAACCATATCCTCCGTATGTGCACCAAATACAGTTCTCAAAGCGTCCCTAGCCATGGTATTGGCTAATGTCGCCCATTTAGTGTCTTCCACACACACATCGCCTTCTAGGTTGTCTAGCTTAGAGCTGTCAGCCTAGAACTCGCATTGAATCAGGCTGACCATTTCAATGACTGCCCAAATCTCATCGACTGAATCTTTCTTAAATAAATCAAGGATGGAGTCTCCTACCTCATCCAGTTCAGCTGACGAGAAGTTAATATCTTCCATCTCCTTAGGCATATAGGAACCGGCTGGGGCTCTAATGCATGGATCCTTTGTGCGACCTGTGGAACCGTCTCGGCTAGGGATTCCTTCAGAATATTAGTCTCCTGTCGAGGTTCCTCTGTCGGGTTGTTATCATGCTGTATATTCAATTCTGATTGGTCCAAAACTTTGTCTTCATGCACCACTGTCTCTAAAGAGGTTAAGCCGAATTTCCTGCTTATCGGCTGCATCAGTGCTGGATATCATGTGCAACGTTAGCTTCATCTTGCGCAAGGCTTTGTCACGCTGAATCCTTCTTTTTTGCGTCCTGAACATGAAGCCTGGCGGTGCCTCTTTCTTTCCAGAAACCTGATTGACGAACCATTTTCCCTTCTCTATATTGGTGGTTAGCTTAATCATCCTTCGGGATCTCAAGTGACTTTCATCCCTCACTATGATACGCAAGGAAGAAATGCATTCCTTTATATTGAACTCAGCCATCTTCTGTTTAGTCATGGGTAGTGGTTCCTCGCCTATCTGGGGCACGATCGGCTTCTCATCGACTGGCAGTCGTGCTTGCCCGTTGAGCCTGTTGGGTCCCTTTTAAATACCGGGTACTGTTTGTGAGGTTCACGAGCCATGTGCTCTGGTTTATAAAGGCGGCCACGAAAACTGCTTCTAGCTGGCTGCCTATCCATGTTCTCATAGATGCCATGCGAGGTGCCTAACTGATCAAACACAGAGGTCCTGGTGACCCTCTCCTTACCGGTAGGCTTCTTTGGGACCCATATGGTTTTCATCGGTTGTTTCCCCTTGACGTCCTTTGGTTGATCTGGCTTGGCAAAGGATACCATAGTTATCGGTATTGCGAGGAAGGGGTCAGTATCAACAGACATTTCAGTTATGCTTTTATCGGCTAACTTGAACATGCCCTCCTTGATGCCCTTTTGAATTGCCTTCCTGAAGACCACATAATTAGAAGTAACGTGTCTATATGAATTGTGCCACTTACAGTACTTCTTATTCTTGAGTTCTTCGGCATACGGAATCTTATGGCCATCAAGCAGCCGAATTTGTTTATCTTTAAGCAGATAATCAAAGATCTGATATGCCTTTGTAATGTTAAACGAGTAACCGGCCTTGTCATCAGTCGAACTCGTCTCCTTACCCTTCGTAGCTTTCAGGGTTGGAAAAGAGTAAACCTTACCCTTGACGATCTCGGCTACTATTGTGTCCGCCGTGTAATCGGCTAACTTTGAGTTAGACTCATCTGCCTCAATAATGGATACCAAATGGGAACCTCGATTTCGGTTAGCTCTTTGTTTCTACATCTCCTAGATATACTGCTCTATTTGGCTATCATTTTCGGCTAACTGGCTTAAGTCAGAGCAGGATTGTCCCACTAGTTTCTTCTTTAGATGAGAATGCATGTTGTTGATTATCATATGGGCACATTCTGATTCAGGGAAGTGTACAGTGTATTTCCCAACCTTCCCTCTGAATCTCTCGATATAATCTATAGCCGATTCATCTACATGTTGCTTGAGATTCGTTAAGTCAGTTACTGTGACTTGACGTTGGGGCCAATAAAATCTATCATGGAAATAACGCTCCATATCAGCCCAATTCTGCACGGAGTCATGGGCCAAGGATGAATACCAAGCAAATGTCATTCCGGTTAGAGAAACGGGGAATAAATGTAGTTTGTGATACTCGTTCTGTCCAACTTCGTCACATTGGACGGTAAATATGCTGATGTGCTCAATGGTAGTTTTGTCGTCATCACCCGAGAAGGTGGCAAAATCAGGCGTTTTGAAGCCTCTTGGCAATTGTGCTACCTGATCTATCCAATCGGGGTAGGGCTTCCTGTAAACAGGTATGTCCAAGGGTTTTAGTTGGATGCCAAAGTACCTTCTTATGGTATTCGCAATGGTTTCAGGGTTCATCAGTTGTGACGTCCCCTGCCGATTCTCAACTAGAACCGGTTGGTAGGCGTTCTGAACTGGAGGCCTCCATTCTGCCCCTTCTGGAACAGGGTTTTGAAAGTTATACGTATTCTGCTGGCCATTACCAACAGGTGGGGTATATCCCCATTGTTGTTATTGGGCATAGCCAACAAAGCCTGCAACCTGAGCTCTTGGAACAACCGACAGAACTTGAGGGTAAGGTGGAACAGTGTTCCATGTATGCTCTCCTCGGACATCAGCCATTCTTAGAAAGTTTGCGCTTCCTGGATGGTATGGATTGGGTACCGGTTGTGACTACTGGAATGGTATCCCGCTGTAGACAGCGTCACCAGATAGCCTAGCATGGTCATAGCCAGGGGCCATCAGCTGCCAATTCGGCTGGCCAACATTGGTCGCTTGTACCATAGGGTCGTTTGCATAAACGTACAACATAATGGGCGGTAAACCAAGGTGTCTGGATGCCTGAACTGGTCTCCGAGCCATGTTGATCTGTCCATTCTACAAATTCGCTTGGTCGAGTGGCACAGTTTTCCCCCAGCGTTTGGTTGCAACCATACAGTAGATTAGTTACCAAATGACTGAGCTTGTGCTCCTAGGTGTGTTATCGGTTATACCTGACTAGGTACTGACTGATACACATTCGGCTGAGGAACAACATCTGGAGTCAAATTTTCATGCTGCACAGCGACACTCGTCAGAGGGATGGTAAAACTAGCCAAACCTTCTCCTGGAGGCAGTCGATTGACTTCCAATTCTTTCGCTTGCTGAACCTCATTATGCACCATTGGCTTGACAATGTCAGCCAATTGTTTAGAAACCTGGTCAATAATGTCCTGGATGCCTAAGTCAATTTGTTGTCTAATGAAAAAAGTGGTCATAACAGTTGGACCTTCAGGTTTACTAAGTTCACCCACAGCTTGGGTTGTCGGATGAAGTGGAGGGGTATCAACTGATGTAGGAATACCCGAAGAAGATGGTGGCTAGTTGTTCCTTCTGGGAAGATTCTGTTTAGTTGTAACAAAAGACAGTTTTAACTTTTAAAGAAGAAAGTTAGAAAGTATATTTTGGGGGACTAGCTACCTACCGTGCAGATTTATACAATTTCTTTGAGATGTTTGTGAAGATTAATGCAATAATAATAAGAAAATAAAAATATGTTATTTGGAAATGAAATTTGTGTTAACACTCAAAAGTGTTTAGCCGAATCAAGTGACAGCCGAATGTGGAAAAGGATTCTAAGTCGGTAACTGAGCAGAATCATAGCTGAATCTGTCAAGAAAAGCATCATCGGCTATTACAGTAGTCTGGCCGAGTCATAATTTCGAGGATCGGCTGAGACCTATACATACTCGGACGCCTCGAAGACCAAGTCAAAGGACCTTCTAGAAAAGGTAGCAACCAGCAACATCCAGAAGGGAGAGTCGTCGATCGTGCTAAAGGTTCATGCAAAAAAATCGGCACCACCTTCTTATAGTTGGCTAGTGGATTTAGTGGGTAGTTCGGTGGCTAACATAGGGGGTCACATTTATTTTTTGTACTATAAATATAGAAATCATTTGTATAGACAACACAACACAATCAATCAAAAATCTGATTTTTTTTTCATATCTTCATTCTATCTTTATCGCCTTTATTGCACTCTAGTTGTATTTATGTTTCTTACCACTTAGCTTACTCAATCACCATCCTAACGCTCTCTGGAGTAGTTGGGGAACCCATTGCTGGACGTTAGAGTTCTGCTTCTGGCCCAAATCCCTTAATTAAGGAATAAATTTGTCATCCGATTTCGTCAGCCGATAAAACGGCAAACATTTCGGAGGGAAATAAATTTGGCACGCCCAGTGGGACCATAGGTGATCTCATAGCAAAGTTTGATTCTCCAAGTCAGGATCACACTTGGCGTATGGGCCTAAGGCCTGGTAAGAAAATGAACCAAGAGTCCAGTCCACATCCTAAACAGAATCCTACCAGAAGGAACAACGAGCCACCATCTTCTTCGGGTATGCCTACATTGGTTGATACCCCTCCATTTCCTCCGACAACCCAAGTTGTGGGTGAACTTAGTCAACCCTAAGGTCTAACTGTTATGACCATGTTTTTCATTGGACAACAGATTGACTTAGGCATCCACGACATTATGTACCAGGTTTCCAAACAATTGGCTGACATTGTCAAGCCAATGGTGCATAATGAGGTTCAGTTGGTGAGGGAACTGGAAGCCAATCGACTACATCCAAGAGAATGTTCGGCTAGTTCTGTCATCCCTCTGACGAGTGGCGCTATGCAACATGCAACTATAACTCCAGGTGTTGTTCCTCAGCCGAATGTGTATTAGTCAGTACCTACTCAGGTACAGTCGATAGCACACCTAGCAGCACAAGCTCAGTCACTTGGTAATCAGTCTACTGTATGGTTGCCACCAAAGGCTGGGGGCAAATTGTGCCACTCGACCAAGCGAGTCTGCAGTATGGGCAGATCAATATTGCTCGGAGACCAGTTCAAGCATCTGGACACTTTGGATTGCCGCTCGTTATGTCGTACGCTCCTACAAATGGCCATGCGGTACAGGCGACCAATGTTGGCCAGCCGAATTGGCAGTCGGTGGCCCCTGGCTATGACCCTGCTCGGCCATCTGGTGACGTTGTCTACAGCGGGATACTATTCCAGCAGTCACAACCGATAACCAATCCATACCATCTATGAAGCGCAAACTTTCCAAAAACGGCTGATGTCCGGGAAGAGCAGACATGGAACATTGTTCCACCTTATCCTCAGGCTCCGGCGGCTGTTCCAAGAGCTCAGGTTGCAGGATTTGGTGGCTATGCCCAACAACAGCAATGAGGATATATCCCACCTATTGGTAATGGCTAGTAGAATACCTACAACTTTCAAAATCCTACTTAACAAGGTACAGAATGTAGGCCTCCAGTTCAGAACGCATACTAGCCGGTTCCAGCTGAGAATCGGCAAGAGACTTCACAACTGATGAACCTTGAAACTATCGCAAATACCATGAAGATGTACTTT
This sequence comes from Anisodus acutangulus, assembly GCA_029783415.1. Lineage (NCBI taxonomy): Eukaryota > Viridiplantae > Streptophyta > Magnoliopsida > Solanales > Solanaceae > Anisodus > Anisodus acutangulus. The sequence goes on from CM056508.1 coordinate 8,985,229, forward strand.
GGCATCCAACTAAAACCCTTGGATAGGACTGTTTACAAGAAGCCCTACCCCGATTGGGTAGATCGGATAGTACCATTGCCAAGAGGCTTCAAAATGCTTGATTTTTGCCACCTTCTCGAGTGATGACGGCAAATCTACCATTGAGCACATCGGCAGATTTACCGCCCAATGTGGCGAGGCTAGCCAAAACGAGTATCACAAACTGCAATTATTCCTCATTTCTCTAACCGAAATAATATTTGTCTGGTACTCATCCTTGACCCCAGGCTCCGTACAGAACTGGGCTGACATGGAGCATTATTTCTATGATAGATTTTATTGGCCCTAACCTCAGGTCACTATAATCGATTTTACGAATCGCAAGCAATAGATCGATGAGTCGGCTACCGATTATATCGAGATATTCAAAAGGAATGTTGGGAAATACAGTGTACACTTTCCTGAATCGGAATGCGCCCACATGATAATCAATAACATGCATCCTCAGCTAAAAGAGAAATTAGTAGGACAATCCTGCTCTGACTTAAGCCAGTTAGCCAAGAAGGCTAGCCAAATAGAGCAATACATCTAGGTGAAGGAGAAAAGAAGAGCTAACCGAAATCGAGGCTCCCATTTGGTATCCATTATTGAGGCAGATGAGTCTTACTCAGAGTCAGCCGATTACACAGTAGACGCAATGGTCGTCGAGATTGTCAAGGGTAAGGTTTTTTCCTGCCCAGCTTTGAAAGCAACGAAAGGCAAGGAGACGAGTTCAACTGATGACAGGGTCGGTTACTCGCTTGACATTGCAAAGGCAAATCAGATCTTTGATCATCTACTTAAAGATAAACAGATTCGGCTGCTTGATGGCCATAGGATTCCGCCTGCCGAAGAGCTCAAGAATAAGAAGTATTGTAAATGGCACAACTCATATAGCCACACTACTTCTAATTGTGTGGTCTTCAGGAAGGCAATTCAAAAGGGCATCAAGGATGGGAGGTTCAAGCTAGCCAATAAAAGCATAGCTAAAATGTCTGTTGATACTGACCCATTTCCCGCAGTACCGATATCTATGGTGTCCTTTGTTAAGCCAGTTCAATCAAAGGATGTCTAGGGGAAACAACCAATGAGAAATATATAGGTCCTAAAGAAGCCCACTAGCAAGGAGGAGGCCACAAAGACCTCTATGTTTAATCGGCTAGGAAGCTTACGTGACATCCATGAGGACACTTATAGGCAGCCAGCTGGAAGCATTTTTCGTGGGCGCCCTTATAAACCAGAGCACATTGCTTGAGAACCTCACAAACAGCACCTGAAATTCAAAAGGGACCCAGTAGACCCCAGGCGCAGTCATGGGGGGCAAGCATGGCAATCAATCGATGAGAAGTCGAGTGTGCCCCAGATAGACGAGGAACCGCTCCTCACAGCTAAATAAATAGTGGATGAGTTCAACATAAAAGAAGGCGTTTCTTCCTTGCATATCACAGTGAGAGATGAAGGTCAGCTGAGACCCAAAGGATGATCAAGCCAACCGCCAATATAGAGAAAGGAAGGTGGTTCATCAATAAGGCTTCTGGAAAGAAGGAGACACCACCGAGTGTCGTATCAAGGACTCAGAAAAGAAGGATGCACCGTGCCAAAGCCTTGCGCAAGATGAAGCAAATGTTGCACATGATATTAATCGCTAAGGCAGCCAATAAGTAGGAAATTCCTGATTCTACCGTAGCTGAGGCTATCGAGCGAGCATTCGGCTCAATCTCTTCACAAACAGTGCTGCATGAAGAAGATGTTGTGGACCAACCAGAGCTGAATATGCAGCCTGATGACGACCCGACAGAGGACCCCGACGGGATATTACTATATTGAAGGAATCCCTAGCCGAGACGGTTCCACAGATCATGCAGAGGATCCAAGCATTAGAACCTCTGTCGGTTCCTATATGACTCCAGGAGATAGAAGATATTAATTTCTCGTCAACCGAATTGGACGATGTGGGAGACTCCATCCTTGATTTATTTAAGCATGATTCAGTCGATGAGATTTGGACATCTAGGGATGTTTTGAGCACTGTATTTAGTGCACCTACGGAAGAGATGGTTAAACACCTCAAACCCTTCTATGTTAAGGGTTACATTAACGACAAAGCTATCAGCCGAGTGTTCGTCGACAATGGGGATGTGTTGAATGTTATGTCGCTGCTTACTTTAAAAAACCTCAACAAAACCAGGGAGGATCTCATCCCAACTAATATGAAAATGACTAGCTTTATGGGATATGCCTCTGAAGCTTTGGGATCTTAGTAGCAGAAATCACCGTAGGTCCTAAAGCGATCAGATCTGCTTTATTTGTAATAGATGGTAAGCCATCCTACGTCATTCTGTTGGGCAGAGACTGGATTCACACCAGCCGATGCCTTCCTTCTACCATGCATCAAAAGCTCATTTTCTGGGAAGGAGACAATATATAAATCATCTCAACCGATGATAACCCATTTCAAGCAGGGGTTAAGAACTTGGAGGTTGTCTTGTATTCACCCTATGTGGCTCCCATAACTGTTGCAGAGTAATACAAAGAAGGATCTTGGGAATACTGTAATCTTACTCCACGAGGTTTTGATATAAAATAATTAGTCGAACCACGGCTTACCTTGGAAGAGTTAGATGATTGAGGAGACCCAAATCATACGTGATCTGTGGCATCGGCTGACTGCTCTAAGTTCTGAAGTGAGGATAACCGAAGCGTCACAGGTAGAGGACTACAACAGAGAACCAACACTGACAGTCGATGACATTGAGTTGCTGGTGGAACTTGAATTGCCCATAAGAATGGTTATGCCTAGTTTTGAGTCTCATGATCCCTTGCAAGATATCAACTTGGGTACTAAGGAAGTCCATCAGCCAACACATATCAGTGGTCTGCTGAAGGAGGAGGATAAACAAAGCATAATGACTCTTCTACTGTAGTATAAGGACTGTTTCGCATGGGATTATCATGAGATGTCTGGGGTGGCACGTACTTTGGTAGAGCATAGATTGCCAATTAAGAAGGGTTTCACACCTCATAAACAACCGCCCAGAAGATATCACCCTCAGCTGATGCCTCAAATTAAAGCTGAGATTGAACGACTGCTGAAGGTCGGGTTCATCAGAACGGCTAGGTATGTGGAATGGTTGGCAAATATTGTGTCAGTCAAGAAGAAGAATGGCAAGGTTCGGGTATGTATTGATTACAGAAACCAAAATCTAGCCACTCCCAAAGATGAATACGTCATGCATATAGCCGATATGTTAGTCGATTCGGCAGCCACTAATGGTGTGTTGACATTCATGGATGGATACTCCGACTATAATCAGATAGCAGTAGCCGAGGAGGACATTCACAATATTGTTTTTAGTTGCCCAGGAGCCTTGGGCATTTACGAGTAGGTAGTTATGTCGTTTGGTCTGAAGAATGCTGGTGTTACTTATCAGAAGGCAATAAACATCATCTTCCATGATTTGATCGACAAGACTGTGGAGGTCTATATTGATGATGTGGTGGTGAGATCTAAGGACTTCAAAGATCATTTAGCCGATTTTGAACAAGCACTAAAAAGAATGAGGATTCATAATCTTAAAATGAATCCAGCCAAGTGCATGTTCGGAGTATCGGCTGGAAACTTCCTTGGCTTCTTGGTACATAATAAAGGTAATGAGATAGATCATAACAAAGCCCGGGCAGTAATGGAATATGCCCCACCCTGAACAAAGAAGGAGTTACAAAGCATGTTAGGGAAGATCAACTTCCTAAGAAGGTTCATATCTAATTCAGCTGGTAAAATGAAGGTTTTCTCACCTTTGCTTAGGCTTAAAGGTTCAGAAGAGCTAGTATGGGTCCCGGAACAGCAAGAGGCATTTGACCAAATTAAAAAGGCCTTAGCAACTCCTCCTGTGTTGGTACCTCCCATGCCAGGAAAACAGTTGAAGTTGTACATCTCGGCTGCAGATTCTATCGGCTGCATGTTAGCACAGGATACCAATGATGGAACAGAAAGGGCAGTTTACTACCTTAGTCGAATGCTCAATGAAGATGAAACTAGATATATCCCTATAGAGAAGCTTTGCTTGTCCTTATTCTATGCTTGAACAAAACTTGAACATTATTTAATGCCACATGTGGTTCACGTTTTGTGCAAAATTGACATCGTTCGATACTTATTGAATAGACCTATTTTGCAAGGATGACTAATGAAATGGGAAATCAAGCTCACTGTATTTTCTCTCGAGTATAGGCCACTCAGGGCTGTCAAAGGTCAGGCGTTAGTAGATTTCATGGCAGACCACCCTTGTGTAGATGCGAAGGACCCATGCGCCCCCTCTACTGTGTGTATGGATGTCGTCCCTTAGACACTAACTTTTGATGGGTCAAGAACCCAAAAAAGAGTCGGATCTGGAATAACGATAACCAATCCTAAAGATAAAACATGGAAGTTCTCTTATCGGCTAGATTCTAAATTGACAAATAACCAAGCTGAATATGATGATCTCATCATGGAACTCAAATTCCTAGTCTCTATGAAGGCAAAGTGCATCAAGATCCGTGGAGACTCTGGTTATCAAGCAGCTAGCTGGGGAATATGACTACAAAAATCCAAACTTGTTGGCCTGTTACAGAACGGTTAGCAGGTTACTTAGTGGGTTCGCATCATCTACGTTAAGTTATGTTCCCAGGGGCATGAATGTTGAGGCTACCGACTTACCACAAGAAGCTTCTGGCTTTAGGAAGTCTCTACTTACTCTAGAGTATGATGAGCTGCCAGCCAAAGTGTTAGCCATGGACTAAATCGGCTCGTGGAAGCAGGTGTTAATTGGCTACTTAAAAGATCCTTCCACTTGCAAGGACCTTAAGGTTAAGAGGAGAGCCTTGAAGTATGTGCTCATTGATGATGATCTTTACAAAAGAAGCGTAAGTGGAGTGTTACTCAAGTGCATTGATAAGGCAGAAGCCTTAAGAGTCATGGGAGAAGTTCATGAAAGAATTTGTGGATCACACAGAGTCGGGCCAACGATTAAGTGGTTCATTTATCGCCATGGCTATTATTGGCCTACCATCACAGCCGATTGCTTTAAATAAGCAAAAGGGTATGAAGAGTGTCAGAGACATGGACCAATTCAATGGGTACCAGCCGAGTTGTTTCACCCGATCGTAAAGCCCTAGCCTTTTAAGGATGGGTTATGGACCTCATCGGCAAGATTCACCTGCAATCTGTTAAAGGACATAATTTCATTATTGTAGCTACTGATTACTTCACTAAATGGGTAGAGGCATAGCCGATGAAGAGGGTTCATCACACATATGTCATTCAGTTTATCCAACACCAGATCATATATAGATATGGTATTCCTGAGACGATTACAACCGATCAAGGGACGGTGTTCACTGGTTCTAAGGTGTCATCCTTTGCTGAGAAATTTGGGATCAAGATGATCACATCATGGCCTTATTATGCACATGCGAATTGACAAGTCGATGCAGCTAACAAGCTTATTGTGGACATAATCAGTAAAAATGTGGAGGATAGACCGGCAATATGGTATTTCACTTTGGATGAAGCTATTTGGCCAATCAGAAACTCTAAGTCTACAGCTAATGGGACAACACCTTATCGGCTAACTTATGGCCAAGATGCAGTGTTGCCCTTGGAGATTAATATTAAGTCATTACGGGTGGCCAAACAGAACTTTTTAAGCTTAGAAGAAAATCAGCAGGCCATGCTAATGGAGTTAGATCAGCTAGATGAAGATCGATTGATGGCCCTAGAAAGAATCGAAGCCCGTAAACGGAAAATGGCCAAAGCATACAACAAACATGTTAAGCCTAAGAGGTTCACCGAAAGAGACCTGGTTTGGAAAACAGTGTTGCCGCTTGGAATGAAAGATCGTAAATTTAGCAAATGGTCACCAAATTGGGAAGGACCCTTCGTAGTAATCCAACGGATTGCTGGCAACGCGTATCGACTAATAAACACGCATGATGAAGAGCTTGACACAAACTTAAACGGAAAATACTTAAAAGGTATTACCCCTCAATTTGGGGTATGCATGAGTAAACAACAGCGATAGATCGGCTGCTTGGCCGCACAGATGAAACTAACTCCTTTCGATTTGGGGAATACATGAATGAATGATAGCCACTTCCCGATTACAATCACATAAAAAGGCAAAAAGTACTTCCCTTCGATTTGGGGAATGCAAGAGTAAACAACAGCCACAGACCGATCGCCTGATCACAAAAATAGACCCTTCGATTTGAGGTCAATGAAACTAGGAAGCCAATTTGGTTGGCGTTTCACTAATTGGAGGTTACGCTACATTAACAGAAGTATTACGATTAGCCGAATCTACGGCTGCTTGGTCGTCTGTGGTAGCCACAGTATCTTTTCCATCCTCCGTCGCACCAACGACTACTACCTCATCCGCTCCTACTTCTTTTGGGACTCTCTTTTCCGCTTCCAACAAAGGCTCAGCCACTATAACTGATAGAGTCTCGATAAAAGCTTGAGTATCGGCCGCTAGAGTGTCCTCTAGCTGTTGTTCGGCTTCTGATAATACCTCTTGAGTCACAGAAGCAGCGATGGCTTCGGATTGCAAGCCCATGGGGATATCGGTTGACAACTGAGAAATGGGATTCCCTGCCAAAGGAGTAGTCATAACCGAAGAATAAGTTTCTTCGGATACCACTTTGAAAAAACTAGCAGAGAGTGTTGGCGTTGCTTGAGCAAGTCTGTTTTTCCACGTAGTCCACTCATTCTCCAGTTGGGGCAGTCGTTCACTGCCCATTTTCTGATCCAATTCCCAAACCACCTGTTGGTTACCAAGTTCCCGAATCTTGTTATCCAAATAAATGCCCTGTCGAAACAAAAAAAAAACAGGAGGAATCTTGGGCCTTAATAGTCGATTCCAAGGTGCCTATGGCCGGAGTAATAGCCTTTATCTCCGCCTGGATCCTCTCCAAATCGGCTCGCAGTTTTGACAGCTGCTCATGCAAGTCATTCCTCCGGCTGACATTCTGTTGCCTTTCTGCATTCACCCCATTGAAAGAAGTCTGAATATGGTTCTTTTTTTGCCGAAAAGACCCCAAGTGCTGCAGAGCAGCGACCTCCTCATCATGGCTATTTTTGGCCATTTTGTGTAAAGCAAATAAGTCACTTAGAGCCAAAGCCATGTCATTATAGGTGGTTGCCAAAACTGGGGAATCCTTCGCTTCTTTTAACAATCGGAACAGAGAAGCCCTCAAAGCATGGAACTCTTTTTTGTTGGTCGGGATTCCCCTGGCAAGAGACTCCTCAACTCACTCTCAATGAATGCCAACAGGAGAAGATGGTGAAGGTGCAATGTCGACTGAGCCAAAATATTGCAAAAGCACGTCTTTAGGGATGATCTCGGTTAGCGCTTCTGAATCATCAATTGGGTTGGTTTCAATCGAGGGATTACCTCCAGTCGTCTCCTGTACAGAAAGGACAGATTCAGAATAGAGGCAATGGTTTGAAAACAGTGAAGGACCAAGCATAAGAGAAAGAATATATCGCTACGGCTGCATCAACATAAAAATATTCGGCTGCCTTGACAGGAGAAATTTTGGCCTTGAGGACAACCGATAATGGATCATGCGGATGTGCGGAAGCATGAGCCGAAGAGGACAACCAACCAGTATGAAGAGGGGCATCGAACGCTTTTTGCGGCCATTTGCGTCTTATTAGTGGTTGTCCCTGAAGGGCAGACAGAAAACATGAATATCGAAAGATAGCTGATGCAAAGGTATTTAAGCCAGACAAGGGATATACCTCGATTTCCTCCTCTTCCTCAGCAGAAATGAGAACTCTGGTTCTGTGGGATTCTTTCTCACTGCGATCTCGGATGACAGCACCGCTTGGCCTGGGTTGCTTGGGAACAGATTTCCTAAGTTACGGGGATTAGTTGTTAGAAGTGTTCTCCAAATCAATAAACGCTGGGGGGATGGAGTTGCTGAAAGACACATAAGAGATGTTAACCAAAAATTCACAAGAATAATCTGGCCGACACATATGTAGAAAGTAATTTACATTTTCTCTTCGTTTGTCACAACATGATAGAAAACCTTGAGACATCAAGTCTAGCGATTTAAGGGGAGCAGCTCTCAAATAGGCCTCTTTCATCCACGGTTTAGAGGTTTCTTGGATCTTCTTTTCTTTGACAGGACCAGCCGATCACAGTAGACATTTAGAGGAGACTGGAAAAAAATTTCCTTGGTCGTGTTCCACCAATCGTCAAAAGCGACAGTAGTATTTGCTCTAGGGAAAACGGTTGCTAGTCAAATAGGGCAAGCCTATCAAGATTGTGATCGACTATTTTCCTTGCTTGTTTTGCATCAAGAATGTAGCGTTGGGTTGAACTAACAATACTGCGGTGAGGCCATGGTACGTGCTGAGTGAGACCAAATTGTCTTGCCACAAAGTTTGGCCGATAAGGCTTCATAGTCAATTTATTGTTCCTAGAAGTGGGCTTCAAGCCACCCAATAGATCCCTATCCGAAAGAATACGCCCTCGTGTGAGGGCCATAGTTCTCCACTGGGAGAATGTAAGGTTGTCATCGGCTACTTGACTGACCCAATCGGGGGTGGCCCATCTTTCAAGGACCGGTTGCTAATCTGTGTAATTGTCTCAAGACAGACCATGCAGGGTGGAGACCGCAGTGAAAGCATCTTGGGGCACGATGGATGTTTCCCGAAGAGTATCGGCTAGCACCGACGGGTTTAATGAAAAACAGCAATCATCAAAATCATCAAGAATAAACTCCGGAAAATATAGGGTGATCCACAGCTGAAGTAACTATAAGGGACCGGCTAAGGTATCCAGATTTCTGGAATCCTTAACATTGATTGGGCATCGCCAAGAGCCATATAAAGATAAGTCAGGAAGAGAGATGCCCAGCTGACATCTTCCCCCGAAACGGCTAGCGCCACATAAATTTCCAGTTCCTTCACGACTGCATAAGATCCTGTGCAGACAAAATATCGGCTAAACCAAAAGAGCAGGAAAGCATGATGCTCAGCATCGTCGACTGGAAGAGGCGATATTCGGCTGTTGTTGGTCATGAAGTGGTCATAGCCGGAAGAAGTCTTTGAGACCTTGATGCCCAAGTTGGCAACATCTATGTCTCCTAAGACAGGCGCTTCGGCTCCCAGTATCGGGAGGCCAAGTATCGCCATCACGTCGAGCAGTGTGGGGGTCACCATTCCGCTGGGGAAAATAAAGGCGTTAGCAGTGGTCGACCAGTAACCAAGGAAAGCGTATATGAGACCAACGTTATATGAGAGGTTAAACTCCGACAGCGCAATGGCGTCATAGAGACCCATGCGTCTCCAGTCAACTTCTCTGGCCGACTTCGCTCGTTCTAACCAACCAAAGTAGTTGGTAATCTTGATCGGCCAGGTACGCAGGCTAGCTGGACAGTGATCGCCGATGAACCAATCACAGGTAATAGGAAGGTCATAGTTTGTCGGGCTAAGATGTCATGAAAGAATGAGGTCGCCCTGTTCAGATGTACCGTATGGGGCAAGAACCAATTGTTCATCGATGAAGGCAAAAGTAGGGGTTAGGTCATCAGCAGCCGAATCGGTGTTATTTGATCCCTGAGATGGAGAGGAAGATGAAGACATGGTTCTCTGATTGAGGAATTAGGGTTCTTTGGAGAAGAAAAGGAATTTGGGAACGGCTGAAGATTGAATGAGAAACCTATTGGGGGGGTGTCTCTCCTTAAAATATTTTTTTCTTTTGAAGATACGGCTGACACGCATTGGGACTATTTTCTTTCAAAATGTGCGGCTGAAATACGTCGGGATTCAGTTGTGGAAGCCGAGACGCCTCGGTTGAAAGGAATAAACTTTTCAAAAAACCATTATTGCATGCATTTAGGACAAAAGTGATTGAAATGACACCCGCGGCTGCCACACAAAACGACGGCTATTTTGAATACATTAACTCAACAGCCGCACTCGAGTTAATGTAGGGGGCTATTGTTAACACTCAAAAAAATACTCTTAAGTGTTTAGACGAATCAAGTGCCAGCCGAAGTTGAAAACCTCAAAACGAGCAGGCAACAGAATTCTAAGTCGATAACCGAACTAACTCTTAGTCGAATCCACTAATCCTAGCCCTCGGCTAAGAAGGCTTCATCGGCTATTACGGTAGCCCAAATGAGTCATAATTTCAAGGAAAACGACTGAGACCCACACATATTTGGACGCCACGAAGACCAAGTCAAAGAACCTTCTAGACCCCAAGAAACGGCAACAACCAGCAACAGCTAGAGGGAAGTGTCATTAATCGTGCAAGAGGAAAACAAGGAGAAAAAATCGGCACCACCTCCTCATAGTTGGCTAGTGGATCTAGTGGGTAGTCTAATGGCTAACATAGGGGATCACGTTTCATTTTTCTTGTAATATATATATATGATCATTTGTACAGAAAAAACATACAATCAATCAAAACAACTGATTTTATATTCATTTTATCTTCATCGCCTTTTCTGCACTCTAGTTGTATTTATGTTTCTTACCACTTAGTTTATTCAATCACCATCCTATCGCTTTCTGGAGTAGTTGGGGAACCCATTACTTAAAGTTAGAGTTCTGCTTCCAGTCGAAATTGCTTAGTTAAGGAATTAATTTGTCATCCGATTTCGTCAGCCGATATACGACAGACATTTCGGAAGGGAACAAGAGGGTTCGGTAAAACATCGTTAGTCTTTGATATATCCGCCCCTCCTAATTTCAGCTGTAACTTCCTCCCAACTCTCGAATTGATACGTTTATCTTCATCCATTTCAGTGCACAAAAGTTCCAGATAAGCCCATGCTTTCACGTACCCCTTTTACTAAAAGGAGGAAAGGAGTGATCAACAACACATAGATGCTGGCATGGAAAAATACACCACACTGTATGCACATGCAAGTGTAAACACCATGAATTAGCTTATGTCAAATATTGCTAATTTAGGTTTGATTAGACTTATCACGTAACTGGAATAGAAAGGTACACTCAGTGCACAGTTATTCGTAGAGGAGAATGAGCAGCTTGTGCTTTTCACAAATTACTTCAACGATAAAATGGAATGCACTCATAAAGGCGACCTTCATTACAAAGCAGTAATATTCTGGAGCACAGTTATACCTGAAGGAGAATGAGCAACGTGCACTTTTCACGGAATTACTTCAAAGATAAAATTGCATGCTGAAGAAGAAAGCAACAGCAACATCAGTTTAGCAGAACCAAGAGGACAAAGAAATATAGAAATACCTAGTTAACATGCCAACAGAAACCAAGACTCTGTACAACGTAAAACATTGACAATACATGTCTGAACCCCATTATAGCTCCTCTTAGCCTTCTCCTTATTTCTAATAATTTTCATTGCTTTCATCTTTATTTTCCTTCTTCTTTTGGCTGCTTAGTTGTACAAATCGAAACATTGGGTATTGGAGCTTTGTACAATTGTAGCAATCTTTCAATTGCAATGGCGGAAAACCAGAATTTGAGAGTATCTTTCAATTCATTTTCAACTTTACAGTGCTAAAAGGTTAATATCATCTTGGATTGGCCTGTATTCCCGGTCATTTAGACACGTGACCAAACCAAGTGTCATTCTGGTGATGATAAGGGAGAATCAAGGAGAAGGGCTGCTAAAAAAGAATTGAGCAATGTGTTCCTCTTTAAGTGTTGTCCATTGCAATAAAGCTGCACCAATAGAGAAATTGATACCTAAAAAGGTTTATTTCCATCTAGATAAGGGTGACTTATCTGTCAATTTTTCCACTATCACCCCAAAAAACCACGAAGGCAAACTCACTCTTGCATTCAAGATCTTCACACCGGTTCATTTTCTGAAGTTTCTCCCACCCAATAGCCAATAGGCCGAAAAAGGTTGCAGTCAATTGCCCTTCCCGTTTGTCTTTTTCAGATTATTTTGAATATTGAAAATTTTACTTTATCCGGCATAATTTGTGGGATGTTATGATACATATGCCGAAACTAAACGTAATTGTGCCGACCGAAATCTAAGTTTATGTCACGCCAAAAGTGCCAAAGGAAAAAAAATAAAGACCACAAATTTGAGGGACAAAAATTAAAGACCACCGCGAAATAGGGACATTTCTGCGAATGACCCGGCAAATAAAGACCAGCCCATTTGAAGGAAATTCGTGCAATTTCATACCCGAAGGCCGAAACTGAAATGCGTTTCACCGAGAGACCCAAGTCAGAACAATAGCTATGATTAACTATCAAAATGCATATGAAATATGATAATAACTCTTCAACTTCTTTTTTTGATCGTATGTGTATTACTCTTCAGAAAATAACAATTGAATTTTATAATCAGAAAGTATACATTTTTTCTTTAATGAATATTCAGAGTGAAGGAAATTCTTGGGAGATAGATCTTTCTTTTCGTAACAGTTAATAATTTCAAAGAATATTGTTAATCTTGGATTTATGAGATATTTTCCCTCTATGTTCTTGGGGATTAAGCCCTTCAGATTCTTCTACATTTGCACTTCAATTCATCTTTGTGACATTTGTTTTAATCTTTGAATTCTTTAGTAGCTTAATACATATAATTGAAATTATCGACAAAATAGAGTATAAATTTACTAAAGTACAAGTTATTACAGCATTTGCCTGTGCTAAAACTTTTTGCATTTTAAGATACTAAAATATAATACGCACAAGGATGCTAAGAGTTCGACAACTACTTTGGAAACCAATATTCCAAACAAAGCGAAGATGACACTAGGAAAATTCTATTATTTTCGTTTGCCTATAGAAAATCTCTGTTTCTTTCATTTTTTTTATACCTCCGTGGTCAATATAAGTAATACTTATGCTGGTGCAAGATAACAGATACCCATAGATCAGTTAAAGGTTGCACAAATTAACCCTAAAGAACACCATAATTAAACAACAAAAAATCAGTGTAATCCAACAAGTGAAGTCTAAGGAGGGTAAGATCTACACAAACTTTACCCCTACCTTTGTGGGATAGAGAGATTGTTCCCAATCAGCTAAAAAAACACCATAATTAAGGAAAACGACAAATGCCTGTTTTTTCATTTGTCCAATTGGTGGATAAAGTTACCAGTAACCATGAGAAGGTGCCATATTCAGAAAACGTCAAATCTATTCCAAATCACTTCGATGCATGTTTCAAGCACAAAAGTTTGATAGGAAAGAAAATAATTTGTACTACTTACTATATATTGTGGCAGTAACAACAGCATAGTCTTAATAAGTTCCATTTACCTATCAAACACTAAAAATGTTGGAGAAGAAAATGTTAATATTGAGATACTACTTGATATCTAAAGCAAATCCTGGGGGATAAATTTAACTTAACTCCTGTATATGCTTTGTTTCTTGAATATATAAAGACCACAAAACTTGGGACTCTCAGGGGCTATTATGTGATACACTAAACTTTGAAAACCATGGCAATTACACCTTTTAGGTTCGTTGCATATACCTGTTTAGGCATATGCTGATGAAGACATGACCAAAAACTATGATTATCATAAAATATATTGCAAAATCTCTAGTTCAACTCCAACAGCCCACACATGCATGCTCATCTATCTTTTGGCACAGCTCAGTCTGTAATACACATTGAAAGCTAAATCTGCTAGTATACCATCACATACTGCATCTGCAAAAGTAAAAAGCTACACTTTTAGTCTGCAGTATTTGGTGGAGCTTCGTCCGTATATAAATAAACTGGGAATCAATTTTAAAGGGAAGAATATCTTACCGCGCATAGAGGTTGCTGATAAAAAATCTAGTCCTCCTCCATAGGAACCTCTGGGATATCAAACCTATCTTCTTCAATTGCTTTATTGATCACAGAAAGAGGACTAGGTAATATAGAGTTAAGGAATATCTTTCTCCAATGATGCAGCAGAAAAAATAGTTAAAGGAACATCCAAGTGAACTTTAGCAACATCTATTTTATTTCAATCAATAAAGAACCATAGGAAATAAACCTGTTAAAATGTATCCAACTTCCAAAAAGCAAGTAGGTTCAAAGATGGACAAAACTTACAAACAGCATATAGCACCTTGCTATGCATGACAATCTACCATGACAGCGTACCACAGATTCTTGTCACCCCTTGGGTGGGTGTGTGTGGGGGGGGGGGGGCAACAAAAGGGAACATTGGCCCTTTACTCACCTCAATAATGCTTGAGGGGAACCAACATCTGTGATTATCCCATTAATGTAACGCGCACACTCACAGGTATCCATCGCCCTAGAGTGCAAATTTAGTGATACCGCGGAATTTAAGCATGAACTGTCAAAAAAGATTTAAAGCTTTTTTGTTTCATCCGCAGTTCTTTAAAACATTAAGCCCTCTATGTCATGGAAATAACATGTGACAGCACAAATAGACCTTATTAACCTCATGCAGATATGTAACTGAAAGATTTAAACCATCAATACTAGGATATCAATTGACATAGCATCATCCTCCTTTTCCCCACGACTTCTGCTCTTTTCAATTTCCCTCAATATGTCAGGTGTAATCTGCATTTGGAGGCACAAACATAACTTGGATGTTTGCTTGCATCAGAAAAAAGAATCGCAGCAGTGGAAATAAAATAGAAAAGCATACCAATCTATGTCTTTGCTTTTCAACAAGTGCTCTTATGTTAGCTTTATCTTCCTTCCTCAACTCAGTTTTGTACCTGTAACGATATTTCCCCAAATAGTATTAAACAATATTCAAAAAATTTACCTCTGCAAAAGCTATCATGTTCTTCAATAAATAAAAAAGAATGTAAAAAAGGAACCCATAATGCAGAGGCAATATCAAGGTTACCAGTGAAGTGCTATAGAAAGAAAAGAACATGACATCGCCTGAACAAGTGAGAACAACACTTGTCAACCTCAAAATATACTCAGCCATGCAGTGTCAGCCATAAAGCATAGTGAAGTAGACATTAGGAATAAACAAGAAATGTATATCATGTTCCTTAATACTCCCTCCGTCCCAATTTATGTGTCACCATTTGACCGGACACGGAGTTTAAGAAATAAAGGAAGACTTTGTCATGTTTACTAAATTTCCCTTACTTTAGTGGCTACTTTTATTGACTTTTCTTGGCAATAAGTCATCTTCAAAGTCAAGTGAGACCCAACAAGGGGAAAATAGGGATGGTACCATTAAATAGTTGCCAAATGAGGAAAGGTGACATTCTTTTTGGGGCAAACTAAAAAGGAAATGGTGCCACATAAATTGGGACGGAGGGAGTATAAAAGATGTTGCTGCTACTTGTCATTTTACATCCCTACGTCGTCAACAAATTAGTGATTATATCTCCAAAAATGAGTTCAATCCTTGTGGACATGGCAAAAGAATTCAAAGCAAGTATGATTATCCAGGTACTTGAGAGAAAAGACAGTGATTAACAGAAGGCGAGACGTGTAAATGAGTCTAAGGGTAGCTTATCAATGGATTAAATATGACAAGTAACCTTAAAGCTTTATTACCATTTTAACATATTACCACCATGAAGAGGAAGATGTACAAGAAATGAAGGGGTGAAACCAACCTCTGCACAAATACAAGAAGTGACAGGTGCCAGATCACAGGCATGACTCTTGTTTCATCAAAGAAATTCATGAAGTGTGCCACCATGGCGTCAAGTACACGATAGGGCAAAGCATATTTCTTCTCAATCAGTAACTTGATGAAATAACTGCAGCAAAAAGCAAGAAAAATGGTCAGACTAATTGTCGTGGAAAAAAAACTCTAAGGGGAGACTACATTGGCATGAGACAGCATGACTTGCATGATTGAACATATCCTGATACTAAAAAATCCAGCCATATAATTTAGCTCCCCTTAATCTCAATGAAAGCAACTATTTCCTGTAGGTCCATCCTATAAACTTGACATCTTTGTTTAAATACAGAATTTCTCCGCACGAATGCAGACTAACATAAACTAATGCTATTTTATATTAACCAGTATATATGTGCTATGAGTAATCATTTCACTGAAAAGATTGCTGCTTTATAATAATAATAAAAATGTAATGTTACACAAACTATTCAACCCTTTTTCACATTAATTATTATTTTAAGCATTTCTTACCAAAATTAAACCCGATAGAACATAATTTTTTTATTTTCAAATCAGACTAGTCCAAGTTATTGAGAGATGGAGATAGCAACAGATAGAAAAAAATCACCAAATGTTTTGTCTCCGCTGGAATCTGAGACCACATGGTTCTCAACCCACTTTATTGACCACTAGGTCGCACCCTTGGATAACATAAATTTCTATTGAATATTCGGATTTTAAACTGCAATACGTCATGTGAATAACAAGAATCTATTTCTAAAACATATTCATTTTTTTGTAATTTCTTTTTGCATAGCCATGTGGTAGGAATCGACCTATCAATTGATGATACACTGAGAAACAATTTTAGCTTCCATGTATAAGATCAGCAAAATGCTTTAGTAACTATTGAATATTATATGATCATAAACAGTAGCTATTATTCAAAGGACCAAAAAGAAAAAAAACATTGAAAACTGTAAGGAAGGTAAGGAAGCACATGTAGAATACCTTGTTGTGCCACAATACTCCATCTCTGCAAGTTTCAGCAACGCCACACTGCATCCCAAATTGAATAGAAGTTGAGACTTCTCAAAGAATGAGGTACTATACTGGGATTATACTGGGATTGTTGTTGTTGTAAAGAATGAGGTATTACAGTAACATCATCAATAGCTTGATAACAACTGTGTTCACTTGCAAAACATGAAAAGAAGTTGCAACAAGAACAAGTTGTAGAAGTTAGGTACTCTTTCTGTTCCTAATCTTGTCCTAAGCTTAATTTTCCAGTCAAAAATGTGAAGTTTGAGTTTGGTTATTGCACTACTCTTACTGTATCTAGCATTTTGGAACTAAAACTTGATTTAATAGTAGTTTTATCCTACTTAACATGTGCCTGCTCTTATTTCCTTCTTTTGAAGACTTGAGGTCAAATTTCACTCCAGAAGCCAGTCAAATTGACCATAAAGTCAAATAATACACCAAAAGTGGGATGGAGGCCGTACTCAACTTGCAAACAATTTTTCTTATATTCACTCCTGGATTGTTATGCCAGAAAGACAGTCTTTAGCCATGATACAAGAAAGTATATATAGTTTACTAACCTAGCAGTTCCCACATAAGCAATTTGTAGGTGTATGTACTCCAACTATTAGAACAAAAGGACAATACCATCAGGGAAGTGCAAGGACTTGTAACAGATTTTTGTTCGCTGCATAAATTTCTAGCATCTTGCTTGAGTTCTTTATTAGTACTTACTTGATTGAATTTCAGCGTCTTTCACATTGAAACAAATGCATTGCTTCGGATTGCTTGTGACCCCAATCATCATAAAATAAACAGGTAAAGAAAACAACTTGTTACTCTACATAACTACGTCAACCATATAAATAGTGTAGGGTGAGAACCATAAGTCTCAACGGTTCTCACAAAATTATAGAAAGACCACCAGCAGAACTAAGAGAAAACCTCACTATACAATTATGATAACATCTTTTAAAGCACTAAAAACCACATGTCACTGTTATCATTATAAACATTTCCAGTAGCCATACCTAGCATGGAGATGCGGAATGGAGACCTTCTCAATAACACTCCCGAAGATGACAGCCTCTCTCAAGGTGCACGTCTTTGACTGGATCAGAAAATAAACTTTTCAGAGAGCACGGGATAAGCCTCATAAGCACATACAATGAGATGATACAGAAGATAGAACTATACTAAATGCATGTATCGTAACAATGTGAAAAGTACATCAGAGTATCCCAGAACACTGATCTCAATAAAGACACTCAAGTCATATCTCAATACAGGATCTTCATGAGACAACAAGTTACTACACATGCATTTGCAAATCGCCATGTATACAAACAACATTTGTGATCAGCACATAGGCAATGATACTTGCACTGAGATAAAATTTGAAAACCTAACCCCCAAAAAGGAAAGGAAGAAAAAAAGAGGCACCACACAATGATAATATCTCATTGCAAGCAAGGATTTGAAACATTTGCCACATAAGCAACTTTTGACTACATCTATCCACTTACTAACTTTCGGTTACTAACTAAAATATACAAGAAGGGTGTTAGATTCTCGAATAACTCCTGCTACACAAAAAAACTCTCAGCATGCATGTAGCATCGGATTTCACCAAGTTTTGTTGCACAGCAGTAACAAAGTATCAGTAACGCAGAGAAGTAGATAAGCGGAAAACCCATTACCCACAATATCTCTGTCACAACCTTTGTTTTACTGTAAAGAAAGTCACTTAAACAATCAACATACAATCTAGACAATATAGCTAAAAAATACTTGTTATGTTTTATAGAAGAAGTTGTAAGCTTTGGATGGAAATGCAATTCTCCGATTGCTTCAAATAATTAGTTCACAATGGCTATATACCTCACACAAAGGAAACAAGATTCCCTTATTGAAGGCAGCAGGCTTATAAAGAGATTTCTTTAAAGATTGATACAGAGCAAAATGCAATCTCTTATTCTTGCGAATATCATCTCTAACTCGTGGGAGCAAGACAAACTTGTAGAAGCGTTCTGCCTTCTTGACACCCAAATTTGAAGCAAATATTCTTGTGGCTTGGTACATTGCATTTGGTGACCATTTCTCAGGTTCTGTTAAATATAGAACATCTTCCCAATATTGTAATGAAGGAATATGTTTGAACGCTTTTGGCATCTTGCCTGAAGTGTATTTGCTAAGATGCTTGCCAACACTGCATAACAAGAACCACCAGTCAGACAAGGTTGATGCTAAGTCTGCAGATAAAGAACTGATAAAATAAGGACCATGATATAAAACATACCCTTTGTACAACTCAATGATCGAGTTATCCAATTTGGGCGTTGGTTGCACTTCTACAAACAAAATACATCAGTTCTCATTGTCAAATTGCTTTTAATTTTTTATTTTAATTTTTTTGGCATAAAGGACATTCTCAAATTGCTGCAAAGAAGTTTGATACAAATGTAACTAAAGCTTGGGTTGCTTATGAACAATCAAAAGAAAACAAATATTGGTGATAGTTATTTTCTATTCTGAAATGACAGAATAAAACCTGAAGAAACTTTTGCATCTTTTTCCTTCATCTTTTCGACAATGATATCGGCCAATGTACGCTCGGGCCGATCATGCGCAGATAGAAAACTCTCCAATAGATTCTGGTCCTCCAATAACAACTTGTCAACATCATCCTGTTTTGACAGGAAAAAAAACATGAAGTCATAAACAGTAGTAAACTGATACCAAGAGAAACTGGGAAAAGAAGTGAGACGTTTCTATTCTTGAAATTTGAAATTTTTTCTTGGTAGATTACATCAGTTAAAATCCAATTTATTGTATTAAACATGAAAAATGCTCCTGTTGTAGCTAGAAAAGAGTCCACTCATAGCCGATGGAACGCCAGATAACTTTTCATGTCAATGAAAATCAATTAATCAAGCAATTAGACCTCAAACCCAAATTAGTCGGCGCACGCTTTACGAATCATCAACATCCATCTGCTCTATAACCTCTATTTGAATCTTCTATACCCCAAAAATATTTGGTTTCAAATATAGGAACTTTGTACGTATAACAGGCAGCCCATTTCCATATCAATGAAAGGCGAAAAAAAGTTCAAGCAATTGTATAGATATCACAAATAAGTAAGAAAATTACTACATTCATCAACCTGCTTAGCAGCACTAAGCAAATTTTAAAGGCAAAGTTACACACTTTGGCCGCTCGCTATAAATAATTTGTGTCACTATCCAGATAGACAAAAAAATATACACTAGTTATGTATAAAATATGCATATTATATGTATATATCCATTAATATACAAAAATATAAATTTATTACCGGCTATTATTTTGATGGATACAATGTAAACATCCCAACTTTAAAAGGGTTACCTCCAAATCACCAAATTGGAGTCTCTTGGAACCCACTAAAATTATTAATGCCAGTATCTATACCCCAAATTATTTGGTTTCAAATACAGGAACTTTGTACCAAAAAAAATTCAAAGCTTTGTATAAACATCACAATGAGTAATCTAATTACTACATTAATCAACCTTCTTAGCAATCACTAAGCTAATTTTTTAAGAGGGATTACCTCCAAATTAGCTTTGGGTCTCTTGGAACCCACTAAAAATTCAAGCTTTTTTATAAATATCACAATGATTAAGATAATTACAACATTCATCAACCTTCTTAGTAGCCACCAAGCTAAATTTAAACGGGGTTACCTATAAATCACCAAATTGGCTTTGGGTCACCTGGAACCCACTCAAAGTTCAAGGTTTTTATAAATATCACAATGAGTAAGCTAATTACTACATTCACCAACCTTCTTAGAAGCCACTAAACTAAATTTAAAAAGGGGTTACCTCCAAATCACCACCAAATTGGCTTCGGGTCTCCTGAAACCCACTAAAATTATCCATGTCATCATTTGTACCCCTAATTAGTGTCGCTAGCCAAATATACAAAAACATACACTAGTTATGTATATAATATGTAACTTATATGTATATATCCATTAATATGCAAAAAAAAAAAAAAAATTACCACCGCCCATTATTTTGATGGGCGGTTATACAGTGTAAAAAACCCAACTTCACAAGGGTTACCTCCAAATCACCACCAAATTGGCTTTGAGTCTCTTGGAACCCGCTAAAATTATCAATGTCATCATCTATACCCCAAATTATTTGGTTTCAAAGACAGGAACTTTGTACAAAAAAAGTTCAAAGCTTTGTATAAATATCACAATGAGTAAACTAATTACTACATTCATCAACCTTCTTAGCAATCACTACGCTAGTTTTTTAAAACGGGTTACCTCCAAATCACCAAATTGGCTTTGGGTCTCCTGGAACCCGCTAAAAGTTCAAGCTTTTTACAAATATCACAATGATTACGCTAATTACTACATCAATCAACCTTCTTAGCAGCCACTAAACTAAATTTTAAAATGGCTTACCTCCAAATCACCACCAAAAAGGCTTTGGGTCTCCTGAAACCCACTAAAATTATCAATGTCATCATCATCCTCTTCCTCTACAGCTTTAGTTGCGACATCCTCATCGAAAACCGGAGCGTTAGGATTTCTCTCTCGAGTTTCCTCTTCATCTACTTCCTTTTGCTGAAGTAAAGCCTCCTTCAATATCTTCGAGCTCATACTAGACGATATAACCTGTCAACAACAATCAAATCCACAATTTTAAATCACTACGTGCCATAATACAACAACACACCCAGTGTAATAACACAAGTGGAGGGGGTCTTTAGGGAAAATAAAAGAAAAGGAATTCGAAGCAGATACAAAAAATATATGACAACCAATAAAATAGCAAGATACAAAGCAAATGTGCAATACATAGTAATACACATCAAAGAATAGATAATTACGCGATTATTAAATAAGTCCGTGCCATAATACAACAACAAAATAACCAGTGTAATCCCACAAGTAAGGGTCTTTAAGGAAAATAACAAAAAATATGACAACAAACAATATAGCAAGATACAAAGCAAATGCGCAATAGATAGTAATACATATCAAAGAATAAACAACTACGGGGATTACTAAATAAGTACGTGCCATAATACCACTAAACAAAACTGGAAAAAAAACTAGAACAAAGTAATTGGGGTTTTGCCTGTTCTTGTTGTTGGTGGGGTTTAGGAGCTTTCGAGCGTTTTTTGGAGGAAGCTTTGGATTTGGTGTTATCATCTTCAAGAAAGGGTTCTGGATTTGTGAGGCGTTCTCTCTTCTTCCCCATTTTTTGCTTCAACCTGTGTTGTACTTTCGTTTCTCTGTGTTCTGCTGTGTTGTTTTTAGGGCTACACTTGTAGCAAACGTGTCTAATAATCTATTATATATGATGGCGTTTTTTTCTTTTTTCTTTTTTTCTTTTTTTCTTTTTTTCTAAAGAGAAAATGGTAGTAGTACTGTATGTTTCTAACTTTTAAGGGGTTACTACTTTTTTCAGTTCTTAAACGAGTCCCAAACTTAAATGACCTAAAAATTAAGGCTTTGAATCAAAATACTTAAAAAATAAAAATGTTACATAAGTATTTTTGCGAAGAAAATTTATGTGTAATAGGACTTAATCGTAATGGTTCGGTTAAGTCTTATTGAGCATAAATTTTCTACACAAAAGGGGTATATAGACTTGTCCAACACTTTGTATAATTTCGAATATTTGAAATTCACTTTTTTCATACTTTGATAAAAAATTAGTCATGTCTCAAGACTCCGGGAATGTCAATATTTTATATAAAATCTGATATTTTTTTGCGAATAATAATGTAGGCTCAATACATTAAGGATACTTAAATGTTCAGATCATCGTTTTAGGGGTTGTAAAGTGCTCAAGGTAAGTTTTGTTTGAAAACTTGTTATCATTAGGTTTAAGTGTTTTATTTTTTAGGGCTTTGATTTAAGCGTTTTATTGTTTAGTCAAGGCATTACTTTATTTCGAATATGTCGAGATTTTTTTCATAATTAATTTAGGACGACGCACGAGTTATTAATAAATGATAATAAAGACTAAGTTAAATCATTATCATTAAGAAAATAATATGAAAAAAAATATACTATTAACTTAAACTATACAACTTAATTACATATACACAATCTCTAATGGGTCCCACATGTGGTAAGCTTTAGAATAACCTTAGGCCTAAGGCTCATACGATCCCCACCACCCCATCACCTTCACCATTATCTCCATCCCCATTGCTCCTCTTAATAATAGGATGCTCTAAGTCATGATCATCATCCCTTCCATTTCATGTGCCCTTGAGCATAATGTGCTTCTTTTTGGGATAATGTGCGCTATGTACTGTCAGAATCTCATCAGGAGACATGTCCACATGCACAGAAGGATGAACCTGAAATAATATATAAACAATTAGTATTAATTTTAATTTAGATTTAATACATTATCTTTCATTAAAAAATCAAACTTGTGTGTCGACGGGCTCTTGAGCGGGTCTGATGTAGGATCCAAAATAGTATCATAAATGGGATTCTGAATGGCTGGAGCCGAAGCCAAAGCCAGAGCTGGAGCTGAATCCTAAGATATGAAAAACTATGAAATAATCAGTATAAGTATTTTAAACACTTACCTCTGAGCTCTGAAAAATGTCGAAGTCTATGAATGAGAAGTCGTACTGTAGCTCTTTGCCACCTTGTAGATCATGAACTCGTCGTTCACCCTGTAGATCACGAACTGGCTGCTGCGCAGACACTGATGCGTCATATGAATCATAATCTATGGCATCTGGAAATAGTTGTGCCGGCGTATATGGAGGTGGCGACTGGAGCATGCTCGTCAAGCTTATCTACTAGACGAAGGCCTCTACCGCCACCACCTCAGTCACTATCCCCTCTGCCACAATCCCCTGGCCACGATCCCCTCTGGCCCCACCCCCTCTACCACCACCGCCTCTATCATCATCGCCTACACGACCACGATCATCTATTGCTTGATACCGAACCTCTAGAGCACGCTCATGCATACGACCGACCTCTTGTGACCGTTGGATAACCCACTCGACTTCCTGAATTATCTGAGCAGCAAATCTCGTTGTCTGTGGGATAGCCATATGTTGTATGCCCAACTGGTGCATCATCTGCATGGTCCGTAGCTGCACTTGTTTGCAGTTATTAATAATTGAATAAATTTATAACATAATAATTAAGATAATTAATTAAGTTTTAGTGTGGTAAACTTACCAACACCTCATATTTTCCTATGAGAACTGCATATCCTCGGCCATCTGAATCATCTCTCGGGGTTGCCAATCAAGTTGCGTGTGATCTGCCGGTACCACTCCATGTAAACCTCGATTGAAGTCATATGCCCGATCACCGCTCTCATTTTCAGCCTTTGAGCCCAACGATCGATCTGGATGTGCATAAATGCCCGGTATGCAGGAATGGAGGTCGAACGTTCATCCCGCGTATAATGATCATGATCCCAAATAATCGGGTCAGGTATATTCTGTACATGTCTAAACTGTTTTAACACGCAGTTAGGCGTGTGATCCTCAACGATCTTCATGTGTATCAACGGACCTCGTGACATCCACATGAGCTCACCAACCCTGCAAAACACCGGCAACTGATCCAAAAATTGAACATACGACCTCCATATAAAAACCTATAAAAAACTGACCTCAAATTAGTAAACAAAAATAGTAAAAATAAGGTAATGATATAAAATCAAACAAATTTACCTTGTCCTCCGTCATATGATCAAGTTGATCCCTGAACGGAAGAATATTGTGGTGCGTATCCACATCTCGGGATATGCATCCCATCCATCTTCGCACGTAGGGCATGTCATCAGCAATGAAGTCAGGTTGAGGGTGCACAGCTATGGGCTGAAAATGCATCATCCTATCCCACACCTATAATTGAAAGGGTAATTAAAAATAATTTATTAGTCATCATTTCAAAATGTTATATTTAGAATAAAATTACACACACTTAAATATGTTACTTGGAGGAGCGCGTGAAATCCACCGACATCACTCATATTGCCCATAGACGTGATCAATACAAATAAGCCAGAACAGTACTGCCCCAACTGTAACATCCCAATCGGTCCAGATCGATCAGAAATAACAAATACTTTAAGTTCACATGGGAACCCGATGTGTTCGGGAACATGATGTCCTCGAATATGATGAGTAAATATAGACAGACATGATGATCGACATCCTCTTGAAGTGTGTTATTTGCAATAGGATGTTGCAAATCTATGAGGCACAAGTGAGCACAGATGGAAGATATCGACATCTGACTATGTCAATGGATATCACCATGTTGAGGCACGTATCCAGTGAGCCAAGTCAACTTCTGCCCTAATGTCGGCGCTTGATGAGGATCATCGGTGTATAGCGGGAGTCCATCTACTTGTAGTCCATATATGACCTTCACATCCTAAAGCATGATAGTGACCTCACCAGTGCGGAGATGAAAGGTGTGGGTCGCCATCGCTCAACCATGGCCATCACAAGAGCCTGATCATGTTGTACCCGACCAGCAATAACACAATGGTAGATACCGCCCCGGTATACTATCTCTAAGATGCGGGATGTGGAGGCTGACCAACCACCTTCTTTGTCTTAAATTTAGCTCATTTTGGCGAAATATGTATTGTAGGCTCTTATGATCTATGAATATGTCAACATGAACTCTGTACAGATAATGTCACCACATCTTCAAGGCAAATATTACTGCTGCCAACTCAAGATCATGAATTGGGTAGTTCACCTCATGCTTTCTTAATTGTCTTGAAGCGTATGCAATAATTTTCCCATGATGCATCAAAACATATCCTAGACCGACTCTAGAAGCATCACAGTAAACCACATACATATCGGTGACTTCAGGCAGAGCTAACACAGGTGCGGATGTCAACATGTCTTTCAACTCTTAAAAAATATGCTCACACGCATCTGTCCATTGGAACTTAGCTACCTTGTGAGTGAGCTTGGTCATAGGTGTGGAGGCAAAAGAAAAACCTTCCACAAATCTCCGATAATATCCTGTTAAGCCCAAGAAGCTACGTACTTCGATAGGAGTCGTGGGTCTAGGCCAATTTCTTACGGCTTCAATCTTTTGAGTGTCCACCTTGATACCTTCCAAGGAGACAATATGGCCCAAAAAGGCTATATAGTTCAACCAAAACTCGCATTTGAAAAATTTAGCTTATAGTTTACGGTCTTGAAGTATCTGTAATACTGCTCGTAAATTATCTGCATGTTAGGCTTTTGGTCGAGAATATACCAAAATGTCGTCAATAAACACTATTATGAAGATATCCAGGAATTGATTAAATACCCGATTCATCAGATCCATAAAGGTTGTCGGCGCATTAGTCAAACCAAAATACATAACAAGAAACTTGTAATGGCCATATCTAGTCCTGAAGCGGTCTTTGGAATATCTTTCTCCTTAACCCGCAACTAATGGTATCTAGACCTAAGATCAATGTTCAAGAAATACATAGTTCCTTGCACATGATCAAACGAATCATTGATTCTGGGGAGTGGGTACTTGTTCTTAAGGGTTACCTTATTCAACCGATGGTAATCAATACATATCCTTTGTGAACCATCTTTATTACGGAAAAATAACACTGGAGCACCCCACGGGGAAGTATTAGGCCTAATAAAGCATTTCTTAAGAATATCCTTCAGCTGAGCGTTTAATTCATTTAGCTCCGCATAAGCCATTTGATATAGAAGAATAGATATATGATGGATATCTCGGAGTACGCCGATAGCGAATTTAATTTCCCAATCATGAGGAATATCAGGAAGTTCATCAAGAAATATGTCAGAAAATTCACTAAAGACAGGAACTGACTGAATAGTTGGAGGATGTGCCTCCGCGTCCTGGAGTCACACGAGGTGATATATATATATATATATATATATATCCTTTTGAGATCATTTTCCGGGCCTTAAGGTAGGAAATAAACCTACCTTTGGGTGATGTAACATTACATTTCCATTCAAGGACAAAATCGTTTGGGAAATTAAAGCGAACAATCTTCATCCAACAATCAACATTAGCATAGCAAGAAGCCAGCCAATCCATACCCTTAATAACATCAAATTCCATCATCTCTAGTTCATTTAAGTCAGCTATCGTATGATGATCATGTATCTTTACATCACAACCCTTATACACCCACTTAATAATTACAAGTTCACCTACTAGCGTAAACACCTCAAACGACTTATGTAACAATTTCAGTTATTTCCCACACTTACCAGCAACAAAGGGTGTAATATATGACAAAATAGAACCTGGATCTATCAAAGCATAGACGTCATAAGAGGAAATGAATAATATACATATAACCACATCTGGAGATGACTCAAGGTCATGTCGACCTGATAAAGCATAGATGCGATTCTGAGGACCGCTAGAAATAGATCATGTTTTTTTGCCTCTGCCCCTACCAGTCAGTTTCTGTGTCCCCTGCCCCGAAGGGTGTACTGATGAAGAAGAAGCTGCCATAAATCTGGTCAGCTGGGCCATACCACCTCTACCTCTCTCCGGGCACTCTCTAGCAAAATATGGGCACTCCCTAGCAAAATGCCCCGAGTAACCATAAGAATAACACACATTTGTCTCTATATGGCATTGCCCTAGATGTGTTTTGCCACACTGGGTACATCGGGGTAATGGTGGCCTGAACTGGGTCGAATCTCCTTTTATGTTGTGGGCTTAGTGCCTGCAAACTCTGACCCTGACCAGAATAAAAAGCATGGTCTTGACGATAGCCCTAAAACTGCGATAGCGCATTGGTCTTCGGATAAGATGGTCGTCTCAGAAACTGAGGCCTAAACCCGCCTTAAAATCCCCCTACATCACCTATAGACAAAGCTCTCTTGTGCTGGCCCCTATCATACTCTCGATCAGCTCATCGTTGCTTTTTGCAATTCTCTAGATTATGTGTGTAGGCTTAAATGCAGGAGATGTCCATATTCGGGTTCAACAAAGCTGTCGTGCACCCAATCACCAAGTGTAGCCCCAATCCATTAACAAACTTGTGTACCCGATTGCTCATATCCGCAACAATCGTGGGGGTATAGTAGCCAAAGAGTTGAACTACATGCTATATTCTCTGACACTCATATTGTCCTGCTCCAAATATAAAAACCTATCTCACCTGGCTCGTCTAAGCTCGACTGACAATTACTATTGTAGAAATGCCTCGAATATGTCCCTCTAACCCAAAGATGGGGCTCGGGGTCCCCAAGTTTGCTCCCAAGTCTCAAACCAGGTCGCGGCCACGTCCCGCAATCTATAGAAAGACAACTCTATTGTCTCAGCATTTGTTGCATGCATGACTCGTAAAGCCCATTGCATTCTATCCAGAAAATTCTATGGGTCTGCATTAGGGTTTGTTCCCATAAATACCAGAGGGTTCAAGTTAACAAAATCCCAAACTTTTGCACTCACAGCTTTATCAGCAACACCGGGAGTCTAATGTTGGGCTTGAGAGGCTATAAGTCAAGTCAATAGTTGCACCACACTTCGCATATCCAAATCCTGATCGGGGGCAACTGGAGGAGGGGCATGAGGTACATCAACTCTCCCCTATCTTCCCGGATCAACGGGTGGTGCTTGACTGGTACCTTCTCCCACCTTCTCATCTATACTTCGCAGGACTTCTTGTCGTCGAGTAGTAGCAGGCATAGCTGAGGAAATAAACATGATATAGATTAGGAGTGAACATTTATCATTTGGCATTATCCCATGATCTAGATCAGGAAGAAAAGTAACCATCCTAAATATCTTGTAACCTCATGCTTATAAGTATGGTGCACAACACATCCATAAATAAGACACTACTAGATACAACTTGCAAACTCCCTAGGACAGGCCTGCTCTGATACTAAGTTTATCACACTCCGACCTTGGGGGTGTGGCCAGCACTCAACGCCCCAAGGGCTGAGCGTACCACTATAGTATCTGTTACACCACATACTTTGTAAGTCATTGTTATCGTAAGTTATCTAACATAAGCTCGGAGAGGGGGGGGGAACCCCTCTACATTGGTTAAGGTGAATGAGACTTGGAAAGAGATATTATAATGTCCCATATTTTCGTTCAAAATATGTACGCCTAAGTTGAGGTTGAATAATTCACTTAAATTTAATAAATGAGATTTCAGGCAAATAAAGTTGAGTTGCTTTCTTACACGTCCTACTAGCTTGAGTTATTTAACACATATTGTGACTATTAAACAAGGACATGACACTTATCAAGAGGAAAGGACCACCATGTGTCATCTACTAATGAAGCTAGCAAGTAACAAGTAAGTGATCCACTTACTTGAAATGAGAGGCCCAAATTAAAGGGTTGTTTTGTGGCCCAATGTAAAAGATAAAGAGAGGCCCATTGGGGCAAGTGGGTGGTCGACCATAAGGGGTTAGATAATGCTAAAAATCTGAATTACTTTACTAATTCCAAGAGGGTGGTCGACCATAAGGAGTAAATAAGGCTTAAATCTGATTTACTTTACTCATTTCCAACCCTCACTTCTCCTTCTTATCCATTTCGACCAAGACCTGCTCCAAGGTTCTCTCCAACATATCCCTAAGGTTCTTAAGGTAAATCAAGGCTGAACCACCCAAATCTTTCATAAAAAGTCTCACAAAACTAGTGGAAAGTACTATGGAAGTGTTAATATGTTATTAATTCTTCCAAGCCTAAATAGGATTGTTCTTGGAGTTATTATTTCCTTATAAGGTAAGGAATCTTCTCATCTTCATGTGTTTGATCTTATTAGTGTCTTAACTAGGTTGAGGGAGCAAGAAGTGATCTGAAAATTAGTTTTGAGTTGCTGAACTTGTGGGACTGTTATGAGGTCATTTTTATTGTATGTTGTGGCTGAAAATCAGTAGGTATAACCTGAATATTTTGTGGTTGTCATTATTGAAGTATATTTAAATTATAGCTAAGTTGTAAGGAGGGAAAAGTGCAAATTAGCACTTGGTTGTTGTTTGAGATTGTGTGGACTATTTTGGTGATGTATTGTGATGGATATAAGGTTGGATATTGATGTAATATGTTTGTTGATATTCTGGAAATGTTGGTCTTGTTGTTTGAATTTGGGAAAGTGAGGAAATGTATGGGAAGTGCTGCCCAATTTTCTGTAAGAGAGCTACTAGTTTATCAAGGTGTTTTGAGTCCTTCCATGGCATTAACCATAGTTCTAATACCTTGATGTAGGTTGAACTACTACGAGCGGTATCTACTAAACCATTATCAACAAGGTATGTTAAGACTACTCTTCCTTCTTTTGGCATGACCCGTATGTAAACGAACATAAACGAATGTCCGTCCAAAGTAGCTCTACTCTTGAAAGCTAGAAATGTATATGTCCTTCATTTTACTGAAGAAGCTTATTGATTCATGTATATCTTGTCTTATTGACCCATAATCTAAGGTTTGTTTACATGTTCATTCCATAATGTTAATCGGAGGTGCAACGACCCTACGTCACTCCGATAAACTCAGAGTGTCTTAGTATCATTCATGCATTATATACATGTATATACCTTGACCTCAAATGAGTTATATACGCTACTATATGGTATGCATTATACATATGTATGGGGTATGAGAAAAGGGATACGGCGTTATATACGCACCACCACCTGATCAGCTGGTATATGATGATGATTATACCCACAGAAGCCGATATGATATGATGGGAGGCCCATAGAGGCTTGATGGAGTCATATACGCATATGTATGACTAGCCATTGTGCATGCACATGTATATACTTAGGCATATTATGGCCCTCAGAGGCATTCAGTACAGGTTGATTGTTTCTTGTCTCGTGTTACTCATGTCTCTATTATGCTAATTTCATGTCTTACATACTCAGTACATTATTCGTATTGACGCCCTTTTACCTGGGGGACACTACATTTCATGCCCGCAGGTTCAGGTAGACAGAGTGATGGACCGAACCAGTAGGTTACTTATCCAACTCATATTGGACTACTTTACTTGTTCCAGAGTTGTAGTCTAGTCTTGGTACGATATTTTTTTATATACATATGGGTATGGCGGGGCCTTGTCCCGATCTTATGATGTCACGTATTCCAGTAGAGGCTTGTAGACCGTTATGATGTAGTAAAATGTTATGTGGCTTTCTCTACCTATGTGTTGTTGTATAGTCAGCCATGATAACCTTGTTGGCTTGTATAGTCATGTCCAACATCTACGTATATACATATATGCCCTGTCGGTCTTACATATTTCCAGTTTATTATTTCTATGAGTCAGCAGGTCACTTCGTGACGGCCCTCGTAGCCCATGCTTATTTATGATTATATGGTGAATATATGTTTAGTGGTGCTCGACAAGTAGGGTTCGGATGCCCGTCATGGCCCTCCGGTTTGGGTCGTGACAAACCTAGTATCAGAGCAGGTTTGTCCTAAGGAGCCTACAAGCCATGCCTAGTAGAGTCTTGTTTATGAGTGTGTTATGCACCATACTTATAAACCAGAGGTTACGAGGCATTTAGGATGGTTACATTTCCTTCTTGTTCTAGATCATGCAGTAGAGCTGAGTTATAAGCATTCCACTCTTAATCTGTCTCGTGTTTATGATTTCAGCAATGCCTACAACAAGAAAGAAGTCCCAGAGTAAGAGGGCATTGAATACGGTTGCGAGTGAGGGTACCAGCCGAGTGCCATCCGCTAGTGAGGGCCAGAGTGAGGCCTATAGTGTGACTCCTCCATATGATTCCCCGACTCTACCACCTCCAGAGGAGCTTGGTGGGGCTGCAATATCCCAGTTCCTCCATCTGATGCTCCAAATGAGGATCTTGATATACAAAGTACCGTACAGTTATTGACTCGATTAGTGGCCGCTCAGGCCCAACATCAAACTACCGGTCCTTCTGATATAGTAGTTAGTGCTAGAGCTTGAGATTTTATCAACCTAAACCCTCCGATATTTACGGGATCAGACTTGAATGCGGACCCGCAGAATATTTTGGATCAGATGCAGTGTACCTTGCAGGTAATGGATGACATTGATATTGAGTCGATAAAGTTTGCTTCTTATAGATTACGGGATGTCGCAGTGACCTAGTATGAGACATGAGAGCATTGTAATTGACATTGTGCCCCACCAGCGGGATGGAGAGAGTTTTCGAAGGCTTTCTTACATCATTTTTCGCCAATCGAGCTCTGACGGGCCAGTCAGAATAGATTTTTATGACTTGAGCAGGGTAATATGAGTGTTCGGGAATATAACTTGTAGTTTAATTCATTGGTCAGATATGCTCCTACTATTATAGATGATATGAGCGATGAGGTACATATGTTTGTTAATGGCTTGGGGTCGCACTTGGTTAATGAGTGTACTACAACTTCTCTTAATTCGGATATGGATATTGCTCACATTAATGCTTATGCAAAGAATCTAGAGGATTGTAAAAGACAACAACGAGTAGATCAAGAACGTGATAGGGGCCAACACAAGAGGGCCCGGTCCGTAGGTGACATAAGAGAGTTCAGAGGTGGGTCTAGGCCACAGTTTTATAGGCGCCCATCCTACTCGGCAGCTAGTTCACCATCACCATTTTTAGGTTGAGATTTGATCAGTTTGCTCAATCTGGACTAGATCGGAGTTCACGAGCATCAGGGTCATATTATAGAGGGGATTCTAGTCAGATGAGGTCGTTGTTGACTCGATGTGAGCAGTGTGGTAAGATCCATTCAGGGTCGTGCCTACGAGGATCAGATGTGTGCTATTATTGTGGTGATCCCGGTCATATTATGCGATAATGTCTGACAAGAGGTGGATGTGTTAGGGCCCAGTCAGCCGGATCTGTAGCTTCTTCATCATCTTCAGCACGCACATCAGGGCAAGGTCATCAGACATCAGCTAGTCGAGGCAGACGTAGGGGTGGAGCAACTTGCTTCGGTGGTGGCCAAAACCGCATTTACGCATTGATGGGTCGCCAGGATCAGAAGTCTTCACATGTATATTATCAGTTTGTTCACATAATGTATATGTGTTGTTAGATCCAGGATCCAATCTATCATATGTCACCCATTTCATTGCATGTAAGTTTTGTATGGAGCCTGAGTTGATAAGAGATCCATTTGCGATAGCTACACCAGTGGGTGAGTCGG
Source organism: Anisodus acutangulus (assembly GCA_029783415.1). Lineage (NCBI taxonomy): Eukaryota > Viridiplantae > Streptophyta > Magnoliopsida > Solanales > Solanaceae > Anisodus > Anisodus acutangulus. Next base: position 9,018,047 of record CM056508.1, read on the forward strand.
TAGTTGCTAGACGGGTCTATTGAAATTATGCAGTGTTAGTTTGTAACCATCAGACCCTGGCGGATCTGGTAGAGTAAGAAATGGTTGATTTTGATATTATTATGGGCATGGATTGGCTGGCATCGTGCTACACTAATGTTCATTATCAAACAAAGATTGTTAGATTTCAGTTTCCAAGCGAGCCAGTCCTTGAATGGAAGGGTAATATTGCGATGACAAAAGGTAGGTTTATTTCATACCTTAAGGCAAGAAAAATGATTTCCAATGGTTGTATATACCATCTTGTTCTGGCCAGAGATGCCGATGATGTACCACCTACTCATCAATCAATTTCGGTGGTTAATGAGTTTCTTGATGTATTTCCAGACGAACTTACAGGCCTTCTTCCCGAAAGGTAAATTGAGTTCAGTATAGATGTGTTACCAGACACTCAGCCGATATATATCCCTCCTTATAGAATGGCTCCAGCTGAATTGAAAGAATTTAGAGGAACAATTAAGGGATCTACTTGAGAAAGGCTTCATTAGGCCCAACATATCCCCTTGGGGTGCGCCGGTATTGTTTGTACGAAAGAAAGATGGATCATTACGAATGTGTATTGATTATCGGTAACTGAATAAAGTCACCATTAAGAACAAGTACCCATTTTCCAAAATTTATGACTTGTTTGATCAGTTACAGGGTGCAAAATATTTCTCAAAGATCGACCTAAGGTCAGGGTACCATCAGCTAAGGGTCAAGGAGAAGGACATTTCGAAAACAACTTTCAGAATAAGGTATGTGCACTTCGAATTCTTAATGATGTCATTCGGGCTCACAAACGTGCCAACAACATTTATGGATCTAATGAACAACGTGTTTTTCCCATTTCTGGATGTGTTTGTGATAGTATTTATAGATGATATTCTGGTTTATTCTCACTCGGAGACGGAGCATGCGGATCACTTGCGGGTAGTACTATAGACGCTCCGAGATCATAAGTTGTATGCTAAGCTCTCTAAGTGTGAGTTTTTGGTTGAATTCAGTGGCTTTCCTTGGTCATATAGTGTTAGATGAGGGTATAAGAGTTGACGCTCAGAAGGTAGAAGCGATGAAGAATTGCCCGAGGCCCATGACTCCATCATAGATTCGTAGCTTTTTAGGCTTAACCATTATAAGAGGTTTGTAGAAGGATTTTCTACCATATCAGCACCATTGACAAGGTTGACCCAAAAGGCCATAAAATTCCAGTGGTCCGATGCCTGTGAGCAGAATTTCCAGAAGTTAAAGGATAGACTAACATCGGCACCAATTCTTACTCTCCCAGAGGGTCTAGAAGGCTCGTGTATTGTGATACCTCAGGAATGGGTTTAGGATGCGTGTTGATGCAATATGGTAAGGTGATTGCCTATGCTTCGAGGTAATTGAGGAAACATGAGAAGAACTATCTGACGCACGACTTGGAGTTAGCTGTAGTGGTTTATGCGCTGAAAAGTTGGTGGCACTATTTGTACGGTGTTCATGTAGACATTTTCACGGATCATAAGAGTCTGCAATATATATTTAAGCAGAAAGAGTTTAACTTGAGACAAAGAAGGTGGCTTTAATTATTGAAGGATTATGATGTGGACATCTTATACCATCCCGGTAAAGCTAATGTTATAGCGGACACGTTTAGTCGTAAGTCTATGGTCAGCTCGATGGCGGTGCGGGGTTAAAGGAAAAAGTTGGTAAGAGAGCTCCATCAGTTAGCTAGGTTGGGAGTCCGATTAATGGGTTCGGAAGATAGTGTCTTTGTGATTCGGGATATATCAGAGTCGTTGCTTATATCGAAAGTTAAGGAACGTCAGTGGGAATACCCAATTTTAGGAAATATCAGAGAGGGTATTCAACAAAAGAAGACCACAATCTTTGAGATTGCCAAAAATGGGGTTCTCAAGCACCAGGGTCGTTTGTGTGTTCCAAATGTTACAGGATTACGAGACAAGATATTGACGGAGGTCCATTGCTCATTGTATTCCATTCACCATGGATCTACTAAGATGTATCATGATCTCAAAGGTATGTATTGGTGGAACGACATGAAGAGGAACATTGCTGAGTTTGTAGCTCGGTGTCCTAATTGTCAGCAAGTAAAAGTGGAGCACCAAAAGCCCGACGGTTTGACTCAGAATATTGAAATCCTGATGTGGAAATGGGAAATGATTAATATGGATTTCATTACTGGTTTACCTCGCTCTTAACATAAGTTTGATTCTATTTGGGTGATTGTTGATAGACTGGACAAATCAACTCATTTCCCAGCGGTCAAAACTACCTACACAACCGAGGACTACGCGAAGTTGTACGTTAATGAGATTGTTCGCCTTCATGGTATGCCTATTTCTATTATATCTGATCGAGGTGCGCAGTTCACAGCTAATTACTGGAGATCATTTCAAAAAGGTTTGGGCACTCAAGTTAATCTTAGCACAGCTTTCCACCCTCAGACAGACGGACATACCGAGCGTACGATTCAAATGCTCGAAGACATGCTACGAGCTTTTGTATTGCACTTTAAGGGAAGTTGGGATGATCATCTGCCCCTTATTGAATTTGCGTACAATAACAGTTATCATGCTAGTATCAAAATGGCTCCCTATGAGGCTTTGTATGGACTATAATGTAGATCTTCTATCGGATAGTTTGAAGTATGTGAATAAGAATTATTTGTGCCTCACCTAGTGTACCAAGCCATAGAGAAGGTGAATCTTATCCAAGAACGATTATTAACCTCTCAGATTCGCCAGAAGTCGTATTCAGATGTACGACGGCGGGACTTAGAATTCCAAGTGGATGATTGGGTCTTCTTGAAGATTTCTCCTATAAAGGGTGTAATGAGGTTTGGAAAAAAGGGAAAGCTCAGTCCAAGGTACATTGGACCATATCGCATAATCCGACGAATAGGCCAAGTGGCTTACGAATTGGACATGCTTCCCGAGTTAGATCTCATTCATCCGATCTTCCATGTTTTTATGTTGAGAGAGTGTGTTGGGGATCCTTCCCATATTATACCGATTGACGATGTTAAAGTTATAGATGACCTATTATATGAAGAGGTTCCTATTACTATCTTAGATCAACAAGTCTGCAAGTTAAGGACTAAAGAAGTAGCATCCGTGAAAGTTCTATGGCGGAATAAGAATTTAGAAGAGATGACATGGGAAGCGAAAGAGTAGATGAAGCACAAATATACTTACCTATTTCAGGCCAATGCCGAAGTTCCAAGAGAAGCATAAGGTGAGTTCTATTTCATACTGTTATAATTAATATTTGATGACTATGTGAGGACTGATATTATGTATGATGTGATATATGGCCTTACGAGGCAAGTTTGGATATCTTCTACGTATCTACAGGGGTTTGGATGGTCCCATTTTTAGAGAGACTCCGTCAAAAAATTTAGAGAGACATAAGTATTATTTGTATACTTGTGTACGCCCCCACATTCGAGGGCGAATGTTCCTAAGGGGGAAAGAATGTTACATCTCATACTTTGTAAGTCATTGTTATGGTAAGTTATCTAACGTAAGCTCGGAGATGGGGTGGGGGGGGGGAAACCCCTCTACATTGGTTAAGGTGAATGAGACTTGGAAAGAGATATAATGTCCCATATTTTCGTTTAAAATATGTACGCCTAAGTTGAGGTTGAAGAATTCACTTAAATGTAATAAATGAGATTTTGGGCAAATAAAGTCGAGTTGCTTCTTACACGTCATACTAGCTTGAGTTATTTAACACATATTGTGAGTATTAAACAAGGATGTGACACTTATCAAGAGGAAAGGACCAACATGTATCATCTACTAATAAAGCTAGCAAGTGACAAGTAAGTGATCCACCTACTTGAAATGATATGCCCAAATTAAAGGGCAATGGGTGGCCCAAAGTAAAAGATAAAGAGAGGCCCATTGGGGCAAGAGGGTGGTCGACCATAAGGGGTTAGATAATGCTAAAAATATGAATTATTTTACTTATTCCAAGAGGGCGGTCGACCATAAGGAGTAGATAAAGCTAAAATCTGATTTACTTTACTCATTTCCAACCCTCACTTCTCCTCCTTCTCCATTTTGACCAAGACCTGCTCCAAGGTTCTCTCCAATATATCCCTAAGGTTCTTAAGGTAAATCAAGGCTAAACCACCCAAATCTTTCATAAAAAGTATCACAAAACTAGTGGAAAGTACTTCTATGGAATTGTTAATGTGTTGCTAATTCTTCCAAGCCTAAAAAGGATTGTTCTTGGAGCTATTCTTTCCTTATAAGGTAAGGAATCTTCTATTCTTCATATGTTTGAGCTTATTAGTGTCTTAACTAGGTTGAGGGAGTAAGAAGTGATCTGAAAATTAGTTTTGAGTTGCTGAACTTGTGGGACTATTATGAGGTCATTTTATTGTATATTGTGGCTAAAAAGCAGTAGGTATAACCTAAATATTTTGTGGTTGTCATTATTGAAGTATATTTAAATTATAGCTAAGTTGTAAGGAGGGAAAAGTGCAAATTAGCACTTGGTTGTTGTGTGAGATGATGTGGACTATTTTGGTGATGTATTGTGATGGATATAAGGTTTGATATTGATGTAGTATGTTTATTGATATTATGGAAATGTTGGTCTTGTTGTTTTAATTTGGTAATGTGAGGAAATGTATGGGAAGTGATGCCTAATTTTCCGTAAGAGAGCTACTAGTTTATCAAGGTGTTTTGAGTCCTTCCATGGCATTAACCATAGTTCTAATACCTTGATGTAGGTTGAACTACTACGGGCGGTATCTACTAAGTCGTTAGCAACAAGGTATGTTAAGACTACTCTTTCTTCTTTTGGCATGACCCGTATGTAAACGAACGTAAACGATGTTTATGTTTTGTAGGGTGTTGTACCGTACGAATTAATTTTCAATGATGAAGGACATGAAGACTTGTTGAAATACTGGAGGCAGAATGAGAATACATTTTCGATACTAGCAAAGATGGCCCGAGATGTGTTGAACATTCAAGCGTTATCAACAACGTCTGAAAGCATTTTTTCTGCTGGAAGATTTCAAATAGGAGAGCATAGACATTCATTGGCGGGAGATGCATTGGAGATTGCAGTTCTATTCAGAGATTGGATTCGAGCGGAGCATAGAAGGTGCGGTTAACCGGAGATCAACGAAGAAGAAGACAACAACTACAACGAAATCTTGTCCGAGGGAACATGAAGCGACGTCGAACAATTTGACCTACAAATTCCAATTCTAACCGAAGATCCTCAAGAAATTATGAGGAAATTAGAAAAGTATGATTAACTATGTAATTTTTTAATTGAAATTTTACTATGTGATTTGCAACTTTTGAACAACACCACAAAGTTGCAATTTTGGAATTGTATTACAAAAAAATTATATTTCTATTAAATAATATAAGAGGCACAAAAATAGCCTTGTATTTTTTATTACACTATCTTGTTCAATTATTGAAGTGTTTATATATATATTTTTTAAAATTAAGTGGCAAAAAAACCCACAAACCCCGATCTCGACCCGTCCCGACCCGACCCCCCAAATCCCGGCCCCTCTTCCGGCGGGATATGGGATGGTCCCGTCCCGCCTATCCCATCCCGCCAGAGCCCGCATCCCTCCCCGGTCCCGCCGGAACCCGCCCTGCCCTACCCCCGTTGGACAGCCCTACCTCAAACTAGACTTGTACCGATTAAACACTTATACCACTTTAGATTTGTATCACTTAGACATTTTTTTGACAATCATCAAAAAGTATAAAATGTGTGTGATACGAGGTGGCAAAATGACCAATTAAACGACAACACGTAGTAGATGGGTCCAAAACAATTTGAGTAAAAACAAGAAAATAATATTTGAAAACTTAAACCCGAAGCCGCTTCCATCATCCCTACACATCACCGCCGTCGCCACATTCATCGTCGCCGGCGAAGCACTCTCCCATCAACTATTTGGACGTAAATGAATGTACGTCCAAAGAAAATAATATTTGGACGTAAACAAATGTCCGTCCAAAGTAACTCTTCTTTTGGCATGATCCGTATGTAAACGAATGTCTGTCCAAAGTAACTCTACTTCAAATGAGTATTATATGCTATTATATGGTATGCATTATATATATATATATATGGGGTATGGGAAAACAGATACGACGTTATATATGCACCACCACCTGATCAGCTGGTATGTGAAGATGACTATGCCCACAGAGGCCGATATGATATGATGGAAGGCCCACAGAGGCTTGATGGCATCATATACACATATGTATGACCAGGCATTGTGCATGCACATGTATGATACTTAGACATATTATGGCCCTCAGCGGCATTCGGTACAAGTTGATTGTTTCTTGTCTCATGTTACTCATGTCTCTATTATGCTATTTTCATGCCTTACATACTCAGTACATTATTCGTATTGACGCCCCTTTTGCCTGGGGGACGCTGCGTTTCATGCCCGCAGGCTCAGGTAGACAGGGTGATGGACCGAACCAATATGTTACCTATCCAGCTCATATTGGACTACTCTACTTGTTCCAGAGTTGCAGTCTAGTCTTGGTATGATGTTTTTTATATGCATATGGGTATGGCGGGACCATGTCCCGACCTTATGACGTCACGTATTCTAGTAGAGACTTGTAGACAGTTATGATGTAGTCAGATGTTATGTGGTTTTCTCGGCCTATATGTTGTTGTATAGTCAGCCATGATAGCCTTGTTGGCTCGTATAGTTATGTCCAACATCTACGTATATATATATATATATGCCTTGTCGGTTTTGCATCTTTCAGTTTATTATTTCTATGAGTCAGTATGTCACTTTGTGATGGCCCTCATAGCCCATGCTTATTTATGATTATATGGTGAATGTACGTCTAGTGGTGCTCGACAAGTAGAGTCTAGGTGCCCGCTATGACCCTCCGGTTTGTGTCGTGACAGTATCCGAACCCTGAAATATGAAACTTAGGCCGACAAGGCCTTCAATTACCCATATATGACAAGACTGAAAGATAACCTGCACACAGAAGAGTCCTAATATAATATATACATATGAACAACTAGTCAAGGTTGACAAGGCCACAATATGAGTGTACTGATAAACAAAAGGGCCAACCAACACCTACTATACATAAGTCTCTAAGCCTCTAAGAGTAACATATATATACCAATAGGTCAGGACATGGCCTCGCCATACCCCAAAACGCTAGTAGTATATATAAAATAATACCTAAAGACTCTTGTACTGCAACTCCGAGAGAAGGGAGTGCGATAATATCATAGCTGAGCAGATCACCTACTGAGGAGGAGCACCACTCTATCTATCGGTACATGTGGGCATGAACGCAGTGCCCCAAAAGGAATATCAATACGAAAGATATACTGAATATGTAGTGCATAATTAACAGTAAATAAAGCAATAGTAATCCAAGGAAATCAGAGATACCACCTGAAACTCATAATGTCACAAATGCGTCAAACTGTATAGATGTGTATAATAATCATGTATATAACGTCATAGGCCTCTGTGGGCTATATTATCAATGTCATGTATGTATAAGATGCGTATATAATGTCATAGGCCCCTGTGGGAAATATCATCAATGTCATATATGCATAAGCTGTGTATATAACGTCATAGGCCTTTGAGGGAAATATAAATGCATAATAGATATATGTATGACTAGCAACTGAAGGACATGTCATGTTTATCAACTCAGTTAGAGTGACATAAGATCGTTTCACCTCTGATCAATAGTATGAGATGGGCATCCTTATCATTACACAACTCTATCAAATTTACAACTCATGAACCAACTTTCTAGGGACGGTATTATGTGATTATGACTCAGCCAAGAGACTTGTAGTTGTCAGGAGTGGATTTGTTATAGAGTAACGTCATGTTAATATTGCATTTGTAAAGATTATGCCGAAAGTGGAAGGAATGCCCTACGTACCTTATCGAAGAAGTTAGTTATATCCCGTTAAGCCTCGCACTTCTTACGGATGGTTATCTATATCATATAAAGAGTCGATATCAATACTGAATCCATATTCCAAATACGAATTTTATTTAGGCATATTTATTGATAACCTTAAACACAAAGAATCCTTGGAATTGTTAACAATAGATACTCATGTAATTCGTTCCCAAGATTCTCCAAGACATACCTTCTTAGGTTAACAATATCAACAATCAATTCACTTATCAATTTCCAATTCATATCTCCAACAAAATAGCCCCCAATTCATAATACAAAGATTTCTTAAGTTTACGGGTTTAGATTACAAAAATTCTTTCATAGCTTACTTCGAATCGTCAATCAACCACAATCATAGATAAATGAGGTTAAAATTTACCTTTACGCCTCAAAATCCTCGTAAAACAGTGGGTTATTCCAACTCAAAGGGTTTTCGAAATTGATTCCTTACGGAGAAGAGGATTTCTATGGTATCCATGGAGATTATCACGTTAATCATGCGTATTTTGGCTTTGATTTGATCTAGAAATGATTATGATAGAGAGGGTTTGGAGAGCTTGGAAATCTGATTTGGGGGGGGGGGGGGAATGAGGAACAATCGACTGAACCTGCTTTTAACCCGAAAAATTTCTCCACCACCGTAATTCGACGATGGGATTGACGGTCCGTCATTCCTGATTGTCAATCTGCCTCCTGAGATCAGAAAATCTCAGGCACTTTGACGGTTCATCATGGCAGTTTGACGGTCCGTCGACTGTCCCGTCGAACATGCCCAGTTTCCAATTTCATCGAAACGTACTTCCGTCGATCCATTTGACTTCTCAACCCCCTGAAACTTCAATAAACAAGTTGTAACCCTTTCGTAAGGTCGTACCTCTCCCCGAGACATTGGTATTTATCAACGACACAACGAAACGCGAACTATGAGGTGTAACACTATTAAACATTAATCATGCTTAAGATAATAATATATTTAATAATATAATTCAAAAGTTCATAGTAAAATATCAAGATTGAAGGTTATTTTTTTAGTTTTGAAATCGACTTCTACGTCGCTTTATTTCCAAATTCGAGCTTCAAATCTTGTTTCTTGACTTGAATATACCGAGAATCTTAACTTTCGGGTTGAAGTTTGAATAAAAATTGACCTTTTTGGAATGTGGGACCTCGGATTTTGGCCTTTAATGGGCTGGCTCTGACGAGTGCCCTCTCTTTCGACCTCGCCCAAATACCTATTTAAAATATTTTCAGAAAGCGCCCCTGCTAACGTTCGTCAAGCAGGCCACGTGGATTGGCCAGGGTCTTCTTCGGCTAATGAGACATCGATCCCGAAGCCTTCGAAGTATCTTTTGTGATCTGCCAATTGCAATACATGGAAAAGGCTGACACAACCTATTCAAACAACTCTTATATACGCGTTATTTCATGCACACTTGCAGCCGCAGATCGTCTCCTCCTCATTTCTTTTGAAGTTCAATGTCGGAAATCGTATTCTCAGCCTAGCTAAATCGAGACAACACTATTCGCTTGAAGTAGAGTGTCCCTTACTTGCACAAGCCTGATTTATATATGCGACCCCTTATGATTCACTTTAGAACTTGTGCCCTAAACATGACCTTCGACGATGCTAGGTCTCGGGGTAAGCCCTTCGTCGCTTGCTGCTCTAAGTCCTGTTCTGTATAGGGACTAAGAGGCGGATATTCCCCCAAGAAAGGAAATGGGGAATGGGGATGGCATTTTTTATTATTAAAATGGGAGTGGCCCAGTGGGGAAGAAAACGATGAGGCCTTTCAAATACCCTTTTGCGCAGGAAATTTCAGCGCAGAAGGACTTAACACCGCTGTTACAGTTAAGTTCTTCTGCGCAGTAATTTCATGCGCAGATGGTACTTTTGTACTTTTTTGGGTTATTTTGGTTCAAAGCCTCACTTTTTGGGTCATTTAAGTTCCGGACTCGTTCTTAAACCCAAAAATATTACGGACTCTATAATATAGAGCTCGCTCGAGCTAGCTGATTAAAAAAACAATTAATAAATATTGTAAAAAGTATTTTAGATGTTAAAATTGATATTCATAAATAGTAGATGTATTCGGTAAAACGTGTTGGTAAGTATTTTTTTATGAAGAGACTCAAATGTCCTTATAGGTTATAGCTATTTATAAAAAATATATAAATTTAAAAGTACTTTTGCACAAAAAAATGAATGACGAAAATAAAACAGAGAGATAGTTACGAGTATGTTTTAGGAAGAGTATTTTGAGAATTGCAAAAAATATTAGAGATAAAATAGTAGTAAAATATTTGGTCAAGTCAAAACTAAATTGAGGTGACTAACTTATAGATTTTAGCTGATTTTTACATATAAACACTTTTGATATTTGTGAAATGTGTAGATGAGATAAAAAGTGCTTATAAGATAATCAAACACCCTCGTATTCCCTTCGTCGGAAAAATTAATCTTGTTTTACTTGTTGATAGAGATGTTAACGGAGCGGAGCGGGGCGGGGCGGGGGCGGGGGCGGGGGCGGGGGCGGGGGAAGGGTACTCCATACCCGTATCCGCCACCTAAAATCCACCCCCACACCCGCCCCACCACCCATGGCGGGTAGCACTACTATCCATACCCGCCCCGTCACCCACCAAACCATTCCCCATACCCGACTCAACTGGAGCGGGTGCAGGGCGGTACCCGCATTTACCCGCCCCACTGGAGATGCTTGGAGTATTATTGGGCAGGAGGTGACAAGTGTTGTGCTGGAGTTCTTTGAGAATGGTAAATTACTAAGACAAGTAAATTCTACCATTATATCTTTGATCCCCAAAGTGGCAGCCCCCCAATATGTTAGTTAATATAGGTCCATATCTTGCTGCAATGTCCTATATAAATGCATTTTAAAATTAATTTGCATGAGATTAAAGAACATCATTCATACTGTTGTGGCTGAGAATCAAGCAACTTTTGTAGCTGGAAGATCATTGGTTCATAATGTCTTGATATGTCATGATTTGTTTAGGGAGGGAGATCTCATGTCACAACTATTGTTTGTGTTGGTGATAAAATATCTTTCTAGAACTCTACAAGAAATGAGTGAACTATCTGATTTTCAGTTCCATCCTATGTGTAAACTCTCAAAATTGACTTAGCTTATCTTTGATGACGACTTGATGATTTTAGGCGGTGCAGGTACGGTGCGGGTAGCGGGTGCGGGTATGGTACGAGTAGCGGGTGCGGTGCGAGTCTTATATGAAATTCACCCCGCCCCACTATCCATGACGGGTAGCACTTTTGATACTCATACCCGACCCAACTGGAGCAGGTGCGGGGCGATACCCGCATTTACAGGCCCCACTGACATCCTACTTGTTGAACATCTTAAAATGGCACCTCGGAAGAGAATGCTTAATTCCAAGTTATATATTTCAAAAGATTGCGTAATATTCTTCTTTTAAAAAAAATCAGTTCAATTTCTACTATTCAGGAAAATGTTTAATACATGCATGCTTCTAGAAGAACAACTAAACAAAGCCCAAATTTTAACTGGTTTTTCCATGACTTCAAAGAGTCGGCTAAACAACAAAATGGGCAGGAAGGAGATATTGGAACTTAAACATCGGAATGGGAAAAAACACTTCGTTGTAAATTTAAAAAAATAGAAAATAAGGACGAAAAGAAAAGAAAACTTTTTTTTTTTTTACAATTAAAAGAACTTCAATATATCAATTTGGATTGATAGATTTAAACTTAGCCTTTCCTCTACCACAAAATAGAGCAATAGAGTTGATTACTTCAAAGATAGTTCAAATTATAAAAATAACGTCTTAAAGTTGTTTTTATACTTTTTATAACAATAAAATTACCTAAGAAAAAGAATAGATTTTCTGGATGTAGACTTTGGAGCAATAATTCTATTTAATCTTGGATAGAAAAACACACTTGCTATCTTTAAGCCCATTTCTTATTTTTTATTTTATGCACAACGAAAATGTAAGGTGATATTTTTGATTGGTTATTATCTTCAGTCACAATGAAGTGAAATTGTCATGAATTGTCTTCTCATTGATACAGAAATTGCTCGATTATTACCTTAGCTTTAGCTATTACTTAACATATTTCATAATTAAATATTGGCAAACAAGTGTCACATTTTATTTACCAAGTAAACTGTACAAAGCAAACAAAATCCAGAAGTCTGAGCTTCATCAGCATCATTTTTCAAGCCTACTACAACAAGTCTTCCTATACATCATACTACTCAACAAGCAGGCTCATAATTTGTTAGTATTGCGTTTCATTTTATCTAATTTTACTTCGATTATTTTTTTATTAATAATTTAGTCTGCTGAAGACACAAATATTTTGATCTAAAGGTGTGCTAATGGTTAGTAAGTGTGCATACATCCATTGTGATCAGAATAGATTCATGCAACAAACAAGAAAAGTTCTATCTCTGCTGTATTGGCTATCGAGCAGAGAACTTTATGCGGGAAGTTCCACAATATGATGATATATAGAAATATAGGATGTACAATGGAGGCATGTCTGGCCATTTATCAGAATTTATAAGTTTTCCATTACCAAGAAAAGCTTAACATAACCGTAAACTCATTAAACAGAAACGAGTATTCAAATCAAATTATAAGCTTCTGAGACAGTGAAGCAATACTTTGCTTTGATGAAATAATCTGAAACTTCAGGTACATTTTTCACAACCTTGGGGCTGGAAGAGCAGCGCGTGGTGCATCCCAGTCAGTGACAATGTGGTTCCTGGTAATCTCGCTCAGTGAGCTGCAGCCACTCAATGCCATAGTCAGCTCAAATTCATCGCGCAACATTTGCAATACTTTTCTGATTCCAGCTTCTCCTTCAGCAGCCAATGAGAAAACTACTGGCCTTCCAATCTGTTAAGACCACCACAGAACGTTACTCGCTAAATGTGTGAAGAACGAGAAGGAAACATGGTATGATATGCAACTGTGTGCTTAGCCAATAATGAACTGGTTTTGGAATGTGTTCAGAGTGTCCAATTTACCTATGGAACTCACTCTCCAATATTTACCAGCTGTTATCTATCTATCATTCAGCAATTATGTAGGTAGATTGCCTTCTTTTTTTGGTTTTTGAAAATGCAAGGGACTTCTACTTAGGGGCGGAGCTAGAGTGTTGGCTACGGGTTCGGCCGAACTCAGTAGTTTTGGTTCAAATCTCGTGTTTGTCTTAAAAGTCCATTGCATATGTACAAATTATTAATTTAGAACCCAATAACTTAAAAAGATTAAAATCCAGAACCGTTTCTGCTTCTACTACGTATGCTAGAGCTGTCAGTAGTAACTTTGAATTTCCCAATATAGCGCCCTAAAAGGGGAAGATAACTACAACTACCTATTAAAATATGGAAGATAACTACGACTACGAGGGTGCTTTACAATCACTTTCAGATTGTTGATTATTCTCGTGGCAGAATTTTGGTAAAAGGAGCTACTTGGTCTATTGGTGAATAGATAAAGATAAAAGATTGAGCTCTGTGCCAATATAGGTCCAATCAGTATATGGTACTTACAAAAATGCCTGCAGCTCCAAGTGCCAAAGCTTTGAAGACATCTGTTCCACGACGGACACCTCCATCCAAGAATACAGGGACCCTGCCTTGTGCACCTTTCACAACCTGAAATAACCACACGCAAGGAGCGCATCAGAATGCATATTAAAGCTCTCAAAGCAACAAAAAAATCTAGAATAAAGAATAACTACCAAGCTAGAAGCAAGTCATGTACCTCTTCAAGAGCCGTGATTGTTGCAGGGACATAATCAAGTTGGCGAGCACCATGGTTTGACACAATGATACCAGCTGCTCCAGACTGAACTGCAATCCTAGCTGCAAGTAGGTGGTAATTGTTTCAGCAGTAATGCATGAGCATAGGACTGAATAATAGAAGAGGGTAGATTAGTTAGAGTATCGAGACATATACCGTCCTCAGCTGTAAGTACACCCTTTACCAGGATTGGTAGTGAAGTGATGGTCTGGAGCCACTGAACATCCTGGTCAAGTCCAGAAACAAATCCTTGACATATGAAATTTCATTTTTAAGCACAGAATTCAAATATTTTTTTTTGTCATGTCAAAATTGAGTTTCGACTTTCAATCCTAACCCCAGTGCACTTGAACTACTGACAAACCGAGAAACTGATGTTCTTTTCCTCATTGGCCAAAAAATATGAATTTTATATCTTTAGTGTTTCTACCTATTTGAGATTAACGAACAGTTCTTGGCCTACTGAATTCTCACGAAATGATGGAAAAGGAGAATAAAAACATGGAATATGTAGGACGAGCCGAAGAAAGGTAATGTACCTTCCAACTCAAAGTGCGATCAATTTGACCAGCAACATATGAAGCTAATCCAGAGTCATTGGCCTGCGAAAAGAAAGACAATTTTAGATGATACTTAAATAGATTCTTGAAATAGTTGGAAGAACAGCTCAGAGAAGTATCCTTTTTTCCACTCACTTTGTCCATCGTGCCAATGTTCAATCCTTCAAAGTTTTTCAGTGTCAAATTTGGTGGCAAAACAAATCTGCAAGGTGATGAAGATAAAATTAACTCGTTAGCTGGCATAAAAGGCAACACAACCTAATGGAGTGGCAGTATTAGGATGTATGCCTGTTCTTAATATCAGCTTCTCTACGTCCCAGCCTTGGGGTATCAACTGTAAGGGCTATAGCCTTGAAACCTGCCCTTTCAGCTCTTCTCACAAGTTGAGAAACAACATTCCTGTCCTTGTAGACCTGAATATATGAAAAGATAGATACAATTTAGACATAGTATAAGGAGCGTACATTTCTCCTAAACTTATAACTGTAAGTTGATGCTCACATAAAGCTGGAAGAAACGAACGCCAGGTCCTGTTGAAGCAACCTCCTCGACACTGGAAGTGGCCCAAGATGACAATGTCTGAAACACAAATTTGTGTTACATTAACAAAGTGAAAAAAGCATGTTCTAAGTCACAGCTTCTTATCTTTCCCGTGTCCTCTGGACATAACAGTTTGTGAGGCTTCAAGTGCCTTCTGAAGAACCAGAAAATCGTTATTCTAAATTCTAATACGTAACTCCTCTCTCTTCTCCGGGATAGTAATAACAGTAACGGCTATAACATGAATAAAGAGGTGGTGATCGTATAAGCTAAGGGGCTAAGATATACCTTAAGTCGAGATGTTTTTTCTGCTGGCCAATGCGTAAATTTAACAAAATCTAACTAAGATTAATTTGACTACACTGAACAGAAAATTCCAAGGTTTACAATCACAAGAAAAGAACCAAAAACAGAATAACAAAACGATGAAGAAGCAGCATGTTTGCTTAAGATTAACCTCACATGTTAAAAAACATCCAAGAGAAACCAAGCAATAGTCAGTCTTATAGAGATCAACAACGTGTTCTGATAGGCCGGCTATGTCATACTTCTTGCTGACGTCTGTGGTGTCGAGAGACACCTTATTGTACTTTCATCCAGGGTGCAATTTTAGCCAGCTATAGGAAGCTCTAACAGATTGAAAAGAGGAGTTGATTTCTCAGATGGTCACTCAACTACTCCCTCCGTCCCAATTTATATGATGTAGTTTGACTCGGCACGGAGTTTAAGAAATAAAGGAAGACTTTTGAATCTTGTGGTCTAAAATAAGCCAATGACATTTGTGTAGTTATAGATCATCTCGTTAAGCGTAGAAGCGTAAAAGGTAAAGTTTAAAGTTAAATTGTTGCCAAATAAGGAAATATGTCATTCTTTTTAGGACGGACTAAAAATGAAAGTGTGTCATATAAATTGGGACAGAGGGAGTAATAGTTATTATCTCAGAAAGTCACTTTCTTTGAAGAAAACTGGAATCAAGAAGAAAGGTGACTTTCTGAAATAATAAGAACTATTAATTGAGTGACCATATGATAAATAAAACCTTGAAAAGAGACCATAAAAACATCCAGAAAGTATTCAACACTCAAATGAATGTTCTGACAGAGTAGGGATCACAAAGAGTATGGGTTGCCTGCAGCAATTTGCATCGTCTAATAGATGTCCCCTCATTAACCGATCATCCAGAAGCTTAAAATTTCATATAATATTCTTTGATACAAGAATATGCAAGATATAAAGACAAAACCAAAGTTGACTCAATTGTATCAATTGCACTATTCATTTCAAAAGAAGTTTTAAAGGCACTAAGCCACTAACCATTGGCTGCAAGTCTATCTGGATTGGAAAGATTCCTATAATACTTTTTCTGACATTATGTAACATCAGCTAGGAGTCCATCATGTTTGTAATCTAAAGGCACTATTATAAAATTAAAGTTACTATGAAAAACCAAGAGAGACTAACCATGATTGTCCCTGCTGCTGATGCTGCTCTAGCTGTAGCATACTCCCCTACATAAAGCAACCAAGTGATCAGACTTCCAAAACACTTTTCAGTTTGTCCATATTAAGAATACTCGAGCCCTTAAAAAGGTTGTTTGATATTACACGTAAAACTAATCTCATCTATATTCTAGACTCACATTCATAGATCAATAGTTAAACCAAACATGACCAACAATTTTCTCAGGCAGATAGCGCTCAAAGCCTTTCAAAAATGCATGGAGTAGGCAAATGCAATAACATTCACAATCTCCAGTTTTATTTGCAGCAGTCTTTAATTGAATAATCCGTTAACATATTGATTGAATAGTATACCCTTTAAGGTTAACCGTGGATAGCATGAAACAAACAATAATTTTTACTTATGCTCAAAGAGTTCACAGAGTAAGATTAAACTTTAAACGAACTAGTATGAGTGCACGGTATACCCTCAGGATGTGCCATTTTCTGCATGGCTGTTGGTGCAATCATGATAGGCATTGAAATCTTGAATCCTAGCACGGTGGTGGTCATGTCAATTTTGCTCACATCAATGAGAATACGGGGTCTAAACCTGTATCATTTCAAAAATAACAGAACATATATGTGAATATAACCCCAAGAGTCATATTTTACGTAGGCAATTCAGGTCTAGACCTATAGCTGCTTACAGAATTCTTGAGAAGGCATTTCTGTTCTCAGCCAGAGTCCACTGGTCCTCAGCGCCCGAGGCATAGTAGTCATAAACCATCTTCGGCAACTTTTTCTTGGCAATCTCCTCATACTCCATAACATTGGTAATTTCCTCCATCTTTAGCAGTTATTTTGTGCTCCCCCTCTGAAATTCCTGATGCCACACAAAATTAGCACTATTTAGATGCTGGATGAGTTGCAGTCTCATAATTATTTAAGCTCTAGTCTGTGACGTCTCGATTGCACATACATAAACACAATCCTTCTTGAAGTTAGATATTACTGTTAAATCACATGATGGCAACCAAGGAAAATATTTTACCTCAAGAAACTTTAAGCATATCAATTTCCAGTGTTTGGTTGGGTACCTTATCATAATATAAAGTGAGATGATAGTATTCTGTTGATACTTTTGAGTATTAGAGATTGATAATAATGTCTAAAAGGTAGTTAAATCAAGTGATATGAAGTAAGAGTCGGGATACTTATAAAAGAAGATAGACTTCGCACCTAAGGGCATGGCCTAGTGGTCAATGAAGTGGGTTAAGAGCCATGAGGTCTCGGGTTCAAATTATAACGGAGACAAAAATACAAGGTGATTTCTTCTTATCTGTCCAAGGCCCTGGCAACAGAGTTACCCGTCACCTGTGGGAGGTAATATGTGCCCCGTAGAATTAGTCAAGGTATGCGCAAGCTTGCCCGGACATGTCTATAAAAGATAAAAGAAGATGACTTCCACCTACCAGTGAAGGAAGTCATCCACCACTTTTGATGAGCAATCAAACACCAAAAGATGACTTCATCATGTAAAATATTTTCCAGGAAAATGTTTTAATCATATCAAACACACCTTAATTAGTGAAGAAGAAGTATGCATCAAAGATATAAAAGCAACTTAGATAAGCAATAGATTCTCTATGAGACTGAATGATCAAGAAACTTAACATGTCTGATCAAGAAATAATAAACAAGAATGAAGAAATTAAGCTTGGCAGAAACAGAACAGACCCATTGAGTAACAAAAAACAACAACAAGGGCAAATGAATCAAAAGTAGGAAAACTGAGTCTTTTTAAATGTTACTCTTCACTTGAAGTAACAAAAACATCAAACATACAACAACAACAATATACCTAGTGTAATTCCACACGTGGGGTCTGGGGAGGGTAAGATGTACGCTTAGAACAAAAGCATCAAACATGCATGCAGTAAATAGAGTTACCCAGCTAACAGGACTTAAACAAAACCAAAGAAAGAGTAAGGAAGTCTAGAACAGACCTTGGACTCCCAAGCTGTTGAGAACACTTTGAGCAGAGTGAAACCAGTGGAGACTGGTTGATAGAATAGTAGAGAGAATGAACCAAGAAATACTGACAAAATGGGCAAGAAATTAATTAAATAGAATCAAGAAAAAGACAAAAAAAAAATAGTGGGGTGGATGAACAGAGAAGCACAAATTTGAGGATTAGTTTTTGGAGGTGAGTATTTTAAACCACATCCGATTAGGGAAGGAAAATGTGTGGCTCTCTACCACATACCCCTCTTCTGTGTTTCACAGTTTCCCTTCACTATCATCCCCTAAAAAAAATTCCCAAAAAAATCACTCATCTAAAATACATCATTGAACTTACATGCTTCTTGATTTACACAAAAAAGACCGTATCTTTTTATCATAAAAGTCATCATAATACCCTGCCACTTGTCCATATACACAAAACCAGAAGAAGATAAGAAGTGAAAAATGATAAGGGTGAGTGAGAACTAAGAGTCTCTATCTTCTAGCGAATTAGATACTGCTAAAAGTTCAAAATCTAACTAAAGTCCGAGCTAGAATTTAAAGCTTACTGGTTAATTTTTTTTAAAAATAAATTATTAAGTTTTAAATAGAAGTAATAATTTATGCATAATACAAATACGAGTTCATATCAAAGTTATTGAATTTGATCGAACTTGTAATCAACACTCTTCCTCCCTCCGCCCCCGTCGATAACGACAAGCGCTCCGGTCAGAGACGGAGTTCTTTATATAATTTCAAGTGCTAATAACTAAATTTTAAATTTAATATGGGTACATATGGCTGAGCATATCCGAGCTTCTACATGTGCTCAAGTACCCAATAATAAGCCAAATTTTTTTACGTGGGCAACTTGTTGTGAGAATACATTGGGATGCGGGCAGCATGAGTACAGTTGGTTAGGCACGCGTGAACTTGAGTGAAAGGTTAATGCTCCATTGTTAAATAGCCATAACTATATAAGCATGTTGGTTAGGCAGTTGAGTAGTAATATGTCATTCTGCGTCTGTCAAATTGGAAAGAGTTTTTAACTTCTGTGTTGTACACTTCTTTAACAATTAAAAATGACATGTAAATAACAGTGGACTATGAATATAGTTGTTCAGTAAAAAAAAGGAGTCTATGGCAGTCTTAAATCTAATTTTCTAATCTTGGTGGTCATATTTTCTTCTGTTAAGAAAAACATAAAGCAACTAATAGGCAACCAAACACCCACCTGAGTGAAAGTATATTTATATCCTAGACACAATCTGTATTAGAACAAATGTACTTTATATATATTTGTATTATTATTAATGGAGATTAATATTTTGACATTTGCAATTATTGAATTATTAATTGATTGTTTATAATATTCTATAATATGCATCCCTAGAGGTTACGTTATTATTAATAATGTGAGATATTAATATTATAACGTAACTCTTAAAGTAGCCTCGACTAATGATCATCGAGAATGGGATATCGATGATATGTGATAAGTCGACATGTGATCTGCATCACATCCTTAGAGGATGACCTGCTGCGAGTAATGTCTACTCGTGATGGACATATGGATACTTTGAAAGTATTGGTATACCCTGTTGATATATTGTTTGTTATCCTTGTCTAAAGTATGATCAGCGTGTGGGAGATAGAAGTCCTTAGACTTGAGGCCAATGCGCACCTTGTCTACAAAGTAATATACGTTGATCCTGTCCTAAACTCAAATGCCTTATAGGTTGAGATACGGCTTGTATTGGGTACATTACGATGTGGATTAAAGGTGGTAGTTGAGCCAAGATTAGGATTCATTCCTCGAATATATATTCGAGAGAACACTCATCCTCTTAGTGATATTAAGTTGACTAAGTTGTTGGCCAACGCAATAGACATATTTAGAATATGGTCTAGTTGTCAACTAATATAGATGAGATACAATGATTAAGCCATTTGGATAGACACTTGACAAATTCTAAGCTTGATCGGGTGTGTCGTGAATGAAAGGATTTTATCTTACCACATAGAGGTTAAGTTTCATCGGATTCGTAAACGTACTTCACATATTGAGTTCGTCTTGCGGCGCCGTCTAGGAGTTTCGCGTAGACCTTAATTTGATTAATGTCGATATGTGAAGGCTTGTAGGGTCACACTATGTCGATTGTCTTTTCGATCTAAGGATGTATTGAGAGAGTATTAAATATTCGATTTAGAATCGAGATATTTAAATGAATGATGATTGTTTTAATTAAGTCAAAATTGGATTTTGGATTTAATTAAGAATGTGTTGAAATTTTTTGGGACAGGCCCAAGGTCAAACCCTAATCCGATTTGACATAATTTTCACCTATAAATACAGACCTACACTTCATTATTCATTACACTTGATTTTCATATAATTATTCTAAGTCTTAGAGACTCAGAATCAAAACACTCTCTCGAACCTCTGCCGGATTTCCTAGCTTTCCAAAGGAGGAATACATTGAAGCTTAGAACTTGCAGTCGAAAGGGCATTTGCGTGCACCCATAGTTGAATAAGATTCCAGATATTGTAAACATGTAAGTATCATTCAAGTCTTATGTTTACGGTTTTAAATTACCCTATAGTCAAACAGTTCTATATTTGTTAGGTTTGAAACAAGTTTTCAATATCTGCTGCGTACAATAACCCAACAAAAACCCTACAGCGGTATTAGAGTCAGGGCTGTTTTGTATGATTATAAGGTAATTAGTTAATAATAATATGGGCTAGAATTTGTTTAAATCTGAAATTTATGTCGTTTAAAGCTTGAAAACTTAATATCTTAAAAACATATCATCATTGTCTCCCAAACTATTAAACAATGATGTAACGAGGAAGTCATTCCGATCTAACTCTTCTAAGTCAATGTGCGTAACCAGTTTATTGCGAACATGATGCACTGAAGCGAAGAACAAGAAGGGATTGGATGGTGGTTGATGAACGTGTTGTTTGATAGTGAAGGTAACGAAGATGAATCTGCAAATCTGACCCTGAACCAGTTTTAGGGTTTCGAAAATGCGGATTTTGTGCTTCTGAGACGGAGGCGCCTCAACTCTACTATGGAGCGCCGCGGCATCTAGGCTCCAATTAAAAAAGAAATCCGGAACAGTGAACATTACCAAACACTGTTTCGACGTGAACAGTGGCGGCAGTCACTGTTCCGGCGGGGCAGTGGCGGTTTCTGAAATTGCAATTTAGCCCTGGGACAAATCTGAAAATTTTAGAAGTTTCTGGAATTGCAATCTGGTTCCTGGAAAAGTTTTTAAAATCATCAGATTTGGTCCTTGAGGCAAATCTGTAAATTTTAGATAAGCTTGGGCCAAATCTATAATTTATTTAAAATTCTGGAAATTACAAACAGGTCTCTGAAATCTGAAAATATTTTCTGAAAATTAAAATTGGATTTTCTGAATTTAAAGGGGTTCAAAATTGAAATTTTAAATTCTTGAGGACTAACCTGTAAATTTTAAAAATCTGGAACTTACAGAAATATCCTGAAAATCAATTTTTAAAATCAGAAAATGTTTAAGGGACTGTTTGGATTAGACTTAAATTTTAGAGTTTAGACAAGTTAATCCATGATTATTATTAATTGTATATTATTGAATAATATACGAACTATATGCTAAGTGTTTAAATGCTTTCATTTAATAATTAGCATAGTGTCCGCTATAACTGTCTGGGCAAGCGACGCCCAGTATTTGATTAAACCATCTTATATCATGCATATTGGGTTGAAGGTTCCCAACTATATGTGTAATTAGTTTTGCATGATATTAAGATGTCATATTGGATATGACATAAAAAAGTTGATCTTGGTTAAAACTTTGAATTAAAATGTTCCCCAAAATTTTAAATACAAGTCTACGAGGACCCAGACTCTTTCATAGATGTGTTTTAAATGTAGAGGTAAACGATAAGCTTTTGTGGGTATTTACACCAAAGTATTTGCTCACAAAGGCCAAATTTACTTAGATATATAAACGCAGTCGTGTAATGGGGTTGACTTGCTTAGACAAATATTGCCGCCAAAGTGTCGGACTAATCTAAGGACGCAAGATTAAATATAATATTTGATCAACCAAGAGTTGCAAATAAGTTTTGCAATTGGTTTAGAACCTACCAAGACGTGTTATTGAAGTTATCAGCTAAAGCAAACGCGGAGATAGCATAGGATTGGATCTTGGCCCATTATGACCTCAATTAATATAGGTTTGTATTCTACCATGGGGTCGTAGAAGTATGTTAAAATAGTGGGAGCTAATTAAACAAAAGACCATATTGATTAGCCTAAACGAATGTGTATAATAGGAAATAAATTTTGAGTTTGATTTCCAGTCTATCTAATTCTTTAGATTATCAAAGATGTCGAGCTTATCATTGAAAATGTTGATTGAAATGAACAAATAACTACCTTGACTAGCTAAGAAATTTGCGAATACTGCTGAGACAAGAGAAATTAGAATACGTGTTGGACACGGTGTTCCCAGCAGTCCATGCGACAGACTTTGTTGAATATGCCTATTTTGATAAATATGCTTACCAAAAACAACTAGATGATGCCATTTCAGCACAATGCGTGATGTTGTCTTCCATGTCTATGGAAATTCAGAGACAACATGAGAACATGGGTCCCAATGAGATACTCGAACACTTGAAGAGTCTCTATGACTTACAATCCCAGACTATGGAATATGAGTTACTGATAGAACTTTTTAAGTGTAAGCTCAATGAAGGGGGCCATGCCTCGCAGCATGTGTTGAAGATGATAGGGCTGATAGAAAGACTTGCTTCAATTGGAACGAAGCTGCAAAAGAATGTCGCTACCACCCTTATTCTGAACTTTCTCCCTCGTTCCTTTGAAAACTTCATAGTGAATTACAATATAAATGGAATGAAGGCGAGTCTGCCGGAGCTGCACAACATGCTCAAAACCTTTGAGTCTTCCACTTCCAAAGGAAAAGTTGTGCTCATGGTGAGCTCTACTAGCCGACCCAAGCCGAAAGGTAAGGAATGGCAGAAGAAGAATGGCAAAGCAGTTGTTGCACCCTCAGCTATGAAGCCTAAGGGAGGTGTGAAGAAGAAGAAGGTGAATTCGTCTAAGGATGTATGCCTCAACTGCAACAATTAGGGGCATTGGAAGAAGGACGACACTGCACCAGGAGGAGGAAAAACACCAGGTGCTTCTACCTCTGGTGGACAAGATATGTATGTCATTGAAATAAATAAGTCTATAAATAACTCTCATTCCTGGGTATTGGATACCGCTTGTGGTTCACACATTTGTACTAATGTGCAGGGGCTAACTGATAGCAGGAAGATTGGACCAAGAGAGGTAGACCTACGCGTTGGAAATGGAGCACGAGTGGATATTGAGCGCGTATGAACTTATAGATTAAATTTGCCTTCTGGCTATTGTCTAGTGTTAAATGATTGTTACTATGTACCCTCATTAACGAGGAATATCATTTATATCCCTGTTTTGGACATGGAGGGTTTTTCCTTATATATTTATAATGGCAGTCAAGTACTGTCTTTTGATAATGTTATATATGGAATTACTCCTCTTGTGGATGAATTATATACACTTAATTGTAGTCGAGAAATATTCAATGTACAAAATAAACGAGCTAAGATAAGTAATAGAAACTCTACCTACCTATGGCAATGCAGACTTGGTCATATCAACGAATCAAGGATAACAAGGTTGATGAAGTTAGACTACCTCGAACCATTTGACTTGGAGTCTTATGGTAACTGTGAATCTTGCTTGAGAGGAAAGATGACCAATAAGCCACTTTCTGGGAAAGGTGTGCGAGCCAATGAGGTGCTTGAGTTGGTCCATACTGATGTATGTGGGCCATTTTCGACTCAAGCTAAAGGGGATTTCCCATACTTCATCATTTTTACTAATGACTTCACAAGGTATGGATATGCGTATCTTATGAGACATAAATCCGAGGCTTTTGAGAAGTTCAAAGAGTACAAGTCGGAAGTAGAGAAGCTACTTGCAACAAGTATCAAGACCATTCAATCAGATCGATGAGGTGAATACTTAAGAAAGGATTTTCTAGATTACTTAAAGCTACATGGAGTCTAATCAGAGTGGACACCTCCTGGAACACCATAGATGAATGGTGTTGCCGAAAGGAGAAACCGAACCTTATTAGATATGGTTCGATCCATGATGAGCTTTTCAGCTCTACCGACATACCTTTGGGGACATGCTATACAAATCTCAATATATGTTCTGAACATGGTTCCTTCCAAGTCAGTAGAAAAGACACCCTATGAGATATGGTGTGGCAAGAAGTCAGCTTTTAAACATATGAGACTCTGGGGGTGCCCTGCATATGTTAAGAAGATGCTCACTGATAAGTTGGAATCCAAAAGTGAGAAATGTTACTTTGTGAGGTATCCAAAGGAAACTAAGAGATACTACTTCTATCTTCCTAGAGAACGTAAGGTCATTGTTTCCAGGAATGAAACTTTCCTTTAAGAAGAATATGTCTACAAGGAACATAGTTGCATAGAGATATAACTTGAAGAAATTCAAGAACCGCAAGATAACATAGATGTTGAATCCTTGCCGAATGACCAAGGCAAGAATTCAGTGGGAGTATTTGGTGAATATTGGGTACTTCAAGTATGCCCTTCGGCCAGTGGGAGTGTTATGAGGAATAATGCAGAAATGCAAGATTCTCCTACACAACCTTCGGGAGTACATGCAATGGTTGCACCTCATCTCGTACAGGAAATACATGAGAATGATATTTCTGAAAGCTCTCAAGTTAGTGGATTATCCAACACACAAGAACCCTCTTACAATCAGAACATACCAAGCACTGAACTGCAAAACACTCAACTCCGTAGGTCCACTAGGACTCATCGTCCTTCCGAAAAACTAAATTTATTTGTGGAAACACACAGTGAGATAGATATTCCCGATAACGATGAGCCTACAACCTGTAGCGAAGCAATGTTGGACATTGATTCGAAGAGATGGCAAGAAGCCATAAAATCCGAGATAGAATCTATGTACATCAATCAAGTGTGGAACTTGGTTGATTTGCCAGCTGGGGTTAAACCCATAGGACACAAATGGGTCTTCAAGAAGAATATCGATGCATTTGTAAATGTACAAACTTATAAAGCAAGGTTGGTGGCTAAAGGTTATAATCAACGGCCTGTGGTCGATTATGATAAAACTTTTTCACCTGTTGCTAAGATTAAGTCCATTCAGATTTTGCTTGCAATAGCTGCATATTATGACTATGACATTTGGCAGATGGACGTCAAAACTGCTTTTCTCAATGGTAATCTAGTTGAGGAGGTGTATATGAAACAACCTGAGGGTTTTTTGCTTGAGTGCAAACCAAATGTTGTACGCAAGCTAGAAAAGTCCATTTATGGTCTTAAGCAAGCCTCGAGAAGTTGGAACATTTGCTTTGACAAAGCTATCAAGTCATTTGATTTCGTCAGAAGTAAAGAGGATCCCTATGTTTATAGTAAACGCAATGATGTGAGTATTGCCTTCATTATTATATATGTAGACGACATATTGATAATGGGAGACAATAAGACTCTCATGTAGTCAGTCAATGAGTGGTTGTCCAGTACCTTCATGATGAAGGATTTAGGTGAAGCCTGCTACATTCTGAGAATTAGGATCTATAGAGATAGACCTAATAGATTGTTGGAGATGTCACAGTCAGTCTACATAGACAAGGTGCTTAGACGTTTTTCTATGGAAAATTCCAAGAAAGGTGGTCTACCTATGAGACAAGACATCAAGTTATCTAAGAAGGACAATCCTTTTAATACTATAGAACTTGAACGCATGAAGAGGATCCCATATGCTTCGGCTATAGGATCGATCATGTATGCCATGACATGTACTAGGCCATATGTGGCCTTTGCACTTAGTATGACTTGCAAATTCTAGCAGAATCCTGGGAAGAACACTGAAAAGCAGTCAAGAGTATTCTTAAGTATCTTAGACGAATTAAAGATTACTTCTTAGTCTATGGTGGGGAAGAAAAGATAGTTGCTACTGTGTACACTGATGCTAGTTTCCAGACGGATGTTGATGACCACAAATCTCAGTCTGGGTACACGTTCATTTTCAATGGTGGAGCAGTAAGCTGGAAAAGTTCCAAACAAGCTACAACTGCTGATTCGACAACAGAAGATGAGTAAATTGCTGGATCGGAAGCTGGTAAAGAAGTTGTCGCGATTTCTAAGTTCCTGAAGGAACTAGGGGTTGTTCCAAGTGCCACTTGTCCAATAACGATTTATTGTGACAACACTGGTGCGATTGCGCAAGCTAAGGAACCAAGATCAACCAACATAAACAAGCATGTACCAAGGAAGTACCACATACTCAGGGAGACGGTGGAGACTGAAGAGATTAGATTAGACTATGTTCCCACAGATGATATCTAGCTGACCCATTCACTAAACCATTAAGCTTAGTCAAGCACAATGGTCATTTTGAGAATATGGGCATTAACTGATTTTGTTGGCAAATTGTGGGTTATCTGTTATTATGTATTTAGCTTTAATGTGTCTATTTGGGTGTTAGAATACCAATATGCTTTTGGTCGGAAAAAATGAATCATATCCAATGTGTCTTAAACCTCAGTCATGGAAAAAATGTTTGGATATTAAGTTTAGTTGGTCATTTCTAAACATGGTTTACCTTAATCCCCTTCTTTTGAAAAAAATGATTAAATAAACACATGGACTGCCTGATGTTAAACTTGTTCCTACTGATTAAGTGAAATGTTATTTCTATATGTTTAGGCCTAGTTTTGCTTTGATTTGGAAGAAAATAACATGTCATCTTGCGAATAAGTTCGACTAGTTTATAAGGAAAGTGTTAAAAAATGTAATCTTTGTGAGTCTCCTCTTTTAAACGTCATTTAAGATTTCTCCCTGTATATTTGGTCTAATATCAACAAAGATCATAGAATATACTAGGAGTGGCCAGTGGGCCGGGCTCGGGTCTGGAGGGCAGATGCAGCGGGAGTCGGGTCGGGCGGAGACGGGAGAAGAGGCGGGATCGGTCCGGAGGGCTCTGGCGGGAGTCGGTCTGGCGGATCGAGCAAGTCCCGTCCCGATCCCGATCCCGTCGGGCTCGGGTAGGGGCGGGCTCGGGGCGGGGTCGGGCTCGGGGCGGGATACGGCGGGTTTTCATTTTTTTTTTAAATAACATATGTATAAAAAAAACTCAATAAACAAAATAAGATAGTGTAATAAAAACATCCCAAGGCTGTTTTTGTGCCTCTTATATTATTTAATAGACATATGATTTTTTTGTAATACAAATACAATTGTCTAAAATCTAAATTGCAACTTTGTGGTGTTGTCCAAAAGTTACAAATTACAATTAAAAAAATTACATTCTCAAAAAAACCTGTTCTAATTGCTTGATGATTTCATATGGTTCTTCGGTTGGAATTGGTATTTGTTGGTCAAATTGATCCACGTCGCTTCCACTACCTTCGGTTAAGATTTCGTTGTAGTTTTCATCATCTTCTTCGTTGATCTCCGGTTGACCGCACCTTCTCCGCTCCGCTCGTATCCAATCTCTGAATAATACTGCAATTTCCAAGCTGTCTCCGGCTAATGAGTGTCTGTGGTCTCCTATTTGATATCTGCCTGCAGAAAAAGCGCTTTCAGACGCAGTTGACGACGCTTGAATGTTCAAAACATCTCGAGCCATCAATGAAAGTGTCGGAAAGGTCTTCTCATTCCCCCTCCAGTATTTCAGCAAGTCTTCATGTCCATCTTCATTGATAACTTCTTGATACTGTACAGAACCCTGTAAACACAAAAATATCCAACTCGCTAATTTGGTTAGTAGTAGAGGTACGACCGCACATTCTATTTCTGAGGCTTTCAATACTAGCCGCAGAAACAGCATGTCTTTTGTGAGGTTGTATTGAAGATGAAGAAGATGGTATGGAAGCTGGTAAGTTACTAGCATTTTCTTGTTGATAAAATCTATATATATTTTTGCATTGGTGTTCTACGCTAGACAATACTTCTTCTTTAGTTTGTTCAATAGGTGGTGGGTGATTTAGATTTTTGGGACTTGGAGGTGGTAGTACTTCTATACAATCGTAAATAGTTTCAATTAGTGATTTAGTACCGTCTATTTTAATAGTAGGATTTAATACAGAATCAATAATATAAATAGAGGGAATAGGAATAAAATATTTTTTTATTTTGAGAAACATTTTTTTAATAGCTGCCTTATAAGCTGGTTTTTCCATATATTCACTAAGTAATAAAAATATTAGAGTTATATAAAATAACATAGTTGAAATAGTAGGATAATATATACCGGAAAATTCTTTTGTTGCTTGAAAAAATTTCTCTAAAAATACAATAAGTTCGGAAATTTTTTCCCAATCACTATCTAAAATCATATCAGCTGGCTTTTTATTATGAGAGTTAAAAAATAAAATTATAGGTAATTTATAGTCATAAGCAACAAGTAGTTGCTCGTATAAAGAATTCCACCTAGTGGATACTTCTTGTGGAGTTTTTCTAAAAGGTAGTCCACAATCATGACAAATTTTTTTATATTCTTTTCTACGTTGTACTTTATTACTTTTAAAAATAAAGTTTATAGCAAATTGTATTTTACTAAGAATGTCTTCAAAAAGTGATAGACCATCCTTTACAATTAAATTATATATATGGCACGCACATTTTATATGAAAATGGTCTAGAAAAGACGGAGTTAAACTATTTTTTAAAATTGTAATTGCGTAATTGTTATTAGAAGCGTTATCTAATGTAATAGTCATAATTTTATCGGTAATTCCGTAATAATCGCACACTTGATAAATATTTTCTGCAATAAAAGTACCAGTGTGCCTATCATCTATACATCTATACGCTAAAATACGTTTTTGCATAGACCATTTATAATCTATCCAATGACAAGTTACAGTTAAATAATCATGGCCGTTAGTACTACGACCTATATCAGACGTGATGGATACTTTGCCATTAAAATGATATAATGAAAAACGTAAATATTGTTGATATTCATGCGCGAATTTAAATACATCTCTCTTAACAGTTGATCTAGGAAAACCGTTAAAAGCGAGGATTATATATATCTCTAATGTAATGAATAAAACCGGGAGATGAAGGAAATGAAAAGGCAAACCCTCCACAAAGAACTAATTTTGATATTGCTTCCTTATCTCTATGTTTATTGTATTTAGAGCCTACAATTCCCCCGCCATAGGGTTAATTTGACCAGACTTGGTCCGGGATGATGTCGATGTGAACCTTGTCCCGATGGAGCGCGCTTTGCGCACCGGTTTTGAAGCCTGGTATTGGGCATACCTAGCTGGATGAGCACTTACTACGTGTCTAATTAAACCCCGTCCCCACCGTGACCTTTTCCGCTTTTAAATTTTAAAACATTTTTACAAATTTTACATATGGCTACTTGATTCTCTACGTCCCTATCAAAAATGTCCATGCATCTGATTTTAATGGTCGTTTCTTTGGACCTCGTCTCATACTAGGGGGAATAGGAGGTATTTCAGTTGAAGGTGCACTAGTGGGTGTGTTGTCATCAACATTAGTGGGTATATCATCTAGATCATCGTCTAAATTAAAGTCTTCTTGAGTTCCAAAAAATAGCTCCTGGTCTAAATCTAATGGTATTGTAGGAAAATGTTGAGTAGCAACAAAATCATCCTGTGTAGGAATAAGATGACTAGAAGAAGTACCCTTGCCCTGGTTGCCCCTACTAGAAGAAGCACCCTTACCCTTACCCTTAAACATACCTTTTAATCCTTCCATTTTAATTATGATAATAAATAAATAAATAAATAATTAAAGACAATAAAATTAAGTGATCTAAACTAAATAAAAAGACAATAATAATTTAATGAAGGAACGAATGTACCAAACGCCGACGTAACGTCGACGTGTAATCGAGAGGTTGAAAATTGAAACTTTGCTCGATGGAAGATCCTCAAGCTAGTTGCCAACTTCACTACCAATTCCCAAATGAATAAATAAAATTGAATATTTAGCAAACAATGTAGACTTGTAGAGAGATATATTGAGAAATTAGAGAGATTGTAGGAAGATTTGTGAGAAAGATGAAGAGAAAATGAGTTATTTATAGTTGAAAAATTGGGTTAAAGTGTAAATATAATAACTTATGGGTTAAAAATAAATATTAAGGGGTAGGGGGTTAGGGGAGGGGGGGGCTAAAATGGCCGTTGGCCAACGGCCATTTTAGATTATGGCCGTTGGTGCAACGGTCATTTTTGCAAAGGGGCGGGGTCGGGGTCGGGGTGGGGTCGGGGCGGGCTCGGGTCTCGCGGGACGAGACATCGTCCCGTCCCGAGTTCTAGTCCCGCCCCCGTAAATTTTTTTTTTTTTTGGCGGGGTCGGGGCGGGACCGGGGCGGGCTCGGGACGGGCTCGGGTCGGGGTCGGGCTGTCCCGACCCACTGGCCAGCCCTAGAATATACTCATATAGGATCACACGTTTTCTTTCTTGGTCACCTCCTTCTGTATGTTCTACCCAAGTGTTAATGCATATCTTGGTTTTCCTAATCACTTTAACATATACTAATCCTTATCATTTATATGACGCATGTAAACACTTGACGAGTTCATTGGACTCTCTCATCCGCTGTGCATTCCCAACACTTCATCGGGTCAGCCTCAACCTCATATTCTTCATCGGGTCCGGATTAAACGAAGGCCCAATCATGAGTAAAAATGATAGAAAGCCCAGTCACGGATTAAACGAAGGCACAACCATAAACTGTTTTCACTATCGTATAAAAAAAATTCTTTCTAATGTTAGAAAGATGAAAACTTTAATATAATAACCATAGAAAACGTAGTAAGTACAAAGAAAAAGACATTGATTATCGATTATTCTCAAATATAGTAGTTTGAATATTAGATCACTTGTAATTTATGCAAATTAAATCAAAGTTAACTTTTTGTTAAGTATAAAGCACACCAATGTTGTATAATCAATTAATCATCGCAACTTTTCCCTATTTTAGAAAAATGAAAACTTGATGCATATCTCCCTAATAGCCATAGAAAATGTAGTAAATGCACAGCAAAAGACATTATTAACCGATTGATTATTTTCGAATATAGTAGTTTGAATGTTAGATGACATGTTAGTCATGCAAATTAAATCAAACTTAATTTTTTGTTAAACAAAAACAGTAAACAATAATAATAACAAATAATGATGAGTTTTCTGTTTCTAGTTAAAACATTATTGTTAATATCATTTTTTTATTCCCCCCCCCCCCCCCCCACTTTATCATTAAGAAGAAAACAAGTTATCGAATAATGCCGTGTCAAAAGTGGAGACGAATCCATTAGTCACCTAAAGGGTCGTTACGTTGTGAACAAGTTATAATAAAGATTATAGAATGGATATTAATTAATGAATGATTATTGTATGTACATTTTTACTGGTACAATACTTTGGTTAATTGAACTAAAAATGAGATTTACAAGTTATAATATAACACATGTGTTTGAGTTTATACTTGATAAATTTTTATTTTCAATTATAACCAAGAGTTTCTTAATAGATTTCAGGAGAAGAGCTCTGAAGAAGGCGCAACTGTGTCATTTTGTTATATATCATTATCTCACCTAGAGTGTAATATAAAAATGTTATCGAAATCAAAAAGTCGATCAAACAATGAATAAAATAGTCCCACAGTTTAATCCCGAAATTATGATATTCCTTATCATTCAAACGCTCCCCAATGGACCATTTAACCGAAAAACAAAAATGATATCCATCTTTCTCATTTCATATAAATGTGTTTAATTGATCATAACATTTAAGAATTTATAGGAACTTTTGATATGTAAACTAAATAGCACAATTATAAACAAGTGGTAGTTAAAGTTCCACACATATCCTTATTATTTTAAAATAAAAAAGGTCTAAGGAAATGATATATCTTACCCTCTTAAAATTCGAATAGAAAAAAATGACATTTTCAAATTTCTTATGCGCTTTTATCAGATCTCTTAGGTATAAAACATAATTTTTTTTTGTAAATGAGTCATAAAACTTAATTTTTTTTGTAAAGGGCTATAAAATTATTTCTTCCTCATCAAGTCACGATTGAAGATATAATGTGAATGTTATGGTTAAATAAGAAGAAATGAAATCTTTTGCCCTCTTATAAATTAAATAAAAGAAAATGATTTTTTCAGATGTCTTACGTATAAAAAATAAATATATCTTATAAAAGAGTGATATCCCAAAGTAAAAGAATTTGTAAAGGTGAAAAAATCATTTCTCTTTTAAATAATTTCAAACAAAGAAATTTGTTTTTGGGATGTAAAATTTCACATAAAATATCATTTCCCGTCAAACAAAACGGAGTATTTATTTTTTTAATCCATTTGGGAATTGAAAAATGCAATAGAAGGAGAGTAGAGTGAAGTGGGTAAACAAGCAACCAAACCATCAAAGTCAGAACATTGCATTGCATTGCATGCACGCACACTTTCCCTTGTCTTTCTGACTTTTCAGTTAACTCTTCTTCACATCTCCCACTGTGTGCAGAAATGGCGGATCCGCAGAAAAAATGGGTGAGCGACGATGTGTTAACATACGCATATCTTCTCCTCTACATTGCACTCTCTAGTGGCCAGATCTTCTTCAACAAGGTTGCTTTCTTTAATTAAGCAACGTACATTTGCCTATAAATTAATGTGCTTATTCTTCGTACGTGTGTATTTTATTTTTTATTATATATTGCATCGATCTTTTGGCTGTTATTGATACTGGAGTAATGCTTTGTGCCTTGGATCTAACCTACTGCCTTCAATTCGGACCTAGTATATATATATAGATAGAGATAGAGAGTGGAGGGCTTTACGCCTGTCCTTGAAGGTTTTCAGTGCCAGTAAGGAAAATGACCTTCACGTTTGCGTCGCCTTTTAGAGATATAATTACAGAGAGTTGATAAGTTTAGTAAGATACTCCTATGTAGTATTTATACTACGTAGGCCTTTGGCCATAGATTCCAAATGTTTTTTATTTTATTTGGAATTTATGGAGTTGGAGTTGCGTTTTGTTGTTCATGTTTAAATGTACTCAAGTACAACCACAAAATTGAAAAATGAGCTAGAAAACAGGTTATTGCGTAGTTGTTTTCCAAATTTGAAGTTGTATTTGTAATTTTCATGGCCGGACATTGATTTACAAATGAAGGGAAAAATTATTTAGGACAAAGTGAATAATTTTTATGGCCAAAGGGGTCCTAATTTTGCACCCATAATAACAAGAGAGTATTGGTGTTGTCACTTAGAGTCGGAGTCGGGATTTAAAACTTATTGAGTTCAGGATTTTAGTGGTAACTGGGTTCTAGATTAATAATTTAGATATATTAAATGAATTTCTTAAGAAAAATACAAGGTTTGAACCAAAACTATTTTATTATGCCTAACCTGCTTCCTACACTCTAGCCCAGCCCAACAATGGTACTTTGCATCCATTTACTTAAAATCATGTATCCGTCTTTGGCAGTGAGAAAAAGTGTTTCTCGCTATGAGTAATATGTTGGGATACAATTGTTGTAGGGAACGGGAAGTAAGTAACTATTACAATAGTAGAAAGGATAAACAAATTATTACAATAAAACTGGAAATCAAAACCTTAACAAACTGCTTGTGTGATTTGCTGAGTTGAGTGATGACACTCTGTCTTTAAGACAAGATTGTCCCATATATCTCCTTTTACGGTGTTGAGCAATAGTCTCCCAAGATACAACAACAACTTTAACAAGTGAGCAAAGGAAACTCAAGTGTTACTCTTGAAGAACTTTGAGTATAGTAACTTTGCTAGAGAGGAAGAATATGAATTCAGAAAATCTGGAGTATTTTCTAAGTGTTGAATGTTGTTCTTCAATTGTGCCAAAGGCCTCAATTTATAGTGTAAGTAGAAGACCCCTCAACTAGCCAACTAATGGCCTTCAATAGCCATGTAATTGCACTTGATTGAGGGGTTACATTCAGCCAAATAATGGCTGAATTCATGTGCCAAGTAATGGAGAATCAATGCTCCAAAACCAGCCCAAACGTCAGATTTTTCCAACTTCCCGTCACAACATTCTGTCTCCGAAGCGCCGTGGCTCCAGTGACTGGCCAGCCAATTTGCGCCGCGGCTCTGACGGTGTGGCGCCGCGGCCCTTCACGGCTCCGCGGCGATTTCCGACTCGTTTCATTTTACACTTTGTACACTTCTTCCTTCTTTTACCAACGTGGAATACTTTGTCATTTGACCAATAACCGTCCATAATTCTATGTCTCAAACGTATTACATACGTACCAATATCTCTTTCACTAATGAAATTTGCAATACTTGGCACTACATGTGCACGTGTGTGAAAACGACGTTTCCGACGTGCGGGCCCAATTGTTCGAGTCATAAATTAATGAGATATACTTATTTCCACAGTTAGTAAATTTCCAACATAATATACATGTACTGTAAGTTTGATGGTGTTGCAGGGTTTGGAATTACGCCCTACGGGCTAAGGATAGTTCATGGGGCCAATTGCACTTCAACGATCCTTAACTCTGTCTTCAGATTTGTACTTTGAGTTGTTATAGAATATAAGCTGAAAAATCAAATAATCAAGTTAGTGGAACGTGTTCTTAGACATTTGAAGTCACAAAACTGGAGTGTAACGATATAGACTCAAATTCCTTTCACAGGAAGCAGTAACGCCTTAAGTATCATCAATTCATCGATTTGTTTGTTCCAAGTGTATTATTTGCGAAAACGTTTTATTCCTTCAACCTTAAACTTAAGGTTGCATTCTGTTTTTTAATCAGTCGAAAATATCTTTTACCAGTTTCAACTTAGTTGAGAATGCATTCTAGAAATGGTTAACTGAACATATAAAGGTGACATTCAATATACATAAGGAGGCGATTTATTAGATAGATTATGGAAGTTCTAAAGTAATTATTATTTCCATAGATGACTTTCAGTTTCTTTTAGCTGATATTGAGGTGTACTGGTGACTCGAAACAGGTTTCTGGTCAATGGATGTAAATGAGTTTCTTTTTCTGGTATAAAATCTCTACTGAGCTTATATGGAATTGTTATGCTGGTTGAACAAGTGTTTTGATGCTCTCTTCTCATATACGAGATCCAAATCCAACTGATAAAATAAGTTATAAAAAAGAAGAGATCCAAATCTGTATGCTACTTCACAGTACTGAAACCTTTTGTGCATATCAAAAGTCATTTTGTTTTTAATTGCTTTATCGTGAAAAAACTTTTGTTCAGTATAAAGCACACAACTATTTATGGTTTCCCTTTGCAAAAGTTCCCTTCCACAGGATTGTATGATGGGGACACTGGAAAGGATTAGGGTTGCATGTTATAATAGACTATCAATCATGACCATATGAGTTCCTTAATTGTGATCTATATGTATTCAGTTAGATTTTTCTTTGCTGATATCAAGTTAGAATCTGTATGTTTTTATTCAAATAGTCCTGGAACCTAGATCATTGGCTTTTATATTTTTTGTCCATGTCTATCATTAGATAATTTCACCATAGCTCCCATACTTGAATTTTGAGAACCTGCGACATCTTAGTCACTTAACTGCCTATAAAATAAGCCTCTGTTAGTGACAAGTGAAAGAGAGAGGATGGGAGGGAGGAAGGGGGAGAGAGAGGGGTTGGGATTTTCTTTGGAACTGTGGCCAGTGGCCAGTTGGCCACGATATTTTATTTGATCATGACTTTCTGCTTTTTCTTGTTTTCATGGAGAGAAGACAAGATAAAGATGTGTCATCCTTTATCAAGCTCCATTTTAAGTCAACTATAATTGATAATTGCTGCCTTTAAGACTAGTTCGCATCTCTGACATATTGTAGCTCGTTTATCTGACTTGTAGTGATGTGTGTTGCAGTGGGTTTTGTCTTCAAAAGAAATAAACTTTCCCTATCCCCTTGGATTGACTCTGCTTCACATGGTCTTCTCCTCAATTCTATGTTTTGTGCTTACCAAGGTTCTCAAGGTAAGAAATACTCCCTTTTGTTTTTGAATGGTTTCATGAATGCCACCTTATAGTGCTAATTTAGGGGATTTCATGCAGATAATGAAAGTTGAGGAAGGGATGACTCTAGATATGTGAGTATTCAAATGAATTAGTTTCATGTCAAATATTTGTCTTATGTATATTGGTTGGCTTCTATCGGGGGAATTCATTTCTTTCCTGACTTTTCTACTTAAGCTCATTTAGTCCTTTGTTCCCAAATTGTATCTCCAGCTTTGTATTTTTTGATGTGATAATGGTTTTCTCTTTATATGAAAGAATTATACATGTATCTTATCTCACAAGATATTACACAATAATCCACTTTTTTGCTCCTAAAAAAGAACTATTCCTTTTCATCAACTCTTAATAAAAATGAAATTGAATTTGTAGCCTCGACATGTTTTTCATTAGAGTTGTTACATATTTAAATTCTGATCTTATAAATGTGCCAAGTCAAACATGACTATAATGGAGTAATTCAAATAAGCTAAAAAAGGAGTTGCACCATGCTGATGTAATTACCAAAAGTTTTTACCAAATAATGAGAGAGACAAAAGTTAATGTTGAATTTTCTTACTTGCCTATTTGTGTGAACTTAACCTAAAACTTGAAGATTCTATCAGTGTGGCCTTCTCGTTATCTTTTTTACCTGCATTCTAATTCATCCGTGTAACACAATTATTTGCTCTTATCGTCGTTTTTCTTCTTCTTGTTGTTCTTTATTTGGTTCTCTTTTGTCATATTTTCTCTTCCAATTACTTTAAAATTTATCATTCAATAAATACATTATGGTTTCAATATGCAGATACATTAGTTCGATCATACCAATTGGTGCAATGTTTGCAATGACACTTTGGCTTGGGAACACTGCCTACCTCTATATTTCTGTTTCGTTTGCTCAGATGTTGAAAGCAATCAGTAAGTAGTACTGATTTCAGCTGTCTTATGTACTGTAGATTATAGATGGTAAAGGTAACTACAGATTTAAGATAGAAATAAACTCATATGGGAACTGTCACGCGATGCTTCATGCTTGATAGATAGCTTTAGAGGTTGAGCTGGTGACCACCTCCTCAAGTACTCCTTTTCCCTTTTTTCATTTGTTCCAAGGGCGTCATCTCTCTTTTTTGGTTTGTTCTGCAGTGCCAGTTGCAGTTTTTATTCTGGGCGTTGCAGCTGGACTCGAAGTGATGAGCTGCAGAATGCTTCTCATAATGTCAGTAATCAGTTTTGGTGTACTTGTGGCTTCTTACGGGGAAATAGATATTAACTGGGTAGGTGTTGTCTATCAAATGGGAGGTGTTGTTGGAGAAGCTCTAAGGCTTATATTTATGGAGATTCTGGTGAAACGAAAGGGCCTGAAGCTCAATCCTATATCTGTGATGTACTATGTCAGCCCATGCAGGCATGTATTTTTATTCTCTAAAGCTTGATCTGTTGATAATTTATTTTTCTGTTTCAACGCTATAATACTCAATCTGACTGGAATCTTCTTAACAAATGCAGTGCTCTTTGTCTTTTAATTCCATGGATCTTCTTGGAGAAACCTAAGATGGATGAACAGAGGACATGGAGCTTTCAACCTCCTATTCTAACCCTAAATTCTCTTTGTACCTTTGCCCTGAATCTGTCAGTTTTTCTGGTGATTCAACATACAAGTGCCCTGACAATTCGTGTTGCTGGGGTGGTCAAAGATTGGGTGGTTGTGCTGCTATCCGCAATACTTTTTGCTGATACGAAATTGACACTGATTAATCTTTTTGGTTATGCTATTGGTAACTTTTCTAACCTCCTCAAAATTCTTTTCCTAACCCTCTTGTGTGGTTCAGCATGGACATATTACTTACTATTTAAAGGGCAGTACAGCCATTTTCAATGTTCTCCTATGCTGAGCCCCATATATCCCTGTGCTGTCAAAGAGGATCAATCCGCAAAAAGATGCGATCAGTGAATGAATGCATTTTTGTTTAGGTTCCCGTTATTATCTGCCGTTCTTTTTAGTGACGAGGAATAGTATGTCAATGGTGGTTCCCAAACGACAGACAATCCTTTATATAACAAAGCTTGCATTAAATCTTCATCTCTTCTTGCTTTGGTACAATTTAATTTCTGGCAGCTGGTTTATCCTTCTGATTTTATATCTGTGGGTTTGTGCAAACTTTAGAGCTTTTGAGAATGGACTGTACCAACTACCATAACTGCAAAAAGCAATGCTGCTGCTAGTCCTTGGAGAATATCTAAGTTTTCTTTTGACCTTGTACAATTGCTTTTAATTTTTTTTTCAGAATTTGTATTAGATTGGACTGACATAATCATCACTTCTAGGTAGTGATTCCTTTGAGTCAGATGCCAACTGATGGTTATGGATCTTAGTAATAACATAATTTTATAACTTGGAGGATGAGAGGTGTAATGCTTGATCTAAATTTCATGTTGATTAGGATGGTTGTTTGCTTATTTCTCATGCTAGTTTGCCTAACCCTAAGTTTCTGCCTACTATGTTTATATGTATGGTGAGAATTATGAAGGTTCATGGTGGTACTTCACGAGCACTAAATAGCATATGAAGTTGTGGTGTTCTGTGCAGCTATTGCAGGCGTTGCTGCATATAATAATCACAAGCTAAAAAATCAAACTTCCCGAGCAAGCTCAGACGAGTCTGAACCCACTCAATCTATACCTCTAGTACAATCTTCAAATTCCAATGAGTAGATGTATGTGAAGAGCAGCCTTGCAATTTTTCCTGAGGTCTTGCATGTAAATGATGGGAAGTGTTCAAGTTCTCGTATGCTTTTATTTGTGGACGGGAGTAGTTTTCAAATGATAGATTTTGCTTTATGAGACATAGTGAAACACGGTGATATTTGACTCCGAAACATGCTTGTGGATGAGACCTACTCTGATTGCTTCTTTTGAATTTGGAGGATATTTGTGATACATGTGATGATAAGAACAAAAAATGTTATACTTGTACGACGTAGAGAGTTCGGACCTTGTTCTGCACGAAAAAAGGCTGGACAGAAAAGATGGTAACAGTTGACATACTACAATGTATTGTGGACATTTTTGAATTTCAGCACTTTTTGGATGAAATTCTTTTATATACAAGGCTGTTGATGCAATTAAGTTCTTTTATTTTCTTCCTCTACTGTGTTCTGCTCTGTAAATCAGAGTATTAGACAATGCATATGTAGGATATTTCAGACTGATACGGACTTATATAAACAAAATATGACTTCATGTTGGTAAAATGAGTTTTGCAGAATTGCATTGCTCGGCTACTGATGAGTGAAAGATCCCATGGGGCGGGTTGTGTCCACTAGGGGTGAGCACGGGTATAGGGTACCCAGATACCCGACCGGAACCGATACTATCGGGTAGGTTCCGGGTAGATATATTATAATAACGGGTAGGTTCCGGGTATTAAAATTAGGAACCGATCAATATCGGGTCCGGTTTCGGTTCCAGTAAATATAAATCGGGTACCCGGACCCGGAACCGATACCCGGACCCTATGAACCTACCCCCATTTAAATTATTTAGTTTTGGGCTTTGGGGCGTTTAAATTTTTGGCCCAGTCCGGTTATTTGGCCCAGTCCGGTTAAAAGGAATTATACACTAATTAATGGGCATTTCAGTTTCACTACAAGTCTACAACACAAGTTCGCCCTAATTTCCAAAATCTTCACTTCGCACACAGCTCACACTCACGGTTCACTTCGCACTTCACACTCACAGTTCACTTGCACTTCGCACTTCGCACTCGCCATCACCATCGCCATCAGCCCATCACCATCGCCATCGCCAGTCTCCTCTCCCACTCCAGAAGCTTGACAAAGGTTGTTGTATTGTGCTCGAATTCCTCTCGGTTTTGTTAAAGGTAATGAATAACCCTTAAAGTTGTTGCATAGTGAAGAACATTTGATTTTTGCATTTCTTGGGTTGATTTCTTGGGTTGATTTCTGTATTGGGTTGATTTCTGTATTTCTGTATTATAATGTTACTGTTTTTTGTTTTTTATTGTTTGTTGTTAGTATTTGGGTTGATTTCTGTTAGAAAAGCTAGTATTTGGGTTGATATTTCCCTTTTTTTGTTTGTTGTTAACTTGTTATGCTCAATTTATTGGAGTTGTTGTTTTGTTTTGTTTTATTTTGATATTTTTTTTGGTAGATGACTGAGGCTAGCACGACATCCACAACTTGTGCACCATCGAAAAAGAAGGCAACAAAATCTGAGGTTTGGGAGCATTTTGGTAAAGCAATAGATGAGAAAACTGGTAATGTTGTTTCTATTTGTAACTATTGCAATGAAGGCTTAGCTTATAGTGTTAGCAATGGTACCTCATCCATGTGGAAACATTTGAGAAGTTGCAAAAAGTATCCTCACAATATTGACAAGAAGCAAAAATTGCTTGGTGGTCATTTTAAAAGTAGTATAAATGGGGATAATGAGCATATGCTTAGCACTTGAAAATATGATAAAGAGTTTTGTAGGCACATGTTGGCTAGGATGATTATTATTGATGAGCAACCATTTAGAACGGTTGAACGTGAAGGTTTTAGGGGTTTTGTGTCGGCATTACAACCTTTATTTAAGCATATTTCAAGATTCACAATTGCTAGGGATTGCATGAAACTTTATGTTTGTGAAAACTCATGCTTAAAAGATAAGTTGTCATCTCTTAAATCTAGGATTGCTCTCACCACTGACATTTGGACTTCCATTCAAAATTTGAGTTACTTATGTCTTACCGCTCACTTTATTGATGAAAATTGGAATTTGCATAAGCGATTGCTAAACTTTGTTGTTATACCTAGCCATAAAGGTAGGGATATTGGTAAGATGGTAGAAAAATGTATAATTGAGTGGGGAATTAGAGATCGTATATCAACAATTACAGTTGATAATGCGAGCTCTAATGATGTGGCAATTGCTTATTTGAAGGACAAGTTAAGAAATACCCTTGTTTTGGGGGGTGAGTTTTTTCATATGAGATGTGCAGCTCATATATTGAATTTGATTGTGAAAGATGGGTTGAGTGAGGTTCGTGAATCAATTAGTCGAATTCGAGTTGCAGTTAAGTATGTTAGGAGTTCCCCAAGTAGAGCACAACAATTCCAAAGTTGTATAGCTGAAGATGGCATAACTTATAAGGGCTCTGTTTGTCTTGATATTAGTACGAGGTGGAATTCTACATATCTTATGTTAGAAAGTGCTAGTAAGTTCAAACAAGCACTTGTAAGACTTGAAGATGATGATATGGCTTTTGTGACTGAGCTTGATTGTGGTGTCCCGAAAGATGAGGATTGGGAAAATGCATCCTTGTTGTCTTTATTTCTGAGAAATTTCTATGAGGCTACTATTAGGATGTCAGGAAGTCTCTATGTGACAACTAACCATTATTTTCATGAAGTTATTAGCATGTTTTCAACATTAACGGAATGTGAAAGCCAAAATAATAATGAAAACCTTAAGGCAATGGCTACAAAAATGAGAGCCAAATTTGACAAGTATTATGGGAGTATTGAGAAAACAAACATGATGGTGTTGATAGCCGTAGTACTAGATCCTCGATATAAGTTGAGATTTTTGAATTGGAGTTGTAGAAGGTTTCTGATGTATCTGCTTCAGTAGTATACTATTTATGACAAATGTTTTACAGGGTACCCGGGAACCTACCCGGAACCGCAGGGTCCGGGTAGGTTCCGGGTAATGATTGCTATGGGTAGGTTCCGGGTAACAGATTTAGGAACCGATCTTTTACTGGGTAGGGTCCGGGTAGTTTAAAAAAGTTAAGGTACCCGGACCCGCTCACCCCTAGTGTCCACCAGTTGTTTTGATGGCAGTTTTTGTCACAAAGGACTCTGAAGGGTGTGCTGCTACGACTGAACAGTTAAAAGGTGATAAATAAGTGAACATATGTAGCTCATATTGGCCATAAACACAGGATTAGCTAGACATTTTCTATTGAATTTTATGTTGATATCGGTAGGAAATTAATTCCTTCAATTTATTTCCCTCCAATGGTAAAATATATATACATAGGTACAAGACTAGTCTTCAAAAAGACTTATCTAATTAGCCTAAAATATAAGATATTAATTTACAATCGCTCTAACTAATATGATTACAATCCTAAATTAGTGCCATTACAATCTGCATGATTAAAAGTGATTAGATAATTATGGGATTGTCCCATAATTATTCTAACACGTAGGAAATTGATTTCTTCCAATGATAAAATATATATACATAGGTACAACACTAGTCTTCAAGAAGACTTATCTAATTAGCCTAAAATATAAGATACTAATTTACAATCACCCTAACTAATATGATTACAATCCTAAATTAGTGCTATTACAATCTGCATGATTAATGGTGATTAGATAATTATGGGATTGCCCCATAATTATTCTAACAGTCCCCCGCAGTCTTAGCGGGAGGTTCTCGTATGCTGAGATTGTCCCTTAAATCATCAAAAAGTGCGCGCGAAATACCTTTTGTGAAGATGTCGGCAATATGATAACAGGACGGGACATGAAGAACACAGACTTGCCCACGTGCAACCTTTTCCCGGACAAATAAGCTGTCTATTTCGATGTGTTTTGTGCGCTGATGCTGAACATGATTACCGGATAAGTCTATCGCACTCACATTATCACAATAAACTAAAGTTGCTTTTTTAATCGGACAATGCATCTCTAACAGAAGATTATGGAGCCAACATGATTTAGCAACCACATTGGCTACCTCTTGGTATTCTGCCTCAGCACTCGACCAAGACACTGTGGATTGTCGTTTTGACGACCATGAAATAAGATTGTCCCCCAAGAACACGCAATAACCAGAGGTTGAACGACATGTGTCCGGGCAGCCACCCCAATCCGCATCTGTATAGGAGGAGAGACTCGAAATGGAGGACTTATACAGATGCAAACCAAACTGAATAGTACCCTTAACATACCGCAGAATCCTCTTGAGGGCCCCAATATGCTCTTCCTTCGGATCATGTATGTGTAAACATACATGCTGGACCGCATAAGAAATATTTGGGTCTTGTGAAAGTCAGATATCGGCTGAGGTAATGAGTTGGATCCTTGTATGGAGTACCAGTGGAGTTACTCAATTTTGTCTTTGTATCAACCGGAGTATGTGAAGGTCTGCTGGAAGACATACATGCTTTGTCAATTATTTCTTCGGCATATTTCTTTTGACTTAGAAACAGACCACCTGCATATTGAGTCACAATAATGCCTAAAAATAATTCAAAGGACCCAAATCCTTCATGGAAAACTCTGCCGCAATAAGGGACATAATAGACTGGCGAAGTGATGTAGATGATGATGTGAGAATAATGTCATCTACATAGAGAAGTATATAGGCCATGTCATTTCCCTTCCCATAAATTGACAAGGACAGATCCGACTTGTTGTGAGAGAAACCCAATTTGGAGATAAAACCTACAAACCTGTTATACCATGCCCTGTAGGGATGACAATTGGGGCGGGCGGGTGCGGGTACCCCCTCCTCCGCATCCATACCCATAAAAAATTGTACCCGCCACGACATCCATACCCGCATAGGCAGGTATATTTCTAAATCCACACCCGCTCCACCACCCAAGTGGATATCCGTCACCCGCCTGTACCCGCATGCCATATTTTGTAATCAATTCATTTGTGATCAATTAGTGATCAACATGATCCCAAAAATTCAAATTCCAAAAATTATCCCAAAAATTTGAGTCAAGAATCAATACTGTCACGATCTCATTTTCTTTGGGAGAGAGGGAGGAGAATTTCGAATTTTTTCACCATCAGAATTCCCCATTTTTTCACCTCTTTCCCCTTACACAACAAAGAATCAAGAAAACAAAATTTCCAAGAAAATCCAAAAATTATCCACCCAAATAACTATATATTACAAATGTAGACAAAACCCAGTTATTATTTAAGCTATATAAGCTAAAAAATTTCAACTTTTTGAATTGAACTCCACAAACCCAATAGGTAAAACTTAACAAATGCACAAAAATTGACCTCACTGAGACAACCCCAAAGCACAAAGCAAAGTCAACAATATTTCCGATCAGCATCTCCTTTAAAGAAAAAGACAGAGACGTCGAGGTGGTTCGTGAAAAAAGTTTGTGATTTTTCCTTTAAAGAAAAAGGCAGAGATGTCGAGAATGAGAGATGGAGGAGAGACGGCATGAAGGGGAACGAGAGAGAGGGAGGCGTGAAGGACAGAAGAGGCGTAGGGTTTTGAGTTTTGTTGGAGAATGAGAGACTTGTTGTGACTTATGGGCTGAAGGCACGACTTATGAGCAGCTAATATTTTGGGCTTGGGGCGGGTATAAGGCGGGCGGGTAGGCGGTTGGATGCGGGGCGGGGGAGGCGGGTATGACTGCAAATCCATCACCTACCCCTACCCGCCTACCAATAAGGGGTACATTTTCAATACCCATACCCGCCTACTACCC
The DNA here is from genome assembly GCA_029783415.1 of Anisodus acutangulus. Taxonomy (NCBI): domain Eukaryota; kingdom Viridiplantae; phylum Streptophyta; class Magnoliopsida; order Solanales; family Solanaceae; genus Anisodus; species Anisodus acutangulus. The sequence goes on from CM056508.1 coordinate 9,063,007, forward strand.
GCCAAAGTTATACCCTTATGGGGCGGGTGCGGTACGAAATCCACAAAATTATACCCACCTGCCTTCCCTAATGCCCTGGGAGCATGTTTCAAAACATATAAAGATTTTTTCAAAAGGCAAACATAATCTGGATAAGTAGAATCTCGGAAACCCAACTGATAGATGAATCGACCAGGACTTTAAAAGTGCCAGGCTTAGAACAATCTGAATAGTTGCTGGCTTAAGCACCTGACTGAATGTTTCACCACAATCCACACCAACCTGCCATCACTTATAAGACGAGCTTTGTATCTCGCAAATGAGCCATCAAAATTCTTTTTATGACAAAAGACCCATATAGACCGAATTATGTTTGCATTAGATGGACATGGCACTAAGTCTCACGTTTTATTTTTAATAAAAGCATCAAATTCGTCTAACATGGCAGCTTTCCAATTCGGGTCTAATAAGGCTACTTTGGGATTTTTTGAAAGTGGTGACGATTGGACTGAAGCTGTTAGGTTAAAATGATGCTTAGGGAGAAAAATTTAGTGCATTGCACTGGTTTCAATGGTCCGAGGTTGAGGAGTTGGGCTGTTGGGTATGCTAGTGGGTTGGTTAGCCATTTGTGGTTGGTACCGTCCTATATATATAGAAATTTGGATGCCTTCATTTTGCTGTGGCCTACGTATAGGTCATCGCTTTCGTCACCTGGTCCAATGTATCGAGCTTAAATAATACTTCATGTCCGCTTGGGCAGCTCAATTGGTTATCAAAGGGATATTTGAAAAATAATACTTCCTTCTCAGCTTAGTCATTTTCATACTCTTTAAAAGAATACTACAAACTAACTCCTAAAACAAATAATTAATTTAATTAAAGTAATCTTTATTAAATAAGTATTAAGATTTAATTATTTAATACTTAAAACCTGTTTGACCAAGTAATTTTGAGGTCAAACGTGATTTTTTTTGTTATTTGAGGTGCTTAGCCAACTAGTAAAACTGAAAGTATAAGTATTTTTTTTTTGCGGTTAGAAGTAAAAATTTATGTTCTAGACAAAAATATTCGTATCATAAATACATATTTACCAAGTATATCTCTCCTTAATCCATTAACTTATAATTAATAATTTTTTATTTTATTTTACGTTGTATTATTGTGTTGAATTTTAATTTGTGGAATGATTTTAAATTTTATATTGGTTGATGTCTTTTAGTATATTTAAATCACCATGTTGATATTATATCAATATTTAATATTTTTTTTGTTTATCTATGTATTATATTAAGTCAAACATTTTAATATGAACTTTAAAATTTTAATTAAATAAAGGTAAAACGTAATTAACGTCTTTCATATAGATATTTAAAATAATTTCTTTATATAAAATAATCTTAATAACAAACGTTCATTGATACTTGTCTTTTTTGGTAATTTGACACTCAAAAACACTTTTCTAAGAAGATTAGCCAAACACAATCTGCTTATCAAAAGCATTCAAAAACACTTTTTAAATGAATTAACTAAATACAAACTGCTTCTCATCCACTTTTTAAAAAAGCACTTTAAAAAAACACTTATCAAAATAAGCAGTTTTTATCTGCTTGGTCAAAGAGGCTCTTAATGAAGACAATTTCGAAAAATAAATTAATTTCTTCTTAATTTGATAAATGGACACTTTTTTTGAACTAAATGATAATAAAGACTAAAATAATTAATTATCATAAAAAAGATAATACAAAAAATATAATATTAACATAAACTGTACAATTCATTTACATACACACAATCTCTAATGGGTCCCACATATGGGAGCCTTTAGAGTAACCTTAGGCCTAAGGCGATACCTATCACCGTCGTCATCTCCATCCCCCTTTCTCCTTCTAATCGTAGAATGCTCCAAGCTATAATCATATGTCACCCTTTTTTTTGCCGTCCTTCTTCGTTGTCTGGACCATGGCGTGCACCTGACCGCCTTTAACTGGCACGATCGGTATCAATCTGTCCGAATCCGTAGGGTCAAAATTATCAAAATTGTCATCCTGTGTAGACAGATCCACAGGCGCTGAAGGATGAACCTGAAATAATATATAAACAGTTAGTATTAATTTTAATTTAATTAATATATTGAAGATGGTGCATGGGCCGCAAATGCATGTTATGGACGCGAACTTAGAATTCCAGGTTGGCAATTTGAAGATGGATGCTTGGCCTATGTTGAAGTTGGATATGGACATGACGGGGCAACCCACTGTTAAGCCCAGGCCCATGGTGGGTACTACCCCCACTAATTTCTGACGGCCGGGCAAATGGTCGCCATCGCCGGATCTTCGCCGCCGCCGCTACCGTCGCCCACCGCCGCCCGCCCCTTTCCATCATTATTTTTTCCTTTGTTATTATTATAGTTTGTCCCCCGTTTCTGACCATTATTGTTTCGGTTTCCACTGCCACCCGAACCAGAATTTTGTGGCTGAGAATCTACGGAAAATGAATTGGTGGAGACGAGGGTAGTTCTGGCGTTGACTGCCCCGGAAGATACTTGTTTGGCTTTCCGTGTTTCTTCGAGAATCAACCTCGAACGGGCCTCATAGAAAACATGCAATGTATTGCTTTGCTAAATGAAGATTGTTGACACCCAATTTTGTCCCATCTTTTATGATTTTATTCGTAATTTTTAATATTTTGACACTTTTAAAATAATTTTAAAATATAGGCATATATGTGTATATCCTCTTATTATTATTATTATTCGCATTTTTTATCATTTACATTTTTATAATAATCATAAGTTTTATCCGAAATTCTATGTTATTTTATTCTCGCAAAATTGCATCGCATTTTCCTTTTATTAAGCATTAAACATTTCACAAATATTATATTTTATTATTATCAAGTTGTTATGTTATTTTAAATAATTCACATCTTTTACAAAACAAAAATAATATTTTTTTATATTAAATCAGATTTTGTCCCCCCTTTATTTTGAAATTTGAATTCGTTTTTAGGGGGGGTATGAGGGGGGTTGAACGTTGAGTTTGAGACCTATAAAACCCCCCCTTTTGCATCTGTTTGAGAGGGCTTTTTTTTTGGATAAAAATGTTCTTTTTGAGGGGTTTTTAATTCGATTTTTGAGTTTGAAATTTAGGTTTAAGTTTTGATTGTATTGTTCTTCACTAAAAAATATCTGAAATCTTATAGGAACATTTCTTTGTTCTTGCATGTGTTCTTCAATTTAAGGATTCCGAAAAAATAGGTCGAAATTATTGTTTTTTTTTTGTGTTGAAGAATCTGGATTTTTAGCTATTTTCACTGTTTTTTCGGTCTGGGTCGGGTCACTGTCGGGTCGGGTCGGGTCATTCCGGGTCGGTTCAAACATCAGAAAAATCAGAGAGTCAGCATCCAAAATCAGCATTCCAAAATCGACAAAAGGTCAGATTTCCAAACAATAACTTCTCTGAGCGGGTCGACGATTCGAAACGACGCATCGGTCGCTGCCCGGAGAAGGTAAGGGTTTATCCCTCTCTGTCTTTTTTTTTCTTTAATTTATGCTGTGTGTTGTTTTAGTATTTACTTAGTGAAATTATAATGTAGATTAGTTCGTGATTAGTATAGTGATACATGTGATGCTCGTTTTCTTTTAAAGATCATGATTTGTGGTAGTTAAGGTCTGAATATATTATTGTGGCCTGTTTTTGCGTGTCTCTATGATCAAATGAGTAGTATAATATAGGTTCAGCATTGATAATTTATCGATATGCTTGTAAATCTATGTGTATGAGTTTGGAGTAGTGAAAAGTGAGAGATGGAGAAAGTATTGTGTTGTGTGGATGTTTTCTCTGGTTACTTGTTGATTATGCTAGGCGTAGATAATATTGAACCATGCTTTATCTTATCGAGTTCCTTAAACTTATTCACTTCTTGTAGGGTATTAGTTGCTTATTAGATGTGATATGCTAAGCTAGTTGACTTGTCATATGCTTGATCATCAACCTGATTATATACACCCTGTTTTGAGTTGTCAATATTTACTATGCCTAATGAATATTGTGATAAGGTTTAGCTCATACATAAGAGACTCTGCTCATCTGAACCTCTAAGTGTTTATTTCCCATTTGTATTATCTTATATGTCTCTTGAATCAAGTTACACACATGCTATGTATATTGAATGATTGAATCAACATCTGCATTAGCATGATATACTTCCTGATTTACTTGTGTCATATCAAGTTGTAGCCTCTGTTGCATTCACACTTAGATAATAATGAAGGGTTTCATGTAGTAAGACATGTATAGGGAATAATTTAGTATTGAAATTATCTAACTATAAATGGAGGAATCTAGCAAATGGCTTGAGTAGGACATGTTTAGGAATAAAATGCCTTGGTCTGTTGCTGGTTGTGCACACATGCTTAAATTATCTACTTAGGATTATTGTGTTTGTTTCTATAGCTGTATGAATCTGTCTATGTGAGAATGCATAGTATTTTATATGAAACAAATTGTTAAACATGAGATATGTTGGAAATGATCCAAGATTTGATATGTCACTATTGTCTAGTCTCCTTGATATATGTTAAGGTGCTATAGTTGTCTTGGATTGATTCCCTCCCTTGTTAGTTTTCTGTGAAATCTGGAAAATATTGAGACTTCCCTTTTTTTTTACTTTTGATTGAAAGCATGAACCCTCTGTGTTGGTTTAAGAAGGCTGTCGACAGTTATCTTTCCATTTTTATTTTTTCATTCCTTGTCTTGCCAACTATTAAATTAAAATTTACTAATCCTTTACTTTTCTTTCGTTTTACATGAAATGCATCGGGAGTAACGAAGAGTCTCGTTATGAGACTCATCATGACTTCGTCTAAAATTAAGACCCGCATCCACATTCCTTGCATTCTTGACCTCGGGATTCCCAAACAAATAGGGCGAGACGACATCGTCATCCGCTTTAGTTTCCTTCCATTGTTATTCTTTATTTTCGTTATTTTTATTTGGGTCTGTAATAATTATTTAATGCTTGTGTGATTGTTAGGATATTTAGAATAATTAGGCCGATGAAATTGAATTCGAGGCCGCATTTTTGTTTCTCTGTTTTATTATTTTTTACTGTTTTAAACCAAATACTACACTTAGGCCGATGAAATTGAATTCGAGGCCGCACTTTATTTTCGTTTCTCTGTTTTCAGTTTACTGTTTTAAACATCCATGCAAAAATTGAATTCGAGGCCGCATTTTTGTTTCTCTGTTTTATTATTTTTTACTGTTTTAAACCAAATACTACACTTAGGCCGATGAAATTGAATTCGAGGCCGCACTTTATTTTCGTTTCTCTGTTTTCAGTTTACTGTTTTAAACATCCATGCAACGGATATTTACTGTTTTTACTAAACATCCCGTCTTCTCGGGGATTGCCTCATTTTTCTGCTCACTCGCCACCGCCATCGCCATCGTTCATCGCTTCCTGCTTTAATTTAATTTCGCTGATTTGAACACGATACTACACTGGCCGATGAAAAATATCCGTCGATTTTGAGGCCTCCACAGTCGTAAAGACGGAAATATAACTTCTGGGCAATGATGAGGCTTAAACCTTTTTCCAAGATCAACATGTTTAGTTGGCGAGGTGACTAAAATAACCAACAAGTTATATATTCGCAGCCACGACGTGATTATAGTGATCTTTTCTATTTCACCCGAGAGACCAACACGTTTAGTAGGCGAGGCAATAAAAAATAAACCACGTTAGTCATATGTTTGCAGCCACGACGTGATTGGAATGTTCTTTTCAAAATTTAAGTCTGAGCCCTCCGTGATCAAAACATTCACTGTTTTGAATACGGATATGAAGTTATTTGTATTTAACTGTTTCTAACCGTTTGTTCTTGACAACTTGCAGGGATTAAAGTAAATAAAGACAGATTATTCCTCGGAGTTTATTTATATTTTTTAATTCAGCTTTTGTCCCGCTTTGTATTGTAATATTATTTATCGCGCTTATGTAACTATTGAAATGCTTAGAATAGGCAAACTTAGGATTAATTCATAAGGTAGTTTAAGATTTGAAACCCGTCGCTAGCTTATTTATTTGTAGGCTCGGTTAAATTCAAACTTAGAAATTTTCCGCTAGTTTATTTATTTTAGGCTCGTCATGCATATTTAAAATTTTCAAAACAAACTTTGATCATTTTCTATTCATTTTATTAATTGTACAACTAAAAATGATTTTCAAAATTACTCCTTTGGCATTACAAATGAATTGTTTTTCTCCTTATTATTGTCACAAATGCATACATGTACAAAAATGCATCTCTTTCATTAATTATTTGCAAACATCTTTTAACTTCATGCTTCAAACATGCATTTTTCTAGCAATAATTAACCTGAGTTTGACCGGATAACCGCAAGTTAGCGGATCTTAAAGGATGCCTAACCCCTTCCCTTTAGGATAATAAAGAACCCTTACCTAGAATCTCATTAGTTTCGCAGACCATTAAAATCGGAGTTACATTGCAGCATTTAGTTTAATATTTAGGTGTCCTAATTCACCGTAAAAGATAATTAGGTGGCGACTCCTCAATCATTTACCCAGGAATCACCCATACGTCTGTGCTCCGCTTTGACCCGAGCATGGTCGAAATCGGGCGCGACAAAGATAGCAACACCATCATATTGTTCATTGAGCCCTACAATCAATTGAAGGACCAACCTTTGATTTGTTACAAGCAAATCAACTTTGGATAGTTGGTCCGCAAGCACCTTCAATTCTTGACAATAAGCAAAAACATTGGAGAAATCATCCAATTTAACATTAGTAAATTGGTGTTCAATATATACAGCCCGAGAAAGTTTGTTATCCTAAAATATATTTTGTAAACGTTCCCATGCCTGTTGAGCCGTAGAGTTCGACTCCAATATGGTATGTAAAAGATCGTTTGATATAGTGCCATAAATTCATTGAAGTACTATAGTATCCAAACGGGACCATAGCTTTTTGTCCACCGTAGTGGTGTCCGATGATAATTCGGAAGGTATGATATGGTCGATTACCTCATAAGCGCAGCAATGAATTTTGAACAATTCCGCCCAAGAGGTATATTGCCTTTTTTCCATTTCAAGGGTTATGAAAATAAAGTTCTTGACGTTATTGAAGGCAAGAGCGGGATAAAATTTTTGTTTTTTCGGCCATAGGTTCGACAAGAAATCAAAACAAGGAAGAAGAGAAAATATTTGATGTTTTGACGGAAGTGGAGTAAAGAACCCTAAGTGTTGGCTAGTTTTTTAGGATAGAAGCAAGTGCCAGCCGACGGGGGTGGTTTCGGCTAGGTGAGTTTTAGGTTTTGGAAGGTGTTTTAGGTTTAGGGTTTATGAGAGAAAAAACCATAAGATTGGCCGAAAATAACAAAGTATTACCCTTGGGTAGTTGAGACTAAAGCACCTTAATTATATTTGCCGCACTTCAGATTATGAACTCTTTAATACGATATACTTTCTATTTATTTAACTAACAATCTATAATTGTTTAAATATCATTAAATATTTTTTTAATAATGTTTATGCTAAATAAACTTTGTAAAGCTAGTGCTAAGCTAACTAAAATTGTGCGTGAAACACAAAAAAGCAAACTTCAAAACACATGATGAGAATTAATAAAGGAATAATCCATTTATCAAAGAGGTTAGTGAAATTGTGCTATTAAACACAAAAGGACAAATATCAAAAACAGAATGAGATTTCATTTTTTTTTTTTGATAATCCAGGTTTCCAGGCTTGCGCCTGACTATCACTGGTATTACCCAGACGTCCTGGAGATGATGGGACCGGTCCTTCAGCACCCCAACACCAGGTAAATCGCGGGATGTGCACACATGGTCAGTGTCTGCTTGCGTCCAACGGATCAATGCTACAAGGTTGACCCCCCCACAAGCCCCATCCACAAGGCTTGGCGGAGACCGAACCCACACTGCAACATGCCCGTGCGGCTTTTAGCGCCCATGCTTTAACACATGTATGTGCCCCGGAGGACGATATCCGGAGGGGAGAATCGAACTTGCGACCCTAACGCCGCAAAGTTGATTTCTAAACAGACAGTGAGACAGCCAATAATAAAAAAATTAAGAATCAGATTATAATGCCAGAGTTTGAGTTTAGTTTGATATTTTCCTAATTTTGGATTAACAAAACAATAAAAAAGATTTGCACTTCAAAATTAAATTAAGAGTGCGACACATAGCTTTTAGAATATTATTATGCATCGCGAAAAAGTTATTTGCTAAATTAAAGGGGTGATTTACACTTTTGGCCCGAGCAGCTCATTTGAAAGGCATAACCTCTCGTTATTCTCCAAAACCAAAATTAGAAAAGCTAAGAAGTTGGCGATGCGATCGCGGTGGCTGCCCGTCGGTGGCGGTAGTGTTAGGATGTTAATGGCATGGCCTATTTGCAAATGAACCTGCTTAGCCAGAGACGCAAGACTGGTCCTCCGTTAGGGCTTAAAAACCTCGGCAATACTTGTTATCTCAACTCTGTCCTTCAGTGCCTTACTTATACCCCTCCCCTTGCTTATTTGTGTCTCAAATCTCAACATTCCTCTTCATGTAATTATCTCTTTTCTCTACTATTTTCCTTTTGTTTGGTGCTGATGAACGGCAGTTTATGTTTATAGTGTATTCCTCTAATGATTATTGGGAATTCATATAGCTGGCCTCAATTTGTTTGTATCGAGGCGTTGTAGTTTATGTTTATAGTGGATTCCTATAATGATTATTGGGTATTCATAAAGCTGGCCTCAATTTGTTTGGTATTGACGCGTGGTAGTTTATGTTTATAACGGATTCCTATTGTCGACCCTAATAGTTTGGGATAGAGGCGTGGTAGTTGTTCGCACTAATTTGGGATTGAGGCAGGGTATTTCTTATGGTTATTGAGGATTCATATAGCTGATTCAGGTCATTCAACTAGTTCTGGAATTGAAGAATGATATTTGTAGTATTTTTATAGCCTAGCTCAACTAATTTTTTTTTATAGTTGAGGTGTAGTTGGTAGATTTTTTGATTAATGCGCTGGTCTTTTAGCTTTGTTGGAATAAAGAATTCCATTCTATTGTGCAGGTGATTCTGGAGCTGCAGCTGCTTTAGAGAAGAAGAGCGAATGTCCTTTTTGTATATTAGAGAAGCGAATAGCTAGGTCTTTGAGTCTCGATTCAGCACTAGATACTCCGTCCAAGATTAATAATTGCTTAAAGATTTTCGCCCAGCATTTTAGATATGGAAGACAAGAGGATGCCCATGAATTCTTGCGCTATGTGATTGACGCCTGCCACAATACGTGTTTGCGGTTGAGGAAGTTGCAGCAGCATAGAAGGAAGGGTGGTGGAGGTGGTGCAGATGGGAATGTGAATACCATTGTTAAGGAGATCTTTGGGGGTGCTCTGCAGAGCCAGGTCAAGTGCTTGTCATGTGGTGCTGAGTCTAATAAGGTGGATGAGATCATGGATATAAGTCTTGATGTGTTGCACAGTAGCTCACTCAAAGATGCTTTGCAGAGATTTTTTCAGCCTGAGGTTTTGGATGGCAACAATAAGTACAAGTGCGAGAAGTAAGTATTATCCTCTTCCCTTTTTCATATTGTATGATAAATGTGCTGTTGTAAATTCGTGTTTGCAAACCTGTTGGAGTAAGGACGTACACTTGTTTAGCTGTAAGAAATTGGTGACAGCAAGGAAGCAAATGTCAATTCTTCAAGCACCGAACGTTCTTGTCATTCAGCTCAAGGTACAAAATAGTTGGAATTTTCTGTTTTTTGTGTTTTACTGTCAACCGGCAATGCTAACTTATTTTTGGTTGTGGATAGAGATTTGAAGGAATATATGGTGGGAAGATTGATAAGCCCATTGCTTTTGAGGAGGTTCTAGTGCTTTCAAGCTACATGTGCAAAGCGAGTCAGGTGTGCGTAGTAGTGATTAAATTCAATATATGCTGTTTTGCTCCCCCACCACTGGATTTTTCCTTTCCCAATTAAATTCAAACCATCTTCTAATGAAGCTGTTCTACTGTGGTGCCACTAATAAAATTTGTAGTTTTTTCACCATTCTATTTGGAGAAAATCATTATGTGGTATTGGGCCCTATTTTTCAGCACTAGTGCACTTCATCAGAGCCTGCCATGGCAGCTGATTTTCAAAATGACTAACCTTTTATTTGACAAGGAGTTTTGCGTCTTGATTTTTTACCATTTAACTTGATTATTATTTCACATGTAACTGAAATGTCCTTTTCATGACCAGATAGGCTGACATGCAGGCACCAATGCATGATGGTTTCTCGAGTTCAAACTGTAGATGTAGTTGCTATCAATTTCTGTCTGTTATCTATGATGCTTTCTCTTCATTTTGGTAATTCACCTTTTATCCAAGGAGACCTATAGAAGTTCTATATGACACATCTATTAAAGAAAGTTTTTAAGGAAATCACAGGCTTATCTAGATAACTAAGGGGTTTTTTGGTGGCCAAGATGGACATTGTTATAGTATTACTGTCTTTTTTTTCAGGATTGTAATTAAGAGATAGCATTACTATTCTTTTTCCTTGGGTTTGGCAAGTCGAAGTATTACTGGGTATCCAGTAAATATTCCATAATGTTTGATCCAAACTAAAATTGTCCTTGAACAAAATTATGTTCTTAATTGCAAAGGTTAGTGTAGAGTTATAAAGTGACTGTGATGTGGGGTAGTAGACTGAGAAAAGAACAAGGGAGGGTACTCAAGAGGGTAGAGATGCCACCAACAGTAATTACACTGGGGTATTGAGTAAGAGATGATGATCCTAGGGTATGTGAGGGGGAATCTATGATGGATGAGAGCTATTGGTGGGAGGATGGGAGGGCCCAATCTTGCTGCGTACTTGGTGTAACTGGGAGAGGTGAAGAAGACGGAAGGAAGGGACAAAAATGAGTTGGGTTTTGATCTTGTCCTATCTATAATCGTTGATCAAAATACATTTTTGAATAATGCCTTGTCTTATTAATTCCTGAAGTGTTACACCAACTCTTAGACAAATCGATATAGGGAGGCCCAGCTATGCAATAATCGACATAGGGAACGAGGGAATACATGCAATTAATTTCACTTGCATTTGGGATCTACACATGTAGTTATGGGTTTCCAATTAAAATTACATGTGCTAATTTCCCTGCATAGCTAGGTATACTTTCCATACCTGTCTGTAATATCTTATACTTTTGATATAAGATAGTAATTGTACTAGTATTTTACTTTACATTAAAAAGAAGATAGTAATTCTACTAGTGGACTCCCTCCTTCCTCATTAAGTTATGCATGTTCTCTGATCTTCGATTTGTGAAATCTGTGATCTCATATGTACGCAACTGGGGATTCAGGCAATCTCAGAAATTAACAGTGATGGAGTAAGAATTTTTATTGTAGAAGGTAAACTGGCTGAGGTTGTGCATCTCAGAGAGTTCGTTTTGTATATGGTTTTGGGAGACACTGTTTTCTGGCATTCTTGATACATTGTACAATGAATTTGTAATGGGTTGCATCTATTTGGGCATAATAGTATATAGTGCATGTAGGTGTATTTGAACTGTCTTCTTTAAGAATTGTACCTGTAATTCCTGCAGACTGAACAGTACTGTGCCTATTCACATAAATAAGTTTAATGATGTGGAGTTGTAGTGTAGTGTTTATCTTAGCTGATTGACAATAAACTTCTAGTAAATAATTTGAGAAATAAGCTACATCTCTCTCATAGTCAAGTTACTTTATGTTCTTTATTTTGCAGGATCTGCATCCAGAATACAATCTTTTTGGAACTATTGTCCACTCAGGCTTTTCACCAGATTCAGGGCACTATTATGCGTATATCAAGGTGACAGCTTTATTTCGTATTAATCGCCCCTCATATATTTTCTTCTTTGCTATTAAAAATAAAAGTTAAATCTTTTACCTTACAATTTCATATGTCAAAGTTTCCACGTCATCAACACTATTACAACAACAACATACCCAGTGAGATCCCACAACGTGAGGTCTGGGGAGGGTAGAGTGTACACATACCTTACCTCTACCTTGGTAAGTAGAGAGGCTATTTCCGAAAGACCCTCGGCTCAAGAAAAAGCATAGGCACAGACAAATAGTTTCCTTGGTTCGACTTCTTTTTCTCATCAGGTCATTCGGGATTGTTGGACCCTTGCTGCCTTTAACAACGAACTAATGAGAAAAGATGAGTATGAATGGTTCTGGGAACCAACAAGAGTCTTTGAAGCCTTGAAGGAAAAGATTTGTGAAGCACCGATTCTAACTATGCCGAGCGGTGAAAAGTCATTGGAAGTCGAACGTGACACTAGTGCCATCTTTTGCTCTAGCACAAAATTGAGTGGTGTACGGCGCCATTATTCTACCTATGGCAAGGCATTATATCTTATGGGATTCGTGGCCCAAGGCGGACATCATTTTAAGTCAAAACCGTTTGTCTTGTATTCGGATCCTTATTTGGCAAGTTTCGTGGAAGGCGCCTACAAGATAAAACTTCCGGACTTATCCAATGATGGAAGTGTTAGATCAACACTTGTTGTTGAAGGCTCGTTACCATATTTAGACGGTGAGAATTTGAGGATAAATTCTTTTAAAGAAAGGGAGATTGATGAACGAAAGCCCGTGGACTTAAACTCCCAACATAAGCCGAAAGGAGATTTGTTAAGGTGCCAACGATTGCCCGTCAATCTATGATTACATGCCTAAAGTGGGACGAAATATGGAGTAGAATGGACGGTATCACGTGAAGACTAAGAAGACAACATTATTTTGTCGGCTTCGTATGTAGGTCTTGGCTGAGACCATTTTGTTTCTTTTATCTTGTTTTTTAATTCTTAGTTAAACTACTAGTTCTTCTTAGGACACAATTAATAAGCCATGTAATAGGAAATGATGACTAGGCCATGTAATAAGGTGACTAGGCCAAAAGTTTCTTCCAAGGAGTTGACTAGACTGAGAGAGATGATAAGGTCACAAGGACAAGAATCATCTTCTAGATGAGGCTTCCAAGGAGATAATACATTCATGTACTTAGCCACATGGGAGACACCAAGATCGTCATAGGGGATGTGAAGAGTTGGCCGAACCACTCACCAAGGTACTTCAAGAACAAAAAGCTTCCACACGTGCTCCAAGGAAACGATTCATGAACTAAATAGTTCATGCATTGCTTTACATGGAAGACATACAAGAATGGCCTAGAGAACTTGAAGAGTTGGTCTATCCCTTGTTCCCCAAGTTAACCCGAACCCTTTCCTATTTGTTCTCACTTAGAGTGCCATATAATTAAGTGTCCATTAGGTTGTCTTCTAGAATAGTCCATGTACTAGTATAAATATGACCTTGAGCTATTGTAAAGAGGCAGAGTTGATGAATGAAATTATTTGAGTTTTACTCAATCACTAAGTTATTCAACTTGTGTGTTGTCTGTCGTAGTTGGTCTTTGTGTGGGCCTTCGATCCTTTTGTGGGTCAAACCCTTGATGTAAGTTTAGTTAGAACTTGTGTGATCTAGTTGAACCCAAGCTAAGGTTCCCTTCGGTGTACGTTTGGTTAGAACTTGCGTGATCTAACTAAGCCCAAGCTTAAGGAACCCCCTCGGTGCAAGTTGAAGTTGGAACTTGTGTGATCCAACCAAACCCAAGCCAATGGTCTATCATAAGGTTACCGGTCACCCTCACTTGGTTTGCACTCGAGCTTGTACTTAGCAACCTCGGTCATATCCTTGTCCAATTGGCCTACTCCGTGTCGACTCGAGCATTAAAAACCTCGTTTCTCTATCCTTGTCCATATCGACCGATCATCACTTGGTTTGCACCCGAGATTGCACCTAGTAACTCGTGTCGATTCTTTATCCAAACCACCATATTCTTTCCACCACCACATCCCACAATACTTCCCGAACACCCCCACGAAAGGTCCTTAACCGAAACCACACATACATACCCGTCCCATTCCGACAACACCCTAACAGTCCGCATAACACACCTTACCAGTACCTCACTGTTTCAGCCAGTTGCCGTCACCTTGACACCATCCAACCACCGAACCCCGACCACAAACACAATCCTCAACGTACCCGGAACACCCCCACAAAACGTCTCAACCCAACTCCTCCCTAAACTACCCGTCCAAGTCCCACAATACACCACACTGCCGACAGAAACGCCCCACCCGAGAACCCTCATTTCAAGTCCCTTTTCGTGTCAAGCCGCTTACAACCAAACTCCGACCCACTTACACACTTACACCCCTCCTTATATACATCAATACTTCTTTGGCTTATCTCTACCCCTCCTAAACCTGTTCATAGCCAACCTCTCACACCTCCGCACGGGGGCATTTGTGCCTCCTCTGCACATGCCCGAATCATCTCAACCTCGCTTCCCGCATCTTATCCTCCACCTAGACCACTCCCACTCTGTCCCGTATATTATCATTTCTATATCCCTCCTTGTATGCTCACACATCCATCTCATCATCTTCATTTCCGTAACTTTCATTTTTTGGATGTGCGAAATTTTGACTGATCAACACTCGGCCCCATACAACATATTCGGTCTAATCACCACCCTATAGAACTTGCCTTTAAGTTTTGGTTGCACTTTTTTATCGCATAAGACTCCAGATGCGAGCCTCAATTTTATCCGCCCTACACTAATACGATGTGTGACATCGTCATCAATCTCTCCATTCCCTTGGATAATAGATCCGAGATACTTGAAACTTTCTTTCTTTGGAATGACCCGAGTATCAAGCCTCACCTCCACGCATGTCTCATGATCGCTCTCGTTGCTAAACTTGCACTCCAAGTATTCCGTCTTGGTCTTACTCAGCATGAGCCCTTTAGACTCCAGAGTCTGTCTCCAGACCTCCAGCTTAACGTTTACTCCGCTGCGAGTCTCATCAATCAGGACTATGTCATTTGCGAATAACATACACCATGACACCTTCCCTTGAATTTGTTGCGTAGTCCATCCATCACCAAGACAAATAAGAATGGGCTAAGCTGATCCCTGGTGCAACTCCATTATCACTGAAAAGTGCTCCGAGTCTCCTACTGTTTGTACCTTGGTTTTGGCTCCATCATACATGTCCTTGATCGCCCTAGTGTACGCCACATGTACACCTCTAACTTTCAAACATCTCTATAGAACCTCTCCCTAGGGACTTTGTCGTATGCTTTCTCGAGATCGATAAAAATCATATGTAAGTCCCTCTTCCTCTCCCTATACTGATCCACCAACTTCCTAATAAGATGAATGACTTCTGTAGTCGAACGCCCGACATGAATCCAAACTGATTCTCGAAAATAGACACACCTCTTCTCACCCTCATCTTTACGACCCTTTCCCAAACTTTCATAGTGTGGCTTAGCAGCTTGATACCCCTATAGTTGTTGCAACTCTGGATGTCACCTTTGTTCTTGTACAAAGTAATCATTGTACTCCACCTCCATTCTTCGGACATTCTTGCCGTCTTAAAAATGACATTAAACAACTCAGTCAGCCACTCCAAATCTGCCCTGCCTGCGCTCTTCCAAAATTCAACTGAGATCTCATCAGGCCCGGTTGCTCATCCCCTGTGCATCCTGCGAACATCACCCTTAACCTCCTCAACCTTAATACTTCTACAATATCCATAATCTCGGTACCTTCCGGATTGCTCCAGATCTCCCAGCACAATATCTTTATCTCCTTTTTCGTTCAAGAGTTTATGGAAGTAAGACTGCCACCTCCGTCTAATAAGCGCGTCCTCCACCAGTACTTTGTCGTCCTCGTCCTTGATGCCTCACGTGATCCAAGTCACGAGTCCTCCTCTCTCTCGCCGTGGTTAGTCTGTACAACTTCTTATCCCCGCCTTTTTCCTCTACTTCCACATACACATACATGCGTTCAAAAGCCGCCGTTTTCGCCGCCATAACCGCTAGCTTTGCCTCCTTCCTCGCCATCTTATATAATTCCCTATTCGTCCATTTCTCCACCTCATCCTTGCTTTCTACCAATTCCCTATTACTGGTGTAAAAATATCTGTCTAGCCAGACTTATAAGAGTCAACTTTTTCTTCATTCTTTATTCCTTGGTATTGTAAAAGATGATAGTTGTTAGATGATAGAGACAATCATAGTTTTATATTACCTGATTGTTTGTGTTTTGATTCTGGTTGGCTGTTTGATAGGATGCTGTGGGTCGTTGGTACTGCTGTAATGATTCTTACGTTTCTCTTTCAACCTTGCAAGAAGTGTTGTCGGAGAAGGTGTACATCCTTTTCTTCTCTCGTACCAATCAGAGGTCACCACCCACCAAGACATGTTTATCAATTAATGGGTCAAAGTCCAATCATTCCAATGGCTTGGCTAAATCCAAAATCTCAACCAGTGATTTAGCAAAACCAGAAAATGGAAAACAAGTTTTAGGCCACCCCTCCGAGAAAGAAAATGTAATGACGTCTAAGGTCAGTAAAGTGCATTCAAGCCCAGTGAGGGAGTTGAGCATATTTGAAAGTTCTTTCATCAAGAAGATACCTACCTTTGGTAATATCAAAATTGTTGTTCATCAAAGAGAATCTGGCAATAGAATGGGTGATGTGAGAGCATCTGTTCTTACAGAGAAAGAGGTTACATCGTTACCAGACAGGAATGGTATTAGCAAATGTAATGGTAATGGCCAGATGACAAGATCACATACCTTAACGAATGGAAATGGAAAACTTCCAATTGTAGCAACCAGCTCTGTAGCAGACGGTCCCCATAAAGATTATGGTGGAAGTAATGGGAAGGCTGCAGGAAGGGATCCATACCACAAAGAGGCGACTAGATCATCATCTTTAGCAAATGGAAATGGCAAACTCCAGAGTGTTGCAACTGATACCTTGAGGGGAAGTCTGCATAGAAATAATGAAAGCCTAGCAGCAAGAATTTCTGTATACAAGGAGACGTCCAATGGCCATGTTGAATCGTCTTCAATATCAGGTTCAAAGAGAATCACCAGATCAATGCATCCTGCTCGAGCAAGATGCTCAGTCTCGTGCAAAGGTGGAAGAATTAAAAAAAGAGTATGTTACACTATCTTTGAATTTCCTGCATTTCTCTGCCTTAGTATAATTATACCGCAGTGATAGAAGTTTTGAACACATTGTACTTGTCCTTACGTTTATTATAACTTGAGATTATGTGCTTCGAGAATGCTAGGGGTTTCTTTTACGTGGTGCGAAGTAGCTTTAGCTGAATTTTGATCTTGCCTTTTGCTGGGGTTCTCCTGATTGCGTAGGATGCCAATGCATTTTCCTTTGTATTGTTCTCACTCTTAATTAGGCTATATAGTATATTATCCTTGGAGTTAATAAACTGGAACCACTCGTTTCTTCCAAATCCATACCCGGTTAGAGCTATTCAGTCACTATTCACCGCAGTTAATGGAAAAGCAATTTTGCGGTTTGGTCCATCTCGGCTTTCTGTTTCTGTGGAAAGTGATAAAAAGTTTCTTATCAGTAATTTGGATTGAACAAAACAGAAAAAAAAGAAAGAGGGTCTAAGACAAGGTTATCGAGCAGTGTAGAATTTGTGCATATCTTGTTCTTTCAGTTCATTTGTTATGTTGGGTTAGCCATATCTTATGTTGGCCTCATTAACAATGTACTGAGAAGAATTCTGGGAAGGAGGTTGAGTAGGACTTCGACCCAAGCTGATGAGTTCTGATTTTTATTGTTGTCAAGCTATATAATCGGGAAGCTCCCTTTTGCTGTCAGCTCCTTTAGTGGTTAGAGATAGTGAATTACTTTCTGCTTTCTGTGTCCTGCTAAATAAACTTTTAACAGTTTTATCTGATCTCCTTAAAGCGATTATTTAACCCTATCTTTCTAATTCGTTTCAGGCTCCATAAGGAAGCTTCATTAGTTCTAAGAACATGTGGTTGGTCAGAAGAAGTCTATGCTTTTATGTGTTCCAAGAAGTCGGGGGCACAATCAGACTTTCAAGCATCAGGCGTTAATGCGATGAAGTATGTTCCTCTAGCTTTGCAGTTTAAAGTAGTCCAATTAAGTGTACTTGTTTGTCCTTGAGGTCAGAAGTTGCTTCTCTCTTCTTCGTTTGTTTTAATACAAATTTTGATAAATTAGATACTATAGAAAACTTGAGTATGTGCAGGGCACCCGGTACTATTACCTTGTTTCTTACTATTTTCTTATTCTGAACTTGTTTGGCTGCTATCTCTCTTTGTATTTTCATTAGATGATGCAGTATTTAATACCTTCATACAAGTAAGCCAACATTTCCGAGTACATGTTTTTGTATTGGGGGGCGTAGTTGCATATATTTTTTATTGTCTTTGTATTCCTACTTGATAAAATAATAACACATCCAAACTTTCTTCTTCATCTTTGTGTTAGTTAAACTACGTTACTCAAATTGGGACGTGGAGTGTCTTGCATAGGGTGATAATGGGAAAAGATTAAGAGGTGACTTTGACGTGAGCGTGAATTTGTTGTCAAACATGATAAAGTTAATTACTGCCAAGGAGATGTTGAAGTCCCAAGACAATTGCATGTTTACTTCTTCCCAACGAGAAATCTCTCGGTGAAACTAACGCCTGTATAATTGTTTGGTCACCACTCACCATCATCGAAGCTGGTTGAGCTGGGGTTTTAGATTTTAATGTATATGTCGAGTTGATTCTATTTGGGTTTAAAAGAGAATAAATTTCATTTCTGTCATTGGTTAAGTTTGAACTCCCTCTCCCTCCATGGTGGTATAGTTGGCCCTTTTTATTTTGGTGCATTATTAAGGAAAATTTGAACTATTATTCTTGCTAAAATGCAAGTGGTCCAAAAATGAGCATAAAGTTTATTGATTTAACAGCGTTATGATTGAAGTAGGTCCCAAATTATCTCTTTATAATACAAGGGAAAATCATGGAGAAGTGTGCAGAGGAAGTATCTTGCGAACTGCACAGGAAGTTTTTAAATTTGAGAAGTGGGTTTAGTTTAGGGACCATGGTGAGTTAAGGTGTTAAAAGGGGACGAGGTAGACCTAAAATCTCTTGGAAGGAAGTTGTCTTGAAAGACGTATAATCTCTTTGGATTCGCACAGACCTAGTTAAAGTAGGACATACTGGAAGAAAACATCCGAAGAGGCGATACCTATCGGTTGGGACTATGTTTATGTTACATTAGTATATTTACTTTACGTCTTATGTTTTCTAGGAGTCTTTTGGTCTTAGCTGAGATTTATATGCCAACAATTATTATTGTTGTTGTTGTTTGTATAATCTGGGGTCTTAAGATTGAGCTTAAATAGAGCAGTATGGTCAGTGAGGATTCGTATGGCCGATCGGAACTTGCTCGGGATTAAGGCGTAGTAGTTGTTGGACTTAGTTTAGGGACAATCTTAGACAAAAAGAAGGAAGATGAAATTTCCCTCATCTTTTTCTGTGAAACAGGGAAAAGACTTCTCTGTTTCCCCTCCTGCATTTTCCTTCTTGAGTATTCTTTAATTAGCCCAGCAGCGCTTTACATCCAAATTAGCCCAGTAGTTCTTTCATGGTCTACCCAATAGTGCATTAGTGCTTCATATCTTAATCACTTGTTGTCTAAGATTGGTAAATGTAACAAAGCAGACATCGTTTTTGGTTCTTTTAATTTGGCTAAAAGTTCTCCAGCCATACAGAATTTTATTTGGAACAATAAAGTATTGTTTGGTAACAATATTTTGAACCTTAGAAGTGGTAAAGTTTCTTGAGTGTTGAAATGAAATAGGCTATAATGGAGTGGATTGATATAGTTTCAACTCGAATTAATAGCATTGAGCCATACTCAATTGAGTTTTATTGACAGTGAATGGAAATTTTTGTTTCATCGAAAGTGATTGATAAGTGTTTGTCCTTCCTTTTTTTAACAAGGTAAGTGACCAGTAAGCTCTTTTTTCTGCTTTTCTTGCTTTTAGTGTGTTGCATGAAGATTCTCTTTTTTGCCTCTGAGTCCAGATCTAATTGTTGTAAATTGACGAGTAAAAATACCCTAAATCCTTGGACTGCATCCACCGCTCACGTCATGTGCTGTTTATTTTTTACTTGGCTCACATTCTAAATGTCCTCTCCACTGCACAATTCTATCTTCCAACTATTGTCCTCTTGTTTTTTTTTCCCGATTTGCAGTATATGATCTGAGAGAGAAGTGTGTCCCTAATTTGTTGTGCGCGGTGCTGTTAGCTTGCGACTATTTATTTCCTTATAATCCTTGTAGCTTGTAATGCAAAAAGGTTTTTGATTATAAATATAAAGGAAAAATAGCATTCGAACTCCCCAAGATCTTTGTTTCTTATTCCTTATAATTGTCCTCGGTGTTGCTGTTGTTTGATGTTGCTGTTATTTTTGTTGTTGGAGGTAGATTGTCACTTAACCGTGATGCATTATTGATATTTGTAACATGTGCACTTGACTTGAAATGTATCCATAGGTGAACACAACGATATCAAAGAATGTTAAGATTCATTTTCAATTAC
The DNA here is from genome assembly GCA_029783415.1 of Anisodus acutangulus. Classification (NCBI taxonomy): domain Eukaryota; kingdom Viridiplantae; phylum Streptophyta; class Magnoliopsida; order Solanales; family Solanaceae; genus Anisodus; species Anisodus acutangulus. The sequence goes on from CM056508.1 coordinate 9,083,532, forward strand.
AGGAACCTGTAAAAGATTCTGGAAACATTAAAAATTCTTGGTTTAGAAAAGGTTTAACTGTAATGAGCATGACTTGCAATTCCCTACCGTGTCATCATTGTGGTCAACTGGCCATGATGAACTTTTGGCTGAGTAACAATTGCATGTGGGTCAATTAGAAAAGGAAACTGTGGATAAAATAGTGGACTTGGTTCACTGATCTATGGTATCGTTTGGCTGCCCGTCCATTTCTTGAACTATGGAAATCTGTGAATGCATTTGCTGAACTTTTATTGCCAGTGAGCAATTATCATGGAGTCCTTTACTAACTATTGTTCAGATATGACTTAAGAGTGTGACAAGGCTTACACATGCCTTTATATACTCTTTTATCTTTTTTTTTTATTATCAGTTTTTAATCTTACTGTTACAACTGAGAATTCTCGTTCTAATATTATTCGTCTTGCAGGAAGTTATTGATTGCAGATGCCAAACCAATGCTTATCTCACGAATTCCTGAATCATTGAAGAGTAGTCTAATTAAACGCCTAACATCATTTAGTCATGGAACACCGCCCTCCAGTACCTAGGAACTCGGACATGGTATGTGCAGAAGCAGAGTGGTCTTTTCAGGTTTTAAGGTGCAAATCATGATAACTGTCTGTCTATCAGCTGCCATTGTCTGCGGTTCCATTGTATTTCACGTGAATTATACCTTTGAAAATTTTGCAGTCCATTGACGATGGTGCTGATTTGCTTGGTCTGTATTCTCTGTCACATGGAGATGGGATGTTTGTTTGTGGTAACTAGTAGTATCGTATGTCGCACGGTGGAGAAGGTGGCAGATGAGTATAAGTTGTCCTTGATTTTCTTCACTCTGACGTGACAAGCGCCAACATCATAATCTGTTAGAAATTTTCTTCTGAGGCAGGAGAGCCTATGGAAGACACCTAAAATCCGTTCGTGATGTATGATATATGCCCTTTTTGGTGGTAGTTTATACTTTATAGCATGTAATCCTCATTTTATGGATGCTTACCAATTTTTCCCATAAAATTGTGGTCGGGGTCGTATTCTTGAATCTAGAGTTGAGGTTTTTCTTTTCAACATACATGATAATACCACCATTAGATAATTGTTGGAAGGAATTACATATTCATAGATTTGTATCTCAAACTTCTAAAAGATACTGCTTTGATATGTGTCTCATCTCTATTAGGAGAAATTATAGGTGTTTATTTTAGCAATACTTTTTGTTGCACCTGTTTGTGGTTGAGCTAAATAAGATGTCCTTTCTCTTCATTGAAAAAATATCCTCTCATAGAAAAAAAAAACATGAAGAAAGGCTGTAGAATTCAGCTCAATTAGCAAAGGTTGAGGGATTTGTTACTTAGATCACACGTTCGTACCCTATCCTAAGCTAATTAAGTCTAGTATTTAAGTAAGAAATGTTTAAGGGATAAATTCATTATCCATATCACTATGGGTCATCTTAGTAATCGTCGGGCATAGGCCTTGCCCTTGACATGTCACTATGTGTCGGCTTTACCCTTGACAGTCCAAAAACTTGTAATTCTAAGTTGTAACGTATCACTGTGTCGTCCTGAGTTACGAAGGCTGCGGTAGATCCTAAGAATAGACTCCGGATGAATTCTCCGATCATAGAAAAACACGAAGAAATCACTTATTGTTGTCTATTTCATGAATGTCTTCACTATCAACCACTTTCTAAAGCACTCTTTAATGTCATTCTCTACACGATTCAACCTTTTTGAGGGAATAACAGGACACAGAAGCCCTTAGAAAATGCTGTCCTGCTGGAAAGTTCTACAATCCGATGGAGCCTCCAACAATATATAATACTTATTTATTAGGTTATTTGTTATTCAATAATAATCCAATATTTATAATTTACTAGCGTTATCATTTTTGTGTAGTGTCTGACTTCTTTTATTTTATTTGATCAATTGTTCTCTAATTTATGTTCAATTCAGCAATTAGCTGCTTCCGAATGTTTTAAAAAGGTGCATAGGTAAATGATCAAACTATTTTTAAATCGTATCTTTAAATAAAGAGTACATGATGTATAGTTGGACAAGGAAAGAGTTGTTTGACTATATGAATAAATGTATATATTGATAAAAGCACAATATAATATTTTAGTATAATTAGAGCGCAAGTGAATTACTATATTTTTATGTAAATATTATTTAAATGAAAAACGAAGATTTAAGAAGTTTTCTTATATATGTTGTGTGGCAGCGGTTAATACACGATGGTTCTAAGTTTAATATACATGTATCTAAGAATTTGATAATCTTTTTCTGTATAACTTTTCTTCTATTGAAGTAAAAGAGAATTGAACAAAAAGTAATGAAAATAGAAATAAGAAAGAAAATTCTCAATTTTAGATTTGTTCATCACTTGACTAATCAGAGGTATTTTGTTGTTTACTCGATTGATCCTATTATTTTAGATTTGCCAAAGCAGGAAGGCCACCTTTTATTCTTCTCGTTTTTCTTTCTCTTTCTATTCCTTAATTACCTTCTCAAATTTTCATCTATCTAAATAAACCCTTTATTACCGAATTCCTTCTGTCCTCCGTTATCTTATTCATTTCATTTTCTCTCTTTTTCCTACTCTATTTCCTTTATTACTTTTTCTTTTTCCCTATCTCTCCAATAATTAAAGTATTATAACTATAATTTACTTCGACTTACGGTTCTTATCAAATATGTTAGGAGTAGTAAAGATAAGTAACTACTAACTACATATTTTTTTTTAAAAATTAAACCATCACCAAATGTTGTGAATTCTTAATGTGGAGAGTTAGGCTTGACCCATATGGGCCATATCATGTCTATTTATCCATAAAAAAGGTATAAAATTAAAGGGGGACATGGACCAAACTTCTAACATAAAAATGAGCTACATAGTGTCTCCAAAAAAAAGGATAAGAAAGGAATAGTCAATACAAGATCTTTTCTTCCTATCTTCCTAGTATGTACATGCTTAACTAACAAATAAATTACATTTCTCATATCTTCTTCTAGTAAAGGAAATTGTCATTTATCTAGTTGGATCAAACCTTTAACCTCTCTCTTGATAGTTGTTTTGAGAAGAGTAGAAGGTTTCAATTCCACTAGAAGTAGTCAGTCACTTGGTTGGCTTTTCTAAAACAGTGAGAGATATTCACATAAGCACTCCAGATGTTACAGTTAGTGTTAGATATGATCTTCTTCAGTTTAATATTCGAAATGTCATTCTTGGTCAATGATAATCACTAGTGAGTCCAGCTCCAGGTGGAAATTGTTGAAGCCAATGACACTACCCTATCGAGTGCCAAATTTGATTATTAAGCCCTCGTTGCTTCAGTATTGAACAAGTTTGGAGAAAGCACTAATGAGATTTTTATTGCTATCTCTGATTACACCTCCAATTCCAGGTTTACCATTCTCTTTGATGTAGTTTCCATCCATGTTGATCTTAATTCCTCCATCCTCTGATTTGCTGCAAGTGACCTATTTAACATTCAAGACAGGTTTTAGTTTTCAATTGTCTGATAAATTCTCGCTCAATTACTTGTGGATTAACACTTAGGAGTTAGGATATGCAGCCTGAAGAACTGCTTGAATGTCCCATATGGTGTGGTACTCCATTCTATTGTGATGCATATTTTTTATTTTCATATTTGGAAGTTGTCCATACAAATATCAATATTTCGCGTCACTTTACCTCTAATTCTTAGTACTTTTGTTACGACCCAAATCGGAGGGTCATGACGGGCACACGGACCTTACCTGTCGAGTACCACCTATCATACAGTCAATATCTAATCATAATTAATCACGACCACAAGGGCTGTCACCCAGTACCCTGCTGACACATAGAAACTATACACTGAAAAGTAACTATGTAAAATCTTAACCAGAAAGCCCAACTTATATATATATATATATATATATATATATATACATACCAAGGTCGACAAGGCCATACTTGACTACTACACACAGGACACCGTCTACAAGCCTCTAAAGAGTACACGACATCACAAGGACGGGACAGGGCCCCGCCATACCCATATATACATGCAAAAATTATCGTACCAAGATTTGATCGACACTCCGAAACAAGGGGAGTGCTCCAATATCCGCTGAGTCAGCAACCTACTAATGCGGATCGTCGCCTTGCCTACGTGAACCTGCGGGCATGAAACACAGCGTCCCCCGGCAAAAGGGACGTCAGTACGACTGATGTACCAAGTATGTCAGGCATGAGAAATAGCATAACAAAGATACAAAAATAAACTGAAACAGAAACAACCGACAGAAACAGTCGACATAAACAACCGACAGCAACAACCGACCAATAGTAAGACAAGAGATTGCATGTCGACTACATAAAACGATAATTTCTTTACACCATCAATGTATAACAGTTTTTCGAGTAAATATCGCGTACAAAAAGGTACAATGCACCAAACTTCACAAGAACGTATTTATAAAACATCTGTCAAATTTAATTCACACACCAACACTGTAACCAGCTTGCTAAAATTCTGGTAACAGGCTGCTCAATAAAACTACATTCACAGATTCTTCATGCTTGGTGATGGGTCGGATACTTTAGTCCATATCCTGTAAATAAAAATCTTGAATAACACATGACCAATAAAGGTGTGGGGGGTTCCAATTTCAGAAAGAAAGTGTAATGTCAGACTTTGTAACAATTGGTGTATACACTTCAGATTTAAATAATAATGAAGCACACAAGGACAAGTTCTACTAATAATCACATAGCTCGACACAAGTCAAGTTCGAATTCAATAATATATGAACAAGAATTCCTCACCGTCTCAATCACTTCGAGTAAAAGTTGTAATCACTAATGTCGCATTTTTCTTCATTTGTAGTCACTACTAGGGATGTGTTTGGTAGCTATGAAGGAATTTTCTGAAAAATGTTTTCAATTTTTTCAACTTTTCTCTTAAAATATATTTTTATAAAAAAATAAATTTCAGAAAAATAAATTTTCTATTGAAAAGAGCTATTCAATCGCCAATACACCGCCCCACCCTTCACCTTCACCTTCACCCCAAACAGCGACCCCACCCTCATCCCTCTATCCTCCACCATTCATCCCTACCCCAACACAACCACCACCATCCACCTTCGTCCCATAATGGTTGCCTTAAATTATAGGTAAATACTTTTGAAATAATATTTTTTATCAAATATCAAATAATAAGCAAAATATATATCTTTCAAGAAGACATTTTTCTTCGTACCAAATACACTGTAGTTATGCTCATGGAACCACAACTGCTCTGATTAAACTCTGATCTCCCCATACCCTTCTCCACTACGCAGCAATGGAGTCTGTATACATCGAAATTTTGTGGGACTCTACAAGACGAGTTCAATCCATCTTCAAACTCTAAGGTCTGCTAGGGTTTCTTGTAGGCTACTCTATCATAAACCTTAGCACACATTCTCTTGAAATGGCATCTCAAATTCCATAAAGTCTTGGTATTCACAAAGACATCAAAATATCAAATCTCAAAAATCCCATAAGGATATTCACAAATAGATCAATATGTGGCCGGATATTTTTTGACAACTAAATACTTCAAGAAGATTCACAATATCCTTTCATGGAGATCAAATACATCACAAGAAAGTCCACACACATCCAAATCGAAATCATCCTACATTCGAGAAATACGCTACTAACGGCCTTCGAATCACGGAGAATATAAATGAAATCACTCTTTTTATTTATTTTGTGATTGTAATTTATTTTTCGTACTTGAGAAAGTTTGTTGCAAACAAATTGGCACGCCCAATGAGACCAAGTCTTCCTTTCATCTCTTCTCTCAGAAATCAAATCCGCAGTGAAAGATGTAAGCTCCATTTTTATGGATACTTCAAGTCTCGTCTTCGAGTTTCGTAGGCTCACACCCCGAAGCCTTGAAGTAGGGGGCATTTGTAGATATCAAAAAATTTTGAGACTCTACAAGACGAGTTCAATCCATCTTCAAACTCTAAGATATGTTAGAGTTTTTTATAGACTACTCTACCCTAAACCCTAGCTCACGCTTATATAAATGGGCACACATTCCCTTGAAAAGGCTTCTTATGGCTGATACATCCTTCAAATGAATGTACACAATGCTTTTTTAAAAGGTGATCTACTTGAAAATGTTTACATGCATATTCCTGAGGGTTTTGCAAGCATCACAAGTCTTTGTATAGACTAAAGCAAGCCCCTAGACAATGAAATCTAAAACTGACAGAAGCCTTGCACAACATGGGATTTCTTCAGTCTCATTATGACTACTAATTATTCACTTAGAGATTTTATAGTGAACTGATTGTTATTATAGTTTATGTTGATGACTTACTTGTTACAGGCTCTAGTTTGACACTCATTCAGAAAGTAAGAAAAGATTTACAACATAGGGTTCAAAATGAAGGATTTATGGGAGTTGGAAGTATTTTCTGGGAATAGAATTCTCAAGATCAAATAGTGGGATTGTTATGTGTAAAAGAAAAAATGCTCTTAAGTATGAAATGGGGTTGTTAGGTAGTAAGCCTGCTTCTACTTTTTTAGAATTCAACCACAAGCTCACATTCACTGAATTTGACAATTCTATAGTTACAATTGAGACTGATCAGAACAAGTATCAAGACAAGAGTCTAGATGACTGTGGGAAGTACCAAAGATTAGTGGGAAGGCTTTTGTACTTAACCATGACAAGGCCAGACATTGTCTTTGTGGTTCAAGTGTTAAGTCAATTTATGCACTCACCTAAAATGTCACATATTGAGGCAACACTTAGAGTGGTCAGATATATGAAAGGAACAATTGTTCTAGGATTGTTTATTCATGTAACAGATGTAAAAATCTAGTAGATTATTGTGACTCTGATTGGGGTGATGTGTTGAAACAAGGAGGTTTGTAACGGGGTATGTGATTAAGTTTGGAGAAGCTGTGATCTCCTGGAAATCAAAGAAACAAAACACTGTGTCAAGGAGTTCTGCTGAAAAGTAACTATGTAAAATCTTAACCAGAAAGCCCAACTTATATATATATATATACATACCAAGGCCGACAAGGCCATACTTGACTACTACACACAGGACACCGTCTACAAGCCTCTAAAGAGTATACGACATCACAAGGACGGGACAGGCCCCGCCATACCCATATATACATGCAAAAATTATCGTACCAAGATTTGATCGACACTTCGAAACAAGGGAAGTGCTCCAATATCCGCTGAGTCAGCAACCTACTAATACGGATTGTCGCCTTGACTACATGAACCTGCGGACATGAAACACAGCGTCCCCCGGCAAAAGGGACGTCAGTACGACTGATGTACCGAGTATGTCAGGCATGAGAAATAGCATAACAGAGATACAAAAATAAATTGAAACAGAAACAACCGACAGAAACAGCCGACCAATAGTAAATGCCTCTGAGGGCCATAATATGACTACATGTTATGCACAATGTGGTATACATATAAATACGCGTATATAACGCCATTGGCCTCATTGGGCATCTTCCTTCCCATAACAGCCTCTGTGGGCATTAGGGGTGGGCATATATCGGTTCGGTTCGATTTTGTATCCGAAAAATATGAACCGAATAAAAATCATTTTTAAAAAAAAAACCGAATACAACTTTAAAAAAAACCGATATGTTCGGTTTATATCGCCGAACGTATCGGATTATATCATTTTTTTAGTGGGCCGGGTCGAGTTGGGGAATTTTTTATTTTTTAAAAAAAATTGAATTTCCAAAACTGAAATTGACATTCACACCTACACTATCATGAAATTTCGACGTTGAAATCTATTGTGTATCGTGAGATGTTTACTAAAGAAAAAGAAAAATTAGAATTCGATTTGGGGGAAAACACAAATTGATTGGGAAAACTGACGTATTTCTAAAAATTGGTTGCGCCAGTACGACCTATTCCCGAGATCAATTTGACTGGGTAGGAGAGACTTTTATTAATAATAAAATCTCAAATGGGAAGAGTACAAGTAAGGAGGGCCAAACCTTACTAATCCTAGTGAGGAAAAAAATCCCTTAACATGCGTGAAGGAAATAAGAGCTAGAAAGAATAAAAAATTCTATGGTCTTACTACGACAAGTGAAGCCAGGGTTTCCTTTGTTCGGTGTCCAGGGAAGAGAAAGGAATCTATTCGGCCCGTCTCGAAAAAATACGCAAAATAAAAAAAAATCGGGTAAAACGGACATCCGAGCGCAGAGTTATGACTATTTAAAGTTTTACCAATTTACAACTACTTTCTCTCCCTACATTTTATGTCAATGCTTCCGTGCTATGTTAATCAAGTTCATGCCGCATGCGACTTCCATAAAAGCTTCATAGATTGACTTCAATGACTATGATTCAAGAGATAGTAGTAGCCTAAAATAAAAATAAATAAATTATATATTTAATTCGGTTTTTCGGTTCGGTTCGTATCCAAAATTTAAAAATCGAATCGAATCACTAAATCCTTACTCGGTTCGGTTTTTAAAAAAATCTGTTTACCGAGTTTCAGTTCGATTCGATTTTTTCGATTCTCCGGGCTTTTTGCCCACCCCTAGTGGACATCATATCATATCGGCCTCTGTGGGCATAATCATCATCATATCCCAGCTGATCATGTGGTCTGCATATCGCGTTTCCCATCCCCAATATATAGTCCAGGGTAATACATGAATAAAATGCATGAATGACAATAAAACATTTTGAGTTTTTATGAGTGACATAATATCCATGTACCTTCAGCTAACATTGTGAATATTGACATCTTTCCCATATACCTTAATAAGGATTTATGAACATATTTAGACATGCTTTTAACATAAGAATCAACAACAGGAACATCCTTGACTACTAAGAGCAGAATAACTTATGGAACAATATTACGTTTACGTTTCGTTCTTAGAACATGCCAAAAAAAAGAAATGATTTGCCTTAACATACCCCAATTGTTTATCTCCCGAAAAGAGTACGACGAACCAACCAGCCTTTAGTTGGTCTCAATAAGTGGAGAGAACCTTAACTTGCAACCTAAAGTTCTTGAAATTCTAGTTGAAATCTTTTATCCCAAAGACGTAGGAGTTTGGTATATGATAGGATTATTTGGTGACTGTTTGGTATAGGATAGGATTACGTTTTGCAGAAGATGGTTTTATCTCATTAATTTGTTTAGGAAACGCGATAATGCTCCCCCATAACGTGTAACCCCCACTTAACGTGCATGCCATCCACCTAATTAACCATAGTATGAATCATTTAGCTACTCTCTTCCCATAAGACACGTGGAACATACTTATCCACATAATCATTGGTAATCCCTATTATCATCCACTTAATCTTGTCCCCCGCCATAATTTATCAATTAGCCGATCTTTGTTGTTAATTAGCCGATCATTGTTGTCCCACTTGGTAAGTCCTAAATTAGTTCGGGACCACATCCTTTTATATACTAAGCTCTATATTTGCGTATGTCTAGATGCTTAACCCATCGCCCGCAATTACGGGGTGTTACATCCTTTCCCCCTTAGAAATATTCGTCCTCGAATGTTGGGGTGACATATCTAATCCCTGTCACGTAGCTAGAAAATACAACTACCTTTTTTCACGGGCCATATAATGTAACATACATCCTTACATCAGACCTCACATGGTCCGTAAACATTAATTATAATATTAGGAATTAGAACTCACCTTATGCTTCTCTTGGAACCTCGGCGTTGGTCTGGAATAAGTATGGATATTTGTGCATCATCTCCTCTTCCGCCTCCCATGTCATTTCTTCTACGTTCCTATTCAAACAAAGAACTTTCACAGAGGCTACTTCTTTAGTCCTCAACTTGTGGACTTGTTGATCTAGGATAGCAATAGGAACCTCTTCATATGATAAATTCTCTGTAATCTTCACATCGTCAATAGGTACAATTCGGGAAGGATCTCCAACACATGATCTCAAGATAGAAACATGGAAAACTGGATAGACAAACTCTAACTCCGAAGGCAGGTCCAATTTGTCGAATTATGCAATATGGCCCAATATACCTTGGGCTGAGCTTTCCCTTCTTCCTGAATCTCATTACCCCCTTCATATGCGAAATCTTTTAAAAAAACCCAATCATCCACCTGAAACTCTAAGTCTCACCGTCGCATATCTGAATACCCAAGCTTTTAGATGTGCTAACTTGGGGCATGCCTCATTGACTCGCTAATGAACATATGTGCAATCCAGCTTTTCCAAACTTGCTCATATGTGGCATGTTATATTTTTATGAGCTAAATTTGATATTCCTTTAAAAAAACATATCTTTTTTCTTTGTTTGGGAAAATGCAGATTTATGACACTGGAAAGAAAATTTGGACTTCAAAAAGTGGAGGACCAAGAAGCAGCCAATAAAGAATTTCATATGCCTGAAGGTGTTGGAAGGGGAATTGGGAGACAAGCCATATTTTGATGGAGAAAGTTTTGGTTTTGTGGATATGGCCCATATTTCTTACTATAGTTGGTTCCCTGCTTATGAGAAATTTGGCAAATTTAGCATAGAGGCAGTGTCCTAAGTTTGTGGCATGGGCTAAAAAGTGTATGCAAAAGGAGAGTGCTCCTATTCTCTTGCTGACCCTGACAAAGTCTATGATTTTGTTGTCATGTTGAGACAGAGGTGGGGCATTGCCTAAACAATAGAGCCGGATCCAGAGTGGATTTTGCATGTTCAATCGAGGTTTTCTAGTTTGTACTATGTTTACGTGTAAAAGAAAATTAAGACGTATGCATATACTGTAATAAGATTACCCTCATTCTGAATCCAGTAATGTGGATTCTAATTTCGCTACATCTATTGCTCTTTTTTCCTTTTCTTTGCTTTTGAATTCAGAGAGGAAACCTAAGAAGTTATGTTTGTGTTGATGACTTGGTGTGCTTTATGTAGTAAGTAACACAGTAGTAAAATACTGTTTACTACTTGGCTTTTTACACAGTGGATAACGTAACATTGGAGGTTTTGCTTTCTACTAAGAGACTGCTACTTTGTACTATCTCTTATCTTGTCCTCTCTTCATTTTATTAAAACATGTCAATATTTGAGTATCTTCACTATTACTTCAATCATCATATAGCAAATGGAAAACCTGATAAACCTGTTGTATTTGGCGTCAGTTGATACTCCACTGATGATACTATAGACCACTGGAATAGGCCTTTTGCAACTTCATTATTTAGTTGGTGCTTGACATAAAAGAATCCAGAATTCAGAAACAGTTCAAAATGAATGTGATATTATAACATGTATACTTTATTGTATTTTTGTGGCATATGTACATAGTTTGAACCAGGGATGATTCGAGCAGTGGAATCAACCACTAATACTTACTTCAGGTAGCTGCCTACATCACACCCCCTTGGTGGGCTGTTCATTTCGGAACCCTGCGTAAACACAGAATGCTCCGTTCACTTCCAGACTGCTAGATACATTGCACCCATCACAAACAAGAAACAAGAAAAAGTAAAATCATGGAACTTTATGTTCCTGATGGCATAAAGTTGAATCACACTTTTGTACTAAAGATGATGTCCCATAGAAAAAGTGATTACTTCTCATTATAAAGAGGAGAATTACAAAAGCCAACAATCAACAAGACAGACATAAGAGCCCTTTATTACAAGTAAAAGTATCACTGACTCCCATTATGACCAAACGAACATTTCAAATCTTGAAACAACAACTCAAGAAAGCACAACGAAGTGCCTTTTTTCAATACATTATGATGCACAATTGCATAAGCATATTTTTATTCAAGTCCATACTTCTCCCTAAGAATTTTTACAAACTCAAGGACCTTATGTTGGTCAGGCAAAGTCTTGGCCACACTGTCCCTCTGCATGCACCGCTTGGCCCAAGCCACAAACTTTGGGCACTCAGCCTCTGTGCTGAAGTTACCATAAGTCTCATAGGCATGAAACCAGCTGTAGAACCCAATCAAAGCAACATCCACATAACCAAAGTTATCCCCTCCAAAGAAAGGCTTGTCTCCAAGTGCTCCCTCCAGCACTTTAAGGACATCGATGAAATCTTTCTTACCTGCCTCCTGCTCTTCTCCCTTTGTTGCCCATATCTTCCTTGCAGAATCATAAAACTGAAAAATTCAAAAAAGGAAAGGGTTATCGCTTGTTGCCACAAAACTAAGATAAAAGTCCTGGTCAGTTCATGTTAAGAAAATGGACATTAGACACTAGAAAAACCTAGCATATGAAGTGACTAGTGAGGATTAACCAAGACTATACAACGAGACAAAATTTCAGTTCTCAACTAATGTGAAACTCTAGCACCCCCATGCCTAGGTCGGAGCATCTGGAGGCTGGAGCAAGGAGAACCTAGCTTATTAAGTGAGGTATAGGATAAACCAAGACTATATAACGAGACAATATTCTATTTCTTCAACTAATGTAAAAATCTAACACCCCAAAATCCTAGGAATGAACATGTGGAGCACTGGGAACTCGCTTGTGAAGTAAAGATAAACAGACTTTATAACGAGACAATATTCCATTACTTCAACTAATCTGAAACTCTATAACACCCTGCACACTTAGGATTGAGCATCTGGAGAGCGGGGGAACCTAGCTTATGAAGTGAGGATTAACCAAGGTATATAACGAGACAATATTCTATTTCTTTAATTAATGTGATAGTCTATGCTGCATGCCTAAGATTGAGAATTTGGAGCACATGGAACTTAGCTTATGAAGTGAAGATTAACCAAAGACTTATAACGAAACAAAATTCCAGTTCTCAACTAATCTGAAACTCTAACATCCCACGCCTAGGACTGAGCATCTGGAACGCAAGGGAACCTCGCTTATGAAGTGAAGATTAACCAAATACTATATAACGAGACAATATTAATGTGAAACTCTTAACCCCCCGAGTACCTCGGACTGAGCATCTGGAGCAGGGAAAACCTAGCTTATGAAGTGAGTATTAACAAGACTATATACCGAGATAATATTCTATTTCTTAAACTAATGGAGAACTCTAACACCTCCCACCTATGACTGAACATCTGAAGCGCATACAAAATAATAAGTAACCGACATTGAGTATACAAGAAATTAAAATGATCCCAACTCTAATACTAACATGTTAACAAAATGAATGTGATCTAATTTAAGCCCAAACCCTAACTCATTAGGTCACCATTTACCAACACAAAACAACAATGCTTCAATCCCAAATAAGTTCGGATCGGCTAAATAATCCTAATTAAAACATGGGAAAAACTATGAATTTACCTTCTTGTCAATATAGTCAGCCCAAAACCTAGCTTGAGCTCTCTCATAAGGATCAGAAGGGAGCAAAGGGGCTTTATCCTTCCACACTTCCTCAATGTACTCAACACCAATAATTGACTCACAGATGGGTTTTCCATTGTGAATCAAAACTGGGATTTTCTTGTGGATAGGGTTCATCTGCAAAAGCAAAGGGCTTTTGTTCCTCAAATCCTCATCTTTGTACTCATATTTTATCTCTTTTTCAGCTAGTGCAATCCTTAGCCTCATACCAAACATGCTAGGCCAGAAATCCAATAAAATCACCTCATCGTTAGCCATTTTTTTTTTTGTCGTATGAAGAAATATCCACAATTGTTGTAATACTGATTGGTAGGAGTACTAGTACCGTCCTATATATATAGAAATTTGGATGCCTTCATTTTGCTGTGGCCTACGTATAGGTCATCGCTTTCGTCACCTGGTCCAATGTATCGAGCTTAAATAATACTTCCTTCTCAGCTTAGTCATTTTCATACTCTTTAAAAGAATACTACAAACTAACTCCTAAAACAAATAATTAATTTAATTAAAGTAATCTTTATTAAATAAGTATTAAGATTTAATCATTTAATACTTAAAACCTGTTTGACCAAGTAATTTTGAGGTCAAACGTGATTTTTTTGTTATTTGAGGTGCTTAGCCAACTAGTAAAATCGGAAGTATAAGTATTTTTTTTGCGGTTAGAAGTAAAAATTTATGTTCTAGACAAAAATATTCGTATCATAAATACATATTTACCAATTATATCTCTCCTTAATCCATTAACTTATAATTAATAATTTTTTATTTTATTTTACGTTGTATTATTGTGTTGAATTTAAATTGTGGAATGATTTTAAATTTTATATTGGTTGATGTCTTTTAGTATATTTAAATCACCATGTTGATATTATATCAATATTTAATATTTTTTTGTTTATCTATGTATTATATTAAGTCAAACATTTTAATATGAAATTTAAAATTTTAATTAAATAAAGGTAAAACGTAATTAACATCTTTTATATAGATATTTAAAATAATTTCTTTATATAAAATAATCTTAATAACAAACGTTCATTGATACTTGTCTTTTTTGGTAATTTGACACTCAAAAACACTTTTTTAAGAAGATTAGCCAAACACAATCTGCTTATCAAAAGCATTCAAAAATACTTTTTAAACGAATTAACTAAATACAAACTGCTTCTCATCCACTTTTAAAAAAAACACTTTAAAAAAACACTTATCAAAATAAGCAGTTTTTATCCGCTTGGTCAAAGAGGCTCTTAATGAAGACAATTCCGAAAAATAAATTAATTTCTTCTTAATTTGATAAATTGACACTTTTTTTGAACTAAATGATAATAAAGACTAAAATAACTAATTATCATAAAAAAGATAATACAAAAAATATAATATTAACATAAACTGTACAATTTATTTACATACACACAATCTCTAATGGGTCCCACATATGGGAGCCTTTAGAGTAACCTTAGGCCTAAGGCGATACCTATCACCGTCGTCATCTCCATCCCCCTTTCTCCTTCTAATCGTAGAATGCTCCAAGCTATAATCATATGTCACCCTTTTTTTTGCCGTCCTTCTTCGTTGTCTGGACCATGGCGTGCACCTGACCGCCTTTAACTGGCACGATCGGTATCAATCTGTCCGGATCCGTAGGGTCAAAATTATCAAAATCGTCATCCTGTGTAGACAGATCCACAGGCGCTGAAGGATGAACCTGAAATAATATATAAACAGTTAGTATTAATTTTAATTTAATTAATATATTATCTTTTGATAAAAAATCAAACATGTGTGTCGACGGGCTCCTGAGAGGACTCCTGAGATGTCTCATGAAAGGGCTCCTCAGAGGGTTCGTGGGCTGGCTCCTTAGCGGGCCCCGGAGTCAGATCTGTAGATGGTGCCAAAGCTGGAGCTGAATCCTAAGATATTAAAAATTATTAAATAATCAGTATAAATATTTTAATTTGTTAAAATAATTATTTTAAACACTTACCTGCGGGCTCTGAAACATATCGAAGTCCATGAATGCGTAGTCGTACTCCAGCTCCATGCCACCTTGTAGATCACGAACTGGCTGCTCACCTTGTGAAACACGAACTGACGGCTGCAGAGACACTGATTCCTCATATGATCCCCAATCTATGTGATCTGAATATAGCTGCGCCGGCGTATATAGAGGTGTCGACGGTCGGTAAGCAGTCTGAAGTCCACGGGCGCTCTGAAGTTGAGGGATGCTGCTGGGGTGGAGCGGGAATGGTAGGATGCTTGTCAGGCTCATCTACTAGATGGAGGCCTCCATCACCACCACCTCGGTCACGATCCCCTCGACCACAATCCTTTCGTCCACCAGCCATTCTGGACCCACCCCCTCGGCCACCAGCCCCTCTGGCCCCACCCCCTCTTCTGCCATCACCATTGGGCCTGTTTTCGCCTCGCCTTCTCCTGATACCCCATTCTCTCTCTCTCTCTCTCGATCTCGATATTCTATCCACTTATTGGTTGATTCCGTATTTATTTACTTGAGTCACTTTAATTACTACACTTTGACATCTCATTTCGAGAGTGATTTGCTGCTGCTACTTGCCTTGCGATGGCCATACTTTATTGCAGATGGTTGCTACATTTTGGGGCTGAAAGATGCCACACATCGAGTAAAGTTGCTGCTGTGTTTTGCCAGTTTGCTGCTGCATTTTCCCCCACTTTGCTGCTGCTGTATTTTTGGCTGCTTGCTGCTGGATTTTTGACCATTTTGCTGCCGTGTTTTGGCCCGTGAGCTGCTGCATTTAGGGGCCATATGCTTCCATGAGTTCTGAGCCAATTTACTACTATTTTGAGGCTTTTAATGTGCTGCACTTTGAGTGATATGCTGCTGCACTTGTTATGGAGAGTATCATAGCAGCCAAGCTGCAGTTGTACTAGGGAAGGTAATCACTGATAACATCTTGCTAAGCCATGAATTATTAATAGGGTAGATTAAAATTAAAAACCCGCTGCTAGCTTATTTATTTTAGGCTCGGGTAGTTTAAAATTAGAAACCCGCCGCTAGCTTATTTATTTTAGGCTCCGGTAGTTTAAAATTGAAAATCCGTCGCTAGTTTATTTATTTTAGGCTCGTTATGCATGTTTCAAACTTTCAAAATAATTTGGTCATCTTTTATTCGCATTATTAGTCATACAAATAAAGTTTCGTTTTTCATCCGATTTGCAATTCAAAATGACTTCCATAAAAATCACTTCTTTGCATTATAAACAATTCGCTTTTCTCCTTACTATCAATTGCCAAAATAGGTATTTTATAAATAAGGCCATACAAATGCATGCCTTTTATCCAAAAAAAATCAACTTTGCATGTATTTTATCAACTTTCATACAAATGCATACTTTTATCCAAAAATTAACTTTGCATGTATTTTATAAACAATGCCATACAAATGCATGCTTTTATCCAAGAAATCAATTTTACATGAACAAAACCATGCATACTCTTTTCGGATTTTACACCGGAAATTTATTCCTCGGAATCATAATTACCTCTGCAAGAAACCTTTTACGTTGTCAAAATGCATTTCTTTAATTAACCATTTGCAGACATCCTTTTAACTTTATACTTTTAAAACATATATTTCCCTCTTAGCATAATAATTAAACTAAGTTTGACCGGACAACCGCAAGTTAGCGGATCTTAAAGGATGTCTAACCCCTTCCATTTAGGATAATAAAGAACCCTTACCCAGAATCTCATAGTTTAGCAGACCATTAATCGGAGTTCATTTTGCAGCATTTAGTTAACACTTAGGTGCTCCAATTCATCGTAGAATAATTAGGTGGCGACTCCTTAACCCTTAATCAATTCAGGAAGCGCCCATACGTCGCGACCGTGTCGGATCCCCCTTCTTCGCGAACGGGGCGGTTAAAAACGGGTGCGACAGGTAGTTCAAGTTCCACTGCACTCATGAGCAATAAGATGACTCATACTAACTATCATCAAGGCTCCAACAGTGGTTACAATGGCTCTAACAGTAGTAATAATGGTTCTAATCATGGATATAGGGGATCCAGCAATGGTTATTCTTATGAGCAAAGGACTACTTATGGTAAGAGTCATCTATATTTTGACTATATTCACTTCAAAGGACACACGAGAGAAACTTTCTTCAAGCTTAATGGATATCCAGCTGATTATAAGAAGAAGTAAGGGGGAACATCACAGAACCATGCTAGCAATGTCACTATGCAAGGAGGTTCTTCTTCTCCTGAATTTCATATGACTAACTCATCTGCAGCTTCTGTTATATGAGTACTGCAGTTGCACCATTTTTTACTCCAGATCAGTACAATCAAATTCTCAAGATGCTAAGCAAAGGAAAGGAGCCTGAAACATCAGCTAATGTTGTAACTACAGGTTCTGCAAGTATCATTACTGCTCATATGTCAAATGTGAGTGGTAGTGATTGGATAGTTGATACAGGAGCCTCTAATCATATGGTGCATAGTTTGAGCTTATTAAAATAGTGTAGATTGACTGAAAGGGGCTAAACTCAGGTTAATCTACCTAATGGGGGTCAAGTACCTATTAGTCATATTGGGAAGTCTGTTGTGTTCAAAGATAAAACAGTTGATCATGTCCTGTTTATATCTAAGTTCAAGTACAATCTACTATCAGTTTCTAAACTGACAAAAGAACTAAAGTGTGCTACTTTGTTCTTTCCTGATTTCTGTATATTCCAGGACCTCTTTAATGGAAAGATATTGGGGATTGGTAGAGAGGAGAGTGGGTTGCATCTATTGAAATCAGAAGTGTGCAGTGCTTTCCAAGAGTCTATTGTTACTGCTGAAGTACACAACCTAGCTTCTAGTTCTATTGAGTCAAGTTCTATTAATAATAGTGTGTCAGCTCTGAATAATAATACTTCTGTGATAGTGAATAATGCTAATGTTCCTACTTGCTTGTGGAATAGAAGATTAGGGCATGCCCCTTTGACAGTGTTAAAAAGGATAGGTTCTTTGAACAATGTGAAACTGCTGGATCATCAATGTACTGTTTGCCCTATTGCTAAACAACCTAGACTTCCTTTTCCTACAAGTACTTCAACTTCTACTTGTGTTTTTGTTATTATTCATACTGATGTGTGGGGCCCCTACAATGTTCCAACATATGATAACAAAAGGTATTTCATGATCTTAGTAAATGACTTTTCAAGGTTCGCCTGGATTTTCTTGATGCATACCAAAGAAGACTCCATTGTGATTTTGAGGGACTTTGTTCTTATGGTGAAAACTCAGTTTGGTATTGGGGTTAAATGCTTCAGAACTGATAATGGCACTGAGTTTTTCAATACTCAGGTTAATGATTTGTTTAAGGAATACATAGTTCTTCACCAAAGTTTCTGTGTCTATACTCCTCAACAAAATGGAGTAGTTGAAAGAAGGCATATGTATATTCTTGATATGTCTAGAGCTTTAAGGCTCCAAGCTTATATTATTTTGAGATTTTGGAGTGAATGTGTGTCCACTGCTGTATATGTATTAAATAGGTTACCCATTGTGTTGTTGAAAAATAAGTCACCTTTTGAAAAACTGTTCCATAGATCCCCATCACTACATCATCTTAGAGTGTTTGGTTTCTTGTGTTATGCTACAGATGTTAAAAGAACAGATAAATTTGCCCCTACATCTTATCCTGCAATTCATCTAGGTTACGCATCAACTCAAAAAGGTTATGTTCTTTATGATCTGAGTTTTAGATAGTTTTTCATTAGTAGAGATGTTGTATTTCAAGAAGATTTTTTTCCTTCTAAAGACTTAAAAGCTAGTCCTTATCCCTTATTTTCTGTTTTGGAATTTTCTTCTACAAATATCCCTTCTTCTTTTATTCCTATAGTGTCTTCTTCAGACCCTCCTTCAACACCTTCTCCCAATCCAAATAGAGTTGAAGTCATTCTTGTTCCTCCTAGTCCTTTCTTTCCTTCCTCTTCTATACCATTTGCTTCTCCTGTTCCTACTTTTCTTTCTTCTTCCTCACATCCTTAACATGCACCTAGAAAGTCCTCTAGGTCTGTCAAACCTCCTATATGGCTAGATGATTATGCTGTTCCTGCTAAAGTTGGTTGTCAATTTTCAGTCTCTCAATATGTTACCTATAATGGTTTGAATCCAGCCTACATACATTCTCTTGTTGTGTATTCAACAATAATTGAACCTTCTTCTTATAGAGATGCTTGTCATGATCCTAAGTGGGTAGAGTCAATAAGAGCAAAAATTCAGTCTCTTGAAGATAATCACACATGGTCTATAGTACCTTTGCCTTCTGATAAAATTTCAATTGGGTGTAAATGGGTGTTCAAAGTGAAGTATAGATCAGATGGACGGGTGGAGAGGTATAAGGTCAGGTTTGTGGCCAAGGGGTATAGTCAACAAGAGGGGTTGGACTACACAGAGACATTTTCTCCTGTGGCCAAGATGGTTACAATCAGGTCAGTTATAACTATGGCTGCTTCTTATGGCTGGTACATCCTTCAAATGAATGTACACAATGCTTTTTTAAAAGGTGATCTACTTGAAAATGTTTACATGCATATTCCTGAGGGTTTTGTAAACCAGAGGGGGAATGGTATGGTTTGCAAGCATCACAAGTCTTTGTATAGACTAAAGCAAGCCCCTACGCAATGGAATCTAAAACTGACAGAAGCCTTGCACAACATGGGATTTCTTCAGTCTCATTATGACTACTCATTATTCACTTAGAGATTTTATAGTGAACTGATTGTTATTCTAGTTTATGTTGATGACTTACTTGTTACAGGCTCTAGTTTGTCACTCATTCAGAAAGTAAGAAAAGATTTACAACATAGGTTCAAAATGAAGGATTTATGGGAGTTGGAAGTATTTTCTGGGAATAGAATTCTCAAGATCAAATAGTGGGATTGTTATGTGTCAAAGAAAAAATGCTCTTAAGTCTGAAATGGAGTTGTCAGGTAGTAAGCCTGCTTCTACTTTTTTAGAATTCAACCACAAGCTCACATTCACTGAATTTGACAATTCTATAGTTACAACTGAGACTGATCAGAACAAGTATCAAGACAAGAGTCTAGATGACTGTGGGAAGTACCAAAGATTAGTGGGAAGGCTTTTGTACTTAACCTTGACAAGGCCAGACATTGTCTTTGTGGTTCAAGTGTTAAGTCAATTTATGCACTCACCTAAAATGTCACATATTGAGGCAACACTTAGAGTGGTCAGATATATGAAAGGAGCAGTTGTTCTAGGATTGTTTATTCATGTAACAGATGTAAAAATCTAGTAGATTATTGTGACTCTGATTGGGGTGATGTGTTGAAACAAGGAGGTTTGTAACAGGGTATGTGATTAAGTTTGGAGAAGCTGTGATCTCCTGGAAATCAAAGAAACAAAACACTGTGTCAAGGAGTTCTGCTGAGGCAGAATTCAGAAATATAGCAACAACAATTGCAAAGATAGTGAGGCTGAAAGGACTGTTCAGTGAACTAGGAATTGAGGTTCAACTGCATGTACAACTCTTTTGTGATAGCTAAGCATCTATACAGATTGTTGCTCATCCAAGATTCCATGAAAGAACCAAACATATTGACATTTATTGTCATTTTGTGAGAGAGAAGGTCATTGAAGGCTTAATGCAAACTCAGCACATAGGGACCAAAGAACAACAAGCAGATCTGTTGACCAAAGGGCTTGTGTACACCACAACATGAATCTTGGAATGAAGAATGTATTTCAATTCTCAGCATGAGGGGGAGTGTTAAGACTCTGTCTTTCCAAATAATTATATCACATCACATAACTAGGGGCGGGAGAGAAAGCTTTAAATTGAGCGAACAGTCTCAATTAAAATTTATAATTCTGTCCCAAGTGTTCCATTCAACAAATTGAAACGAACTATCAATCTCAGAATTGGTGGACTGACAAACTGATTTTCGATTGTGGATAAGGCTCCAATCTTATGATGGGCTGAACTATTTTGATTATCTAAAAGAAGTGGGCTTTTATTAGTCAAGCATGCTGGCCCAAAAGTTTAAATGCATCATATCGTCCTTGGACGTTTTCTTCATTTTTTTGCGCGGATTTCCCTTTAAAGGCACTGGTCTTTAATTTTTACCCCTCGAGTTGTTGGTCTTTAATTTTTGTCATTCGCTTAAAAATGGCTGAAAATATCCCGAGTTCGAACCCAGCGCAGTCAAAAATTAAAAAAGAATTCGCAAGACAGAGTTTGGATTTCGCAAGACATTTATGTGAATTTCCCGTTTCCTTAGAATCCTAATGCAAGGACATAAAGGTGATCTTAACATTTTTAGCTAGGCTGAAAAAAATTCACTCATGTACTATAATATACTCGGTGTATAATAAGTGTACACAATTGATTATACTGGTTAAAATTTATAAAAACTAATTAAACTCAAGGGCATTTTGTTATGACTTTGTTGGGCTATTATATTGTGTAAAATCCCCCTTTAGCATGCTCTATTCCGTTTTCTGAAGAAACTCGTACTTCTTTGTATTTTGTAAAGGATATTAATAAATCAGAACCATGCCCCATAATTCAACAGATTTACTTGGGCAGTTACATTATGTTGTTCTTTGTTCTTCTTAGCTTAACAGTGTCCAACAATTGATGTCTTTGCTAATCTTATGGCCATAAAATTAAGACAAGAGATTGCATGTCGACTACAAAAAACGATAATTTCTTTACACCATCAATGTATAACAGTTTTTCGAGTAAATATCGCGTACAAAAAGGTACAATGCACCAAACTTCACAAGAACGTATTTATAAAACATCTGTCAAATTTAATTCACACACCAACACTGTAACCAGCTTGCTAAAATTCTGGTAACAGGCTGCTCAATAAAACTACATTCACAGATTCTTCATGCTTGGTGATGGGTCGGATACTTTAGTCCATATCCTGTAAATAAAGATCTTGAATAACACATGACCAATAAAGGTGTGGGGGGTTCCAATTGTTGGAAATTAGCCTTTGGCGGGAGTTGCGACCGACCAACTTTAACGGCTTAAACACTAGTGTTACGTATGTTGGAGAATCCGGTTCTTCACACATGCATGATGTACTAAGTACGTAGATAACCGTAGGGCCAAGAATCGTCAAATTTCATTGAGAAATGAAAGAGATATTGGTTCACGAAGTGAGGTGTTTGAAGCATGGAAAGTGTGGTGTTGTGTTCAATTCTCCATCATCGGTAGAGGAAGAAAGAATTGTTGTGTATATAAGACTCGAAATTGGTTTGGGGTTTGGGACCCCAAGGGGTATCCCATGTGTTTAAAGGAGGGAGGACCTAGATGTGCTTCGGTTCGAGGAAAGACCACACGTGGGCCTTCTGATATTATCTTTTTGGGCCAGAAAACTTTGCCAGAAGTACAGTTTGATCCCAGAAGTTTCAGAAGTACAGTTTGGACCAGAATTCTTTCAGATGTACAGTTTGGTCCCTGAAGTTTTCCGAAAGACAGAATTTTCGACGGTCAGAACAGAAACGCCAAGCACTCAATTCAGCCATTTATTTTGGCTGAATTACTCCTCCTATAATGGCCAAATCCGTTGGTCTTTTCACCATTTATTTTGGTGACTTTACTACCTCCATAATGGCCATTATTTGGCCAATAATGGCTGTTATGGAGGCAGTTAAACAGCCCTCCCTCACCTATATAAACACCCCTACACCATTGTTGAGAAGCACAGAAAATATACTTGATATATACACGAAAATACACAAGCAAAACAGTTTTCTTCCTACATCTTCCTTGCAACATTTCTTGCTCAATATTCTTCAAGGTAGCTCTTGAGTTTCCTTTGCTCAAGTGGTCCATTGCTGTTTTATCTTGGGAGACGAATTGTCCAGCACGTATAAAGGATACATACGGGGCAATATTGTCTTAAGGACAGAGTGCCACACTCGACTCAGCAAGCAAACAAAGCAGTTTTTCAGTTTTTTAATTTCTAGTTCATCTTTGTAATTTTCAGATTTCTAGTTGAATTGTAATTTCAATTCTTACTTTAGCAGTTACTTGTAATTCCCGTTTACTGCAACCTTTGTAATACCCAACACCAATTTCAGAAAGAAAGTGTAATGTCAGACTTTGTAACAATTGGTGTAGACACTTCAGATTTAAATAATAATGAAGCACACAAGGACAAGTTCTACTAATAATCACATAGCTCGACACAAGTCAAGTTCGAATTCAATAATATATGAACAAGAATTCCTCACCGTCTCAATCACTTCGAGTAAAAGTTGTAATCACTAATGTCGCATTTTTCTTCATTTGTAGTCACTACTAGGGATGTGTTTGGTAGCTATGAAGGAATTTTCTGAAAAATGTTTTCAATTTTTTCAACTTTTCTCTTAAAATATATTTTTATAAAAAAATAAATTTCAGAAAAATAAATTTTCTATTGAAAAGAGCTATTCAATCGCCAATACACCGCCCCACCCTTCACCTTCACCTTCACCCCAAACAGCGACCCCACCCTCATCCCTCTATCCTCCACCATTCATCCCTACCCCAACACAACCACCACCATCCACCTTCGTCCCATAATGGTTGCCTTAAATTATAGGTAAATACTTTTGAAATAATATTTTTTATCAAATATCAAATAATAAGCAAAATATATATCTTTCAAGAAGACATTTTTCTTCGTACCAAATACACTGTAGTTATGCTCATGGAACCACAACTGCTCTGATTAAACTCTGATCTCCCCATACCCTTCTCCACTACGCAGCAATGGAGTCTGTATACATCGAAATTTTGTGGGACTCTACAAGACGAGTTCAATCCATCTTCAAACTCTAAGGGCTGCTAAGGTTTCTTGTAGGCTACTCTATCATAAACCTTAGCACACATTCTCTTGAAATGGCATCTCAAATTCCATAAAGTCTTGGTATTCACAAAGACATCAAAATATCAAATCTCAAAAATCCCATAAGGATATTCACAAATAGAGCAATATGTGGCCGGATATTTTTTGACAACTAAATACTTCAAGAAGATTCACAATATCCTTTCATGGAGATCAAATACATCACAAGAAAGTCCACACACATCCAAATCGAAATCATCCTACATTCGAAATACGCTACTAACGACCTTGAATCACGGAGAATATAAATGAAATCACTCTTTTTATTTATTTTGTGATTGTAATTTATTTTTCGTACTTGAGAAAGTTTGTTGCAAACAAATTGGCACGCCCAATGAGACCAAGTCTTCCTTTCATCTCTTCTCTCAGAAATCAAATCCGCAGTGAAAGATGTAAGATCCATTTTTATGGATACTTCAAGTCTCGTCTTCGAGTTTCGTAGGCTCACACCCCGAAGCCTTGAAGTAGGGGGCATTTGTAGATATCAAAAAATTTTGAGACTCTACAAGACGAGTTCAATCCATCTTCAAACTCTAAGGTATGTTAGAGTTTTTTATAGGCTACTCTACCCTAAACCCTAGCTCACGCTTATATAAATGGGCACACATTCCCTTGAAAAGGCATCTCGAATCCTATAAAGTCTTGGGTATTCACAAAGAGATGAATATATCAAATCTTGAAAATCTCATAAATTCCTGGGATATTCACAATGAGATCAAGGCATCAAATATTCCCTTTATCAAACTACCCGACATTCTTGGAGATCAAACTAATATACATCACAAGGATATCTTTCTACTTTCGAGAAATACACTACTAATCATGGAAAAATATTAGGAGAGAATAATCAAGGGAATAAACGGATCGTGTACCCTCAATGTTTATCAATAAAATATTTTGTTTTTTCATATTTTATTTGTGATTGCAGTTTATTTTTGACATTAAAATATTTGTTGCAAACAGAGTCACCTTGCTCAAAAGGGTGTCAATTTAACCCCTTCGCTGAAAATTACATTGTGACAAAAAAATAATGTATACATACTACATATTGTTCTCTTAATCTTTTCGTATATTTACTTCTTTAATAATATTTTGACTTCCTTTAATAAAAATCATGAGTTCTTCCACGGTCACCACTACCCCGGAGGTGTAAGTCCAGACCCTACAATAATATCTACCACAGGCGGTGATGTTATTTCTGCATAATTTAGTCAACCATATGAAGTTAGTCCAAAAATAAACCTTCTATGCTAACAAATAATTTGCAATAAAGTCTATCTCAAGCTAAGTGGGATGTCCGGGCCCTAGATGCTCTAGCGATTGGAGTGTATTCTAAACTTGACGCAACTAATTTCAAGAAAATGATAATTGCTAGGTGTATTTGGTACGATTTAAATCATTTTCCAAAAAATATTTTACGTCAATAACATATACGTATTACCACTTATTGAGTCACTTGAGTGAGTGAGTATTATTTACATTATTGTTATATTGATCGAGCATTATCAAGTCAAACTGAGTTGGTCCATATAATATAACAGTACTAACAAAAATAAGTCACTCATGTCTACAATTCTAGATGAAATTCATTACTACAATTGAAACTTTAGCTTGATTTCACTGTGAATAATGGGGATTGTCATATCATTTACTGTTGTATCCATCACATCTAGTAAAAAAGACATACAGTACATATAACATTATACAACCAATGACCAACCCAACATATTAAATCACTCAGGCCAACCATTTTTGGTGAAATGTTTTCGAATAACTTGACTATAGAATACATAAGAATATAATTTTACAAAAATAAAAGAATTGACAAGTAAATTTTCAATACTAGGCAATAACACACGCAACAAAAAGAAGAATTAACATATATACAAAATTAAGAAATGTAATGAAAAATAATCCCATGGAGCAAATTAAACGGGGCTTTGAAAGTCTAAAGAAAACTACAGATCAGAAAAAAGAGAGGAGTGAAATTTTAATTTCTACTACAATAGTATTGCGTGTATTATAAATTAAAGCAGAAGAATTTTATAAAAGAAAACAAGAAACTTTTGGAAGCAAATGAAGGAGGAAAATAGAGCCGCAATGCTCCAGGGAGTATAATTTAAGAATCCAATGTTTTGCTAGGACGGTTTATTATTATTATTATTATTATTATTAGGAATATTTTTTTATTTATTTATTATTATTATTATTATTATTATTATTATTATTATTATTATTATTATTATTATTATTATTATTGTTGTTGTTGTTGTTGTTTTCTTATGAGCGCTCTTGGAAGAATAACAAGAAAAAGTTTAATTCCACGTTTACTTTTAGGATATGGTTTGTGCAGTGTGCACAATATCATCAGCCTCGTGTTATTGACTTTTGCATGCAAGATTTTAATTCTCATTGATGGTTAACATGAAATTGTATACCCCATTCGTTTCTCACTCACTTTTATCAATCCTCTGAAGTTTGAAGGACGAAAAATAAGGTGTATGGATCAATATCTATTTATATCTGTTATTTTAAAATTATGAATACAAATGTTGATTGACCAAAATATCCTTCAAATATTAAATGATTTTTATACCCTTTATGCTGAAATATTTTTTAAGTTATAATTTATCTCCATTAAATGTTTATCTCATTTATGTGTCATCTTCATTAATAGCAAAAGGTAAAATGGAGAAAAAATAATTAATCATGCCTTGAAATTCTAAAATGACAAATAATTTGAGACAACTATTTTTAGTAACCATGACAAATAATTTGAGACGAAGGAAGTATGGTTTTACTCCTTTATTTCATGATTAAAACACAACATACACAGTGTAATCCCACAAAGTGGAGTATGAGTAAGATAGGATGTACGCATACCTAACATCTATCTTGTGGGGAAGAAAGAGATTGTTTCCTGATTAAAAAAAGTAAGATTAAATATCATACATATACTTTTGCACCAGCATCCCTGGATACGCGTTTATTGGAGTTAATAACCTAGTTTCTGTTTGGATCATGGTTAACAGCGTGGGGGAGGGGTTCCCATATGTTTGCATTTATAATTATATTTTTTAAAAAATTTTAAAAATAGGAATCTTGTGTTGGCATAATAATTATAATTACAAATAATACTATCTAATATTTTTTTTCTATAATTGAGATTGACCGGGAATAACATGCAACTGCACGTTTATAGATACTAGTTATTTTAAAAGCATGAATATAAATGTTGGTTGACCAAAATTTCCTTCAAATATTGAATGACTTTTATACATGTAACGACCCGTTCGATCGTTATGAACGTACCACCTGATTCCCTATCAAATCCCTCATCCGGGAACCCGCCGATAACGATTACAAGTGGTATTCATGGTTAAACGTAAACCTTTTCTATTTGGAAGTAGACTAAGTGATTGGAAAATTTTTTGGAAGTTCAGTTTCCGCTCCAATAGGGTGGTATCGCCCCAGCATAACCGCGTTGACTGAAGTATTACGTCCATGCCTGCAGAGTTGTTTTCGCTTCTACGCTGAGGCGAGATGTCAAGTGTATGCGCCCCAACGGTTGTCTTGTCCGCCGAAGCGTGATTGCGCATGCCGAGTCGAGTCCCAGGAGTGGAATTGCTATCTGTCCAATCTAATTAAACTCTATGGTAGGATGAGAGTAGATGAATCTTAACTAAAGGGTGTAAAATGAATTGGTTAAACATGATTTTCTAAATAAGTATTTGCTTTTGATAGAATAACCATGTGGTAATGCTTAATTTGAATATGAGAACCCCTTTTTATTGGGAAAAACCTAGGGTTTGTAAATTGAGGCTTTTATTGAATTATGAAATCGAGGGTTCAATTAATATTTTTTATTTTCAATTAACTTACGGATGTAACTAGTAACCATGTTTTTAAGCCTTTTGAATAATAAAACTCGGATTTTGACACCATGGGTCCGAGATAGATTTTAGGCATCTTTTATATGGTTAAGGACTAAGTCTTTGTGTGTGCATTGATTTAATATTAATATATAGTACATGTGTATTAGACTACGGTTACTATGAGGCGTTCCAAAAGGTCGAGGCATACATGAGGATCGACCATTCGTGGCTCCTGCTCGACTTTGAGGTAGGCTACAGTTTACTTTCATTAAACTTCGATAAAATTACATAATTAGTTATAAATATTGAGGGGTATTGGGCGTGTTTGGGGGTCCCACTCAAACGGTTGTCATGAACGGTTGAGTGGGTACCGATGTTGAACTGTGATGATGAGTGATTTAGGGAATCAACCTTAAGCTGGTTCCGACTGCTGATTGATTGAGTTTGTCGCCATTATGTGGGCTCGTTGCCATATTTTCTGATGTTGTTCTTATTCATCACACATGCTTGACATGATATCCTGATTGTACATGGAATATGTGTTACTGAATTCTTGAAAGCATATGATATTCATCTCTATATTTGGTTGCATCTCAGTACATATTGATTTCTTGCCTTGAATTGTCATTTGCATTCATACACTCATGTTTCTGATGATATTGATATTGGAGTGGTATGAAGATGTTGTGGGTCCAAGGGATGGGAAGGTAAGAACTCTTCTGAGATTGGCAACATTGTTTGATGATGATACTACAACCATAGAGATGGGATCCGATGAGATATTTTGGATGGTGATAATACGCGGGGGAATGGGTTGCACGATTGCAACAAGTTATTATAACCAAGGGCTGGGCGCCGCTGAGAAACTCTGGAAGGTATATGGACTTCACGGGTCCCTCATTAGAATGCAATCCATAGAATTTGAACGCATATATACGGGAAAAGGAAAGGTGTCTAGCATATGCATTGCATTCATATCATACATACATCATTGCATTTCTTATCTATTGGTGAATTAAGTGTTGGATTAGTATTTGATGATTTGGTTGAGCACTGTGATGGAGTGAATTTCTAGATTGTTCTTATTGAGTTGGACTGGTTGCCATGTTGACTTGATCTATCGTATTTCTCGGTCTTGAGATTACAACTTATGAGTCTAAGAAATTACTGTTAATTATGGCCTGCAATTCGTGTTTCTTAATCATAATTTAGGGATACTAGGTACGCATATGTGTCTTATGGTTAAATGATTCACTTAGTAATGGTTCTAGTGAGGGATTATGGCATGGTTGCTAAGTCATTGTCGTGTAGTCCTTACCTATATGTCTTATGTGTGGGAAGCATATGTCTTCACAAAAAGGGTAAGGTAATAATAATTACTTATGGTATATTGGAAGAGGCTAAATGAACTAATTATGTCTTGCATGTAATCGTATGTAGTCGTATTCGAGAGTAGGGACTTGAAATAATAACGTGTTAACGAAGTATTTTTCATCCTTAGGGTATATCGTGGAATGTGTTAAGGTAATGACTTAATGAACTAAGTGTTCACTTAATGAGTATAAGGTCAAGTATGATTTTTGGATTAATAAACCAACTTGTAAACTAGGCAAATTCTGTGATTGATGAACTCCTATGCGATCCTTATATGGACAAGGAGACTTGTTGACTCTATAAACTACAATGTGAACAATGTGACTTCATTAGCATATATAACTATTAGTGTAGGATTATTTGGTGTTAACTTGATATTTATCTCTATTTGTGTATCTTTCATCATTGTCGGTCTATGATGCCTATGGGGGTACATTGTGTACTAGGATTATTTGGTGTTAACTTGATATTTATCTCTATTTGCCTATCTTTCATCATTATCGGTCTATGATACCTATGGGGGTACGTTGTGTACTCATGATATGCTTGCTGCATCTTTTACATGGATGCAGGTATTCGGTCTATTTAGGTTGCAGTTTGGAGCACGAAAAGTTAAGGCAGGCCTCAGATTCCCGACGACCTTAGTTCCATCTCATATAGAAGTCCCTCCTTCATTCGGGGCAGTATGGTTCTAGTTCTCATTCACTTATTGTATCTTAGAGTCCTTGTATAAGTCAGACTAGGTTTTGGGGGGAAAATGTTGTATTGTAAGGATTGGCTATCTAATGATGTTTTAAATGACAATGATATTTTACTTGTATTTCGTTCACTTCCGTATTTTTTAACCTTCTTGTATAGTTGTTTGGGATTGGTTCGCCTATCGGGGATTGTGTAGGTGCCACCATGACGCCCGTGATTTGGATCGTGAAAAAGTTGGTATCAAAGCCCTAGATTCATAGGTCTCACGAGTACAAAGACAATGTTTGGTAAAGTCTCGCGAATATATACGTAGACATTTGTATCCATCCTCTAGTGGCTATAAGACATTTTAGAAATTCTTCCATTCTTTCACTCATATCGTGCTCCCTCGTTTAATTTGATATATGGTTTACTCAAATTGGTATCTAGTCGATTCCAATTAGTATCTTGTCCTGACACTCTATTAGAGTGGATCGTGTGTGGAAATCATGTTCGAATGTGATCGAGAAAGAATTTGAGAATGTGCTTGAGTCTGAAGTTCTGATTTAAAAATTCCGCCCCAGTGTGCTTCATCTGCGCTTGCGGAGCCGCGCCAATGATTGGTGGGCCGCAAGAGCGGGTACTCTAAAGTTATTCTGAGTCCACCCCGGTTATCATGGTCTACCCTAGTGAATTCACATCTATGGTAAAAGTCCCGCCGCAACAGATCATCATGCCTTGTGTAAAGTCCACCTATGAGGTCTGCCTTGTTTCTTCTTCAACATATGCATATACAAACTCATACCATGACATTTCAAAATCAGAGAAAAACATAAAATATTTCAGATATCCAAGAGTACCCATATATCCTACAATTATAAGCAAAACATAAATGAAAGACTAGATACAAATATCCCACTTGTCTAGGCATTCACCAACCCAAAAGCAAAACAAAGACAAGTAACCCAACAGAATTATCCAAATATCCAACATAAATCATATATTATATTGTTTAAAAATAAAGCCCGACATGGGCTAGAAACTAGTGCTAAAAAGTAGCTCAAACCTTCTTCTTCGAACTCGCAACCTTACCACCTCCCTCGGTGTTGATGATGTCCCCATCCTCATCATTGGGCAAGAAGAAGTAGAAACATAAAGAATTGGATGTGAAAGAATTTTTGGAATTGTATATTCAATGATGTACTAATATTAATAAACTAAATTTGATTTAATGAATAGATTAAAATAGTTAGAATAAATAGATATAGACCTCAACAGAAAATTGAAGAGTAACGACAACAAGTGATTGAGTTCAGTAGTTCCTCATATAAAATTATTGACTCTAGAGATATAGTAATATGGAGAAGACAAAATTGTCATCATCATCCTCATCTTTAACCGAAAGTGGCCCTTTGTATTCCATCAGCTTGAACAGGCCTTTGATGCCTCTCCACACTTTCACTAGCAGCTTGCTCCTAGACTTGTTACTCTTCTTCTCCTTCTTGAAATGCCAAGAAGAGCTTACTATAAGCTTTGGTCATGTCCTTATACGCAGTCTCTAGGGTATAAACAGAGGTCCAGAGGCCCTTCTGTGCATCTAGGTATTATTTCATCTCCTATGGGGTAAAGTAATTGGCAGAGGCACCCAAAGTACTAGCCTTGGTGGGAGGCGTAGGGAGTCCGGCGATCAAATCTCGAATGCCCTATAACTGAGAGACCATATCACCAAAATGGCCCTGCAACTGTGAAGTATCATCAGCATCCTCATCGCCGCTCAAGTTCACATCCACTTTTCTCTTCTTGCTCTAAATCGAAGTACCCACTCATGACACCTTCAAATGATGGAAGGCCCCTTCAGGATCAATCTAATCATCGGTAAGACGATCCGGCACTCCCGCCTTCCGGCACAGCTCCGTAATCAGTTATGGAAACATTAAACTCGGCCCATTTTGATCAGATAGTCCTTTCACTCCAGAATGATGTGTGGCCCAAATTCACTGGAATATCATCCAGTATGCAAGCAATCATCAGGGTATGAATGTACGCGCAGTCAAAAATGTTACTCGAGGGACATACCCAATGAGTGATGATATTTTGCCACCTTTTTGGCTCCGTAGTAAAATAATTGTTCCGAATTTTGGTCTTCTTGTTGGCCCAGGTGATCTTAATCCTATCATTTTCAACCACCAGGTGTGAGACTAACCACGCACATTACTACAAATATGTTTTGCATATATGTCCTCCGCGGGATTGTCCGGCAGGCCGTAGTGGGCATTGATCACCTCAGCCCCAATTAGTACCATAGTGCCTCGAATTTTGATCACAAGGTCAGGCTCCGTCAGCCTCACCCGCTTCAGATCTGCATAGAACGCCATCACCCAATCTTCATTATCTTTGCAGGGAGTTGGAGCAAAGCAAGTCCAGCCCATTTGCACCAAACAGTCGTGAAATTCAGGGCTATGGTCTGCCATATTGGTCAAATCCATACCCTTCTCATTCAACAACTTATTGTCTCTCAAGTTAGTATAATATCGGTTCTCACATTCCTTGGACATGAATCGGATAATGTCATAGCCAGTTGCGGTCTCTTCATCAAGAATTCCATAGGCCCGGGCAAGATTCTCGATCAAGTTTTGGTCAATCTTCTCCAAATTATACTTACATTGATCAAATTCGTATCCGCTCAGAGATAGAGTCATGCGTATTATGTTATTATGTGCCTAACGAGACAAAGAAACTAATAAAAATCAACCCAAATCGGCCTACGCAAAGATATTATTTTAGATGTCTCTATTTTGTTTCCACTTTTGTGGAATAGGTGTCGCTGGAGCGAAGCCGCTCCAGCGAGAAAATGTCCGCTTTTACGAGGAATTTGTTTTTCGTATCTGTTCGCTTCAGTGAGGAATTCTAGCACATTAGCGAACCCACTTCAGCGGAACTTATCCGCCGAAGCGATCTCGTTGTCCCAAACCTAACCCAATCAGAAATCCAAGAATTTTACCCCTATTTTTATTGAAAAATCCCTCCACTTAGTCTTATGTGAACATGTATGATGTATAAACCCCGATTAAACTATGGTTTCACCCTATCTATGGACCAACCCCCACCACCTGAAAAATTTAAAAATCTCTATATAATTTTTTCAACTTACTAGCATATTTCTACACGATTCTATGATGCAAATCGTGCGTAGTATAAGGGTACGAGAACTTAGCGAGTAATTGCACTTCAGTTATAGTGATGGTTGGAGAACTTGTCCTCGTGCCTCGATTTTTGCATTGCCTTTCGATTTTGGCTCCAGTGTGTGGGAAGATGGAAAATAGTGGGTGTGTAGGAGTAGTTAGGTGAGAGAGAGTGGAATCGTGAGGGAGGGGGGTTGTGAGAAGTGTTTGTCAGTGTGATGTTGAGAGAATTTGGTGGAGTATTCTAGGAGTATAAAGTTTGAGGGTGTATGGAAAAGAAGGGGGAAATATTTACTTTTGTTACTCTTGGAATCTGTAATTTCCACAGCAACGTACTTCCTTCCACACTAGTGTGTACGCAGGAGCGGGTACTTGAGCTACCTCTGCGAGGTTTGCCTTCCTTACTTGACCACTTTGGCGGTATGCCTTACTCATGCGCGATCCTGTGCACTAATCTTTCGCCGTTGCAAGATTCCCTTATTGAAATCTACCGCTTGTTCGATGTCTTCTGGA
This sequence comes from Anisodus acutangulus, assembly GCA_029783415.1. NCBI lineage: Eukaryota > Viridiplantae > Streptophyta > Magnoliopsida > Solanales > Solanaceae > Anisodus > Anisodus acutangulus. Next base: position 9,117,446 of record CM056508.1, read on the forward strand.
ACTGCTTTCCCTCTCGATCAGTATTTTGTTCCACGTGGTTTAACTGAAGATCTACCTTCAGATCTTATTTAGCTCTTGTGAAGCGCCAGACCACTGCCATTCTGTTATATATTCTTTGCCAATATAAATACCGAGCATGTATGGACATATGAGTTTGCAATTTCAGTAGTACCGATACTAAAATGACATGGCGTAATGTATGACAGTGTAACCAATGGCATGATGCCATACCCCAAGTACTTCAACCGAAGTTTTCCAAACAAATAGTTTCCTTAATGTTCGATTATAGCAAGTGGTTTCTATCGACCGGTCTGAATTGTTCATAACGAGAACTATGTTATAAATCAGAATTGGTAACGCGGAGTCCAGGGTATGTTGTGTGACATTATTTTTTGTCATTGTTATGCTTGCTTGAGAAAAAATCCTTGCGGGATCAGGTCCCAAGTCTTTCAAATTTTATAAAACTACTTTCCGCTGATCTCCGTTCGAGGACGAACGTTCATTTAATTAGTATCTGATATAATGACTCATTCGGTCGTTATGAACCTTCCGCATGATTCCCTATCAAATACCTCATCCAAGATATCACACCCCTACCTAGGTGAGGCGTGACTGACACCTGGTACCTTGCTAGGTCCGACTGTACCAAACTAAACTCATAATCTGAGCCTTAAAGGTAGACTGGGCCATGGAGGCCCTACTGTAAAAACAATCTCGCCTTCGGCTGGTAAGGTCATTTACTGAAATATCTGTAAATAGAAATCAACTTGACTAAAACGGGACTATCCCTGCACACACACACACACACACACACACACACATATATATATATGACTGGGTGGCCGACAAGGCCTATCCTAGTCTCTACACATAGCAAAATCCAAAACATATTATATACAAAGATCGACTAGGCCACCACACTGACAATACTATGTATAAACACGTCTACAAGCCTCTAATGAGTCATAATTATATCACGATCGGGACAGGGCCCCGACCTACCTATGATCTATAAACATACCAAAAACTAGACTTGGCAGCTCCGAATGATCTGAAGCTTACCACAAAAGCTGATACTCGATGGGTCCTACTGGTGCGATCCTTCCTGCAACCTGTTTGAACCTGCGGGCATGAACATAATGTTCCTAGGCAAAGGGACATCAATACGAGATAATATACCGAGTATGTAAGGCGAGTGAAACTGAACTGAATTGAAATACAAAGCAATCTGAATATAAACTGAAGGGCTACTAAAGAAAAAAATGGCTACGTTTACTTGCTTCTATTGTTTACTAACTATGTAACTAATATCCGTTACTTAGCTCATTATAAGGAACTTAGCCATGAGTGAATAGCCCCGAAGGCAATCTGTACCTATATAGCCCCGAAGGCAATCTGTACCTATATAGCCCCGAAGGCACCTATATAGCCCCGAAGGTAAGCGTGCGTCTGTTTAGCCCTGCAGACAATCTATTTCTAATAGCCCCGTAGGTAGACTATATGGCCAATAGCCCCAAAGACAATCTGTCATATCCCCAAAGGCAAACATTATAGCCCCAGAGGCAACTATCATAGCTCGAAGGCAATATCATGGCCCTGAAGGCAACTACAACTCTCTATAGGCTATGGTCATGCTTTCTATCATTCTAAGTACTTGGCTAAACATGTCTAACTTTAACTCTTTCTCAATAACGAAGGGTTACTAGGACAGGGTCATGATAACCAATTCACGATTTTTGTTGCTAGCACATCTTATGCGCTAGAATCAGAACTAGATCGTTCAAGAAATCATGCCAAAAACAAGGAAAGGGTTAGCCTTCACATACCTCATTGATGACCTATACCACTCATATAGTTCCTCGTTTGTTCTACAATCGTCGATATACACAACAAGGACACTCCGCATCAAAATCCATTCAAGAGTTTCAAGAACTTTATCGCTAGGATATTTTGTCGAACACTTAGAGTGCATAGTTTATTCCATCTTATCTTCATGGCAACTTAATATTTTCTTATATCCTTTCCATAATAAAAACATCATGAAGATTACAACAACCATACTTCATGGGATTTATCCATAGCTATCTCAAAAACTTTATCAAATCCATCCAACAAGCAACACTACAACTAGTATGATCACTATAGAGTTTTATCTCAACTTCTTCATGGATTTCCTTACCAAGAGATTACCTTAAGCTAGGATAACTTAAGAACACTTAAGAACAACGAGAATCACACCTTAATCCAAAGTAATAACTTGAAATCCAAGCTTGTCTTTGATCTCATCCATCATTGATCTCTCTACTTGCCATATGAGTGTTTTCTTAAGCTTTTGGTGTTAAATTATGGTAATTACCCTCGATAAACACTCATGGAACCTTAGAGAATGTCTAGAGAGGGTTTAGGTGTGTTAGGTGTGGGTTTTGGTCGAAATAAGGGTCAACCAAGCTACCGCTTAAATAGATCAAAGTGGTCGGCCACCGCCTCTGATATGCGATGTATTATGCGGTAACATATGCCATATGCAGTCACATATCTAAAGGCATATCAAGGCAGTGAGATGGCCCTGATCCCTTGGCCCATATACACTCCTTTCTGCGAGGCAGATCACATCCGCAACGCGAAACGCTCATTCATATTATACATAAACCTTATAAACCTCCATTCATATTAAACATGACCCTAGGAATGGGGCTCGGGTTATCAGAGCTCGATTCGATTAACCATACACTTAAACATACACGAAACAACGAGGGTAACTCAGAGTCTCTTAGCAATCATTCCAATCTTGGACCAAGGCCTTTCTTAAACTTTTATGTCTATCATAACTCTTGTCATCTTACATTGGTTCGACATGATGTACACAATGTAGATATTGCAAGTATTAAGGGCTTAACAACTCTTACTTCCATGAATTCTTCGTGTTTCTACTCGATCTTTCCTCAATCTTCTCAAGGGAACCCTTTCCTTATCTTAGGCTCCCTACCTTAAGGCATACTTGAAATTTGAAATTATGGGATGTGAAATCCTTCCCCTCTTAGGAACATTCATCCTCGAATGTTAGCCCTTAGAGGCTCCACGAAAAAGTTGTATTGCTGGGGCACCTTGCTGTGCATATAACTCCCAATTGAGGCCTCCCATTGTAGTGTACATGCTCCCCTTGCTAACTCATTTCTGATCCTAATGTTTCTGGTTTAGTATATTCAAATGTCATTTTGTATCCGTAGGTTGGTTCTTCTTATACCTTTCAACCCGGAATCCTTACTTGTCAAATTCTCTATCGTACCTCCTCCTGAAAAGGATCGTTATTTATCTAAGTAGGTCTATAACCATCGTTTCCCCTAAATTTCCTTTGCATTAGACACACGACTCTCTTCTAACCTATGTTCTTCTTCGAAAACTAAAAAGGTTTCTGATTTCATTTTTTTGGTTCTACCTCTCAACTAGTCCCTCTATCTTTGATGTTGTCCTTCTATGAGTTATTTTAAATCTAACCAAATGCACATGTACCTTTAATATATAAAGCGGCTAGGTACAATCTTATAAAATCGATTAAGATCTATTGGTTACGTATCCTTATCGTGCAGTTCTACAAAAATTATCTAGCAATAGCTAACTCGACCTTTGGCGTGAACACTACGACTAAGATTTTAGTTTACAATTCTAGTAATATCTTGATTTTCCCATAACTAAGTTGGCACTATGGGGAAAGTGAATTCAGAACTTATCAAAGTATAATTACTAGGTGGGGGAGAGTTCACTATACCTGCAGTATTGTCTGGAGAAAACTCAAAGTACTGTCGATCGGCTAAAGCATAGATGCGGTTATAACTACCGCCTGAACTAGAGGTTCCACCTCAACCTCGACCCGTTGATGATTGAGACCCTCAACCTAGGGGCGTACTAAAGTAGATGATCCTGCTGCCGAGTCTGTTGGGTGAGACATGGTACCTTGCCCTCTGTTTGTGCAATCCCTCATCATGTGACCCTCATGACCACACATATAACAAGTGGTCAATCCTATCCTACACCTTCTATAATGCCATCTACCGTAAGTACCACAATGCAGGGAGGGGGAGGGGAGGGGCGAATCCCATCTGATCTGAACTTTGCTGCCTCTATGAGCCTAATGCTTGTGAGCTCTGACCTGGTCCTGAAAGAATATAACCTTGTGACTAAGATGAATGCGGCCTGGGTGGGCGTCTAAATTGTCGGGGCTTGGAACTCACTTAGAGCTTCTCATGCGGCCTAGTAAGTCTTACTCTCTTATGTTGCTCTCTTTCCATCAATTCAGTAATAGATTGCTAAAGGCGACGTTTTTCCAAGTTCTGAGAAAATGCTTGTATACGAGAGATGTCCATACTTTTGTACACGACAGTTGTAGTACATGCCTCAACATACTCGGTGCCAAACCTGATATGTACCAGTGAATCTAAGTACGCATCGTATCAACAAAAGCTGAGGCATACATTTCCAAGGAATCAAATAAGAGACTATACTATCGAATGCTCATATTCCCCTAATGAAGAGTTAAGAACTTGTCGACTCGGGCCTCTCGGATCTCTAAAGGCAGATAATAGTCCAGAAAGGCCTCTGCACACTCTTCCCAAACAGTCGGCGGGGCGTCCTCTCCCCTAAATCAAGTTGTGATAATCTGTTCAGATAGTGTAAGAGCATGTTTAAGTGTTTAGAAGTATATTCACCTAATTAAGTATCAAAATGATGCCTATTAGGACATCCATCAGTAGTTTAAATTCAGAAATGCCTGCTCTTTGTTGGTATGACCAATTAGATGTATGATATGTCTGTCTTGTGTCTAGAAATGGCTTGCTTAGTTTAGATAAGGAGTATTCCATTCCCCGGAGTCTGTTTGATCCATGTTGTAGCTAGCATTATTCCACATTGTCTAGTTTAGATTAAGTATGGATTGAAAAATGGTCTTGATATTTGAACATCTGAATCTAAATGTGTCCTACCTTGTCTATCTATGAATCACGATGATATGTGTGGTCTGAGAACAACCTATGTATGTCATAATGTTGATTTGTCCAGTTTGTAGGTTGTAGTTCTTTTCCCTTTTAGTCATGCTATCCATATTATGCAAAAGGCACTTACTGAATACCAGTTTAGGATTAAGTGATGTTTTGTAGAGATTATTTTCATCTTTCATCATTTGGACTTTGAGAACATAATTTGGGTTTTGATTTCTGAAGCTTATTCGGATATGATATTGAAGGATCCTGAAATTGGGCCTTAGTGACTGAAAATGAGTGATTGGGTTTTCTGAAAACCAGATATGAATTTAGACTTAGAATGAACATTTTGGTTTAGGTTAGAATTCGGGCTAAGCCCAAATAGGATTAGTGATTTTTGACAAATAAAAATCTGTTTTGGGCTTGAGTTAGGTTGAAGGTTTTGGGTAAGTAGAATATGGTATTGACTATGGTAATATGACATGCTAAAGAATTAAAGAAAAAATATTTTCTTTTTTAAACCAAAATTTATCATTTTAAGTGGAACTATACTATTTTCAAAATTTGGAAATTTTTTTAAACAAAAGATGTAAGTGTAAAAAATGGTCAATATAGTTGGACTAAATATGGAGTTCTACTCAAATTTGCATTTAAGTATTCTTAGTCCGAAACTAAATTGACTAAACATCTCATGCATACTATTTTTGGCGTAAGTTTTGACTATTTATTACTTTGAGTTTCGAATACATGAAATGACAAGTTACTTTGCGGATTTTAAACCTTAAGCAATTTTATCATTTTGAAAGCATGCTATAGAACTCGTAGGTCAACCGCATTCTATTGATCCTTTATACCGAGGTGCTAATACCTTCCCCGGGGGATCACCAGAACCCTTACCACAACTCTGGTTTAGATAGGATTTTTAAAGGAATTTGAATAAACTCTTTCACACTGATTTTTCTAATTTACCTATAAATTAGGTGGCGACTCTAAAAAACACATTATCCATTTTGAGCACCATCCAAATTCGTAGTAGCTCTTTATGTGCTAATCTGTATAAAACGTGAATCGTAACAACAGCCAAAAGCTGGGCTCCATTGAGAAATTTTAGAGGGTATATGGACTTCGACGGGTCCCCCATATGTGTGCAGTTCATAAAATTTGGATGCATGTACACGGAAAAAGAAAAGGTACCTGGCATATGAATTGCATTCATATCATACGCACATCATTGCATTGCTTATCTATTGGTGAATTAAGTGTTGGATTAGTATTTGATGATTTGGTTGAGTACTGTGATGGAGTGAATTTCTGGATTGTTCTTATTGAGTTGGACGGGTTGCCATGTTGACTTGATCTATCGTATTTCTGGGTCTTGAGATTACCACTTATGAGTCTAAGAAATTACTATTAATTGTGGCCTGCAATTCGTGGCTCTTAATCATAATTTAGAGATACTAGGTACGCAGATGTGCCTTATGCCTAAATGATTCACTTGGTAATGGTTCTAGTGAGGGATTGTGGCATGATTGTTAAGTCATTGTCGTGAAGTTCTTTCTTGTATGTCTTATGTGCGGGAAGCGTCTGTCTTGACAAAAAGGGTAAGGTAATAGTAATTACTTAGGGTATATGGGAAGAGTCTAAATGAACTAATGGAGTCTTGCATGTAATCATATGTAGTTGTATTCGAGAGTAGGGACTTGAAATAATAAGGTGTTAACGAAGTATTTTCCATCCTTAGGGCATATCGTGAAATATGTTAAGGTAACATCTTAATGAACTTGTCAACTTAACGAGTGAGGTCAAACATGATTTCTGGATTAATAAACCAACTTGTAAACTAGGTGATTTCTGTTATTGATGAACCCCTATGTGATTTGAGTGAGTTCCGTGAACCTTAGTGTATATTGGATAGTTATGTGACTAGTGAATCCCTTGTGTGAATTGGGTGTTTATATGATTGATCAGACTTATGTGATTGTGAGTTCTACATGATTTCGTGGATCCTTGTATGGACAAGGAGACTTGTCAACTCTATAAACTACAATGTGACTTCACCGGCGTATAGAACTGTTAGTGTAGGATTATTTGGTGTCAACTTGATATTTATCTCTATTTGCGTATCTTCCGTCGTTGTCGGCCTATGGGGGTATGTTGTGTACTCATACTACACTTGTTGCATCTTTTACGTAGATGTAGGTATTCGGTTTATTCAGGTTGCAGTTTGAAGCACGGAAAGTTAAGGCAGGCCTCATATTCCTGGCTGCCTTGGTTCTATCTCATATAGATTGACATCCTTCATTCGGGTTAGTGTGGTTCTAGTTCTCATTCACCTGTTGTATCTTAGAGTCCTTGTATAAGTCAGATCAGGTTTTGGGAATAAAAAGGTTGTATTGTAAGGATTGGCTATCTAATGATATTTACTTGTATTTCGTTCACTTCCGCATTTTCTTAATCTTCTTGTATAGTTGTTTGGGATTGATTCGCCTACAGGGGGATTGTGCAGGTGTCACCACAACACCCGTGATTTGGGTCGTGAAAATACCCTTCATATTGAAATTATCTCTTCAATATTAATGTCCAAAAAAGTAAAATTATTTTAATTGTTGTAGAGTTCAAGCCTTTCATAAATTAAACTATTTATCCCTTCAAAGTAGGAATTCCAATCCTAACCGGTTATTCAGAGAATTACGACACCAACAACTTTCAAAAATTGTTTCTATTTGGGATATAAATCCTACTATTTGGTACTTCTTCCGTTTTATAATAAGTGATGTTTTAAGTTTTTCATTTTATTTCAAAATAAGTGATGTTTTAGAATTTCAAGAAGAAATTGATCTTATTCTTTCAAAATTTCCTTATTTACATAATGAATAATCATTAAGCAACTTTTCTTTTCTAGGCATTAATTAGGAGTAAGTTAATAAAAACACTCATAATTTTTTAGAAATGAACAATTTATTAAGGGATGTTTATAAGCTAAAAACACCACTTATTATGAAAATGATGGAGTATAGAATTTTCATGTCCCAATTAATGCAACTTTAAACGTTTGTTTAACTTCACACAAACTTCAAGAAGCTACACCAAAAGGTTTCAACATTACTTACTAAAACGGGAAAAGGAATTTAATATAGTCTTTTTATTTAATATTTTTTTTGTAAACTTCATATGTGTTTCTTCAATAATGCAACAAACTTTAGAAAAGGTAAGAGGTACTATTTAAAATTATTATTAGCGAATATACTCAAAATATTCTCCATATATTTTGTAATTATGAGTGTTGTATATTTATGATATGTTAGGATCCTTACTGTATTATGATTCTACCTTGTACACACTATATATATTTTGTTTTAATGAGAGACTCCCCAAGGGAGATTAATACAATCTTACATGGTATCAAGAGTCAAACCCTAAACCCTAATTCTTTTCTTCTCAGTCCGTCGCCCACCTCGGTTTTCCCAACCACCGGCGGCTTCACCACCTCTTGGCCGAGAACAATTTTGTTGTTCTTCCTTGTCTTCTTTCTCCTACTTCAATAAAAATAATCCACTTTAATGACTTCTCCCACAACTCCCACAGCAGCCTCAACCTCATCCGTCGTCATCCCTGCCATACCAAAATCATCATTTTCACCCTCTGTTCATCCAGCACTCACCGTCACCAACATCAAGAACTTCATTCCTATAATTCTTGATCAAGAAAGCGCTCAGTATTCTCTATGGGTTGAACTCTTCTGTATTCATGCATGTGTCTATAACGTGCTTGACCATATCGACGACTCATTCCCTCGCCCCATTGAGGTTGATAACTAAACATGGCGTCGTCTAGATGCCGTTGTCAAACAGTGGATATATGGCACTATCTCTCAGGACTTGCTCATCACTATAATTAAAACCAACGCCTCTGCTCGTGAGTTATGAATTCAGTTAGAGGAAATTTTTCAAGATAACAAGCACACTCGTGATGTGTATTTGGAAGAATAATTTAATAATACACGCCTTGAAATTTTCTCTAACATGTCTGATTATTGCAAGCAATTGAAACTAGTGGCGGACTAATTATCCAACGTCGGCACACCTGTTTCTGAAACAAAGATGGTCTTACAATTAGTTACAGGCCTACCAAAAGGTGAGTACGATACTTTAACCACAATGATACAGCAGGCTGATTCGTTCCTAGTTTCAACAAGGCCCCTTCGCAATTATTATTTGGAGAAAACCCGATGTGCAAAACAGGACGAGCACAGTCAAAAGGAGTTAGCAATCGAAACGTCTTCTCAAAATACCATCACCACCGGCCAGCCTCCACTGCTAAAAAATAATCAGACGCCAAACAACCGTGGCGGCAGGGGTCGCGGCGGTGGACGTGGTGGCAAAGGGTGTGGGAAATGGGGCCTCGGCCAGCAGTAAAATCAACAGCCGCAGCAGCCCATTCCTTATACAACCTGGACCGTCCCTGTTAGTCAAATTCAGCACGGGAACTAGGCCAGTTTACCAGGACATGTCTCGGCCCAATTCCCTTTCCAATAACAGGGAATATTGGGCCCAGTTCCAGGACCACGGACAACTCACTTCATGCAGGCCCATCTCTCGCAACCTTCCTTCGGCCTGGTCAGTTTCAGCCGCACCAAGCCCACTTCATGTAGGCCCAACTCCCGCAGCCTTCCTCCGGTCTGGTCCCGACTGATTTGGGCTAGGCTTTTAGCAGTTTGAACTTACAGCAGCCCGATGAAAATTAGTACATGGACACGGGAGCCACATCTCATCTCACCCGCTCTGCAGGTAATATTCTCAAACTTTTTCGATTAAAGTATCCTCAATATATTATTGTTGGGAATGGTCATCACATTCCAATTCAGGGTTATGGTACCATTTACACACAACCGCCTTACCCACCCTTTTCCCTTAAAATGGCTTATATGCTCCAAACATCATTGAGAACTTAATTTCTGTCCAAAAATTTACTCATAATAATTATGTCTCTGTTGACTTCGATCCTTTTGGTTTTACTGTGAAGGATCTTCGTACGGGGACACCTCTTAATAGATGAAATAGCACGGGAGATCTATATCCATTCCCATCCACCTCTGCTGCCAGCTCATGCTCTCACATATCTCTCGCTGCTATCTCTCCGTACTTCGCATAATAGGCTTGGCCTCCCAGGAGCCCCAGTCTTTAATTTTCTTAGAGGTAATAATTTTATTAAATGTAATAATGAGAAACTTGCCCAGCACTGTGTTTCTTGTTCTTTAGGCTAACATGTTAGTCTTCCGTTTAAATCATCCTCAAGTGTTATATTTTTTCTTTTTAATATTATTCATGCTGATTTGTGTACATCTCATATCTCTAGTTCACTGGGTCATAAATATTACCTTGTCTTATTAGATGATTTTTCTCATTAAAATTGGATCTACCCACTCAAATTTAAATCAGAAGTGTTTGCAAAATTTCTTGAGTTTCAAACTTTTATCAAAACACAATTTGAGAAAGCCATAATATCTTTTCAGTGTGATAATGGTCGTGAATTCAATAATTCCATGTTTCACCAATTCTGTAAAAATAATGGCATGGTTTTCCGATTCTCGTGTCCCTACACCTCTCCTCAAAATGTCAAAGCAGAACGAATCATCTGCACCATAAATAACATGGTTCGTACTCTCATGTTTCATGCCTCCATTCCTCCGTCTTTCTGGATCTATGCAGTCAAAATGGTAGAATATGTTCTAAATATTTTACCTACTAACACCCTTCACAATATGACCCCAACCGAAATTTTATACCGTCGGATCCCTTCTTATGATCACCTAAGGATATTCGGTTGCATGTGTTACCCCAATCTTGCATCCACCGCCCCTCACAAATTATCACATCAAACCACTTCGTGTGTCTTCGTAGGCTTCCTATCTAATCATATGGGCTATCTTTGCTATGACCTGTCCACTCGTCAAATCCACATCTCTCGTCACGTCACATTTGACGAGACCATATTCCCTATTTTAAATATTCAAAAATTCCAAAATACTGACTATACCTTTCTTGACGAGTCCGATATCTCCCCAATCATTCTCAGCCAACTGCATCATTCCACCACCGTGAACCTATCCCTGCCACCCACCACTGCAACTATTGACAACGGCTCTGCGGCATTGTCACCGCTTATCTCTCAGTCACAACTATCACCGGTTGCCACCGCCACTGGCACTCAACCCAGCTCATATGTATCGCCACTGGATATCGACATTACCACCAACCAGAACCCTCACCCACCACCAACTATTATGCCGCCTCCAACAACCACAACATCCGACAACCCAGTCACCCACCCCTTCACCGTAACCCTACCAGTTACCGGGACCACCACCGCCATATCCTAAACCCACCACCGATACCATACCTAACAATATCTACCTCACACCACATCACTCAACCCACATTATCGACCATACCCGACCCATCACTGCCTACACCAAACCCGATGACATCTTGTAAATTACCTCACCAACTGCCCTGTTCCATCACGCAACAACCCTACACCACATACCAGTCTAGTGACATGCAACCAATGACCCAACCAAATAACCTTCCACCCACTGCCCCAACACACCGAATGGAAACTCGTGCCTAACAGGATTTTCAAGCCTAAAGTCCACTTTAACCTATCAACACAAACAATTTCCCCAATTCCTAAAAACCCCAAATTGGCCAAACTAGATCCTAATTGGAATGCGGCTATGTGTGAGAATTTAATGCTTTAACAAAACATCACACGTGAGATTTGGTTCCTAGATCGGAGGGGGTGAATGTGATCCGTTGCATGTGGTTTTGTTGTCACAAATACAGAGACAATGGTGATCTAGAGAGGTATAAGGAGAGACTTGTGGCTAATGGAACTAATCAGTAAGATGGTATTGATTGTGGTAAGACGTTCAGTCCGGTTGCTAAACTAGCTACCATTCGCACAGTTCTGAGTATAGGTATGAGAAGCATTGGCTGATTCTTCAGCTTGATGTGAAAAATGTGTTTCTACATGAGGACTTGAAATAAACTATTTACATGCACCAGCCACATGGCTTTGTCCATCCATCAGCCCCTCAGTATGTATGACATCTTCATAAGTCAATATATGGTTTGAAACAGGCCTCAAAGCGTGGTATGAACTCTTTTCCAGATACATTATGCAGATTGGGTTTGTATGCAGCATATGCGATAATTCTCTTTTCGTTTTTCATCGAGGTAGTAGAACTGCTTACTTACTACTATATGTAGATGATATTATTCTCACTGCCTCATCTGATGGGTTGAAAAATGAGATTATTGCTTTACTTAAAACCGAATTTACTATGACCAACTTGGAGAAGTTGAGTTACTTCTTGGGGATATCCGTGATCGGATCTGCAGATACTATATTCTTGAGTCAGTGTAAGTATGCAGAGAAGATCGTGTACAGGGTTAAAATGGAAAATTGCAATGTCATGCCCACTCCGGTAGATTCTAAATCAAAGCTTAGTGCTACTGATGGTGATCCAGTCTTCGATCCTACTCTCTATAGGAGCCTTGCATGTGCACTTCAGTATCTTACCTTCACTAGGCCTGATATTACTTATGTTGTTCAGCAGGTATGTCTGTTTATGCATGCCCCCAGGGAGTCTCATTTTACTGCTCTTAAGCGTATCATCCAATACATTAAGGGCACACTCGATTATGGGTTGCATCTATACCCTCTGCACTTATTAGGTTACTATCATATACGGATGCAAATTGGGCTGGGTGTCCAGACACGTGATGCTCTACCTCCGGCTATTGTGTATTCTTAGGGGATAATCTCATTTCGTGGTCTGCCAAGAGGCAAGCCACACTATCTCGTTTGAGTGCCGAAGCAGAGTACAAAGGCATTGCTAATGTTGTAGCTGAGATCTGTTGGCTCAGAAATTCCTTTTGGAGCTCCAGTGTCCCTTGCGTAAGGCATCTATAGTCTGCTGTGATAACATAACTATCATATATCTTCACAATCCAGTTCAACATCAGCGCACCAAACACATTGAGATGGATATACACTTTGTTCGTGAGAAGGTTGCTCTCAGTCATGTCAAAGTGTTGCATGTGCCTTCTTCATATCAGTATGCAAATATCTTCACAAAAGGGCTTCCCTGACAACTATTCATCGACTTCAGATCCAGTTTTAGCGTCCGGCCTCCTCCTGCTCCGATTGAGGGGGTGAATTAGCGAATATACTCAAAATATTCCCCATATATATTGTAATTATGAGTGTTGTGTAGTTATGGTAGATTATGATTTAACCTTGTACACACACACTATATATATATATATATATATATATATATATATTAATCAGATAGACTCTCCGAGGGAGATTAATATATATTATTAAATTATGTGAAAGGATCATTTTCGTTTGAATACTCATTCAGTATTAATGAAAGGACGTGTCAAACATTTTAAGAAGCTAAAAAATAAAATAGGATTACGAGCGGTGTTCTTTTCAAATTGACATCAACTCTCCAAAATTTATTTAAAAGTATATTGATGCATTGTAATCCAACCGACTTGAGGAAACTGTGGAAGACATATATTATGTAGATAAAATTATAATAGTATTCAAGACTTAGTTTAATATATAGGACTTTGAAGTCAATTAAATAGTAGAATTTTTAAGATGAAGAGTTAAAGCAGAAGAGTGACTATCGGAAGATCTAAAGTCGTGAACAGAGGATGAATTAGAGATGAGAAAGGTCCAAAGGTTAGTTTCACCAATAATTTTCACTGATATACTTAATTTGTAGGACACATTATTTACATATTTTAGTTTTTTTTTCTCGTGCAATGCTAAAAACTAAATCTGTATTTTTAATTTCTATCTAGAGTACACAAGCTATGTATAAAAAGAGCAACACAGGTATGTCTACTAAATATATTTATATATTATACATATTTAAATTCAATGGCTTGATTATACTAGGATCCTTGAAATTTTGAAGGTAGGGGACGTTATAGTTTGATAAGTTAGCGAATGTGTATTATTTCTATTTTAGTACTTATTTCGTTCGGTTCAAAATAAGTGTTTACTTAGCCTTTTTATTTTGGTTCAAAATAAGTATTCACTTGTCATTTTTTTTATATTCAAAATTAGTGTCCACTTATAAAATCAAGAATGAATTAACTTTATTTTTTCAGATCTGTCCCTATTTGCTTAAGACAATAAATAAGTAAAAGTCTTATTAATTAAGGATAGTTTTGTCAAAATACATGTTTTTTCTAGAAGTTAGAGACAAGAAGAGTAACTTGCACATGGTGTTCATTGACTTGAAAAAAGACGTACGATAAAGTCCTTAGGGAGGTTCTTTGGAGATGTTTGGAGTCTAAAGGTGTACATGTGGCTTACATTAGGGAAATTAAGGACATGTACGATGGAACCAAGACTCGAGTAAGATGGGGGTGATTCAGAACACTTTCCGGTCATGATGGGGATGCATCAGGGATCAGCTCTTAGCCCGTTCCTATTCGCTTTAGTGATGGAAGAACTGACACGATATATTCAAGGAAATGTGTCGTGGTGTATGTTATTCGCAGTTTATTGTCATATTTTTTTGATATGATGTTTCACATCCTTTTCTTTTCTTTTGAGCTGAGGGTCTACCGAAAACAACATCTCTACCCCATAAATGTAGGGATAAGATCTGTGTACATCCTACCCTTTCCAGAATCCACTTGTGAGATTACAACGAATATGTTGTTGTTGTAGTTAGTGTTTTCTTAAAGGGTGTGAAAAGGCTATGTGAACACTTATTTTGAATCGGAAGGAGTATTATATATTGAAAACTTGAAAAGTTAGTGTTATTATAAAATTGTAAATGTTAAATTTTCTAAAAACATCTTTTACCTCACTATTAAAATTAGTGTCTAATAGCATATGTATACCTCATGAAACAAATATATGTAATTACAAGTAATATTACCCAACATATTTTGTTTGTGATAATTGATAGAGAATAACGTGCAACGCACGTTTGTAGAAACTAATATTGCTAAATGCCCCATCGATAAATGTGAATTTAATATTTGAACTTTATAAATTTTGAATTCTAATTAAATTTAAATAAATAATAGATACATATAAAATAATTTTTTTAATGTAAATACATATTTGCGCCAAAGCTACTGTCAACCTTACATCCGCACAAAAAAATGTTATGCGAAATAAGTTGTTTTCCCACGTAAAAGACTGTAGAAGCAACTACGTCTAAATGCTAGACGAAAATACTTAATTAGCTAGCCTAAAGTAAAAACTAAAATTCTACACCAAAATGTTTAACTCATCAATAATTATAAAACCAATTAACTTTTTTTCTTAATGCTTGTTAATTAGTAAAGGTCACCTCATTAGGATTAGTAAGGTAAGACCTAGCTCCCCTTTCTTAGACTCTTCTCTTTGAGGTTCACTTTTATCTATTAATAAAAAAACTAGCCCTAGTCACCACGGTTAGCGAATTCGCTTAAAAAAATTATGTGACAGATAAAGCCCGGAAGGAGTCAATATTTAGCTAATAATAATTTTATGGATCCAAATAATTGATTAAAAATTAATCTGAGGCATCAATCATGAGTGATGTTTACTGAAAAAAAATAAATTATCTGACGTCATTTGAGATGAGACGAGATTATTTGAAACTTTTGATGTGTGCCTACCATGAGATGCCTATTCTTTGTTAATTAACTGAAAATTTATTTTGGATGAGACAAGATTGTCTGAACTTTAATTTTAATGTACCTACCATAAGTTACCTATTATTTGCTGATTACCTGAAAAATTATTTGAGATAGAGACAAGGTTATTTGAACTTTTTATTAATGTGCCTACCATAAGAAACCTATTTTTTTCCTGCCAAACCCATTACTGAAAATTTGTCTTGTGGTAGGATACAATGTAACATTACATTTTTCCAATTCATGCACCCACTACTAATGGAGTATATCCCTAACCTAACTATAGTCTATAAAGATATCATGACGTTTGTAGACTAGTTCCAAGATTGTAACAGGAAAAAGATAAACGACAAAGAAAAAGCAGTTAAAAAAGAGGAATTAATAACAATAAAAAGTAGTGATCGGAGGAGGGTAAGTATTTGGTTATCGTTAACGATGTTTTGGTTTTGGCGCTAGAAGTGGAATTGCCTTTAGAATGGAGCGTTTTACCTAAATTAGTCGAATTAGAAAAGACCGCAAAAAAAAAGGGATCCGAGCCTCGAAAATAAAGCCGTCTTTAGTAAGGACCATTTTACTTTCCAAAGTAGACTTCTTAGCCCGAATCTAAATTAGACCGAATAAAAAACGAATACCGAACATCGGGTGGGAAGCTAAAACAAAAGAGAAAGCGGAATTTGAGCCCTAGAAATAAAGTCGTCCTTGGTAGTGAACATTTTACTCTCCAAAATGGACTTTTTGGTCTAAAGTTAAATTAGTCGAACCAAATATCAAACACCGAGTGGAAAGCCTAAAAAGGTAAAAGGTGGATTCTAATCCTAGAAATAAAGCCGTCCTTGGTAATGAACATTTACTCTCCAAAATGGACTTTTTGGTCTGAATTTAAATTAGTCGGATCAAATATCAAACACCGAGTGGAAAGCCTAAAAAGTAAAAGGTGGTCCGTGGATTCTAATCCTAGAAATAAAATCTTCCTCTGTAAAGAATACTTTTACTCTCCAAAATTAAGCCGGAATTTAAATTTGTTGGATCAGAAGGGAAAAAAAAAAGTACAAGGGACAATTGGAGAAGTCGAAATTCCAGAAATCCTAGTGGGCAAGAATTTCGTATCAAATATACCATATTGTTAGGCTTAGAAAGTTGGCTAAAAGATAACTCCAAGGAAATTTTTTCATGACCAATCTCTATCTTTATCTCAACAACACTTGCATAGTGTAAAGCAACAGAGTATTTGGGATCAACCAGAGAATGAAATCATGATCTCTAGAATTACAAGAACAAGAAGGAGAATTAAGAGGTTGAAGTTGATCAAACAACAAGTGGTTATTAAGGATTTATCATATAGTTGCATTCATTCACATATCACACTCACATGTATTAGTACTACCATTCTGTAAAGTTCTAGTTGACTTGACTCTACTTTGTGGTCCTTCTCAAGCTTCTTGCCTTATCAATCAATCAAGTTTTAGCCAATTTGTTTCTCAATTTTCACATCTTTTTTTAATTTTCTCACTTTGTTTAAGTATTATAGATAAAACCCATTTCTTGATTTTTAGAATCTTGATCTTTTGCATGTCTTGAGTGGCATTATTTATGTTCATTAAGGTTTAACCAATTCAAGATTTCATGTTTTGTTTTGATTCTTGAATTTGGGTTGGGTTGTACACTGACAGTTATGGGCCCTGGAATATCAAGGTTGCTTAATGGTATCTGTTTCTTGGTCTGCCATTGGCTCTGCTACAACTTTTTGGCATTGCCATACTAATAAGTTTCCTAGTTTTCATCCATTTTTAAAACTAAAAAGCATGTCATTCATGCCCTTTTATCCTTGGAAATGGCAATCCAACAGCATTTCTTTTTGGTGTTGTTGATTCTTTTCTTTGCTGGACTTGGTGAATCTTTAAATAAAGAGGGACATATTCTTTTGGAGTTTAGAAGATCTCTTAATGACCCTGATAACAATCTTGAAAGTTGGAATTCATCAGACTTGAGTCCTTGCAAATGGGATGGTGTTAAGTGTAGCAAAAATGATCAGGTGATTTCTCTAAATATCGATGGCCTTAACTTGTCTGGTAGTTTATCTCCAAGAATTTGTGAACTTCCTTACTTGAAAGTATTGAATGTGTCAACAAATTTCATTTCTGGTCAAATTCCTGACGATTTTGCGCTATGTCAAACTTTGGAGAAATTGAACCTTTGCACCAATAGGTTCCATGGGGAATTTCCTGTCCAATTATGCAATATTACCTCACTTGCTCAACTTTATTTATGTGAGAATTATATTTATGGCGAAATACCTCGGGACATTGGAAACTTGTTACATCTTGAGGAGCTTGTGATTTATAGTAACAATCTCACTGGAAGGTTACCATCTACAATAGGTAAATTGAAAAGGCTTAGAATCATCAGGGCCGGACGAAATTATTTGTCTGGTCCTATTCCTGCAGAAATTAGTGAATGTGAAAGTTTACAAGTGCTTGGTGTAGCAGAAAATAGGCTAGAAGGGTCTTTCCCAATAAAGCTTCAAAAGCTAAAAAATCTTACCAACTTAATTCTTTGGGCTAACTTTTTCTCTGGTGCAATTCCTCCTGAAGTTGGAAATTTCAGTAATTTGGAATTGCTTGCTTTGCATGAGAATTCATTCACTGGATCACTTCCAAAAGAGATTGGTAAGTTAAGTAATTTGAGAAGGCTGTACGTTTACACGAATCAGTTAAACGGAACAATTCCATGGGAAATGGGAAATTGTTCGAGTGCAGTTGAGATTGATTTATCCGAAAATCAGTTGAGTGGATACATACCAATAAGCTTGGGCCTACTTTCTAACCTGAAGTTGCTTCACCTTTTCGAAAACAGACTACATGGAAAGATTCCGAAGGAGCTTGGAGAGTTGAAGCAGCTTAAGAATTTGGACTTGTCTATAAACAATTTGACTGGTAGAATTCCATCAGAGTTTCAGAATCTTGAATTCTTGGAGAATTTACAACTTTTTGACAATCACCTCGAAGGTCCTATTCCTCGATTTATTGGTCTCAAAAGCAACCTCTCTATAGTGGACTTGTCCAAGAATAATTTTGAAGGAAGAATACCTTCAAACCTTTGTCAGTTTCGGAAGTTAACATTCCTCAGCCTCGGGTCTAACAAGTTGTCGGGCAATATCCCTTTTGGGCTAAAAACTTGCAAGTCCCTCGAGCAGCTAATGCTAGGCGATAACCTGCTAAGCGGGAGCTTTTCTGTTGATCTTTGCAAGCTTCAGAATCTTTCAGCACTTGAGCTTTTTCACAACAGATTTTCTGGATTGCTACCGCCAGAGATAGGCAACCTTAGAAGATTAGAGAGGTTGCTCTTGTCGCGTAATTACTTTTTCGGGCAAATTCCTCCTGATATTGGAAAACTTATGAGGCTTGTTGCTTTTAATGTTTCCTCCAACCGGCTCTCGGGTGGTATTCCTCATGAGTTAGGGAATTGTATAAGGCTCCAACGGCTTGATCTCAGCAAGAACTCGTTCGTTGGAAATCTATCCGATGAACTTGGCAGGCTAGTGAACTTGGAACTGCTTAAGCTATCTGATAATAAGTTTAGTGGACAGATACCTGGTGGCTTAGGTGGATTAGTACGACTTACGGAATTGGAGATGGGAGGAAATTTCTTCTCTAGTAGTATTCCTATTGAGCTTGGCCAACTTGCAACTCTTCAGATTTCTCTGAATCTAAGTCATAATGCTCTCAATGGCTCAATTCCTAGCAACCTTGGGAACTTGCAGATGCTCGAAACGTTGTACTTAAATGACAACCAGCTCATCGGTGAGATTCCAGCTTCGATAGGGCAGTTGATGAGCCTGATAGAATGCAATCTTTCTAACAATAACCTTGTCGGATCAGTACCAAACACGCCCGCCTTTAAAAGGATGGTCTCGAGCAACTTTGCTGGAAATGTTGGGTTATCCACATTTGGTTCTGGCCATCCAGCCCCTTCGGTTGCTCCAAATTCAAGCTGGTTGAAACACGGCTCTTCTAGAGAGAAAATAGTTACTGTTGTTTCCGCGACTGTTGGGATGATCTCTTTGTTATTGATTGGAGTTGTATGTAGGGTCGTTAGAGGCAGAAAAACAGCTTTTGTTTCACTGGAAAATCAAGTAAAGCCTGACGTCTTGAATAATGATCATTACTTTCCGCGAAAAGGGTTCACGTATCAGGACCTTGTCGATGCTACTGGGAATTTCTCAGACAGCGCGATCATTGGAAGGGGAGCGTGTGGGACCGTCTACAGAGCTAATATGGCTGATGGTGAATTCGTTGCAGTTAAAAAGCTGAAGCCACAAGGAGAAGTCGCGAGCGTTGATAGCAGTTTCCATGCTGAATTATCTACACTTGGTAAGATAAATCACAGAAATATTGTCAAGCTATATGGTTTCTGCAAACATCAAGATTGCAATCTTTTGTTATATGAGTACATGGGAAATGGAAGCCTTGGTGAAGTACTTCATGGGAATAACAAAGTTAGTTTACTAAATTGGAATAGTAGGTACAAAATTGCCTTAGGAGCTGCTGAGGGTCTATGCTATTTGCACCATGACTGCAAGCCACATATCATTCATAGGGATATAAAATCGAACAATATTTTGTTGGACGAATTGCTGGAGGCACACGTTGGAGACTTTGGCTTGGCAAAGTTAATCGACTTCCCTTACTCAAAATCCATGTCAGCGGTTGCTGGTTCATACGGCTACATTGCCCCTGGTAAGACCAGTTTTTAGGCACTTAACAAGACTCTTTATTAGCAATCCATATACAGTCAAACCTCTCTATAATAACATCATTTGTCCCAATATGTTTTGGTTGTTTTAGCGAAATGTTGTTATAGAGAACATATAGTATAACATAACATGAAAAATCTGTTTCACATAAAACATGACTGTTATAGTGAAATGTTATTATAGAGGATGGTTGTTATAGATAGATTTGATTGTACAGAGAAGTTGACTAGTTTCTTGATTTTTGTTTCAGAATATGCATACACGATGAAAGTGACAGAGAAATGCGATATATATAGCTTCGGGGTTGTTTTGCTTGAACTGATTACTGGTAGGTCTCCAGTCCAACCCCTCGATCAAGGAGGCGATTTGGTGACTTGGGTGAGGAGATCCATTCATGAAGGAGTGGCACTAACTGAGCTTTTTGACAAAAGGTTGGATTTTAGTGTTGAAAGAACAAGTGAGGAGATGTCTCTAGTTCTCAAGATTGCTATGTTCTGCACCAATACATCTCCTGCCAATAGGCCTACTATGCGAGAAGTCATCGCCATGCTGATTGAAGCCCGGGAATCCGTGAGCACTTCACCACCATCGCCAACGTCTGAAACTCCTCTTAGCAAGGCTGATGCTAATAAAGGTGCGTAAAAACAACTTCCTCTTTAACGTTCAACTTCTTCACTAAGACCTCTCTATAACAGTCATACTCTATAACAACATTTCACTATAAGAGCCAAGTTTCTTTGGAACCGATTTTTCATATAATGTTATATTATGTGTTACTTATAACAACATTTTGCTATAGCAACCAAAAGATATCCGATTTCTAGAGAGGTTTGACTGTACCTACAATTTTGGCAGCACCAAAAGAAAAGAAGTCTCATTTCATGTTCACGATTCTAAATGTAGTTAACCACTAAAAGGAATTGTTCAATATCGAATGGATGTTAGCAAAGGAAAATTAGCTAAATCACATACATGTATGTTTAGTAACAGGAACTAGTTTCTGCATTTTTAGTAGCATTTGTTTATTCATAATGTTTACTAACGGTCTTTGTAAAGATTGCAAGGTTATTTCGAGTGAGTATCTTACAACCCGACATAAGCTTTTGG
The DNA here is from genome assembly GCA_029783415.1 of Anisodus acutangulus. Taxonomy (NCBI): domain Eukaryota; kingdom Viridiplantae; phylum Streptophyta; class Magnoliopsida; order Solanales; family Solanaceae; genus Anisodus; species Anisodus acutangulus. The sequence continues at coordinate 9,139,006 of CM056508.1, forward strand.
TGATGGATTTGGAGATCAAGATGGAGAAGAAGAGGAGGGTTGTGGATGACAGGCTAAGAATCAAATGGAGGAGTTTGACCATGGCTAATGCAAAGGAGATAGGAGAGAGGTTGATGGCCAAGGGGCTTGGGGAATAGTGGGGATGCGACCGGTATGTGGGACAGGACGGCCAGTTGCATTCGGTAGGTAGCTAGAGAAGTGTTAGGGGTCTCGCGGGGTAGTCGTGGTGGGCGTCGAGGGGACTGGTAGTGGAATGGTAAAGTTCAAGAGAAGGTGGAAGCAAAGAAAGCGGCGTATGCGAAATTGGTAGAAAGCAAGAATGAGGTGGACAAGTGGACGAATAGGGAATGTATAAGATGGCAAGGAAGGAGGCAAAGCTAGCAGTTACGGCAGCGAAAACGATGGCTTTTGAACGCCTGTATATGGAATTAGAGGGAAAAAACAGGGATAAAAAGTTGTACAGACTAGCTAAGGCGAGGGAGAGGAGGGCCCGTGACCTGGATCACGTGAGGTGCATCAAGGACGAGGACGGTAAAGTACTGGTGAAGGACGCGCATATTAGACGGTGGTGGCAGTCTTACTTCCATAAAATCTTGAAAGAAAAAAGAGATAAAGACATTGTGCTGGAGCAATCCGGAAGGTACCAGGATTTTGGATATTGTAGAAACATTAAGGTTGAGGAGGTTAAGGGTGTTGTTCGCAGGATGCGCAGGGGACGAGCGATCGGGCTTGATGAGATCCTAGTTGAATTTTGGAAGAGCGCGGGCAAGGCAGGTTTAAAGTGACTAACTAAGTTGTTTAATGTCATTTTTAAGACGGCGAGAATGCCCAAAGAATTGAGGTGGAGTACAATGATTCCTTTGTACAAGAACAAAGGTGACATCCAGAGTTACAACAACTATAGAGGTATCAAGCTGCTAAGCCACACTATGAAAGTTTGGGAAAGGGTCGTGGAGATGAGGGTGAGAAGAGGCATGTCTATTTTCGAGAACCAGTTTGAATTTATGCCGGGGCGTTCGACTACAAAAGTCATTCATCTTATTAGGAGGTTGGTGGAGCAGTATAGGGAGAGGAAGAGAGACTTACATATGATTTTCATCGACCTCTAGAAGGCATACGACAAAGTCCCTAAGGATGTTCTATGGAGATGTTTGGAGGTTAGAGGTGTACCTGTAGCGTACACTAGGGCGATCAAGGATATGTATGATGGAGCCCAGACCAGGGTACGGACAGTAGGAGGATACTCGGAGTACTTTCCAGTGATGATGGGGCTGCACCAGGGATCAACTCTTAGCGCATTCTTATTTGCCTTGGTAATGGATGGTCTGACGTGATAAATTCAAGGGGAGGTGCCATGGTGTATGTTATTCACAGAAGACATAGTACTGATTGTGATTGATGAGACTCGCAACGGAGTGAACGCTAAGCTGGAGGTTTGGAGACAAACTCTGGAGTCTAAAGGGTTCAGGCTGAGTAGGACTAAGACATAATACTTGGAGTGCAAGTTCAGTAACGGGAACGGCCATGAGACAGGCGTGGAGGTGAGGCTTGGTACTCAGGTCATTCCAAAGAAATAAAGTTTTAAGTACCTCGGGTCTATTATCCAAGGGAATGAAGAGATTGATGACGATGTCACATATCATATTGGTGCATGGTGGATGAAATGGTGGCTCACATCTGGAGTCTTGTGCGATAAAAAGGTGTCACCAATATTTAAAGGCAAGTTCTATATGATGGTGGTTAGACCGACTATGTTGTATGGACGAAGTGTACATCTAAAAGATGAAAGTTGTGAAGATGAGGATGCTGAGATGGATGTGTGGGCATACAAGGAGGGATGAGATTAGAAATGATGATATTCAGGACAAAGTGGGAGTGGCCTCAGTGGAGGATAAGATGCGGGAAGCGAGGTTGAGATGGTTCGGGCATGTGCAGAGGAGAGACACAAATGCCCTAGTGCGGTGGTGTGAGAGGTTGGCTATGGACGGGTTCAGGAGGAGTAGAGGTAGGCCAAAGAAGTATTGGGGAGAGGTGATTAGACGGGATATGGCGCAACTGCAACTTACTGAGGACATGACCTTAGATATGGGGTGTGGAGGACACAGATTAGGATAGAAGGGTAGTAGTTAGTTGAGCATAGTCATACTTATGCTTACAAACTGGTAGTTGTAGTGTTATTATTGTAGGTCTGCTTAGCCTATCATACTAGTAGGCGCAGTATTGTGTTATAGTCCCGTGTCGTTTAATTTCTACTGCTATATGTTCTTTAGTGTACTTTGTTTATCTTATTTACATGCGTTAGTTACTGTTTCTTTTTTCAGAATGCGGTAGCATAGCTTATTCGCTTTTGTTACCATCATTTTCATACAACTTTAAATTTCTTGTTTGGGTTTGACCGTTTCTCTTGCTTTTCTTGTGCCTATGCTTTGTCTTGAGCCGAGAGCCTTTCGGAAACAACCTCTCTACCTACCAAGGTAGAGGTAAGGTCTGCGTACACTCTACCCTTCTTAGACCCCACGTTGTGGGATTTCACTGAGTATGATGATGATGATCTGTTTATTCATGATATCAAGTCTGATGATTTAGATTCAGACTTATGTTGCGGGGACTCTCCAAAAATATTGCCGGACCCGTGTCGAATCTTCCGAAAATGCACTACTTTTGAATGATCCAACATGTATCCAGCGACATTTTCTCGGAGAATTCTAGCAACATAGATTGAGACAGTCATCCTGAGAGAACTAAAATGCAGCCACATTTTCTTATTTGCAGGTTCTGACTAAGGAACCATAGACGAAAAAGACAATGAACTTGCTGAAGTTGTGCCTCTCTGAAGCAGCCAAATTCCAATATAGAGTTAGAAGCATCTCATTATTCATGTACACACAACTACCTTTGATACCATACATCCTCTCTAATAATTAGTTGTCATTTCTTATCTATTTCTATTCTATCCACATCTGTCATCTGTCAGCACATTAACTGCCTAATTGTATTCAGTTCTTGAGTTACTAATCATTTGGTTATTTCTGAAATATCTTATTATAGTCAGATTTGGCATTCTTGGTTTCCAGAAGAACATATTTTGTGCTTGAATTAAGGGATACAATTAGACCTCTCTATAATAGCGTGTTTGTTCGGACTTTTTCTTAGCTATTATATCGAATGATTGTTATAACTTATAAACCTATGATGGCATTTGATCGTTTAGATCTTATTTAGTTGTTATAGACAAACTTTTCGTAAAAATGTTATTTTCCCCAAACTTTTTATGTTATAGTAAAAGAAAAAAAAATATTTAAAATTTACAATCTCAAAAGATATTCATATCTCATTGAAAATTTAAAATTTTCAAGTTTATGACACCAAAGTTGTAGCTAATGATTTAAATAAATAAATTACTAGAAACGGAAGTGAGAAATTTAGTATCGGAATTAACATCATTAGATTGAAAGGTAAAATAAATCAATTATTTAAGTAATACTGTTATAGACTGATAATTTTACAAAAATATCATTATCATAATGACTGCATTGGTTTTGATGAAAATTTTGCTACTGTGAAATGTTATTACAACAACAACAACATACCCAGTGAAATCCCACAACGTGAGGTCTTGGGAGGGTACAGTGTACGCAGACCTTATCTCTACCTTGGTAGGTAGAGCAGTTGTTTCCGAGAGACCCTCGGCTCAAGACAAAGTACAAGCAAAGTAAGACAAACAAAGCGACTAAGCCATGATAGCGATTTCTGAAAAAAAAAGCATTAACTAATGTAGGTAAATAAGATAAATAAAATACACATAGCAACATAAATCAAACGACAGTGGACCATAAAGCAATATTGTGCTTACTAGTATGATAGGCTAAGCGAGCCTACAATAATAACACTACAACTACCAGTTTGTAAGCGTAGGGAGGACTACGCTGGACTACCTACTACACTTCTACCATAATCAGTGTCCTCCATAACCTCCTATTTAAGGTCATGTCCTCAGTGAGTTGCACCTGCGCCATCCCGGGTAATCACCTCTCCCGAATACTTTTTCGGTCTACCTCTACCCCTCATGTACCCGTCCATAGCCAACCTCTCACACCTCTGCACTGGGGCATTTATGTGTCTCCTCTGCACGTGCCCGAACTATCTCAACCTCGCTTCCCGCATCTTATCCTCCACCGAGGCCAATCTCACTCTGTCCCGGATATCACAATTTCTAATTCTATCCCTCCTTATATGCTCACACATTCATCTTAGCATCCTCATCTCCGCAATTTTTATCTTTTGGGTGTGCGTAGTCTTTACCGACAAACACTCTTCCCCATACAACATAGTCGATCTAACCACCACCCTATAGAACTTGTCTTTAAGTTTTGGTGGCACCTTTTTATCGCACAGGACTCCAGATGCGAGCCTCCATTTCATCCATCCTGCCCCAATACGATGTATGACATCGTCATCAATCTCTACATTCCCTTGGATAATAGACCCGGGTACTTGAAGCTTCCTTTCTTTGAAATGACCTGAGTACCAAGACTCACATCCACGCATATATCAAGGTCGCTCCCATTACTGAACTTGCACTCCAAGTATTCTGTCTTGGTCCTACTCAGCCTGAACCCTTTAGACTCCAGAGTATGTCTCCAAACCTTCAGTTTAGCGTTCACTCTGCTGCAAGTCTCATCAATCAGGACTATGTCGTTTGCGAATAACATACACCATGGCACCTCCCCTTGGATTTGTCGCGTCAGTCCATCCATCACCAAGGCAAATAGGAATGGGATAAGAGATGATCCCTGGTGCAGCCCCATCATCACTGGAAAGTGATCTGAGTCTCCTTCTACTGTCTGTACCCTGCTCTTGGCTCCATCATGCATATCCTTGATTGTCCTAGTGTACGCCATAGGTATACCTTTAACCTCCAAACATCTCCATAGAACCTCCCTAGGGACTTTGTCGTATGCCTTCTCGAGGTCGATGAAAACCATATGTGAGTCTCTCTTCCTCTTCCTATACTGCTCCACCAACCTCCTAATAAGATGAATGACTTCTGTAGTCGAACGCCCCGGCATGAATCCAAACTGGTTCTCGGAGATAGACACGCCTCTTCTCACCCTCATCTCCACGACTCTTTTCCAAACTTTCATAGTGTGGCTTAGCAGCTTGATACCCCTATAGTTGTTGCAACTCTAGAAATCACATTTGTTCTTGTACAAAGGAATCATTGTACTCCACCTCCATTCTTTGGGCATTCTCGCCGTCTTAAAAATGACGTTAAACAACTCCGTCAGCCAATCCAAACATGCTCTGCCTGCGCTCTTCCAAAATTCAAGCCTCGAAATGTTATTACATCGAGATAAAATTCAAGCGTTGGTACAATTTTGACTATATCGTGAGTCACATTTATGATAAATGTTCCTTTCTGGTAAAGGACCATTGGGACTAGTCTTGCAATTTGTAACTTAATTTTGCAAAAATTCTTGTGGTTGGTCGATGTTGAGCTGTACTAGCAAATTTATTAATTATGCAAATAGACTTGTAATTTAGGACCTTCTGGAATTAGGTTTCTATCCATTCTTAAATAATTACTCCTAAATATATACTCCTAGTATTATAAGTTGGTGCCTTTTTCCAGTTTCCCTCCACTAAAGTTTGGTTCTTATATTAATCTTGCTGACTAATTATAAGTCAAAACCTTGGAAACCCATATGCAATTTGCATGAATTGTGGTACCATACCCTATTGCTCCCACATGCCAACATATGCTAATGTTTAGTTTAACCTTTTCTCATACATCATAACATTAAATTGTTTGGTGTCCCATTTTGAACAGCTAATCACGAGCTTTCTCTCTTCATTTCCTTTTGTTACTAACACTTTGGTCTATGTAAATTACACATTTTAGTAATTTTAGACATTTTTATATATCATAAGCACTAGCAACTCAGTAAGCCTAAGAATTTGCTCAATGTCAATATCTAATAATAATGTTTACCAGAAAAAGTAAGTTCCAATAATACAGATTGATCAATAATATCTCAATAATATCAAGACATTATGATGAGCATATTCACTTCTAACAGGAGTTATAATTTTAAGAAATGGGACATCATATCTCATACATCATAACATAATTTTAAAATATCAAATACAAGCTCATCATTAGCATAGGTGAAGAATACAAGAAACTTGTCCTCCGGGGCATAGTCCAGTGGCAAAGCCTGGGCGCTATAAGGCGCTCTGGCATGGGACAGCGTGGGTTCGATTCCCCGCAAGCACGAAGAAACTCTGCATGTTGGGGAATTTGACCTTGTCTCATTGATCAGTTGTACGCTCCCAGAAAACTGGCCACCGGAGCACATCCAGCGATTTACCTGGTAATAGTGTTGAAGGACCGGTGCTATTACCTCCAGGACGTCTGGGTAATACCAGTGAAGTAGTCAGACGCAAGCCTGGAAACCTGGATTATCAAAAAAAAAAAAAAAATACAAGAAACTTTTTTTTTGTCATTTCAGTGACATCTTTTACAAAATTACCAAAACAACATTTTTGGTCTAGCAACAACAAAGGACAACATGGAAAGTAACAAGGTGATTTCTTTTTAGTTATCTCAACTTTGGTGTTTAATGTTATTCCAATGATACAATATTAATGAAATTCTTTTTCTTTCATAACTTTCTTTTTCATTTATAAATATGTATGAAATTTCCTTCAAAAGGAAAAAAAAAAAAAACATCTCCCCCAAAATTGATGTTCTCTACCCTCCTCCTTTACAAACTTGTATAAAAAATTAAGGGGAAAATAAGACAATATAAATGTTTCCAAAAGGCTGAAATGGATTTAAGCACATTTTCTAACCTTGTGATTAGTATGACAATAATAATTATGATTAGAATTTAAATTATACTTTGATCCCTTAATTCTCATTAGATACCCCAACCTTTTCCACCAACAACGCCTTCTTCTTGGCGATGATGCTCCTCCAATCACGTGCGCCTTACTCTTTGTCCTTTTTATAGTTAATCCCCGTATTTCCGGTGGCCGGTAAGTTCTAATTAACGGCCATTTTATTCCGTTAAAAAATGGGTGACGTTTAATATCCGTTGCACCCCTGGCGCATCCTAGCCTCTTCCTTGGATCCTTCACCAATAATTTCTCTATCAAGTCCCTTAATTCAACCATTCCTGGCTCATCTGATTGAGTTTCATTTACGTAAAACTTGACTCCTTTGCTAGACGCTATATTGCGCAGGGTGGTCTCTTTACTATTCCCTTTAAACGGCGTCGTTCCATACAACAACTCGTATAATAACACACCAAACGCCCACCAGTCCACACCGTTACCGTGTCCTGCACCACTTATGAGCTCCGGGGATAAGTACTCGTGTGTACCAACACATGATTTGGAAAATGCAGCTGTTGGCTCGGCTACGAACTCGGTCACCATTTCTTCCCGTTGCCTGTCACTATAACAAGTGTATCTTCCTTCTTCAACGCGGGTAGTGAAATCTAATTTTGGTGACACCTCAGATTTAAAACATAAGTCGAAATCCGATAGCATAATGTGACCGTCTTCACGAATCAGAATATTTTCTGGTTTCAAATCACGATACACGATACCTAAGGAATGTAGATATTCTAATGCTATGAGTACCTCAGCTGCATAGAACCTGACTGCTTCAACAGGTAGCCGGTTACCAGGTTGCTTACGGAGCAAGTTATGGAGATCACCATTAGGGCAAAAATCAATAAGCAAGCAGGTGTAATGCGACACTTCTAAATGAGCGTAAAGTGTAGGTAGAAACGGGTGGTCTAGAGAGGAGAGAATCTCAGCTTCAGTTTGAACATGAGAGAGTTTTTTCGCTGTAAGGGCATCACGGTCAATAACCTTAAGGGCAAAATTGGCATGGTCATAGTCACGTAGGCGACAAAGGAAAACACGGCCGAGGTTTCCTGACCCGACAAGGCGGAGGAGTTTAAGGTGGCGGAGATGAAGAGCTCCGTCAGAGGAAAGTGTAGTTGCCGCCTTAATTGCAGTCCAATTTGGATCGTGCTGTCGGTGTGCACGCCGGTGGAAATTAGGGATTTCAGCTGAAGGATTGTTGGTAATGGAAGTGCACGATAGACGATCGTTGAAGCTTAATGTAAGGCTACTACGAGCCAAACTGCTTCGTGCACTAAGTGTACGATCAGTTGTAGTGGTGGTAATTGAAGCACAGCTTGTAAAGCTAAGATCAAGATCAGAATCTGGTGGATAAAGGGTATCTAATTCTTCCATATTTGTCTAAAATGGGTTCTCAAAAGGAGGAAATTTGGTGTTTTTGTTCGTTTAGCTTAGTGAAATGAGGTGAGGTTGAGAAAGTAGTGACATTTTATATTAGAGGAGACTTAGCGGGGGGGGGGGGGACATATAATTAATGTTAATCACGTGGTTGGTTGAACCAACAGCAAGAGATAGAGACAAATGAAAGAAAGAAGGTGGTAACAAAGTTAGGTTTTTTGGAAAGTTGACTTGTAAGGTAACGAGAAAATATTAGTTTAGAGAATGGAGGTTTATATGAGATTAATTAATAATGGGAAGGATGCTTCTAACCATGTTAGTCATAAGGAGGTTAGAACGGCAATGGAAGTCGACTAATTGACATTGGGATCTCTGCATTAGGAGAGTATTATAAGCTTGATTTATTTATTAGTGTACACTCACTATTAGACAATACATGTTAAATTTCCACATCTATTCTTTAGGGATGAAATGATCTTGGATAATCGTTACTTCGTGAGCTAATTTTTGAGATTGAGTTTGACTTAGTATTTATTTCTTTATCATAATTTCAGAGTCCATCACATTCCAGTTCTTAATTTATTCGATGTTGAACATCCATATTATATTATTCATTTTTCACGAATTAGCTTTTAGAGTTGAGTTACTATCTAAATTCCATCTTTATCAATATACACGATGTCGACCTCCTTATCGATATTTAATGATCCAATTTGCTAGTTTGAAAACGGAATCCTTCTCTTAACTGTTAAGTTAAGTAAAACCAATGAATTGTGTTAGGATAATTATGGGGCCATCCCATAATTTCTCAAATCATTATCACATCATATATTTTGTAATAACATAATTTAGGATGATTAGGATTTGATTGTAAATTATTATAAATTAATTTAGAATGATTAAATTAGTTTTTCTTAATGTTCGCATTGTATACTTGTATATATATTTGATTATGGAAATGAAATAAATCAAGGAATTGATTTCTTACATGGTGTCAAGAGCCACAATTTTTTTGCCCTAAACCCTACCCCCATTCGGCCTCCTCTCTCTCATAGCCGAAAAGTTTTCCCTCTTTTGATTTTTTTTCCGGCCACACATTAGGGTTCTTCCACAAAACCCTAACACTAAAATACAAGACATAAACCCTAAAACCACTACCCAAAACCGGTCGGTCGGCCACCTTTATTTTCTTCTCCATTTCCAAACCCTAGCCGACACTTAGGGTTATCTAATCCTATTCCACCAATCACAAAACATTATTCTCTTCTTTTGTTCTTGTGTTGTTTTTCGTGGAAAACTATGGCCGAAAAATAAAATTTTCATCCCGCTCTTTCTGTAAACAACGTCAAGAACTTTATTTCCATAACACTTGAGATGGAAAAAGGGAAATACACCTCTTAGGAGAAATTGTTCAAAATTCATTGTCGCGCCTATGAGGTAATAGACCATATCATCCCTTCCGAGTCATCATCGGACACCACTAAGGTAGACAAAAGGTTATGGTCCCGTTTGTATGCTATACTCCTTCAATGGATTTATGGCACTATTTCCAATGATCTTTTGCATACCAAATTAGAGCCTAACTCTATGGCTAAACAGGCGTGGGAACGTTTACAAAATATTTTTCAAGATAACAAACTTTCTAGGGCTGTATATCTTGAACACCAATTTACCAACGTTAAATTGGATGACTTCTCAAACGTGTCCGCCTATTGTCAAGAATTGAAGGTGCTTGCAGACCAACTATCCAACGTTGGTTCGTCGATAACAAATCAAAGGTTGGTTCTTCAATTAATTGCAAGATTGAATAAACAGTATGACGGAGTCACTACATTCATCCAGCAGAGTAATCCATTGCCTCCCTTTTACGAGGCTCATTCGAGGTTGATTCCCAAGGAAACACGAAAAACAAAGCAGGCAGCCTCCAGAGCAGCCACCGCCGAAACTTCCCTCGTCTCTACCAATTCATTTTCTGCAGATTTTCAGCCACAAAATTCTTGTTCAGGTGGAAATGGAAATCGCAACAATAATAGTCAAAATCGGGGGTCAACCCGTAACAATAACAAAGGAAAAAATAATGGTGGAAAGGGACGGAGTAGGGGCGGCGGCCAACCAGCCAGCGGCAGCAACAACCATAACCAATCGGGGCAGTGGCGGCCCAACTAGTGGCAGCCACCTGTCCAGCCCGTCAGGAACCAGTGGGGGCAGTACCCGTCATGGGCCTGGGCCCCTCAGTGGGCTTCCCCTCCGTGCCCATACCCCATCGCATCGTGGGCCAGGCACTCATCTTCAAACCGACAGTCCGGAAATCTAAGTTCTTGTCCGCAACACGCATTTGCAGCCCAGGCACCATCTTCTGTAGGTTATGCTCCCACCGATATCGAACAAGACATGAACAACATGAATATGAATGTTATAGATGAGTCGGGGTACATGGGCACAGGGCTATGTCTCACATGACGGCATCTCAAGATAATCTCTCATCTTATTTTAATATGAGCAGTAATAAAAATATTGTTGTCGGCAGTGGAAAGGAAATTCCAATTCGTGGTATTGGTCAGGTAAAACTACCCCCCACACCCACCTTTATATTTGAAAAACGTCTTACATGCACCAAAACTGATTAAAAATTTGATATTTGTACGACGTTTTACAATTGACAACAATGTTTCTGTGAATTTTGATATGTTTGCCTTTTCTGTGAAGAATTTTCAGACGGGGATGTCACTAATGAGATGTAATATCATGGGGGACTTGTATCCAATCACTACCGTTTCCAACAATCATATGACCAAACCATCAACCTTTGCAGTTATTTCCCCTATTGTATGGCACAATTGGTTGGGACATCCGGGAGCACCCGTTTTCAATAATCTTAGAAAGAATAAGTTTTTTGCTTGTAACAAACTTTTGGACTTTTCTGTTTGCCAAACTTGTGTGTTTAGGAAGCATGTTAAACTTCATTTTTCATCATCTACTTCACATACACTTATGCCATTTGATTTGTTGCATTGTGATTTGTGGACATCACTAGTTTTGAGTTCTATGAGTCATAAATATTATATGCTCATTTTAGATGATTATTCAATTTTTTTGTGAACATTTCCCTTATGAAATAAATCACAAGCCTACACCATTTTAAAATAATTTAGTATTTTTATCAAAACTCAATTTGACAAATCCATTAAATATTTTCAATGTGACAATGAGAGGAAATTCATAAATGCTCAATTTTATATTTTTTGTCACCAAAATAGGATGTATTTGCGTCTTTCATGTCCACATACATCACCTCAAAATGAGAAAGCCGGAAGAAAAATTCGAACAATTAACAGTATGATTCGCACACTTCTTATGCATTCGTCCACACCACCAACTTTTTGACATCATGCACTTCAAATGGCCACATATCTTTTAAATATTCTTCATAACAAACTACTCTCCAATGTGTCACCTACACAAATGTTGTACCACCGTCTCCCATCTTTTACACATTTGAGGGATTTTGGGTGTTTGTGTTATCCATTGTTTCCGTCCACAATCATTAACAAACTTCAGGCCCGTTTCACTCCTTGTGCGTTTTTGGGATACCCACAAAATCATAGGGGATATAAGTGTTATGATATGACGAATGGTAAAATCACTATTTCTCGTCACGTCATTTTTTATGAGTCTACATTCCCGTTTGCTAAATCTCACATGGCATCCTCACTTTCATATGATTTTTTGAACCACCATTTAAACACCCAAAATAGTGTGGGACCAGCCCAAACCCCACTACCCAACGTCCCAGCCCAACCACTAAATATGACTGGGCCAGTCCGAGGACCAGAGGTCACTACCTCTCTTCCTTCAGCCTCAGCCCAATCCACATTTAGTGGCGAGCAGGCCCAACAGATGGAGGCCTCTGCCCCCTTTACCGTGACACCACCCAGCTCTTCAAGCCCATGTTCACAGGCCCAAAACCTTAACCCAGTTGGCCCTCTAACCGAGCAGAAAGCCAAATCACCCAACCCATTGTTTTGACCCAACTTCAGTCAGCCACTCAGCCCACTATCCCAAATCCCCAACCTCGGACCATTGAAACCCGTACAATGCATGGAATTTTTTTACCTAAGCATTATTTTAACCTAACATCTTCAGTCCAACCATCACCCCTTCTGAGAAATCCCAAAGCAGCCCTATCAGACCCGAATTAAAAAGCTGTCATATTAGATGAAATTAGTGTTTTTATTAAAAATAAGACGTGGGAACTAGTGTCCCGTCCATCTAATGTGAACATAATTTGATTTTGTGAGTTTTGTCATAAAAAAAATTCTGATGGCTCCTTTGCGAGATACAAAGCTCGTTTTGTTGGTGATGGCAGGTCTCAGCAAGTTGGTGTGGATTGTGGTGAAACATTCACTCCGGTGGTTAAGCCAGCAACTATCATGAAGGTTCTTAGCCTGGCACTGTCCAAATCATGGTCCATTTATCAGTTGGATGTCAAAAATGCATTTTACATGGCCATTTACAAGAGACATTTTACATGGACCAGCCGTTGGGTTTTTGAGACTCTACACATCCGGATTATGTCTACCTGTTGAAAAAATCCTTATATGGTTTGAAATAAGCTCCACGGGCATGGTATAACAGGTTTGCAGGGTTTGTATCCACACTGGGTCTCACACAGCAAGTCCGATCAGTCCATGTTCATTTACAATAGATATATCCATCGGGTTGGGGACTCGCCCGACCTGAAAAAACCAGGGCCATGGTCAGCATATATCTGACACATGAGCCACCTGACTCAAAAAAGCGGGGACCCGATCAGGGTCTGGGTCGGGCCAGGGTCAGAATTTTTTACCCGTCTGACCTGGCCCGACCCGACTAGTGACCCGACCCCGACCGGATCATTTTATTATTATTTATTTAAGGTATATTTTATTAATATTTATTTAAGGTAATTCGGTTCGATTCTTTAGTATTAGGGATGAAGCGAACTGAAAAACTGAACCTACGTATGTAATTAATCTTATTTTTATTTTAGGCTACTGCTATCTCTTGAATCATAGCCATTGAAGCAAATCTATGAAGCTTTTATGGAAGTCGAATGATGCATGAACTTAATTAACGGAAGCATTGACATAAAATGTAGGGAGAGAAAGTAGTTGTAAATTGGTGCAACTTTAAATAGTCATAACTCTGCGCTCGAATGTCCGTTTTACCCGATTTTGTTTTTTGATTTTGTATATTTTTTCGAGACTTGACCGGTCAAACTGCCGTAAGGCGGTTTGGTGCCGCCAATATTTAGGAAAACGTCCATTTTTTCAATCAATTTGTGTTTTCCTCCAAATCGGTTTATAATTTCTCTTTTCTTTAGTAAAGATCTCACGATATACAATACATTTCAACGTCGAAATTTCGTGGTAATGTAGGTGTGAATGTCAATTTCAGTGTTAGAAATTCATTTTTTTTAAATCCTTTAATTTAGAATATTTTACATGTGTTTAAGAATATATGTTATGTTTTTGGACTGTTGTTTTAAAAAACATTATTTTATTTTGTAGAGCGGGTCAGGGCCGACCCGTGACCCGTAGGGTCCCCGAATGGTCAGTGTCAGGGTTGGAAAATTTAAAAAAAACAGGGTCAGGGTTTGGCAAGCAGAAAAAAAAGTCGTCTGACCCGGCCCGAGCTTTGGACAGGTCTAATTTACAAAAAGGGAAGCGACATGGCATATATCCTCCTATATGTAGATGACATTATTCTCACGACCTCATCTACATCAATTCGCCGGTCTATTATGTCCCTCCTTGCAACAGAATTTGCTATGAAAGATTTGAGTCAATTAAATTATTTTTTGGGCATTATTGTAACCCAATATGCAGGTGGTCTGTTTCTCAATCAAAAGAAATACTTCGAGGAGATCATTGAAAAATCTTGTATGTCCTTCTGCAATCCGTCACACACACCTGTTGATACAAAGGTCAAACTAAGCAATGCTACAGGGACCACATACAGTGATTAAACACACTACTGCAGCCTTACAGGGGCCTTGCGGTACCTCACCTTCACGAGACATAATATCTCCTATGCGGTTCAGCAAGTGTGTTTACATATGCATGATCCGAAAGAGGAACAAATGAGGGCTCTCAAGCGAATTCTGCGGTATGTCAAGGATACTCTTCATTTTGGATTGCATATGTATAAGTCCTCCATTTCGAGTCTCTCATCTTATACAGATGCGGATTGGGGTGGTTGTCCTGATACACGGCGTTCCACCTCTGGTTATTGCGTGTTTTTGGGCGACAACCTCATTTCATGGTTGTCCAAACGACAGCTAACGATGTCTCGATTGAGCGCCGAAGCATAATACCGAGGGGTAGCCAACGTGGTTACTGAATCATGCTGACTCCGTAATCTTCTTTTAGAGCTCCATTGTCCGATTGAAAAGACAATCGTGATAATGTGAGTGTGATATACTTATCCGATAATCATGTCCAGCATCAACGCACAAAATTTTTAGAGACTAATGAGTTCATCTCTTTGTGTTTTGTGCGTTAATGTTGGTTCACAATGTGATTCACAATCCGTGTATAAAAACACACGTGGTTCACAATCAGTGTACTAAATTTTTAGAAAAATAATACATTTGTGAAACTGCCATGCGGCAACGGCGTTTAGCGTAGGGAGTGGATCAGAAAGTGAAGATTTATGGCTATGTATGCCGTGGAGCTAACTCTCGCCAACCCTCTGAGTATATATAGTATAGCCACGAGTTTCTGATTCTACGTGTCTCACTGGTCTAATTAATTATTGTCCTTTTTTTGACAAATAATTAATTTGAAGACCGACTTCCCACACTTATACTAAATGAATAAATGCTTGTTTGGACGCATGAGTAAATGAGTTCTCTCAATTCAGACTATTAAATTAGTCGCAGTACAAAACAGGTGACCTTGGGATTTGCATAGTCCTAACTCCAAACCCCATCCTCAAAAAAAAAATCGTATTTCTATCCACTCCGTCTCAATTTATATGACATAATTTAAATTAATACAAAATTTAAAAAAAAATATAAACTTTTAAAATATATGGTGTAAAATAAATCTTAGATAATTGAGTGGCTATAAATCATTTCATTAAGGGTAAAAGAAAAATTTTAAAGTTAAATTATACTCACTCCGTCTCAATTTATGTGACATCATTTAAATTAACACAAAATTTTAAAAAAATATAAACTTTTAAAATATGTGGTGTAAAATAAATCTTAGATAATTGAGTGGCTATAAATCATTTCATTAAGGGTAAAAGAAAAATTTTAAAGTTAAATTATTTATGATTTTAAAAAAATGACATTCTTTTATTAATAAACTAAAAAAGAAATAATGTCACATAAATTGAGACGAATAGAGTATAACTTTCAGGATTTTTACTAGATTGCCGAAAGTATCTGTCCATTTATGAAGTTCATTTTAATTATTTTAACAAAAAACATAGAATAATAAAAAAAAATTAACTGGGCATGTGTCATGTTGAAAATTCTATATAGATAAGTAAAATAAAATGTATATATACTATATATATAATTTTTTGTAGTTTCTATCATGGATAACTTTTTAAAAATTTGCTAGATTGCTAGGAATACATATTGAGTCGATTTATGACCTTCATGTTCTTCTTCTTTTTTTTCAATGGAAAAGGCTTGTAATATTTTTTAAAATTATTGAAAATAGAATTATGTATCCTGTTTGCTTTGTAGCACAACAACATCGCTACAGTTAATCAGGTGGAGCTGACATGCCCCTAAACTATTACTCCATCTGTTCCAATTTATATGATATAGTTTGACTGGATACGAAGTTTAAGAAATAAAATAAGACTTTTAAATCTTGTGATCTAAAACAAATCAAATATATTTGTATCGTTATAAATCATCTTGTTAAGCATAAAAAGTAAAGTTTAAAATACATTATTGTTAAATAAAAAATATGTCATTCTTTTTTAAATTGATTAAAAAAATGTGTCATATAATTTGGAATAATGCTAAAAATAAAATGTTATACCCTTCATTTGCTTTTTGGCACAAAAATGTCTGTTGTTATTAGCCAAGTGGAGTACATATGTCCCTCCCTCCCAAATGACTCCACATCATATAAACTAGCATAAAATGAATATTTCTTTTGCTGAGTTAGAATTTAGAAATACAGATTGAAGAACAATAATCTCATTAGCAATATAACACAGTTATAGCGTGTTTGGCTAAGTTTTTTTTTTTTTTTTGAAGTGTTTATTTTTTTCAATAAGTTCTTATTTTTAAAAAGTGAGATGTTTGGTTAAGTTTTTAGAAGAAAATAAGTGTTTCTGGTGAGTAGCACAAGCAATTTTTCAGAAGCTAAAAAAATAATTTTTACCGAAAAGTACTTTTTAGAAAAATACACATAGAAGCACTTTTTAAAAGCTTGGTCAAACACTAACTGCTATTCAAAAGTTCTTTTAAAATTAATTGGCCAAACACAAATTGATTTTCGCCAAAAATACTTTTTTAAAAGCACTTTTAAGGAAAATGCTTTTGAAAATAAGCCAATTTTAAAAGGTTGATCAAATATGCTATAGTAAATTTAAAATAAATAAAACCTCACTAATATTATACCACAATAAGTAAACGATTTTTAATTTGACATGTGTCTTCCTGAACACTGAGTTTTCCTTAACCTTCATGTTACGTACTCTTTTGATTAATGTACTTTTTATTTCACTTTCTTACATAAAATAAATCAAGCGGTCGATATAGAAATGAATAATCTAACGAACCATGTGCAAGAGTTATTACTTTACTATCAATTAGAAGTCATTTTTGGACAAGTTTAGTTCCATATATTTTGAAAGACAATTTTGTTTGAGAACGCTCAAGCCATGCCAAAAAAATAGAGTTGATTTTTCAGCATTAATAATTAAGCAGTACAACAAAATGAAATTATTGATTAACCTTTTCCAATTATGGAGTACTTTGGAAATACTAAAAAGAATTATTGGAGCAAAATCAAGTGGCCAAAAGCTTTGCGTAACGACGTTTGGCTGCATTGCTAGAAGATAGCAAAAATATATGGTTGTGGTAATGCTATCTTAATTACACATAACATAAGGTTGTTATCGTACTATATATCTAAACAAGATTATGCACTGTAGAAAAAGAAAGAAAGAAAGAAAGAAAGAAAGAAAGAAAAAAGGAAGTCTTTTCATCGAATATAATTATAGTTTCTAAATCTAAAAGTAAATAAGTACTAATTATTTTCACATCCCCCCCCCCCACGCCACCCCACCCCAAAATCTTGGAAATCTTTTCCTTGCATCATAGACTTCAAGCAATATCCCTTATAGAACGGTGCCATAATCTAGAGCTGCTCCTGATTCCCTATCATTCATTGAGCAACTTGATAGATTTTTATTAGTCTCTCTATAATCGACAATAAGTTATACCAATAATTATGTTTTCAATGTAAAGGTTCGTACGAGTTCTATTTGTATATTCATATTAAAATTCTTGTATATGTCTAATTATGGTAGTAGTCTTGTATTAAGAAATTTTTATTATTAAATATTATATATCATGTATATATATATTTTACATCAATGAAAATAATCAATGGATTATTCTCTTTCATGGTATCATCAGTCTAGGGCAAAATTTTTCCTTCTCCGAAAATACCAAACTTCCGACGCCCTACTCGGCAGCCGGCCAACAACCTCCCCCTCCCTTCAAATTTTATCCAAATCTTTAATTCTCCTCTTGTTCTTCCACCATGTCTACCACAAAGAACACTTTTCATCCTGCCCTTGCAGTCTCCAATATCAAAAACAACATTCCTATTGTTCTTGAGATGAAAAACGTTCAATACGCGACGTGGGCAGAACTGTTTAAAATTCACGCCCTTTCTAAGAGAGTCCTCTATCACATCGTCCCACCGGCGAAAGGCAAGGAGAAGGTGTCTTCCACTGATGATGAAATTGAGATGTGGGCAACTCTTGATGTTACGGTCCTTCAATGGATCTATTCCACCATCTCTACGGATCTCTTACAGATAATTATCGAACCCGACGCTACGGCAATGGAAGCTTGGAATAGGTTGCGTGCTATATTCCAAGATAATAAAATTCATGTGTCGTGACCCTTCAGCAGGAATTCTCCCACATAAATGCCTCAGCCTATTGTCAAAGGCACAAGGAGTTATCGGATCAACTCAAAAATGTTTGTGCGCCTGTCACTAATGATCGTCTTGTTCTTCAGATAGTTGCATGCCTCTTTGAGGTGTATAATATCGTTGGGACTCTCCTTCGTCAAAGCAATCCTCTCCCATCGTTCAACCAAACACATTCCATGCTCACCTTAGAAGAAGCAGGATTGGCTAAAAAGGCGGTTACCGGAGCCAATTCCGCCATGATGGTGGCCACGTCCCGCGAAACTGATGACACTCAATCGTTCTCCAAAAATTATGGTCAAAATCGTAACAATGAGGGTGGCAAAAAGGGTCGAAACCGTGGGAAAATTATGGCGACGGACGTGGTGGCGGTAAGGGTAGCGACCGCGATGGCAGTAGCGGCGGCAGACCGGTAGATAGTGGCGGACAGCAGGGTACCGGACCACTAAACTCGTGGCAGCAGGTTTGGGCCGCTGGGCAGTGGCCCTATGCCATGTCATGGGCCAACGGGCAGTGGCCTATGTCGCCCTACTCATTCCCTTCACAGAATTAGGCCAGGCCCAACACCGCCAAGAGCGGCGTAAAATCGACCGATGAATGGGGCTTCGCCTGGCAAAGAAGTCGCCTACTTAGACTCTACCTCAAGAAAGCCTGATGTGGCTCAAAGAAGAAGCAAATTGTGCCAACATAGATATCGAGGCAGCGATGCATACACTTAGATTAAATCGCCCGGATGCAAATTGATACATGGACACCAGTGCCACTTCTCATATGACATCCGCACTAGGTAATCTCTCATCTTATTTCAATTTGAGCAAAAATTGTGGCATAATTATTGATAATGGTAATTCAATTTCAATTCATGGTTATGGTCACACAAATTTATCTCCCCCCGAACCCACCTTTAGCCTTGAAAAATTTCCTTCATGCTCCTCACTTAATTAAAAAATTTGTGTCTGTTCGAAAATTTATAACTGATAATTGGGGTTCTGTTGACTTTGACCCTTTTGGATTTTTTGTGACGGATTTCACGACGGGGATACCTCTAAGATGTAATAGTCGGGGCGAGCTCTATCTCATCATCACCACCACCACTACAACTAATCAATCCACACCGTCAACGTTTGCCGCTTTAGCACCTTCCGCGTGGCAGGCGTGTTTGGGTCATCCGGGTGCATCTGTTCTTTCATCTCTTAAGTGTAATATTACACGTCATACTAATGTTTTTCCTTCTTGTCCGCTTGGAAAACATGTTAGATTACCATTTGTAGCCTCCAATTCTAGTACTTTGATTCCATTTGATATTATTTATAGTGATTTGTGGACATCTCCCATTTTGAGCTCTTTGGGCCATCGTTATTATGTGTTATTTTTGGATGATTATTCTAATTTTTTGTGGACCTTTCCGTTGTCTAAAAAGTCTCAAGTTTATTCCACATTCCTATCATTTTGAGCATTCATCCATACCCAATTTGAACGGAAAATTAAAAATATTCAATGTGATAATGGAAGGGAATTTGATAATGGGTTGTTTAGGAAATTTTGTAACGTTAATGGCGTATCTTTTCGGTTTTCTAGTCCTCATACGTCCTCCCAAAATGGAAAAGGCGAAAGAAAAATATGCACCATTAATAATATTGTTCGGACATTACTCACCCATGCTTCATTACCACATTCGTTTTGGCATCATGCATTATAAATGACTACATACCTTTTTAACATACTCCCTAGCAAAGGACTAGCATACCAATCTCCACTCCAATTTTTTTATCGTAAGGATCCTTCGTATTCTCATCTTAGGGTATTTGTTTATGCTATCCTCTAATACGAATATACAAAATATACACGTATACATGCATCAACCCTTGTGTTTCAGGGACCCCGATCATCCTAATCATGTCTGTTTGCTGAAGAAGTCCGTGTATGGGCTAAAACATGCCCCTCGGACCTGATACAAAAGGTTTGCAGATTATGTGTCTACTATTAGGTTTTCTCTTAGCATGTCTGATCATTCTCTATTCATCTATCGTCGTGGTACTTCTCTGGCATACATTCTATTATATGTGGATGATATTATATTGATTGTTTCTTCTGATAAATTGCGCAAGTCTATCATATCTCTTCTCAGATCCGAATTTGCTATGAAAGACTTAGTGCTTTTGAGTTATTTTTTGGGTATAGTTGTGACTCGTCATGCAGGTGGTCTATTTTTATCCCAGAAGAAGTATGCGGCTGAGATTATTGAACAGGCTGGCATGTCATCCTGTAAGTCCTCTCCTACTCTGATTGACACCAAACCGAAGCTGAGTGCTAATTCTAGCACACCCTACGAGGATCCCTCCCACTATCGCAGTCTTGCCCGGGCTCTTCAGTAACTTACATTCACGAGGCCCGATATTACTTATGCAGTGCATCATGTGTATTTATTTAGGCATGATCCTAGGGAAGAACACATGCACGCTCTCAAACGCATCGTGCGTTACATTCAGGGCACTATTGATTATGGTTTACATTTATATCCATCTTCCGTCTCTACTCTCATGGCTTATACAAATGTTGATTGGGGTGGATTTCTAGATACCAGATGCTCGACATTTGGTTATTGTATGTTTCTTGGTTATAACTTGGTCTCTTGGTCGGCTAAACGCCAAGCTACTTTAACGCGTTCCAGCCCGGAGGCCAAGTATTGAGGGATAGCCAATGTGGTGTCTGAGTCTTGTTGGCTGCGCAACCTCCTCTTAGAGCTTCACTTTCCTATTCAGAAAACTACTTTGGTCTACTGCGATAATGTTAGTGCGGTCTATCTCTCTGGAAATCCGGTCCAACATCAGCGCACTAAACATATCGAGATGGATATTCACTTTGTTTGCGCAAAGGTAGCTCGTGGATAAGTACGTGTCTTGCATGTCCATTCACGGTACCAAATTGATAACATCTTTACTAAGAGTCTTCCCTTAGTTCTGTTTGAAGATTTTAGGGACAGTCTCAGCGTACGACAACCACCTGCTATGACTGTCGGGTGTGAAAGACTACATGTGTATACATGTATATTTTGTATATTCGTATTAGAATTCTTGTACATGTGTTATGATAGTAGTATTGTATTAGAAAAATGTAAATTTAATTTTCATAATTAAATATTATATATCATGTATATATACATTTTACATTAATAAAAATAATTAAAAGATTATTATCTTTCAATATTGAACAAAAGCCTGAATCAGAAATTAGAATCAATTTATAACTATCAATTAGTATAACGGTAGCTCTAGCTTTATAGAAATATAGGAGATGCTGCAAGCAAGTAAGTGAGATATGCTTTAAGAATCAAATAATTTGAAAGTCGCATCCAGTTTGATATTTAAAAACCCAAAATAAAGTTGTAATGTACTTGCCATTCATTCTCTAACGTGAAAAGAACGCTAGGACTCATATAGTCATATAAAACTAAAAATATGATTTTAGTTATTTGATAAATAGATTGTACTTGAATCAATTTTTCAAAAGTAATTTGAGTGTTAAATTACGAAATAGATAATAGTATTAAGGTTCATTTTGATAATTAATATAAATAGAAAAATATTTTATATATTTTAATTAAGTTTTTGTTTATAATTAAATTAAAAATAAAATATAATATACAATAAGATTTTTAATCAATATCAATATAGTTAAACCAAAAAAAGAAGGAAAAGCGTGTTATATTTATATTTGAGAGATATATGGATTAAATTATAGATAGTTTGATTACTCTGGTAAACATAAATTTGTGATAAAAATATTTGTCTTAGAAAGAATTATTTTCATGCTTGTGGTACTGTAATACTATCGCGTAAATTTCTTATTTTTTAATGTGTATTACTATTTCTTGCAGTATTTACTTTATATTTTGTTATTTTGCTATGTTATTTCTATTATAATTCTGCGTCGGATATTATTTTTTTTTGAGTTGAGTGTCTACCGAAAACAACCTCTCTATTTCATAAAGATTTGTGTACATCATACTCTCTCAAGATCTCATTTATGGAATTAAACTAGAATAAATAGAACATTGCATTTCCTTCCCAATAATAGAAAAATTATTTGTGTTATCCTATTCTCTCAAGATCTCACTTATGAGATTAAACTAGAATAAACAGAACATTGCAGTTCCTTCCCAATAATAGAAAAATTATTTGTGTTGTCATTAAAATGCTTTTCATATCCAACTAAACATCTCAAATATATTAAAGAAAACTTATATAGTGTAGTAATTAGAAAGAATCCAAGATATAGGAAGTGGCCAGGTTGATGGACCCACGTGACGGACCCCAGCGGAGTGGGACCCACGTTGGAAAGTTTATACGATGCTGTCTGCCTCGTGGTGAACATTGGGCCTACACTATCGCTACTATCATCGATTCACTTTAATTCATAGCTCTTCTCAAGTGACTTCTCTGTACAGAAACAGTATAATAATAATAGTAATAATAATAAAAAACTAAAATAAAATAGCCTTTCACTCATTATTCATCAAATTATTAAACTTTTTTTTAATAATTAGAGTAATGACCAACCTGCCATTGGCACGTGATCAAGGCCTGAATTTGCCTGTCCTAGTTTAGCTAAAAAACCATTTCTTCTCAATTACTATATTAGAATGTGATTTGAGTCAAAAGTGTCAAACTGTGGCCCCTTATTTCTCATCCTAGAATTGTTTTGAGGTTTGATGTTATCTTGGAAAACTGTGGTTCGATGAAGGTCGATCTAACAAATTTGTAAACAAAGTTACGTAATGTAATATTACTATTTTGAGCATTTAATCCAAAATCATAAATCAAATGGTTGAGGGAACTTAAGATTATATAGCTTTTGTGTCAATATTAGAAAATCTTTATTTCCCACATAAAATTTTCATTCAAAAATGTTCAATGACTATTTCTCACTAAATGTTGGTAGAAATTTTTTAAATAATTCTCCCTCCATCCCATTTTATATGAAGGTCTTTAACTTGACATAAAATTTAAGAAATATAGGAAGACTTTTGAAATTTGTACTCTAAAACAACTCATAGAAATTTATTTGGCTAGAAATCATTAAGGGTATAAAGGTAAATTTAAAGTTGAATTATTACTAAATATAAAAAGGTGTCATTTTTTTTTGGACTGACTAAAAAGAAAAGAGTGTCATATAAATTGGGATAGAGTGAGTAGTGTTTTCACACGGAAAAAAAGTTTCTAGCATTTCAATGGGAACTGTTTTCCACCATTCATTTTTCCAGTGAGTTAGTTCGGTGAGAATGAAGTGGAAAAATCATGTTTTGTAGTACAAATTTCTTACTGAATTATGTCGGTGGAAAAATCTATGTTTCTAGTAGTAGTGTGTAGAATACTCAATAAAAGACTTACGCTCTCATGTGCCTAGAAACGAATTCAAGATTTGAGTCTAATCGGTTAGGGATACCACTAAACGTATTGACCAATTCAGTTACTAGGTTTGAAATTTAGTCTAGTAGATTTTTTAATGCATACACACATGGTCTAGGCTAACGCTAATAAGTTTGATTTAACCCTAGATTATATTGTGCATTCACCCCTGATGTGCCTAATGTGTGACAAGGATAAGGATACCTTAGGATAATGCTCAACTTTGAACTCCTGTACATATCAAATACCGTTTTCCTATCCCCTACTCTTGTTGTACTCCTAGTTTTAATATCACTCTACTACGGTAAAGTTATACAAATAACCTATGTATAAGATTGTATTAATCTCCCTTGAAGAATTATTTTCATTAATATCAAATATATATAGGTGTATAATGTGGAATCCTTATACAATATGGATTCTAATTCTACCATAATTACATATCACTAAATATGGTAAATGTACAAAGAGATGTACACGTCAATACTCCCCCCCCCCCTTAGTCAGAGCGGGAGGAGGCCGGACGTTGAGACTGACTCTGAAGTCAAGGAATAGCTATCTAGGAAGGCCTTTCGTGAATATGTCTGCATACTGATACGAAGAAGGCATATGTAACACCCTAACATGACCAAAAGCAACCTTCTCACAAACAAAATGTATATCCATCTCAATATGCTTCGTTCACTAATGCTGAACCGAATTATGAAATAAGTATATGTCAGATATATTATCACAATAAACCAAAGACACCTTATGCAAGGGACATTGAAGCTCTAGGAGAAGGTTTCGGAGCCACTAGATCTCAGCAACAACATTCGCAACGCCTCTATATTCTGTCGCTGCACTCAAACGGGATAAGGTGGCTTGCCTCTTGGCAAACCATGAAATTAGGTGCTACTACCACGATGAAAAATAAATAGAGATGTATCACATTCGCTGCAAACGAACCCAACCTGCCTAATATACTGTGCAAAGTGATCATATTGTACTCGATGAGCCTGTTTCAAACTATATAGTGACTTACGCAGACGACATACATAGTGAAGGGATGCGAGATGCACAAAATCAGGCGGTTGATGCATATAAACAGTTTCTTTCAGATCCCCATAAAGAAACGCATTCTTCACATCAAGCTGATGAATAGGCCAATGCTTACCCATAGTAATGCTCAGAACTGTGCAAATAGTAGCCGGTTTAGCAACCGAACTGAATGTCTCACCACAATCAATACCCTCATGCTGATTAGTGCCATTGACTACTAGTCTCGCCTTGTATCTCTCTAACTCACCACTATCTTTGTATTTGTGATGAAAAAGCCATATGCAACGGATCACATTCACCCCCTCCGATTTAGGAACCAAATCTCAAGTGTGTTATTTCGTTAACGCATTAAACGCCTCACGCATAGCCACATTCCAATTTGGGTCTAGTTTGGCTAATTTTGGATTTTTTGAAATAGGAGATATGGTTTGCGCAGATATATTAAACTGGATTTTGGGTTTGAAAATTAAGTGTTGGGCACGGGTTTCCATACGGTGCGATGTGGTAGGGATCTGTGAGGTGGATCTGTTGGGTGTCGAGTTTGCTGGTAGGGTCGTGCTCGATATCTGTGCAGTGTCAATTTGATGGTTTGTAGGTGGAGGTGAAGCATCGAAATCGGTACAATGCAATGGGTGTGGACCGGTGGTGGCAGGTGACACTGGTTGGGTGGGGTAAGCCGTTGGAGGTAGTGATGATACAAGTGTTGATGTCGGGTTTCTGGTAGCCGGTGGGGTTGCTAGAATGTGATGGGACAATGGATCGATGTCGGTCTGGGGTGACAATTTAGTGGTACAGAAGATGTATGGTTGTGGTACTGAGTCGACGGGCCGACTGCCGGTGGTGGTGGCAGTCGGGGACGGTCGTGACAGATAGCGAGAATGTGACAGAGATGCAGTGGGGTGATTGCTGGTGGTGGCAGACAGTGATGGGACAGTGGGGGTGGTGGTGTCACCACTGGTGACTGGACTGCCGGTGGTGGCAGTTGGTGCGTCTATCGATGCTGAAATAGTAGTCGTCTGACGGAATGTCTGTTGGACAAGCGGTGATGGGTCCGAATCTTCGAGGAATTGATAATCAGTGACTCGAAATTTTTTGATGTTGTCAAACGGGAAGACATATTCGACAAAGGTGATGTGGCGAGAAATTATAATTTTATCAGTGGAGAGCTCATAGCACAAGTACCCCCTATGGTTTGACGGAAAACCTAGGAAGGCGCACGGAGTAGAACGATGTGCTAATTTGTGAGGTGTCGTGGATGTCATATTGGGGTAACACATACAACCGGAAATTCTAAGGTGGTTATAGGTGGGGATCCGACGGTAGAGAATTTCGGTGGGTGTCCTATTGTGAATTACACGGGTAGGTAGAATGTTGAGAATGTTTTTTGCCATCTTTAATGCAGATACCCAAAAATTATGGGGGAGAGACGCAAGAAAAAAGATGGTACGAATCATATTATTAATGGTTCAGAGAATTCTTTCGGCTTAGCCGCACAAAAATTATGAAAGGATGAATTATTAAACTCATGACCATTATCACATTGAAATGATTTTATGTCTTTTTCAAATTGCATTTTAATCAGTGTCCGAAACTCAACAAATTTGGAGAACACTTGAGATTTGAGTTTGAGTGGATCGACCCAAAGAAAGTGAGAGTAATCATCCAAAAATACCAGATAGTATTTGTGGCCTAAGTTATTGGTTATGAGAGATGTCCATACATCAGCGTGAATAATATCAAAGGGAGAGAAAGTAGTACTCATATAAGTCGTAATAGGTAGTCTAACGTGTTTTCCTAACTGACACGATGAGCAACTATGAGAAAGATTCAATTTGTTGCATTGGATTAAATTTTGATTTCTAAGAGAATAAAAAATGTGAGAACCCGGATGATCAAGTCTACTATACCACGTAGAGGGAGATATGATTGTTAAAACGGTGGGAAGAGTGATACTAGCAGCGGATGTGGGTAGGAAAGGATATAAGTCCCCCTCACTATTGCATCTTGTAAGGAGTTTTTCGGTACGGAGGTCCGTTACGGAAAATTCAAACGGGTCAAAATTAATTGAGATAGAATTATCTGTGGCAAATTTTCTGACAGAAATTAGATTTTTGATGATGTTTGGTGCATAAAAGACGTTGTTAAGAGAGAAGTGGGGATGCGGCGGTGGGGTAAGGGTGTGGCCAAATTCTTGAATTGGAATGCGATGGTCGTTACCGACCATAATATATTGTGGAGTTGGTAACTAGTGCAGTTGAGGAAGATTACTAGAGTTGTTGGTGAGGTGAGACATAGCGCCCGTATCCATTTACCATGCATTATCGGGCTGTTGACGGTCAAGAAATCCATTTATGTGTTCTCGGGTAAGGAGAAAAGAAAGAAATTAGAGAGCAGATAGTATGATTACTTTTGTGCTAGCAACGGACTGTCTGCAGGGAAAAGACAAGACAATGAGCAGGGAAAGCTAGAAAGAAAATATAAAGGAAATTGGGCATGAAAAGTCATCTTCTGAAAAGAAGACAGATAATCAGCCATCACAGGTTGGACCAAGCTCCAAGAAAGAAAAGAAGGGGGGGTGGGGGGCTATCATCCGGAATATGGTTTAGGCTTTGATACCAGGTAAAATTGTATTAATCTCCCTTGTGAGCCTTTCTCATTAATACCAAATATATATAGGTGTACAATGTGAAATCATTATACAATAGGAATAATAATTCTACAATAATTACATATCGCTAAATATAATAAATATACAAAGAGATGTACACGTCAATATTCTGAATATCAATAAAGGAACTCTTTTCCAGCCTTGCGCTTTAAATGTGAAACATTATATAACTCAATATTCAATTCTCACATGTGTTATAGTTAAGTGTGTGTATTCAAGAGTTTACCGCCTCTGATTCTATACTCGATATGACACATATATGACTTAACACCTACCGGGTACCTCATACAGCTTTGCAATTCTACCTGACAGAAACTTGGTCACAAAATGTCTATATATGTTGGTTATATAATCACTCTCAAGTTTCAACTTTCAACACATCTCTATCTTCCCCTACCCCCACCCAAAATAACATTTGTTGTGCAAATGCATTGTGCCAACTAGTATGTCCTTTAGGGATGGCAATTGGGCGGGTGTGGGTACCCCTCCCCCGCACCCATATCCGTCAGAAAATTTTATATCCGTCACCTACCCGCCACCCGTGGCAGGTACATTTTCAACATCCATACCCGCCTAGGCAGGTATATTCCTAAATCCACACCCGCTTCATCACCCAAGTGAATATCCTCAAATTTTATTATTATTGGGCTTATGTGATGCTAAAATTATGTGTGTAAAATTATTTGGGCTTTAGATAAATATAAACTTGTACAAATGAAATTATAATTGGCTGATATAAGGCGGGCGGGTGGTTGGATGCGGGGCTGGCTAGTATGAAGCGGTTATAACTGCAAATCCACCATCTATCTATACCCGCCAAAATTATACCCATACCGCTCCAACTGAGACGGATGTAATACAAACTTCGCAAAATTTTACTCACCTGCCCTCCCTAATGTCCTTGCATTATAACCCCAACATGACACAATGTTTGCTCTAGGGATATACGTGAAAGGCATGTGACGTTGTATGTCCCTGTGGGCTCCAGATCCTTGGGTCAACCAGTAAATATCAAGATTTAATCATAGGGCCCTTACTATTCGCAAGATGGGCTTGTCAACTCTGTGTACTTTGACAATCTTTTGCCGCTTGGCGTTGTTTAGTAAATACTATTCTTTATTTTTCTTGTAATTTATGATTCTTTTAAATCACTGTTCGCAAAAAAAAATTGAAAAAATTAAAAATCTTATGAAAAAATTTAGATTATAATCTAAAATTTTATAGATGTTAGACGACTTTTTCTATATTTATACAACTAAATGGTGGACTAGAAAAGGAATTTGCATAAATCATTCTATTTCTTGCAGTGTATTTGGGTCTCTCTTTTCTACTGGTGCAATGTGTCAATTTACAATTATGAGAAGACTATCACATGTAGAATACTCATGTTATTAAACACCAAATACGAAAGAATATTATCATTACTGTCAACCCCTATTATTATTATATTTTTTAAAAGATAACCTTTCAGGCCCCTTTATGCTTCCCCACATTGCCACATGCAAGAGATTAATTTTTTCAACTTTGCATTTATTTAATCAGCCCTTACAAACTCCTAATTATTGGTTAGATCCCACATTAATACAATTATACTGTTATTATTGCGCAGACAATGAGTAGAAGGAAAAAGGGAGAATACATAGAACCAACGACCTTTATAACAACCTCAATTAAAAAAGATGCTCATATTTAGACTCTTTCTTCTTTTTTTCACGTGCTAATAGGATTTTTTTCATACTCAGTACTCGAATGAAGACCTTTAATTAAGAGTAGAGAGATCCTATCAGGGGCGGAGCTAGAGACAAAGGTACGAGCTGAATACGAATAACCTTGGTCAAAATATTGTATTTGATTAAAAGTTCATTTAATACGTACTATTAATTTAGAACCTAGTAATTTAAAATGCTAGAATCCTGAACTCATAAACTTTAAATTATATATGGCTCCGCCTCTGAATTTTACTCATCCCATAAAGAATTGATCTTGTGCCTAACTCAACCTCAAAAGTATTTCAATTCTTTGTTCACCGATGTTGGGCCCCCAAATTATATTATCCACGCTCCAGTTAACAAGATCTGGACGTGCGGGTGAGTATTAAGAGTCTCACATCGGATATGGAATGGAAACATGGATTCCTTATATGGACTTGGACAATCCTTACCCTACCAGATAGCTTTTGAGGTTGAATTAGACCAAAGATCCATTCTTTACCCATCCTACTACAACCTTTGTCGGTATATTTAGATTCTTACAAGAAAGAGAAATGACTCAAGAGACTAACTAGAGAATTGTCAATTTAATTTGTTCTATCAATTACAGTTGGCTTTGAGCTTCTGTTTGTCTGTTGCCCCACCAAATTATAGATTCATTGAATTGTCAACTAACAGACAACCCATGATTGGCAGCTGATTTTTGAAAAATGTCCCTCAAGTATAGGAAAGGTTACAATTAGAACAAAATCATCAATTCCAAAGTGAATAAAAAGTTTTTATAGTATATATAGTTGTTGCAGTTATATAAGAAGAGCCTCTTATCTGTGATGTTCAACTTGAAGAAGAAAAGGACTAGTGCCTTTGTGTAATGTTTTGTCTATGGAGCAGAAATAAAGCATAAATGTTACAGTTAGCAGTGAAAATGAGATTCACATGGTGCAAATTAAATTTCTCAATGAAAGCTTGTTGACATTTCAGCAAGTACATTAAGGTACTGATTCTTTTATTTTGGACTAGTATACGTTAGAGGCTCATATTTTGAGATGTGGAAAGACGGAAAACCAAACTAATGAAATTCTTTTAATTTAGACACCAGAGGGTATACATAAATTAATAACTCGAGGTTGATTCATAATGAAATTACATGAAGTAAATGGCAGCAAAAGCAATCCCTAATGTTCCAAGATCTTGTCGAAGGTAAACTTAGGCATAACCATGTTATAATCCCTAATGTTCCAAGATCATAATGAAAATATTTGTACTATTTTGACACCATTACAGACAAAGCAGAAGTAGTATTTTCTGGAAATAGCTAGTATGTTCCAAGATCTTGTTTAAGGTAAACTTAGGCATAACATGTTATAATCCAATCATTGGTCAATATATAGAAGACCAGGAAGATTAATATTGATACCCTCGCACTGCTACAGTAACAAACAATTCAAGATCACTGAATCCTATTCACTTTCTCCTGTCATTAACTCTCCAAAATCTTGTAACGCTCTCAAATAATCAAATTGTCCGCAACTTTCTTTGGCTTAACCTCGTTTCCCTCTCCCCTTCAGTTAGTAGGTGAAAAATACTAGTCGACATTCTATAAGTAACTTGACCAAGTCTACGACTAATAGAAATTTTTAGTTAATACAGCTTAATAGAATATTTTTCGAATATTCTTCCATTAATTATATATCTCTTATTTTAAGTACAATTGTATTTTCTATTGTAATTATGTTAATTAGTTACATAGTTTAGATATTCTTGTACTACTATATATATTGTACATTATTAATGAATAAAATCAAGGAACATATTCTTTTATGGTATCAGTAGCCTAAAAATACCTCCATCACCGCCAACCATAGCTCTTGGCCGCCAACCCCACGGAACCCTAGTGCTTTTTTCCAGCCATTCTCTCTCCCTTCTCCTCCTAAATTTCATCTTCCATGGCTGACAAAACAAAATTTCATCCTGCACTTGCAGTAAACAACATCAAAAACGTCATCCCTATCATCCTTGAGATGGAAAAGGGTCAATACTCCTCGTGGGCGGAGCTTTTTAGGATCCACTGTCGTGTTTACGAAGTTATCGACCACATCATCCCTCCTACACCGAAGTCCACAGACCTACCCTCGGCTTTGACTTCTGATGATGCACTCTGGTCTCGTTTGGACACAGCCGTCCTCCAGTGGATATACAATACAATCTCTAATGATCTGTTGAACATCATAATTGCGATTGATGCCACTGCCCGCACGTTTGGAAAATATTTTCCACGACAATAAAACTCAACGAGCGTTATACCTTGAAAATCAGTTCAAGGACGTTCATTAGGACGATTTTCCAAACGTGTCTACATACTGTCAAGAACTCAAGATGCTTGCCGACCAACTCTCCAACGTTGGCGCACCAGTCACTAATTAGCGATTGGTCATGCAACTTATTGCAAGCTTGAACGAATCATATGACGGCGTTTCCACCATCCTACAGCAATGCACATCGTTACCTCCATTTTATGAGGCCCGTTCGAAGTTTATTCTTGAGGAAACCCGGATAATCAAGCGTAGAACCTCTCAGGCTAGCATTGCTGACGCCGCCCTCACCACCACCATCGGCCCGAGGACCAGAACCGTCGGCCTGAGGACCCGCAGTAGCCCGCATCCACCTGCAACAACCGTCGGAGCAGGTAGTCCTGCAAGGGCCACGACGGACGAAATTCTGGCAACAACGGCGGCGGGAAGGGCCAGTCCCCGCCGTGGGTCATGTGGGCCCCACCATCATAGGCATCTCGTCTTTTCCTGTATCCGATATCTTCGTGGACTCCACCTCAGAACCGACAGGCCCACCCTGGCATACTCGGCCCACATCCACAACAGGCCTACACAGCACAGGGTCCTCCGCCCTCAACTTATGCACCGACCGACATTGAGGCAACTATGAACACAATGTCACTCAACGCTCTAGACGAAAATTGGTATATGGACACAAGGAGAAGTGATCGTGGAGCATTAAAATAGGACCGATGAGCTTCTTATTCTCTCACTTTTTATGTAATTTAACTATTATTATTTAATTAGAATTTCACTCGATGCAGAAAATTCATCAATGCACTGAACGTGTAATTGAGTGGAGTATAAAAATAGGATTGTTGAACTTCTTATTCACTAATCTTTATGCAATTTAATTATCACTATTTAATTACTTTGTGATTCAATGCAGTGTGGACATTTCTTAGTGAAAATGTAAATCAACTTTCAAGTAATTAAAATATTACTATTTAATATTTAATTAGGTATTTAAGTAATTAAAATATTACTATTTAATATCTAATTAGGTATTTAAGTAATTAAAATATTACTATTTAATATCTAATTAGGTATTTAAGTAATTAAAATATTACTATTTAATATCTAATTAGGTATTTTATTATTGCAGGGGCAAAATCATAATTTAACTTTGAAATTAGGAGCCTTAGTATAATATATGATGTATAACTGAAAACAATTATGAGTAATTATTGCCATATCAATATTTGACTATTACTACGTGGTAGATGAGAGAAAAACTGAAATGTAGTCAAACATAAATTCATCTATGGCTGTTAGTACTTGGAAGATGGGAGGAACAAAACTGAAATGTAAATTAATACCATATTCAACGTTTATTTTACTAAAATATTACTATTTAATTAGATATTTAATTTAATTTAGGGACAAAATGATAAATTAACTATGAAGGTAGGAGATTTCTACTTTTAGTATAATATGATGATAAGTATATTTGAATCAACTATATTTACTAACCGTGACAAGTAAAACGGAATAGATGGAGTAATATGCATGCTTTCACTGCACAGCTTGTGAGAAATACAATGAGATTGTAACAAGAATTTCATGACTTGACCACCTAAAATCGTAGATCACATTCAATGTCTTTATTTCTTCCTAAAAGGGAAAATTGGCATTAGTTCCAAATTCAGCACAAAGACTCATTCAAATAATGAGTAGTAGAGAAATTTATCCAGATCAAATTGCATATACTGTAGTCCAATTTTAGGAAAAAAGCCCTATCAAAGTTAACTGATGAAAGCCAGATCAAGTCTAGCTTGTCCAAAAGCAGTGCAATACACAAATAGGATCTTTATCTGAATAACCAGCGTGATTCATTATTTAGTTTTTGTTGCCGGTATACATAAACTATACATTGATAATATATAATTACGTATACATAAAGTATACCTAAGTGCTTTTTTTTTCCCTCCAAGTATCATGGGGAGAGTGGTTGTGATGCCACAGTGATCTCATGTGGTATTTTTTTAGGGCGGAGAGAATATTTTTTGAAGTGGTGATATTAGGGGGATGTGGGACAATAGTTAAGAAAAATGGTGCTCAAATTTCGACCATTTCAAATAGTTCATGGAAAATTTGGACAACTTCGTGTAGATCAAAGGCAAATTTGAATGTTTTTCATTGTAAAAAGGTCATTATAGGGCAGGTTCAAGGCCGAAGCCACTAAGGCAATTGCTTTGGCCCCCAAACTTTTGGGGCCCCATTTTTTGTTATGGTTAATTTATTTAAAATATTATTATAATTCATAGCACTTTTATGTAATTTTTAAATATATAAATTATTTTTCAAAAAACATAAAGATTGTATGTCCGAATTTACGATAAAT
Source organism: Anisodus acutangulus (assembly GCA_029783415.1). NCBI lineage: Eukaryota > Viridiplantae > Streptophyta > Magnoliopsida > Solanales > Solanaceae > Anisodus > Anisodus acutangulus. The sequence continues at coordinate 9,172,961 of CM056508.1, forward strand.
ATAAAGAAGTTTGACTCTCGAAATCCGAATTGTCACATTGAGACTGAGGGAGTACACAATTTTTTTTGCTTTTGTCTTGCTTGTGCTCATGCTTTGTCTTGAGCCGAGGGTCTCTCGGTAACAGCCGCTCTACGTACCAAGGTAGAGGTAAAATCTGCGTACACTCTACCCTTCCCAGACTCCACGTTGTGGAATTTCACTGGGTATGTTGTTGTTGTTGTTGTTGTTATCAGTTGAATCTTTTTAGAATAAATTGATTTGAAAAAATTGTTAACAACTTTGCATTGTTCTTGACGATTATAAAACAGTAATTAATGACTTCGGATCTAAAAAAAAGCTAGAAAAGTAAACTTTAAATAAAAATATATATGACGATCTTTTTTTTAAAAAAAAAAAAATAGGGTCTGTCTCTGAGTTTGGTTTTAGGCTCCAATCTTGTTGAGACGCCCTTATTTTGTATTAGGTACATGCCATTACCAAAAGTTAAACACAGTCATTAGAGACTAACCTTCTGCCATTAGTTAATAATGCAAATTTAACCAATTATTGTAACAACAAAAATAAGTCTGGCCCCAATTATTAAAAAAAAGTGATAAATTTGGACCATTTAGAAACAAATTGGACCTTTTTCCGATCTCCATCAGTTATACGTTCCTCCATTTTTTGCCCTTTTCCAAATTTCTTCCTCCATTAGTTAATAATGTAAATTTCTAGCAAGTATACAGGAATAGTTGTGATTATGAAACAGTTGACAGTATTAATGGGACTGTGCTGCATCCTTTACTCCAAGGACTTGTTACAACTCCCTTTTTTAGATACTTTAAGGTGTGTTGCATAAATATAACCAATGCGAGGAGAGTGGCTTATTTATTATCACTTGTTCGATAAATATTAGCACCCGCTTAATTAGAAGCTCAAAAGTAGAATTGAGGAATATATATATACTTACCACAAAGAAATCGTTAGCTGGTTTTGAGATTTTTCTCTAGTTTCCTGTCTAAGGTTGATTTGGTTGCCAAGTGAGGAAAAAGATAGTGTTACAATGTTAATTGTTGGCTAAGCAATTTAAAACTTTCCCACTGCAAAAAATGTAGGAAGCTTGAAGGAAAATGGTTTGTTCTTCTTTTTAGTCTTGCCTTTTCTTCCCAATCCTATGTATGCAAGAAAATGACTTCTGAACTTGCTTGACATCCAAAAGAAAGGTTGGCCGCATTTTATTTTTATAACAAGCCCAAAACCAAGGCCAATCGCGCCTAAATTTAATTCAAAATCATCAAAAGGTGATTTGTCAACCTAATATATATCTAATGGCTGCAGGTTAAGCACTGCCCTTTTTGGCTTGATGATGGTATGTGTAAGTTAAGAGATTGCAGTGTCTGCGAATGTCCAGAAAATGAATTCCCGGAATCTTTTAGGAGACCACCATTTGACCTTCCAGCTGATGATCTGAAATGTCAAGAGGGAAAACCAGAGGCAGCTGTTGACCGCACTCTCGACTCTAAGGTTTTCAGGGGATGGATAGAGGTAGATAACCCTTGGACAATTGATGATGAGACAGATAATGGTAATTGATCTATCTTTGTCAATACACAATGGAAGGTTTTTCCTCTCTGCATTTTTGAAATCTTGGTGTATCTTTCCAGACTTATTGTTGGTGACTTCACCTATGAACAACTATTTGAGCATATGATGAAGCACAGCGGAAGTTTGGATTTATCGATTTGCATCATATTGAAGTTTTTAAACTCAACGTCTGTATTGGACTGGGAGTTTAACACTTATATAGTGTATTGTATGATTGCGTTACTTGTTGAAGGTTTATTTTTAGATTATGACTAAATTTTTGAACTTCCTCATTGCAGGTGAGATGACATATGTCAATCTCTTACTGAACCGAGAGCGTTACACTGGTCCCTCAGCCAGGCGAATATGGGATGCTGTATATTCAGAGAATTGTCCAAAATGTTAGTCAATGATCCTTTCAATTGGTTGAAAACCATTTGTTTTTTCAATCTTCTTATGAGTCGTATTTGTAGATTAACATTCAGAGGGAGACCATTGAAATGTGAAAATACCTTCTTAAGCTAAGCTATAAAATTGTTGAAGTCTGCTAGTACTCGTGCAAACTATCAACGTGAACTGAACACAGAAGTTACAATTTTATGGACAGATGCATCTGGAGAGATCTGCCAGGAGAAAAAGGTTTTATACAAGCTAATATCTGGTCTCCACTCTGCAATCTCAATACACATAGCTGATGATTACCTGCTTGATGAAACCAAAAACCTGGTTAGTTTGAAGTTAATATGTAGCGTGTTTCTATTATTGCTTGTCAAAAAATGGATAAATGACACTTGCAAAAGCCTACAACAGCAGGCAGAACCTGTTACATCCATAAAATAAACTCATTATGAAGTGTGAACTATTCTTTTTCGGAGAACATTATCAGGGAACTTGACTACTTTACTGTGATTTCAGTGGGGTACAAATCCAGATCTGATGTATGATCGTGTTCTACAATATCCTGATCGTGTCAGAAACTTGTATTTTACTTTACTCTTTGTTCTTCGAGCTGTAACAAAAGTAAGTACTCGCTACATATGCCTAAAATTTTGGTAACTCCTAGAATGTTAACATTGTATAAATTTATTTATTGGGTTATCTACACCCTTCTTGATGTGCTATACAGGCAAAAGATTACTTGGAGCAGGCTGAATATGATACCGGTAATGCTGAGGAAGACCTTAAAGCACAGTCGCTTATGCGACAGCTACTATACAACCCCAAACTTCAGGCTGCATGTCCAGTTCCGTTTGACGAAGCTAAACTGTGGAAAGGACAAAGTGGACCTGAGCTAAAGCAGCAGATTCAAAAGCAATTCAGGATATCAGGTTTCAATTGAACTCTTCTCAAGTTAATTTCCGTATGTTCAGAAAAGAAAGGTGCTAAAGGCTATTATTTTGCGTATACATGCTGCATTAACCCCCTTTTGACTCTTCTTTTGAGTCAACTGCATCAGTACATTTTATAGTTCAGTCCATTTGTTCAAATGTCAGCAAATATTTTAACTTTTGGAAAGAATAGGCAAGATGTTCTTTTAGTGAGGTTGTGTTGTTGTTAAGACCTGCAGAACTGTATGTTGTTCAAAAGCTGCTTAGTTTACCATATGACTGAAACCGCTAATAAGCAGTTGATGGGTTTAGTAAAAAGTGCTGATTTGTTAGAATGACTAAAATACCCTTAATTTTCTGCAAAAGAATTATAAACTAAAAAGTATTCTTGTAAAGAAAATGAAGAACCACGGATACGGAATGAAGAGGTAGTTAGGAGTTTTGTTTTGGGAAAGATATTTTGAGAATTAGAAAAATATTAAGGATAAAATAGTAAAATACTTGGTCAAATCAAAAGTGCTTATAAGTTGAAAAACTATATGTTGGAGATGACCAACTTATGACTTTTGGCTAATTTTGACTTATTAAGACTTGATTTACCAAACACGTAGATAAGCTAAAAAGTACTTATAACCCAATTTGACTAGCTTATAAGCTTAGCCAAACACCATCTTGGTTTACCATATGACTGAACATTTGGGTATGCACTTTTCATGTTGCAGTGCTCTCATGGACTGTGTAGGATGTGAGAAATGTCGACTGTGGGGAAAGTTCCAGGTTCTTGGTCTTGGAACTGCATTAAAGATTCTCTTCTCAGTTGATGGTGAATATCGTCCTGATCAACATGTGAGTTTTCTTTTGTCTTCCTTCATTTGCAGACCTCTCTTTGTGGAACAAATATGTGTTATTCAGAGCCAGCTATGTTTCTTAGTCTCTCTCTCTCTCTCTCTTTATGTTTTACAGCTGCAGTTGCAAAGAAATGAAGTGATTGCTCTGGTAAACCTCCTTAATCGGCTATCAGAATCAATCAAACTTGTACAGGAAATGAGTCCAACATTTGAGAAGACAATGAAGGGGCTAAGTCTAGAGCCAGCTGCTAAGCTATTAAGTTCGTGGAAAAGACTATGGGAAACAGTTGTAGGAGATAGGTAAACATCACTATCTGTTGTTTGTGATTAATTATTTCAATCCGAGGGTAAGGTGGCCCTAGTGGTTATTTAGCTTCTGCTATTCTTTGTTTTTAAAGTTTGAAAACGAGGTTAACTTTTAGCTTCGGACTCTTAGGCAATCAATGCGTCAAAAAAAAATCTGTTAATTGAAATATGATTTTTGGAGTCTAGGACTGGGTTTCAATTGGTGTATACCGCTTCAAACACATTAAAAATTTTGTCGTTACAAGCCTACTTCCCATCAAGAAATGCTAAAAAACCATGCACATTGATAGTGTCTTTCCTATCTTCCTATGAAATCCCTTGTTTATGGAGATCAGTAATTCATGACAGGTCTAATCTTTTTCTTAAAGAACTATATTTTTTTTTCAGGACCAGTATTTATTGAGTTCATTATTGCTACTTACTTATGTATTGGTTTTCTTTTATCCATACTTCTTGTATGTGGGAATGGTTGGTAGTATTAACATTTTAAAGATTGGAAGTTATTTTGTTCTAGATAGAGTTAATGTGGGAGGAAGTTGCAATAGGACGCCATCAAACTTGTTAACTTAAAATTTGAAAATAAATCCTCCCTTTGGTCTGGTATTTTGCCTCTAAACAGGTTCTTTCTTATAAACTCCTTCCTGAAGCAATGAAGCTGATGCTACTCCCCTCGATAACAGACTCCGCCATTAACTTTGAAAGGGACATACTTGATAGAATGTTCACCCTGCTACCATCTCTGAGTTTAATTCATTACGTGACAATTAGTGAAAAAAGAAAATGGATTGTTTTTGGCCATCTTTTTCCTTTTTTTTCCTTCTGATTCCTTGTCAGGCTATTCATAACTGAAGCATGGGTACCTTCTGGATAGTGAATGTGAAGTGTCAGCCAAAATTTCTTGTTTTTGGTATTCTGTTTTCAGGTTGAGGAAGGTTCCATTGTAGCGGCTCATTTTAATACGATTTTGGTGTATAATGATGTAAAGAATGAATACAACTAAACTATTGAAAGGTGAGAGTCATTGAGAAGATTTTGACAGCCGGGGATAGCATACAAGGAGACAGATTAATCGAGGGATCAGTGTCTGAAATTTGCAAAGACAGAATCCACTTTTACTGGGTAACTGGAAATCAGAATTCTGTCACTCTTATTATGTAACTTTATGGATCCCTTTGGATGTTGTAACATTATTGTTGAAGCTCTTGTCTCTCTGTTACTCAATGAAAAGTGAGAGTATCCAAAGTGTTTGGCCCAGTGGCCAATACATTAGGGTATTGTTGTCTGAGGTTCCGTGTTCGAGTCCTCTGATCAGCGAGAGTGGAACTGTGTTCCCCCAAAAAAATCCCTCCATACGCGTAGGGCCAAGCGGTGTATACTAATCCGTAGGGCCAGGCCGGAGGTGGGGTTTTCTGGGGTATGGGGCCGTAATGCGGTGGGACCAGTCACTTTAAAAAGTTTACCCTACCTTAGTTTTTATCGCTCTCCCTTCTCTCTAGCTTTCTCACTCTAAAATCGTCCAAGTTCAAACGAAGTTACAAGAGTGCATCTCTTGGCTTGATCTTCTTCAAGTGCTTTGTTAGGGTTCTTAGATTTATAAGTGGGATATCTTTTTCGAGTGAACTACTATGACCGAGACGAACATTAAGAAATTTAAAGGGAAAATCCAAGAACACTCTTCTTAAGCTTTCGGTTTCGCCCAAGTTATTTAAGTTCGGAGGGAGTAAGTGAACCGCACACTCACACCTTCTCCCTCACTAGCATTTATGAGAAGTAACCCCATTTATGAAGAGCATTAAAGGAAGTTGGTGAAGTAGATTTTATCGAAGGTATCCCTCTCGGCAAGGACCATATAATACCTTCCCTCTCCACAACTCTTGTGCTATATATTCGGCTCCTAGAACTCCATAGACTGCTCCCATCCCCCGTTTGGGGGTTGAGGCTTGTCCTTAGGAGTTTTCTCGTGATCAACATCTTACCAAGCTCAAAGTGCACCTCTCGGAAGCTCTTAGCATTGTTCGCGGTTATGGCAAGATAAGATTTATTCGCTACTAATCTTCTCCAGGTGATTTCCTTCCATTTTTACTCTGCTTACATCTTATTCTAAGGGTTGGTGTCACCTGTTTGGATTTCTTGTTCCCTAGTTCTCGCGATTATGCTTGCTTTTGCTCCTTACCTTCTCTCGGTAAACTAGCTTATTTGGTGTTTATTCCCCTTTACGGGCATTTCCTGTGCTCCTTTGCTTTTGGTCCCTCCTGTTTATGTTAACTTTCAGTTCGTTTGCAAGTTCTTTGATTAGGACAGCCCCCCTTAACTGACCGTGCACCCCGTCTTGTTCTTATTTCTCTATTTCGTGTTTCGGGTGGTGTAGATGTTCTGTCAAGTTTAGGGTGGTATTTGGTTTCTGGGGGTGTTTTTGCTTCGTTTTCCCAGGGCTTAGTTAGTTTTTCTTAGATAATATGTTTGGATTGCCCTCGTCTAATCCCCGTTTAGATTTAGATATTCTTATTTGCTTTTAGGTTCTTTTGATTCTGTGTGCTTTTAGTTTGGTGTCTTATTGTTCTTGGTGTTCTTGCGGAACTCTTCCGTTCTTGTGATAGATTGCTAGACTTTTCAGTCTTTGATCTGTTTTGCTTTGTCTTGCCTTCAATTTAGTGTTTCCCTAGGTAAATTTGTATTTTTTGAGCTTTGACCGGTTGATTGGGACTTTTTGCCTTTCTCGTGTTTGCCTTAACTAGTTGGTAAGGTATAGCCTTGACGTTTTGCCTCTTTTGTGCCTTGGCTCTCTGCCCTTTGGTCCCTTGGCTAGTGTGTATACGGACTTCCGTATTTGTGCTAGCATTCGCTGCATTTCGGGAAGGCAGCCTGCCTTTGCCATTTTTGGCATTACGGGCTATCCGAGGCATTTCCTTCCTTGGTGCTACGTCTTGCCCAAGGCCTTTGACTTCCGTGTGTTCGCCTTTCCCCTTTTGTGCAAGCACACTGTCCTAATATAGGCAGCACTGGCCCCTTTCTCCTTTTGTGCAAGCACGGACTGCCTTCTGGAAAGACACCCTGCCCTTTGCCACTTTTGGTAAATGTGGGCTGTCCGAGGCCTTTGCTTTATTTTGTGGTTATTCTTTTGCTTAGTTTACTTCGTTCTGCTTTCTAATCTAGTTTAGACGTGTGTTTAGATTAACTTGCTTTGCCCGTCTGGCTATTGATTGATCTAACTCTTAACCTAGTCTAGTGTTGATTGCCTTTCGAATCCTCCGCTTACCCTCTTATATATGTTATGGTATTTTATAAGTTTTATGCTCGTTTATATACCTACATATATCTTATACTATCCTCGCCTATTAAGCTTTAAGCCTCGTTTGCTGTGTCTTTATAGCTTTATTCCCGGTACTTTAAGCCTCATTTTGGCCTTTTAATATGGTATGTGCTTGGTCCTAGGCTTTTGTTACGAGTTCCCTTGCCTCCCGGATCCTTCGTTTGGGTATATTTATATATCTTTTGGTTTATTATAATTTATATGTTCGTATTTTATATACCTATATATATCTTATACTATCCACACTATATATCCCTATAAGCCACTTTTAGCTTGCTTATATTCTTCCATTGGCTTTAATTGTGTTGGCCGAGATGCAAGGTTCTTGTAGGTACGCGAAGTAGCAGCCTGGGATTAATCGTGCCAAAGCCCATTAGATTCAAGTTGTAATTTGAAACCCGGGCCTGTCCGGACATCTTTGATTGTATAATTCTTTTGATTTTAGAGTCATTAGGATTAGAGGGTCGTTGAACAAGGACGGCTATACGCACGCAATAGTCCAGCGTCCTTAGAGTGTTCACGGGGCAACCCTGTTCGAACCAAAGAGGCACGCACCAACGGGTAACCCTAAGCCCTGCTTGGTTTAAATACGCATTCCAGTACGTATTCTACTACCTTTATCTACTAGGCAAGCCTTAGGATCTCGGTAGGCAAATATATATAGGATTGCGATCTGTTACTTTATTTTAGTGAATGCTAATCTATTCCGGACATAATTGTATAACTAATACAAGCCCTGTAATTTGACACCGAGCCTGTCCGGATTTTGGAATATTTCTTTAAGTACGGTGCATACTTGTTTACCTAGGAATTATTGTATAACTAGCGCAAGCCTTGTAATTTGACACCGGGCCTGTCCGGTTATATATTGCGAATTTTTCACTATCCAGTATAATTGTATAAGTTCGCACAATTTGTATTCAACCAGGCCTGTCCGGAGTCAGTCTCAGCCTAGCTATACTTTGTAACTAGGTCATGGGGAAAAGAAAAAAAAAGAAAGAGGTTTTCAAGTCACTAAACATACGTATGGGCCAGGCACCTATTGGGATTGGAATAAATGACCCCGCGGTCTTCCCTCCAATTGCCCCCGGACCAACTACACAAGGGCCCGCGGGCAATGGGTTTCAAGCGGGGGGAGACATAGCGGGGAAGAAGATTCCATCCACCAAGGAGGGAGACTCGGACTTCACTCCCTCCTCAGTCACACTTGGCTCAGACGACACTGATTCGGCCTCAAGCAGTACTAACTGTGATGGGGTCAAAGTAGAAGATACGGTAAAGAAGAACCAGGTTGATGGCGCGAGCCAAAATAAGAAGGCTTACGCATCAGTGGTTAGAGGCAACAGAAACGTCTCCAATGGGAAACGTCTTCATTTTGTTAAAGAAAGTTGTCATGATGGGCCAGTGGAACTAGCTAGAGCCGACATAGATGACCTCACTGAAACATGGGGTTTCCTATTAATCGGCTACTTTGCAGGGACTTTCCCGGGAAACGTAGCTCTGATAAAGCTATGTAGATCGTGGGGGGTCACATACAGGTTCACGGTACATGCTTCAGGTTGGATCGTTTTCAAATTCAACACTGAAGCCGAAAAAGATAAAGTTATGGCCAATGGGCCACATTTTGTTTACAGCACCCCCCTCCTGTTGAAGGACATTCCACACTGTTTTACTTTTGATAGGGAGGAGATATGTACAGTACCTATTTGGGTACGGCTACCGTCCCTGCCACTTGAACTATGGAATGAAACGGCTTTGAGTCGCATTCTCTCACGGATTGGGAGGCCAATTGGGACCGATAAGCTCACGAATGACAAAGGCCAAACCTCTTATGCTCGTGCTCTAGTAGAGATAGACCTCTCAAAGGAGGTAGTTCATTCTGTTGAACTAAAACTTTGGGATGATACACACATAGATCAAGAAATTATTTATGAGAAGAGGCCAGGTTATTGTAATGAGTGCAAGCAAATCGGGCACTATACGGATGGGTGCGAGCTGCACAAGGCCGAAGTTAAGAGACGCACGCAAGGAAAAGGTGTGATCCACACCCCCAATGCCACGGCAAAAGGGGTGCACACCTATCTAACAAAGGAAGGACAAGAACTCGGCCGTGTTATTGGCGGAACTGGTGGCCAGCCCGCTGGGGTGCAAACCGGGGCTGGTAAAGGTCGGAAAGAAATTAGGAAACAAGATGGGCTAAGTAGGGGTAAGGCCCAGGCTGCGGACACGTCTAGTAGTGGAGGGAGCATGCCTACGGGTAAGCAACCTGATGGCCAGTCCTCCGGGGTACAAACCGGGACTGGCAAAGGTAGGACTTTGGGTGAGATAGAGAATGGCGGCCAGCCCTCGGGGACACAGACAGGGGTTGGCACAGGTCGGACACTAGACACTCCGCCTATGGATGGCCAACCCGCGGGGATTCAAACCGGGGTTGGCAGAGGTCGAATTTTAGAAAAGGAGGATAAGGAGAAGAGGGAAATGAGCAAGGTCACGGATGACCAGTCTGTGGGATCACAAACCGAGGCTGGCAAGGGTGGGAAGGAAGTTCAGGAAAATGTTGGGCAACGCACGGGTAAGGCCCCGGCTGTTGACTCGACTAAAGTAAGAGAGGAAGCGCCTATGGGTGTGGAATTTGGTTGCCGGCTTTCCGGGGCACAAACCGGGGCTGGCAAAGGTAGGACCTTGGGTGTGATTGCGGACGGCCAGCCCTCTGGGGTACATACCGGGGCTGGCAAGGGTCGGACTGAGGTTCGGAAGAAAGAGGGAAAATGCGAGGGAAAGGCCCTGGCTGGTGTCTTAACTAGCGAAGGTGAGGAAGCAACCACAGGGGTGAAGCCTGGAGGCCAGCCTACTGGGGTACACACCGAGGCTGGCAAAGGTAGGATTTCGGGCAAGGTCATGGATGACCAGCCTTCGGGGTCCCAAACCGAGGCTGGTAAAGGTGGGATCAATGAAGACACGACTAAGGGGCAGATTTTCGCCCCTCAAACCGTAAGATCTAGCAGCCCGGCAGTAAAGCACCCGGCCATATTCAGTAAGCTTGTGGCCATGCAGGACAATATTGTGGCACAATGCGAGATTGACCGTAAGGCCAAAACCTCAATAGAAATCGCTATGGCACAAAGCGGGAGGATAGAGGGGAGCACAATCGAGGCCACCGTTCGCTGCATCGAGGCCGGTAAAGGTCCTGATCGAATTGGTATCCCAACCTGTCGACCCTTCGGTCAAGGTTGGGAAGGGTGGGAACTATGACCATGGGGGAAAATGTACTAAGGCGGACGACGGTTTCACGGAGGTGAAGAAGAAGGGGAAACCGAAAGGTAGCCCCGGGAGCCAAGGCATATCCTTCCCCCTAAGCAGAATGACGACCCTACCTTCCAAAAAGAAGGGTCTAAGCAGCGATCCTCAGCCTACCGCAAATACCGAAGATAGCACGAAGGGGGCCCCTCCCCTTCCGTTATCCAGATGATTATCGCTTCTTGGAACATAAGGGGGCTGCACAAGTCCTCAAAGCAAAAGGAGATCAGCTCCATTGTGCATAAGGAAAACATTGATGTTTTTGGAATTTTGGAATCAAAACTAAACCACACATCTCTCCAACGTTTCTGGGCTACCAAATTCAGGAATTGGAATGTGTTGGACAACTTTGGGCATCACCCGGCAGGAAGAATATTCATCCTCTATAACCCTGCTAAGGTCTATCTCCATGTTCAGGATATCAACCCGCAAGCTATTCACTGCAACATTACTTGTTTGGTCTCTTCAAGGATGTTCTATGCCACATTCGTCTACGGGTTCCACTCTACGGTAGCCCGACGGGGTCTGTGGGACAATCTAAGAGAATACGGGTCCTCTATGTCACAGTCGTGGATCGTCCTTGGTGATTTTAACACGGTGATGAGGGAAGAGGAGAGATATAACATGGCTCCTATTAGCAATTATGAGACGAAGGATATTATTGATTGCTGTCGCGACTTGAGTCTCACTGATATGAACTCTACTGGTTGTGAGTTCACATTTAGCCGAGACAACAAATTTAGCAAGCTGGATAGAGCCCTCACTAATGGGATTTGGATGCAAGCAGGATGGTACGGCAATGCACATTTCCGTCGGTCCGGGACCTTCTCGGACCATACGCCGTGCATTGTCTCTATACTGGATCCCCCGAGGCCGAAGAATAAGCCGTTTAAATTTTTGAATATGTGGACTACGCATGAGAAGTTCGGAAACATTATAGAGAATGTTTGGGGAAGTGACATTCCTGGCACTGCCCAATTCACTTTATGTCGTCGTCTACATAGCCTCAAAAGGCCCTTGAGGAACCTAAATGCTATGGATTTCTCCCATATCACCATGCGGGTCAAGAGAGCTAAAGAGGAGCTGGATACAGCGCAGAAGGATGCTTCTGATAACCCGCACTTGGATCATCTACATGTGCGGGTTACGGAGCTCAGACACAGCTCAAACGCCCTTATAGAAGCAGAAATGAGTTACCTTCGTCAGCTTGCCAAATGTGAGCATCTTAAACTTAGTGACAAGTGCACCAAGTTCTTTCATGCCATGGTCAAGAGCAATGCAAAGAGGAACTTTATTGCTGCAACGAAAAAGAGGGATGGCTCACTCACGACCTCTATTGACCAAGTCGCTGAGGAATTCATTCACCATTATAAAGGACTACTTGGCACTCGGGAAGTTTGCGAGCCTATCGACGTTGAGGTCATTGCTTCGGGCAAGTGTCTCTCTGCGGAGCAAGGGGAGGACCTTATTCGTAATATCACTGATGCTGAGATCAAATGGGTGCTATTCGGTATCGGAGAAGACAAAGCTCCAGGGCCGGACGGCTTCACCTCGGGTTTCTTCAAGAAGGCCTGGAATATCGTGGGTAAGGATTTTTGTGATGCGGTGAAGGAATTCTTTATATCTGGCAAGATTCTAAAGCAGGTCAACCACACCACCATTGCCCTTGTCCCGAAGGCTTCTCACTGCCCAACTGTGGGGGATTTCAGGCCTATTTCATGCTGCAATATTATGTACAAGGTTATCACCAAGATTATCGCTTCAAGATTGGAATCGGTGCTCTCGGATATCATTGACCCGGCCCAATCAGCATTTGTACAAGGGAGGAGTATGTCCGACAACATACACCTCGCTCAGGAGCTTCTCAGGAGTTACAACCACAAAAGAATCTCTAGCAGATGTATGCTAAAAGTGGATCTCCGGAAGGCGTTTGATTCAGTGAATTGGGAATTCCTCACGGCTATCTTGATTAGTTTGAAATTCCCGGAGAAGCTGGTAGCCTGGATCATGGAGTGTGTTTCCACGGCCTCCTACTCTATCTCTATTAATGGGAGCTTATACGGACATTTCAAGGGCCGAAAGGGTTTAAGGCAGGGAGACCCTCTCTCCCCTACCCTGTTTGTTATTTGTCTGGAGTACCTTTCGCGACTGATTAAAAAGTACACTAGGCGGGAAAACTTTAACTTCCACCCGAAATGTGGGAATCTGAGGATCACGCACCTGGCCTTTGCGGATGATCTCCTTCTCATGTCAAGAGGAGACGCCAGCTCTGTTCAAATACTAGTGAAATGTTTGAAGGACTTCCAGACTTGCTCGGGCCTCCACTCCAATGCTCTAAAATCTAGCATCTACATGGCGGGTGTTGAGGATCACATCACTGAGGAGATCAGACGGATCACCAATTTTGAAACAGGAGCCATGCATTTCCGGTACCTTGGTATTCCCCTTGCGGCGGAGAAGATGAGATTGGTGCATTATGACCCGTTTTTGAGCAAAATTTCGGGGTACACTTCGGCTTGGATGGGTACTACACTTTCCTATGCAGGTAGGCTTGAGCTTATCAAATCGGTCCTGCAAGGGGTCGAGTGCTTTTGGCTCTCTATTCTTCCCGTCCCGGGCATGGTTTGCGAGAAAGTCATAGGACTCTGCCGGTCCTTCCTCTGGCGTTCCAAGCATCCTCTTGTGGCTTGGAAGGACTGTGTTAAACCCAAAGGCGAAGGAGGACTTGGTATTAGAGACCTAAAGTCTTGGAATCTTTCTCTTCTCTCCAAGTGTTTATGGAACATCCACCAGAAGAAAGATTCACTCTGGATCAGGTGGATCAACCACAAATACCTGAGTGGCACAGACAATATTTGGACATGGAAGGCTAAGAAAGAGGACTCTCCCTTGATCAAGAGGCTACTGGACATCCGTGACATCATCCTCTCCAGGGAAGGATCTCATGAGCTTGCATTCGCAGCTATATCTAACTGGCATGTGGACAATTCTAGTGGCATGGTTGGTGCCTATGAATATTTCAGGCCGAAAAGCCAACCGGTATTATGGGCAAAGGACGTTTGGAATGCTTGTATTATCCCCAAGCAATCTTTCATCCTATGGCTATGTGCTAGGAAGAGGCTACGCACTAAGGACAGAATGTACTACATGGACATTGACAGGCTTTGCTCACTTTGTGGGCATACCGAGGAATCACTTGCACATCTTTTCTTTACTTGCCCGGTGAGTAGGTACATTTGATCGAGTATAAGGAGTTGGCTCGGGATCACTAGGGCCATGACTACCATTGACAGTGCATTAAAATACATCAAGAAGGAGGGGCGTGGTACTGGGTGGCAGGCTAAGGCCAAGCGCGTAGCGCTTGCCACCTCGGTTTATCACATTTGGAATGAACGGAATAAGATTACGTTCGATGGGTCTAGACTTGATAGAGAGTCTCTCCTTTTCAAAATCAAGACTAGTATCTACAAAATCTTATTTGCTATCTTCCCGGCATTCTTGGACAATTTTGTATCTTTAGCTGGTGGCTAGCTATCACTGGCTAAGATTAAAACCTCTAGACTACCTGGATTGTGGGACTAGCTAGAGTCTCCCGACCACCCGGGGTGTGGGATCAGCGGGAGTCTGTTATGCTTTGTATCCCGTGATGGCCCGGATTGTGGGTTGCACGGGAATACCAGGAACTAGTCTAGGTACCGGGACAGTATCACCCAGCAGCGTACGTGACGAGGGTGGGGTTTTACCCATGACCGAATAGGTACTCTTCCCTTGACCGTGGGTTTATCCCGATAGGGTTTACCACGGCAAGGGTTTAAGGAGGCCCACGGCTGCAACCCTATGCCTGGCATACGGGACTGTCATCGGATTTAGGGCTGGGGTCGTTACCCCTTCATATCTTATCACTTTTGATGCTCTTGACTACCCGGTATGTGGGTTTAGCTGGAGCTTATGCTGTTGACGAGCCGAATCTAGAGTTGATCTGCCTGGCAGGGACGCCCTAGATTCACATCGTCACTAGGGTTGTGGGTACGCTCACAAACATTGTACATTTGATATTTTTATACACATTTACCTTTCATCAAAATAAAAATAAAAAAGTGAGAGTTTTGCTTCTAATATGTTAGAACTGTGAAGACAATGTTCTTCTCGGTAGCATTCTGTTTTGGAGAAAATGACAGAATTAAAGAGTATTTTAGCATCAGTTGACCAAGTAGTGACATATGAATAAGCTTTCAAGCAAAACAGAAAATTTGGGTAAGTAAAACATATAATAATTTGCTGCACCCATACGACTATTCCTTAATCATGAAATAATTAGCTCTCTTACCGTTATGTCATATCTTGCATTGACCATGATTATGCAAAAGATTTGCATCAAACGGGAAACTTTAAGCTAAATTTACATCAACCAATGCCTTTTTTTTGTCGAATAGTTACGGTCATCTATCGTGTACCTCGATTATCATATCGGACATCTGTTTCCTCCCATTAACACATGTATCGGATATGTGTGCCCGTCAAGCTTAGACAAATAGGAAGAAATTACTACAGTAATATTTTTTGCCACCGCTCGAAATTGAACATGAGACCTCATAATTTTCTGAGTATAAGGAATGTTGGCGTGTCAATTAAAGGGAGTTAGAGAACAACATCATATCCGGCAGACTTTCCAAATTCCAATTAAATGTTCTGGTTCTTTTTGGGTTTTCAATTGCTTTGAAAGTTATATCTTAGTGGCGGGTTTACCATGTTACGGATTCGTGTGAATTCACTATCTTTTTATTCAATTTTATATATATATATATATATATATATAAATATTCTTGTGAAACCAATTTTTATCGTACTTTAGTTACAGATTCACTTTTATTTAAAATCTAAACCTTTTAGGATTGTGATTCTATGTTTCCGAAATGGTTTACTCGAATTTCTGTTTGTTTAAAATCATAAACCATTTAGGATTGTGATTAAATGTTTCCGATTCCACTTTGTTTAAAGTCCTAAACCATTGAGGATTGTGACTAATGTCTCCAAAAGGGTTACTAATCCCACTCCAAGTGGGATTTGGAGCTTAGTAAGTATTATAAAGTGGAGGAGTTAGTGTTAAGACTTTCCATTCACTTTTCATCTCACTAATTTTAGTAAGCAATCCCACCTAATTGTCTAATAACGATGGCACTATACGTACCCTATTTCCACGGGTAAAATATTCACTTTCCCCTAAACCAAAAAAAAACTCAAGTATGTCACGTCCAATCGACAATCAGACAGCGGGATATTTCCGTCTTCATCCTTTGGTCTTTCCCTCTTCCAGGGTTCATCAAAATTAATTCAAACGGCAGTTTTATGCCTAATTCTGGACTAGCGAGATTCGGAGGCGTTGCACGAGATGACAAGGGAAGATGAATAGGCGGCTTAGTACAAAAGCAACATCCAGCCTTACACACATGGCGGCCTAACCATGGCGAAAAACTACAACCTAAAGAAAGTGATTATTGAAACCGACTCGAATGATGCCTTGATGTTGCTAAGTCGTGTGAGAGATATCGCGGAGGATCACCTTGATCATGCAGTGTGTAGGTGTTTCATGTCTGAGCTCGAGATTTCTCTACTTCATACATTGAGACAAGGAAACGATTGTGCAGATCACTCGGCAAAGTTAGGAAGAAAGCAAAACCATAACTTGGTGATAGTACATCGTCCACCAACTTCTATACATCATTTGCTTCTTGCCGACATGGCTCACGTAGCATATGCTAGACACCCGAAGCATGTAATATAATGTGTAGTGGGAACAAAAATATTGCGAAATTGTAACATTTGTATAAAATGAAACCAATACAATAATATTGAAATTAAATATCAATTGCTTCTTCACCTTTTGTAATTTTGATTACTCAGAACGTAGCTCTATTTAACTAAGATTCTAGCAGAAACTTTATTTATTGCAGATTAATCAATTTTCTGAACAATTACTTTATTAGTATATACTGATTAAAAGTATTCTCTTTTCTTTTCTTAATCATAAAAATGGTTTAGACCAAACCTAGAAGAACGATTAATAAAAGCTCAAACAAAAAAAACGATCACGTCCATGAATAAGACTACTTCTTCTACAAGGATTTATTTTGTATTACGTAATAGGGGAAAAGATAGAATTTGTCTACTTTTGACCATCTTAGATATTTAATTCTGATTAATGAAACCTAAAGCAGTTAATTCGTACAAGTATATATCTAAGTCGACGAATTGAATTAAATGAAATTGCCAAAAGATTAATTAGATGCACAAGTTCTTTGTGAGCTATTGCGGATTTACTTATTACAGTAATACAATCTTGCAATTCTCCTTCAGTCCATTTTTACCATACAAAATTTATCTGCCAATTAGTTTAATTAAAGCTGATGTAAAGCGATTCTGAGAACATGTGGAGAATGCTCTTGCAACTTTAATTTTTTGCATTAAATTATAGTTCTTCAAGGATCTCTCACTTTCATATATCTGTTAAAACAAGAAGGTTTCTAGAAACTTTGATTCTTGTTCAACACTAATTTGAGATTAGTGGCGATCTAGAGCATAGTTTATGGATTCACGGGAATCAGTAGCTTTTTCATAATCGTTATATTTTTGTTAAGAATTCCATTAAGTATTTATAAATTATATGACCGTGAATTCAGTTATTATTACATATTAACTTGAGATTGTTGTAGAAACTCATAATATTTTAAATCTTGAATCTGTCTATGTTATTCCTAATACGGCCAGTTACATTCGAGAGGTAGCTAGAGAAGTGCTTGGGGTCTCGAGGGGTAGCCGTGGTAGGCATCGAGGGTACTGGTGGTGGAATGGTGAAGTTCAAGAGAAGGTGGAAACGAAGAAAGCGGCGTATGCGAAATTGGTAGAAAGCAAGGATGAGGTGGAGAAGTGGACGAATAGGGAACTCTATAAGATGGCGAGGAAGGAGGCAAAGTTTGCGGTTACGATGGCGAAAACGGCGGCTTTTGAACATCTATATGTGGAATTAGAGGAGAAAGGCAGGGATAGAAAGTTGTACGGACTAGCCAAGGTGGGGGAGAGGAGGACCCGTGACTTGAATCACATGAGGTGAATCAAGAACGAGGACGGAAAAGTACTGGAGAAGGACGCGCATATTAGGCGGAGGTGACATTCTTACTTCCATAAACTCTGGAACGAAAAAGGAGATTGTGACATCGTGCTGGGAGATCTGGAGCAATCTGGTAGGTATCGGGATTTTGGGTATTGTAGAAACATTAAGGTTGAGGAGTTTAAGGGTGTTGTTCGCAGGATGCGCAAGGGACGAGCGACCGGACCTGGCGAGATCCCAGTTGAATTTTGGAAGAGCGTAGACAGTACATGTTTGGAGTGGCTGACTGAGTTGTTTAACGTCATTTTTAAGACGGCGAGAATGCCCGAAGATTGGAGGTGGAGTACAATGATCCCGTTGTATAAGAACAAAGGTGATATCCAGAGTTGCAACAATTATAGGGGTATCAAGCTACTAAGCCACACTATGAAAGTTTGGGAAAGGGTCGTGGAGATGAGGGTGAGGATAAACGTGTCTATTTCCGAGAACCAACTTGGATTCGTGCCGGGGCGTTCAA
The DNA here is from genome assembly GCA_029783415.1 of Anisodus acutangulus. NCBI lineage: Eukaryota > Viridiplantae > Streptophyta > Magnoliopsida > Solanales > Solanaceae > Anisodus > Anisodus acutangulus. The sequence continues at coordinate 9,191,235 of CM056508.1, forward strand.
CTACTGAAATCATTCATCTTATTAGGAGGTTGGTGGAGCAGTATAGGGAGAGGAAGAGAGACTTACGTATGGTTTCCATCGACCTCAAGAAGGCATACGACAAAGTCCCTAGGGAGGTTCTATAGAGATGTTTGGAGGTTAGAGATATACCTGTGGCGTACACTAGGGCGATCAAGGATATGTATGATGAAGCCAAGACTAGGGTACGGACAATAGGAGGAGACTCAGAGCACTTCCCAGTGATTATGGGGCTGCACCAGGGATCATCTCTTAGCCCATTCCTACTTGCCTTGGTGATGGACGGACTGACGCGACAAATGCAAAGGGAGGTGCCACGGTGTATGTTATTCGTAGACGAAATAGTCCTGATTGATGAGACTCATAGCGGAATGAACACCAATCTGGAGGTTTGGAGACAGACTCTGGAGTCTAAAGGGTTCAGGTTGTGTAGGACCAAGATAGAATATTTGGAGTGCAAGTCCAGCAATGGGAGCGACCCTGAGACAGTCATGGAGGCGAGGCTTGGTACTCAGGTCATTCCAAAGAAAGGAAGTTTCAAGTACCTCGGGTTTATTATTCAAGAGAATTGAGAGGTTGATTATGATGATGTCACACATCGTATTGGGGTAGGGTGGATGAAATGGAGGCTCACATCTGGAGTCTTGTGCGACAAAAAGGTGCCACCAAAACTTAAAGGCAAGTTCTATAGGGCGGTGGTTAGACCGACTATGTTGTATGGGGTGAAGTGTTGACCAGTCAAGACTTCGCACATCCAAAAGATGAAAGTTGCGGAGATGAGGATTCTGAGATGGATGTGTGGGCATACAAGGAGAGATAGGATTAGAAATTATGATATCCGGGACATAGTGGGAGTGGCCTCGGTGGAGGATAAGATGCGGGAAGCGAGGTTGAGATGGTCCGGGCATGTGCAGAGGAGAGACACAAGTGCCCCAGTGCGGAGGTGTTAGAAGTTGGCTATAGACGAGTTCAGAAGGGGTAGAGGTAGGCCGAAGAAGATTGGGGAGAGGTGATTAGACAATATATGGCGCAGGTAGGTAGTCGAGCCTAGTCCTACTTACGCTCACAAAATGATAGTTGTGGTGTTATTACTGTGGGCCTGATTAGCCTATCACACTTATAGGTGCAATATTGCTTTATAGTCCCCTGTATTTTATTTTCTACTGCTATGTGTTTCCTAGTGTACTTTGTTTATATTATTTATCTGCGTTAGCTACTGCTTCCTTTTGTCAGAATGCGCTACCATGGCATATTCGATTTTGTTATCAGCATGTTCATATTGCTTTAATTTCTTGTCTGAGTCTAACTGTTTCTTTTGCCTTGCTTTGCTTTGCGTGCTTTACTTGTGAGTATGCTTTGTCTAGAGCCGAGGGTTTCCAGAAACAACCGCTCTACCTCCCAAGGTAGAAGTAAGGTCTGAGTACACTTTACCCTCCTCATACCCCACATTGTGGAATTTTACTGGGTATGTTGTTGTTGTTGTTTAGCTAACCGAAATAGGTGGGAAGAAATTAAGTAGAGGCGAGGGTCATGAACTTTTCTATGTACGCTAAGAACTTTTCTTTGTGGTTAACTATTTGGGAAATAAGTAGTTCTATTTTACTTCTGGGTTTTCTTTAGGAATTGTTATAAGTTTATTTAAATTTCTTTTTAATTTTGAACGAAAATAAGTAACGTCGCCAAGGTATGTTATCAACAGTTTAAAATTTTAAATACTAATTATGAAAATGAGGAGATTGAATATATTCCTCAAACAATAAATCAGTAAGTAACAATAAGAAAATTCCTCACTGGTATTAACTGATACGGCAGTAATTTACACTCACCTGAATTGAAAAAACCTATTCACCCCAGCTATTAAAAAAAGGGGCAGAATAGAGCTAAGAAAGCAACCATGTCCAGATTATAGTTGTGGTACAAATGTAGTCAACTATAATAGCTACATCCAAAAAATGTAACGAAAACAACAAAAATATTGGATTCAGTTGAAGCCGTAACTTTAGGGCTACATTCTCCATTGGTTAACTAACGCTTCAGGCACAAACCTCTTCTTCATGGATGGTGGCTAAAACCTTAATAATTGGGCGTTTCACTACATGTACAAATCTTGGAGGAGCAACTTCTGCAGCAACTGATTTTAATACTCTTCCAATCTTGGTCATATTTGCAAAGTAATATAAATATTTTCAAGTCAAGGAGGAGGAGAAAACAAAGAAAGTGAATAGAGAAATAATTTAGAGGAGCTGTTGCATAGAAGAATATAAATTGGGGTGAATTTATAGGGTTACATTATTAAGAGAATATTGGTGTAACGTGTTCAATATTTAGTCCACTTGACAATTAATGGTCCGCATTGTGCCTGCTGATTGCACCAAGTTGCCGTCTTTTAAAGCGTGAAAATGGCATGACAAATAGACCATAGTCCATGGCATTGCACCCTTTACTACCAAAATATCAATCAAAATTTGACTTTTAACTGAATTGAGTCTAGGGTAATAGTGATTTTAAGGCTTTACCTTGTATCAAATTAATATTTATTTTGTTAATGTTGCTAAATATAACTCGTAACTAAGAATTTGTTTTGATAATTTGTCATTAATTTATTATTTAATAGAATTAGCGACGATGATTTTATTGTTTAGCTTCAGATATACATTATTAATTCATACTTTTTAGTGATAGTGTATATATATATATATATACATATATAGTACTCTTTCCATCATTTTATGTTTTATGAAATTGATTGAACACGAAGTTTATGAAAAGTAAAAATAATTTTTGAATTATGATATTAAAATAGAAACAACTGTAATATACCAAAATGTCCTTAAATATATCATATGTGTGTGGATGATGTAGTTAAAAAGTAACTAAATACATGAAGTAGCATTCTTCTTTAAATAAACTAAAAAGGGAAAAAAAGCAAAATACTTTATCATTTACGTCTAAAAAGTTCCAAGTCTGTCATTGGTATAGACCTTGAAGGAAATAAAAATAATCAAATGAATAATATATGAACGAGTGAAAGACCAACAATGACTATATAGAAGAAATTTATCAAATTAGAAAGAAGAGTTATGCGGCTATAATCAATAACTCAAAACTCTTGAATCTCACTACAATTAACTACCTCTCAACCTAAGAAAATATGTAACAAATCACCCTTATTTATAATACTAGAAAATCAACATGGACTAGGACTAGAAAATCTATTCCTATATGACTTTATAAATCAATTCTAACTATATTTGGATTAAATAAACTATCAAATATCAAATTATAATCAATTTCAAATTATTAATCTTGATTTAATTTCAACATAGCCTCCCTTAAACCAAGATCTTCAAACTTGAGTGTGCCATGAACAATATCTTGCCTTTTAGAAGTCAACCACCTCATATTCTCGAACAACTTTCTGAAATATGTAGCATCGACAAAATTGCAGGTGCCATATTTAGTCAGCTACAGTTTCTCTTCATCAGACTTCAAAGTTAATTTGACTTTCTCTATGTTAAACATCTTCAAAATATCATCATCATATTTGTTCTTCTTCTTGTATTCTTGAATAACTAGTCTTGCCTTAAAATCATATGTTCTCCAATTGATTTGTATTTGACCTTGAGTGCCTATTCAACTTCAATTCATTTTTTGTATGTGGTAGAGTAGTATCGTCAACTAATAATTTTTCATGCTCTTCAAATCATACGATCTCGACTAATGGCTCGAAATTGACTGCAGATTGCATCTTCAATCCCCATAATCATGCACTTCAGTTGAAGATCTGAACCCTTGATTACTTCTGCTTCAATTTTGGGTAGATCATCAGAAACTTTCTCTTGTTGAATTCTTTTGCTTTTCTCATCATTAGATTCATCTTCAATACCTTCAAACAATTTTTCTTGTGTAATAATAACGAATACTTCTATTCTTTTTTCAATAGCCACACCTTGTATAGACCAATCATGTCTATTACATGTCTTATTACTTAAGACACTAGTAGCCTCTAGCAAAAGAGCAACAGGTTCAACCAAATCATCCTTTTTAGCCATTCCAGAAATTGTTGGTAAATTAATTTGGACATTATTGGAGTCTTCTTTGCAATCAAATACATCTACACCACACCAAAAATTACCTCTATCTTCTCTTCTTTTTTCCACTATATCTGAATTCTGGCCTTCTTCATTTATTTCTACCAGATTCGGTGACTCTTCTTTTTCTTTCGGTTCGTCATCCTTTGTTTGCAATGCCTCCTCCACTATCTCAATTGTCTTTTGATTCAATGAAATCTCATATGTCACCAATTCATCTTCTAGATCACCAAGCCTCAAAGTATTAAGATCATGGGTAGCCTCATGAATTGTCTTCGGGTTGTGAAACTCTAATCTTAGATATTTTCAGCAGCTTTAACTTCTTTCAAAACTTCTTCACTGACCTTCATACCATTAACAATTTCTGTAATTCTTGTAATAAAATCTTTGACATATTCCGTTGGTTTTATTTGGGTCAACTCATACGGTCTCCAAAGCTCTTGAAGTTTCTCTCTCTTCACGTCTGCAACACGTCGATATGATTTCACCAAAATTATCCAAGCCTCCTTTGTTGATTTTGCATGCAAATATTTATTGTATACATGTGATTGAACTTTGCTATTGAGGTAGTAGAATGTCTTATAAACCAATTGTCTATTTTTTTCCAATTGTGTAGCGACTTCACAATTGAATATTGTGCCTTCTGGGATTCCACAAATCCTTTATCAATAATGGATCATGGTCCAACAACTTTGAAAAAATTCTTCATTTGTTGATACCAACTCTCAAAATTATTTTTGCCGTCAAATACAAAAAAGGGACAATCTGGAAAATATGAAATATCCATATTCTTTTATATGTATCGAATCTAACACCACGCTTTGTCGGATCTCACATAGGCTCTGATACCAATTTGAAGGAAATAAAAATATTCAAACGAATAATATATGCATAAGTGAAAGACTCAACAATGGCTATATAGAAGAAATTTATCAAACTAGAAAGAAAGATGGATGCTTTAATCAATAACTCAAAACTCTTAAATCTCACTACAATTAGCTACATCTCAACCTAAGAAATATGTAACAGAACACTCTATTTATAATACTAGAAAATCAATATAGACTAGGACTAGAAAACCTATTTTTATATGACTTTGATAAATAAATCATAACTATACTTAGATTAAATAAACTACTAAATATTAAATTCTAATCAATTTTAAATTATTAATCTTGATTTAATTCCAAAAATCTTTTAGGAAATTGTATCAGATGACGACCAGTCCAAAAGGACTTTATAAGATTTTCATCTAACCTTTTCTTCATCTTTGACTGTACGTCTCTGACAGGAGACTCAAACATAATTACAATTCGGTTCATACTTTTCCAAGCAAAAAAATATCAAAATATGTGCATCATTCTTGACTTTTGGCATTCCTGAACGTGTGCCAGCTAATTAATTGGTTCAAATGTAACGTCTTATATAAGGCTGGCCAGTGGGCCGGGACGGCCCGGTCCCGACCCGACACCGTCCTGACCCCGATTAGTTTTTAAAAAAAATTCGATAGCGGGACTCGAACCGGGACTGGACAATGTCTCGTCCCGACCCATCCGAACCCGTCCCGACCCATCCGAACCCGTCCCGACCCGCCCCGAGCCCGCCCCGAGCCCGTCCCGAGCCCGCTCCCGCCTCGATCCCGCCCGAAAGCTCCCCCTTTGCAAATATAACCGTTTCACCAACGACCATTTTAGATTTTGGTCGTTGGGCAACGACCATTTTTGGCCTCCCCCCCCCTCCCCCAACCCCTACCCCCTTAATATTTATTTTTAACCCATAAGTTATTATTTTTACACTTTAACCCAATTTTCCAACTATAAATAACTCATTTTCTCTTCATCTTTCTCACAAATCTTCCTACAATCTCTCTAATCTCTCAATATATCTCTCTACAAGTCTACACTGTTTACTAAATATTCAATTTTATTTATTCATTTGGGAATTGGGAATGAAGTTGGCAACTAGCTTGAGGATCTTCCATCGAGCAAAGTTTCAATTTTCAACCTCTCGATTACACGTCGATGTTACGTCGACGTTTGGTACATTCGTTCCTTCATTAAATTATTATTGTCTGTTTATTTTATTTAGCGCACTTAATTTTATTATCTTTAATTATTTATTATCATAATTAAAATAGAAGGATTAAGAGGTATGTTTAAGGGTAAGGGTAAGGGTGCTTCTTTTAGTAGGGGCAACCAGGGCAATGGTACTTCTTCTAGTCATCATATTCCTACACAGGATGATTTTGTTGATACTGAACATTTTCCTACAATACCATTAGATTTAGACAAGGAGCTATTTTCTGGAACTCAAGAAGACTTTAATTTAGACGATGATCTAGATGATACACCCGCTAATGTTGATGACAACACACCCACTAGTGCACCTTCAACTGAAATGCCTCCTATTCCCCCTAGCATGAGACGAGGTCCAGCAAAACGACCATTAAAATCAGATGCATGGACATTTTTTGATAGGGACGTAGAGAATCAAGTAGCTAGATGTAAAATTTATAAAAATGTTTTAAAATTTAAAACTGGAAAAGGTCACGGTGGGACAGGGGGTTTAATTAGACACGTAATAAGTGTTCATCCAGCTAGGTATGCCCAATACCAGGCTTCAAAACCGGGTGCGCAAACGTCCGCTCCATCGGAACAAGGTTCACATATTGTCCCGGACCAAGTACAGGGTCAAATTAACCCTACAACGGGGGGAATTGTAGGCCCTAAATCCAATAAACATAGAGATAGGGAAGCAATATCAAAATTAGTTGTTGTGGAGGGTTTGCCTTTTTCATTTCCTTTATCTCCCGGTTTTATTCATTACATTAGAGATAAATATAATCCTGCTTTTAACGGTTTTTCTAGATCAACTGTTAAGAGAGATGTATTTAAATTCGCACATGAATATCAACAATATTTACGTTATTCATTATATCATTTTAATGGCAAAGTATCTATCACGGCTGATATAGGTCGTAGTACTAACGGCCATGATTATTTAACGGTAACTTGTCATTGGATAGATTATAAATGGTCTATGCAAAAATGTATCTTAGCGTATACATATATAGATGATAGGCACACGGTACTTTTATTGCAGAAAATATTTATCAGGTGTGTCATTATTATGGAATAACCGATAAAATTATGACTATTACATTAGATAACGCTTCTTCTAACAATTACGCTATTACAATTTTAAAAAATAGTTTAACTCCATCTTTTTCAGATCATTTTCATATAAAATGTGCGTGCCATATATATAACTTAATTGTAAAGGATGGTCTATCACTTTTTGAAGACATTCTTAGTAAAATACAATTTGCTATAAACTTTATTTTTAAAAGTAATAGAGTACAACGAAGAAAAGAATATAAAAAAACTTATCACGATTGTGGACTACCTTATAGAAAAATTCCAGAAGAAGTATCCACTAGGTGTAATTCTTTATACGAACAACTACTTGTTGCTTATGACTATAGAAAACCTATAACTTTATTTTTTAACTCTCATAATCAAAATCCAGCTGATATGGTTGTAGATAGTGATTGGGTAAAAATTTCCAAACTTATTGTATTTTTAGAGAAATTTTTTCAAGCAACAAAAGAATTTTCCGGTATATATTATCCTACTATTTCAACTATGTTGTTTTATATAACTCTAATATTTTTATTACTTAGTGAATATATGGAAAAACCAGCTTATATGACAGCTATTAAAAAAATGTTTATCAAAATAAAAAAATATTTTATTCATATTCCCACTATTTATATTATTGGTGTTGTATTAAATTCGACTATTAAAATAGACGGTACTAAATCACTTATTGAAATTATTTACGATTGTATAGAAGTACTACCACCTCCAAGTCCAAAAAATCTAAATCACCCACCACCTATTGAACAAACTAAAGAAGAAGTGTTGTCTAGCGTAGAAGACCAATGCAAAAAAATATATAGGTTTTACCAACAAGAAAGTGCTAGTAACCTACCGGCTTCCATACCATATTCTTCATCTTCAACACAACCTCACAAAAGACATGTTGTTTCTGCGGCTAGTATTGAAAGCCTCAGAAATATAATGTGCGGCCGTACCGCTACTAACCAAATTAGCGAGTTTGATATTTTTGTTTTGCAGGGTTCTGTACCGTACCAAGAAGTTATCAATGAAGATGGACATAAAGACTTGCTGAAATACTGGAGTGGGAATGAGAAGACCTTTCCGACACTTTCAATGATGGCCCGAGATGTTTTGAACAGCATCATCAACTGCGTCTGAAAGTGCTTTTTCTGCCGGCAGTTATCAAATAGGAGACCATAGACACTCATTAGCCGGAGACAGCTTGGAAATTGCAGTATTATTCAGAGATTGGATACGAGCGGAGCGGAGAAGGTGCGGTCAACTGGAGATCAACGAAGAAGACGAAAACTACAACGAAATCTTATCTGAAGGTGGTGGAAGTGACATGGATCAATTTGACCAATAAATACCAATTCCAACCGAAGAACCACAAGAAATTATCAAGCAATTATAACAGGTTTTTTTGAGAATGTAATTTTTTTAATTGCAATCTTATTATGTAATTTGCAACTTTTGGACAACACCACAAAGTTGCAATTTAAACAATTGTATTTGTATTACAAAAAAATCATGTCTATTAAATAATATAAGAAGCACAAAAACAGTCTTGGGATATTTTTACTACACTATCTTGTCTTGTTTATTGAGTTTTTTTTATACACATGTTATTAAAAAAAAAGGAAAACCCGCCGGAACCCGCCCCGATCCCGACCCCGACCCGACCCCGCCCTGACCCGATTCCGACGGGATCGGGACGGGACTTCGGCAAGTCCCGCCAAACCCGATCCCGCCTGACCCCGCCAGCCCCGACCCCGCCCCCTTCGCCCGTCCCGCCATACCCGGCCCGCCAGACCCGAGCCCGGCCCACTGGCCAGCTATAGTCTTATATGATGTTTTTTCTGTATTATATGAAGTACAGACTTCTGCTTAACTTCTCCTTTGTTAGCTGTCTGATAATTATACTACAGCTAGCTGAATAGAACTACCAAATATGTACAGGGTTTAATTAGGGTTAGGTACTTAAGTTGTTTAGTTAGATGGTAACTAAGTGAGAAATTCGATTAAAGAATGGTGTAATATGTAATCACTATTCATGATATTTTCGGGATATAGTTTCGTGACAAATAACCGCATCCATATACAAAGCTAGGGAGATTACCGGGACAAAACTTATCCATAATGAACAAATAATACATTGTTTTTATATGCACCTTTATTACTAATTATGATTAATTAGTAAGTACTACTGTATTATCACGTCAGTGTATCACTTAAACTTGGTAAACGAATAAAGTTTGGTGTAAATTCAGGTGTGAATAATACTCCAGAAGGATGCATAGTGCGTTTGGTTAGCAAGGAAAACTATTTGGAGATTTTAGTTTCCGGGTTTGCCATGTGAAGTTTATTTGAAGTAAGAGCGAACTAGAGCTGCTTCTTGAAATATTCCATTTTTGCACAAAATAAGAATACAAAATTACCTACAATTCAACATCCCCCTCCTACGCATGCTAAGGCCTACCAATTGGAGCATGGACAAGATCATATATATAGGGGATATGAAATAAGAATTGGGTGGATCAAACTCTTATATATCACGATAGAAAATGAATTTTATACCTAATTGATCAATCACAAAATTAGTTCAAAAGATAAGAATTGTCTAAAACCGAATACTAATAGAAGATAAATTGCTTTTTACCCACCTATAAATGGTACAATTCAACACTTTGTTTACGTATTAAATGCACATACTTTGATGCATCTATATTTTACCAACCACGCAATTCTTCCCACTTGTACCTAAGTACGTATTTGTACTACTCTGGTGGTCCACAAAAAGTGCGATAATTAGTGCAAAAATGGATTACGTCTCGGAAAGGTCAAGTCCTCTTTCCTCTTTCAGATGGAAGCACACGCAAGCATGTCCTTAATTAATTAATTACTCTCTCCATCTCATCTATATGATATAATTTGATTGAATATGAAGTTTAAAAAATAAAAAGATTTTTAAATTTTATGATCTAAAATAAGTCAAAGATATTTGTGTTGTTATATATCATTTTGTTAAGCGTACAAGGTAAAGTTTAAAGTTAAATTGTTGTCAAATAAGGAAATTTGTCATTCTTTTTTGAATTGACTAAAAAAAAATGTGTCATATAAATTGAGCCAGAGGGAGTTTATGGTAGAAGAATAGATCATATAATTTTTTTTTATATCCAGCTTCCCGGCTTACGCCAGACTATTCCTGGAGATAGTAGTCTCAGTTCTTCAGCACTACTACCAGTAAATCGCGGAATGTGCCTGAATGATCAGGGTTTGAGAATAGAGCAATTGATATCACCTACAAGGTCCTACCCCAAAAGAGAGCAAATTGCTCCCACCAGTGTTCGAACCCACGCTGCTGGCCTCCGACTGAATTTTAAGTTCCCCTCATTTGCCATTCACTTATGCCCCGGGGGACGAATAAATCATATAATTCTTCTGTGGATTGTATACGAAATAGTATAAATTAAGGGTGACCAGTGGGACGGGACGGGATTTGGGGGGACGGTGGGGTGCGTCGGGATCGGGATAGGCGGGACGGAGGGGGACGGGATTAGGGGGTCGGGAAGTGGTCCCGTCCCATCCCACATCCCGCTATCAGAGGGGACGGGATAGGGATTTGGGTGTATTTTTTAAAAACTTTTTAATATATATATATATATATATATAAAAATACTTAAATAATTGAACAAGATAGTGAAAAACATCCCAAGCCTAATTGTCTCTTATATTATTTAATAGAAATATGATTTTTTTTGTAATACAGTTTCAAAGTTGCAACTTTATTTCTTAGTTCAAAAGTTGCAAATAACATAGTAAAATTGGCATTAAAAAATTACATATGCAACCATACTTTTTCAAATTTTCTGACAATCTCTTGAGGATCTTCTGTTGGAATTGAAATTTATTGGTCAAATTGTTCAATGTCACTTTCTGCTCCATCGGATAAGATTTTCGTTGTAATTGTAGTCGTCTTTGTCATTGATCTCTGGTTGACCACACCTTCTACGCTCCGCTCTAATCCAATCTCTAAATAAAACTATAATCTCCAAACTGTCTCCCGCCAATGAATATCTGTGCTCCCCTACTTGAAACGTTCCAGCAGAAAAAATGCTTTCAGACGATGTAGATGACGCTTGAATATTCAACACATCTGAGGACATCTTTGATAGAGTCGGAAATGTCTTTTCATTCTCCCTCCATTATTTCAGCAAGTCTTCACGTCCATTTTCATTAGCAATTGATTCGAACGGTACAACACCCTGCAAAACATAAACATCAAACTCGTTAATTTGTGAAGCACTTGAACTACTGTACATTCTATTTCGAAGGCCTTGAATACTTGAAGCAGAAACCACATATTTTTTATAAGGTTGAAGTGAAGTAGAAGAAGATGGTACAAAAGTCGGTTGATTATTTTCACTTTGCTCTTGGTAATACATATACATAGTTTTGCGTTGTGTTTGTATGTTAGGGATAACATCTTCTTTAGTTGGTTCTTCAGTTGGTTCTGTTGGTAGTATTTCTAGGCATTCATAAATTATTTCAATACGGACATAACAACCATCTACTTTAATAGTAGGATTTAATACAACACCAATAAAATAAATAGTGGAAATATGAAAAAAATATTTTTTTAATTTTACAAATATTTTTGTAATAGCTAGAGCATAAGTTGATTTTTTCATATATTCATTAAATAACAATAATATTAGAGCTAGATAAAATAACATAGATGAAATAGTAGGATAATAAATACCAGAAAATTCCTTAGTAGCTAGAAAAAAATTCTCTAAGAATACAATAAGTTCCAAAATTGTATCCCAATCATCATCTACAAGCATATACGAAGGATTTTGATTATGGACGTTAAATAATAAAGTTATAGGTCGTCTATACTCGTGAGCAACAACTAATCGTTCATACAAAGAATTCCACCTACTTGCAACTTCTTCTGAAATTTTCCTATAAGATAATCCACAATCATGACATATTTTTTAAAACTCTTTGCGTCTTTGTATTTTATTACCTTTAAAAATAAAGTTGATAGAAAATTGTACTTTATCAAGGATGTTTTTAAAAAGTTTTAGGTCATCATTTACAACTAAGTTATAAATATAACATGGATATCTAACATGAAAAATATCGGGAAAAAATGGAGTACATCGAGTTTTTAAAATGTTTACAACATAATCATTAGAAGAAGAATGGTTTAATGTAATAGTCATAATTTTATCAGTAATTCCATAATATTCACTAATTTCATGAATATTTCTTGAAATAAAAATTCCAGTGTGCCTTTCATATGTTTTTGCATAAACCAATTGTGATATATCCAATGACATGTAACAGTTAAATAATCATTACCATTAGTACTACGACCTATGTCAGAAGTAATAGCCACTTTGTTATTAAAATGATACAATGCATAACGTAAATATTGTATATATTCATACGCAAATTTAAAAACATATCTTCTAATAGTTGATCTAGGAAAACTGTTAAAAACATAATTATATGTTTCTCGAATGTAATGAATAGAATCAGGAGAGGAAGGAAATGAAAAAGGCAAACCCTCCACAACAACTAATTTTGCTAAATTTTTCCGATCTTTGTGTTTATCATATTTTGGACCTCTAACTCCCCCCATCATCGGGTTAATTCGACCATGTACTTGGTCGGGGACACTATGTGAACCTTGTCCCGACTCAGAAGACATTTGCACACCTGCTTTTTTAGCCAAGTATTAGTTATACCTTGCTTTGTGATCATTTTCCACATGTCTCGTTAAACCTCCTATCCCACCTTAACCCTTTCTAGTTTTAAATTTATAAACTTCGCGACAAATTTTACAAATAGCTAGTTGATTAGGAATGTCCCTTTCAAAAAAATCTCATGCAGGTGATTTAAATTTACGTTGTTTTTTGCCTCATCTCATACTAGGGGGAATATGAGGGATTCCAGTTTCAGTTTCAGCCTGAGAATCAATCTGAGCCTGAGGTGGAGTTGCACTAGTGGGTGTGTTATCTAAATTATCTTCTAATTCATTTTCTAAATTATAGTCTGGTTCAGATGCAGAATATACCTCATGATCTAATGGTATATTAATATTAATATTAAAAGGTTCAGTTTCATCTACATGAGTGAAATTATCATAATTAGGATTACTAGAAGATGCACTCTTACCCCTGTTACCCCTACTACCTCTACCAGAAAAACGTCCACCTCATTCCGTTATAATTATGCAAATAAATAATTAAAGTTAAGAAAATTAAGTACGATAATTAAAATTAAGTAACAATAATAATTTAAATAAAAGAAGGAATGAGTGTACTAAACGCCGACGTGTAATCGATGTTGAAAAATGAAACTTTGCTCGATGATCCTCAAGCTAGTTGCCAACTTCACTCCCAATTTTTGAACTTTGATAGAAATTACCAAAAAAATATAATATTTAGTGTGCAATTTAGACTTGTAGAGAGAGAGATTAGAGAGATGGTAGGAAGATTTGTGAGAAAAAATAAAGAGGAAAATGAGGTATTTATAATTGAAAAATAGGATTAATGTGTAAATATACTAACGTAGGGGTTAAAAATAAATATTAAGGGGGTAGGGGGTTTGTAGGATGATGGGGCCAAAATGGTCGTTTGTAGCCGTTGCCAACGGCTATAATTATAAATGGTCGTTTGTGCAACGGTTATAATCAGTAAACGGGACGGGATCGAGACGGGACGGGATGGGACGGGTCGATGACGGGATCGGGATAGGCGGGACTAGCCCTAGTCCCGTCCCGATTTTGACCCCAATTACCGATAATCCTCATCCCCTAATTTACTCGGCGGACAGGGACGGAACGGAATCGGGACATTCCAGCCCACTGGCCAGCCCTTGTATAAATCCAGAATATGCCAATGTCTCTCAAGCTTGTTACATCATTTTTCATTTTCCTTAACTTTATATATAAAAATTAAACTCCTTTTGTCCAAAGGCATGACTAACTTTGAAATCTAAAGTTATGTCTTAAGGTCTAACTCGACTAACTTTGGAATATAAAGATAGATCTTAAGACCTAACTTGACTAACTTTGGAGTCTAAAGCTATGCCTTAAGGTTAAGGCCTAACTTGACTAACTTTGGAGTCTAAAGCTATGCCTTAAGGTTAAGGCCTAACTTGACTAACTTTGAAATCTAAAGTTATGTCTTAAGGCCTAACTTCACTAACTTTGGAATCTAAAGTTATGCCTTAAGGCCTAACTCGACTAACTTTGGAATATAGAGATATGTCGTAAGGCCTAAGTTTTGTGTCAATGCCTAACTTTATATTCCTAAGTTAGTCAAATCTGGCCTTAAGGCCTAACTTGACTGATTTTGGAATATAAAGTTATGCCTTAAGTTTAAGACTTAACTTGACTAACTTTGAAATACTCCTATAAAGTTAGGCCTTAAGGCCTGATTTGACTAACTTAGGAATATAAAGTTAGGCATCGACACAAAACTTCCTATTATATAATCTTTCAAGTTTTTCCAATCAGACATGAGGAAAAGGTAGGCCTTAAGACATACAAACTCTACCTGAAGGCAAAATTTGCCTTTAGGCATAAGGTAAACTTTGTTTTATAAGGTAGAGTTTGCAGGCTTGCGAATGCAAACTCTATTTTAAGGCATGCAAATTCTATCTTAAAGGTAGCAAACTCTATCTTAAGGCAGACAAACTCTACCAATACAAATTGTTCCTCAATTCCAATTTCATATATCTTCCTGAATTCTAAATCAACAGAACTCGGGTGAGGATTAACTAATATGCACCTCAGTGTAAGATTCTTTTTACACAATCAGGTAATTTTTAAAGCCTGTTTCCAGTAACTTCTCATTTATTTAAATTTTAAATAAGGAAATTATAAGTATAAGGCAACTTGAATAGTACTACATGTTGGTACTCTATTGTACTTTATAAAGCAGTACGGAAAGTAAACAACTATTACAAGTGTTCGAAAGGATAAATAAATGGTCAATCTTCAAAACTACCGCAAGCTTGTTGTGTCTTGAATCTTGATAACCTGAAATCAAGAAACAACTAAATCTGGATGGTTACAACGTTGTGTGTTGAGTCGAGTGATTGTCATATGTCCTTAAGACAAGATTGCCCCGTATATATGCTTTTACGTTAGCGAGCAATAGTCTCCCAAGATAAAACAACACTTTAATCTCAACGCTACAAAGCCAATAAGTTGAGCCTGACAAAGAAAACAAATATGAATCGACTTGCTGAAGATATGAAAAAGGAAGGAAGAATTTCTGTTTTCGTCCAACGTTTGGACTGACTTTCTCTTCTGTTTTGTCTTTGTGTATATAGTGTGTCTCGTAGTGTATATCTTGTGTATATGAGGGTCTTTGCTCACTATTTTTGCAGTGTTTTTCACTGACTGTTTACTCACTGTTTTGAGCTGCGTTTTGTGCTATTTTCTGTATGTTTGCTCACTGTTTTGAGCTGAATTTCAGTCACGTTATTGAGCCAAATGAGGCATCAATATATAGCATGGAGGAGGGCAGCCCAACAGCCACAAACAAGGTTGTTAGTAGTCATTAGTGAGGGCTATTAATGACCATTAGAAGGCAG
This sequence comes from Anisodus acutangulus, assembly GCA_029783415.1. Classification (NCBI taxonomy): domain Eukaryota; kingdom Viridiplantae; phylum Streptophyta; class Magnoliopsida; order Solanales; family Solanaceae; genus Anisodus; species Anisodus acutangulus. The sequence continues at coordinate 9,207,085 of CM056508.1, forward strand.
ATTAATGGGTGGTTTAAGGGTTGTTCATGGCCATTGAAGAAAGGCTGATAATGGAGGAGTTAATCAGCCAAGTAATGGCTGATTAATGCCTCAAAAAATAGTTCCAACGGTAGGCAGAAAGTTTCTGCCTTCCGTCGTTCCAAAATCAACTTTCCATAAATTTTAGGGACAAAACTGTAAATATTAAGCAATTTGGGGTCCAAAAAGATAATATCAGAAAGTCCCCACGACCCGCGACTCATGACCCGTGACCCGTGACCCGTGACCCGATCCCGAGACCGGATCAGATTAAATCCAAGCACATCTAGGTTCTCCCTCCTTTAAACACATAGGATACCCCTTGGGGTCCCAAACCCTTTACCACATTAGAGACTTATATTGAGAGAAATTCTTCCTATTCCCACCGATGTGGTAGATTTGTCCCACACCATATTTTCATGCCTCAAACACCTTACTTCGTGGACCAATATCACTTTCATTTTTCAACGAAATTTGACGATTCTTGGCCCTACGGTCATCTACTCACTTCGTAGATCATGCATGTGCAAAGAGACAAAGCCTCCAACATGCAGAACACTAGTGTTTAATTCATTAAATATTGGTGGATGCACCTCCCCGCCAAAGGCAAATTTCCAACAATCCCCTCTATGAAAGAGAGAATGTGGCGCACGCACAAAGTGTCTACTTTCAGCAATCTTTCAGCGAAAAGATATTGCATCAGGAGAGGTAGCTTCCGCTTTGAACCTTCCCTAGTTGAATACCATCGGACTTACTTACTGCGCGGTGAACGTGATGTCTTGAACCGTCAGTGTTTAGTATAAGCCAAGACAATGATACCAACACAATAACTCTCCTTATTCGTTTTCCTTCTTACATTTTTGTCCATTGTGGCCGTGGACACACTTGGATTCTTAAGTGCGTTCATTTGGGGCGGTCTTCCTCGCACTTAAATAGGTGATCTCCTACAAGGTATCCTGCTATACCCCACTTCACAAGTGTTAGGAATTATTAAAAGTTTCCCCAACCTTAACCTCAACCGTTTTGAGGATCGTTAAAGGTTTGGAAGCTTAACCTTTACCCACCATGCAGGTAGCACTTTAATGTCTATCGCGGGAACAGCTTTGGATTCATATTTCCTAACATAAATCATCATCCGAAGTGCTTCTTGCTTCCACAGAAGCGCTCAACTGAACCTTTTGCCGCTTAGTTTTCCCATTGAACCAAAATCTTGAGATCTCCAATCAGTATGGTTGGGTTACCACCGCAAAGGTTTGGATTTTTTAGGTTTTAAGCCCATTTCCCTAGACAGGCAGAACACTTGATCTCCGGGTAGTCCCTTAGTTAGTAAATAAGGAAGTGACACTCGTGATGATCAACTGTCATACGGTCTTATGTCTCCGACAGATCCTGAAAGATATGTCCAGACGCCATCATCCGTGTCCTTCCTGAAGCCGACCGACTAGCCACAGTGTAGAACTGCTGAAGGCACGGGTTTCTCTCAATAAGGGACGTCCTCTAAGGAGTCATGAAGTTACTCAACTTCTTTCATGCTTTGTATAAAGCGATAAAATCCGATTCCATCATGAATCGGCCGATGCAAGTTTGCTTAGAGGATTTTCCAAGACCCACCATACACATTTGCTTGTGGTTTTGGTGTTCTTCAGATCTGATGTCCAGTTTACATCACTGTGTTCTCCCAGAACCGCTGGACATCCAGAATACTATAATCCGTAGATAAGCGAATATTTCAGATATCGTCATATCCGACTTAACGCCTTCTACCAATCATGTATTAAAATCAACAGTGAACCTTAGTTCAACTGATCTGCTTTGTAGGCCGATACCAGGTCGGTTGTAATGTGTACAATACATTGAACTACACGTGACCTGTGCATATCACTCCTTGTCTATGGGTGCACCATGATTTCAATCAGTTCTATGATTCATATCCATTGGTAGCTTCAACGAGACTGTCAACTATCAACTAGTCCGTTAGATGTCTTAGAAATCCAATTCCTAAGATGTCATCTGTGATACCCATATCTTTCATATCGAGACATTGTTTCAATATGTCTTCCATTCTCAGACTGTTGGTTTTCCAACTGTTGGCTTTCTAACTCCAGAGTCAATATTTCTGTGGTCAGATTCATTATTTCTGTTTTATCTGAAACTTTCAGGACCAAAATATAAACATTTCAGGGACCAAAATGAAAGTTCAGGAAGAAGCCCAACAGTTCAGCAAACCAACTCTGATCCTCTTCTTCCAGCTCTCCGATTGGGAAAGATGTTTCAACATCAATGTCACGCAAGACTGCAATGGCCCTGGATGTTAAGCTACTTACAAGGGAGAATATTTTACAACCCAAAGGTTCTTTTTCCGGAGGAAGATCAACCATTACACAAGTATGGTTCTATATGATGGAATCTATTTCTCTCTTTGTAGCTTCTTTCCAAAGCAGCGCTTTTGGAGATGACAATTATTTGTTAATTGTCCATGGTTCATTCTCAATCATACACGCTAGAAGGACTGGAACAAGTCTTTGTCCCATTCTTTGCTCCGTCTCGGTTCAACATCTAGAATCCATGAGTTCTGGAGGTCTGGAATATTAAGTTCCGGATAGCCAGCAACTTTCGAGTCCTGTAGATACGGAACGTCTAGTTCCGGACAGTCAGGCCCTCGCGGGTTCTTGTTAACCTTGAGCAATTACTTCTTTTTCCTTTTCAAGGAAAGTTATCTTTAAAGAATTCAGCGTTCTTTGACACCAAGAGGCGATCAGCACTACTGTTATTTGCAGATCCAGTGGATATGCAATCTACAGTCTTAGGTACAACTTGACCTGTTTCAGTATTCCAACTTTTACCAAGCCACCCCACATAATTTGGGCGTACGACTTTGCGCTTGGCTAACACCGTTGGACTGAGGTGAGAAATGAACAGTCGTTTAATGAATGATGCTTCACATTCTCCCCCTCTATCACTACGAATTTCGCAATCCATAGGCTTAGTTGATTTCCAACTTCTGCTTTGTAGCTCTTATCCACTTCAACAACTTCATCTTTGCTTTTCAACAAACAAATGATTACATACGTTGTACCATCATCAATTAAGGTCACAAAGTACTTGTCTCCACCCTCTATTTTGTATAAACTTTAAATCACCCATAAAGGTGTGACTAAGTTCTAGAGGAGCGGTGCTTCTTTCGCTATTCCTTTGACGGAATTTGGAAAGGTGATTTTACCTCTTCGCCCACCTCACGTTCATTTTGAGTGTTTATTTCGACAAAAGGCAACAATCTCAACTTCGCTAGCTTTTGAATGACTTTCTATTTAACGTGTCTTAATCTATGATGGCATAGATGCACGGATTACAAATATATCATTCATTTGGCTACAGACATACTGTACCATTCTTAGTTATTATAGACCTATTGGACTAGTCTCAACCCAACTTGACCAACAACGTCCCTTAAACCAAGTTTGGGACATGTATCACCTCATTTTAGAGTGATCATATTCCCTGAAGTCCTATTGAGGACAACCTCTCCAACCCCTTCTACTTTAGAGGTGGCGTTGCTTCACATGAACAACATCTTGCCCATGGTTAGGGCGTAATCGGATCATATTTGATCTGGATACTCTGGCCCACTCCAGTTGCTTTGGCAGACTGAGTGTCCAATTTCTTTTCTGCCTTTCTTTAGGCCTTCATATCATTTAAGACCTGGAAACTCTGGCCCACCTTACTAGGTGTCCATCACTTTTCCTATGAAATGAATTTTGGCCCAGTCCAGTCGCCCGGAGGCTTTGTTTGACTGAGTGTCCAATATCATCCTATGAAGGATCTTCTGCCAAATAGTGTGACAGGCTCAACGTATTTAACTTTTAGACTTCTTCCATTATGATTGGTGCCCAGATAATTCTTGGCGCTTACTTAAGAGTGGTAACAGTTTTCACACAGTCAGTGGATCTTTCTCCCTCGTATGTGCGAATATACTTTACACACTTTTAATACTTACACTTAAAAGAACGGATCTTTTTAAGTCGTTTACAAAATCCAATCTTTAAATGGGAAAGAAGATGAGATTAAACTTCTAATTTTAAAGCGTAAGGAATATAAATTATTTTCATATTCCTCCTTACTTTAATCCATTTTTAATCAGACATCATTTAATCTTTATTCTTGACAAGTAAGAAAAACTACTTATCCCAATTTCGGATTCTGGCCCACTTCAGTCACTTCATCGGACTGAGTGTCCATTTCCTCCTTACCATTATTCGGATCCTTTGTCTGAGACAGATATAGGTCTTCTGCTGCAAGATAAAAGCACATCTTCAGCCTTTTCCTCTTGTCCCAGTTGACATCCCCAGCCTCTCGTGAGCGCTTGTTCCCACCACTCTTGGTAACAGTGACGCCATGAACACGTTAATCATCATCACTCTCTTCTACCAGAAAACCATTGCCATATCCAGATTTGGTCACACAACTTTTGACCGACATCTTTCGAACACTAATAGTAATATAATACAATTTTGTCTTAAATTGTTGGTACTCTATTGTACTTTATAAAGCAGTACGGGAAGTAAACAACTATTACAAGTGTTCGAAAGGATAAATAAATAGTCAATCTTCAAAACTGCCGCAAGCTTGTTGTGTCTTGAATCTTGATAACCTGAAATCAAGAAACAACTAAATCTGGATGGTTACAACGTTGTGTGTTGAGTCGAGTGATTTCCATCTGTCCTTAAGACAAGATTGCCCCGTATATATGATTTTACGTTAGCGAGCAATAGTCTCCCAAGATAAAACAACACTTTAATCTCAACGCTACAAAGCCAATAGGTTGAGCCTGACGAAGAAAACAAATATGAATCGACTTGCTGAAGATATGGAAAATGAAGGAAGAGTTTCTGTTTTCGTCCAACGTTTGGACTAACTTTCTCTTTTGTTTTGTCTCTGTGTATATAGTGTGTCTTTGTAGTGTATATCTTGTGTATATGAGGATCTTTGCTCACTGTTTTTCACTGACTGTTTAGAGCTGCGTTTTGTGCTATTTTCTGTCTGTTTGCTCACTGTTTTGTGCTGAATTTCAGTCACGTTATTGAGCCAAATGAGGCATCAATATATAGCATGGAGGAGGGCAGCCCAACAGCCACAAACAATGATGTTAATAACCATTAGTGAGGGATGTTAATGGCCATTAGGAGGCAGATTAATGGCACGACCAGCGACCCGCCACCCATGACCCGAGCCCGAGCCCCAGACCGGACGGGCGGCGGCGCGCGTGTGGGCTTAGCCTTGAACCCAAGCACATCTAGGTCCTCCCTCCTTTAAACACATGGGATACCCTTTGGGGTCCCAAACCCTTTACCACATTAGAGACTTATATAGAGAGCAATTCTTCTTATTCCCACCGATGTGGTAGATTTGTCCCACACCATATTTCCATGTCTCAAACACCTTACTTCGTGGACCAATATCTCTTTCATTTCTCAACGAAATTTGACTATTCTTGGCCCTACGGTCATCTACTCACTTCGTAGATCATGCATGTGCGAAGAGACAAAGCCTCCAACATGCGGAACACTAGTGTTTAATTCATTAAATATGGGTGGACGCACCTCCCCGCCAAAGGCAAATTTCCAACGCTACATTTATTCCACCAGAATTTGATTAGGATTATAACTCTGTTTACTAAAAATTCCACGCACTCTACTGCCTCTTCTTTAATTTCATCAATTTCAATTTTATAGTCTTTACAACACACCACACCATTAAAGCAATCACAATCGCCACTCTTTGTGATATTTCTTTATGCCCCATTTCAGCTTCATATATACATTTTATATGTATATATTAACGTACAGTGTGCGGAAAATCCATTATTTTCAATCATTATTGCTTAGTCTTGAATGTCTATAGCCTTTCTAATTGTATATATTTTTCAGGAGAAATTTATAGCATTATAATCAAAATTAATGCTGAATAATTAGTTTTATGATTTATCTACAATATAAACAATAAGATTAACCAAAATATTTGCAAGGTGTGAAGAGAGATCGGATAAGAGACCGAGAAAGCCAACTGGTTGCAATACCATGGCAATGTCAAATAAATTGTTATAAATGAACATCAGTTAGCATAAAAAGAGATGCATATGGGAATAAAATTTATATTCTCTTTATATGAGTTTAAACTTTTCAAACAAAGAAGAGAAAATTCACAAGAATTTGTAATCAGATGGTTTCAATAAAAAAAATGATACAAAACAAAGTCCAACACATGACTAGATTGTGTTGGAATTAAAATAAAGCTCACATTGACGGAGTTGGAAGGACGATGAATAAATGTGAAGATTAGAAGGCCAGAGAGAATTATAGAGGCAACTGCCAAGGGTTAAAAAGGAGAGACAAATAAAATTGAAAATTACTAAGTAGAAGAGTTGGTAACTGGCAATTGCCGGTAAATATTACCTGAGTGTGTAAAAAGTCTTTACACTGACAGAAGATATTAGTAAATCCTAGGTTGGTGTTGTGTTTCTACTTTCTAGTTTGGAGGAGGACATTTTTCATTCTCTTTTTTTTTCATGTCACATTCTTTTTAAGATGACCTTTTTATCACTTTGTAGCTATCATTAGTCACCATTTTTCTCTCGACCATCCCTCTTCAGATTTATCAATTTATCACCGTCTAAGCTACATTGCTCAAGAAAGCAGGGGGCAAAACTATGGATTCAATAAAAGAATCAAGGCAAAAATACGGCTTCCAAACAAAATGCTACAGGCTCAAAGGGCTAAATAGTGGTAACAATATCTGAAAAAGCTAAAATTCATAATACATATCAAAGAAAGACTATTATTATCTTCTAAACAAAGCAACACTTTTATTTCGCTTCAATAACATGCAGGGCAAGTTCTAGACTAAAGTGCAAAACATAAAATATATGTAGAAATCTTCACTACACATGGCACAAGTTTCAATTAAGATGAATCAATTCTACTCTAAGACAGACAGGATCACAACGACTATAAAATAAGAATAAGTTATATACAGAGTCGCAACCTTGAGCTTATGTGTCAGAAAGTCTGTTATCTTTTCTTTTTCATTACTCAAGCAGCCACAGGAAAGTACTACTCAAACTCAGACCTAAATATGCTAGTATCAAGTAAGCCACAAAGATTTTTCTTCTCCCTCTTTTAATACTTGTAAAAAAAAGTTAATCCTAAAAATATAAAAAAAAATACCCGATTCAAAGGTTCCCCTAGGAAAAGAACCGAGGCCATAAGAAAACTCAAGGGGACGGGTGATGTATGCCATTAATGAGGGACTTAAGAAGCTATAAAGGAAAATAAAAGAGACAAAAATCCTTTTGAAATTTTCTGATTTTTTAAGACTCTAAGACTCAAAAACTACTAAAACAATCTACGGCATATTTGTCATCACCCTTAATCTTAAAATTTTATAATACAGGGACGTATTTCCCACTCCACACTTAAGACATGCAGTGCCCTCAATGCATCTACAAGCAAAATTAAAAAAAAAAGCAAGGTAAGAAAGGGCCTAGCTAGCAGCATACCTCAACATCAAGGGTCGGGACCCCACACTTAAGGTCAAACATGCTCCTCAACTTCAACTTCGGGTACTCAGACTTCCCCTAATCTGTAAAATAAAAATAAAAAATGCAACACTATAAAATAAAAATAAAATATAAGTTGAGTTGTCTCCCAACAAGCGCCAGATTTAACTTGGCGGCATGACGCCATCACCTTCACTACTTTTCCTTCCACTTTGAACTTATGAATTGTGCCCCTAATTTTACATCAAATTTTATGTCACGTTTCTAAGGCGGTGGTATAAAAATAAAGGAACCAAGCAATAGGTGTCGCATCTTGCACTTCTTGGCCCTTAAGTGAGGTATGTCGTTTTGTCTTTTGATGTAGCAAATTTTAGAATATAATGATCTTGTTCCTCATCTATACACTTCTCCAAAGGCTTGGAAGGCTCGATTTTCATGTCGCCAACCAAACATAATGTAGAAAAATATTTAGAATGAGCACCAACACGCCTCATCTCCAAAACTGCATTATTTTTTACATCCTCAATAATATATATCCCCTCAACCTTGGCATCATCAATAAGAACACGGTCTAATATTTGGTATTCTCGTTTTAGCCCTCAATTTAGCCTAGAAGATCCTTTTCAGCTTCACACAACTCATCACTAAATTGTTGGGCATTACACACATCAATCTTTACACTCAAATCTGCATCCAAGTTGCGCACAACCAAGCTAAACCTGTCAATTTCTTGTGCAAAATCAACTCTCTCCTTAGATCAATCATTCATCAACATTGTTAGTAAACAACGTCGATCCTCATATTCCCATAATCGATAATATTTGTCACAATACCAACCCTTACTCCCACATTCAAATTAAGACTTCCAAGATGTCAGTTCATGACAAGCCCAAAAAGCCATGTCAAGTAAAATAACAAAATATTGAACAAAAAGTAAAATAAACGGAAATAAAAATAAAAACTTGAATAAAGAAAAAGAAAAAGTCTAATATATATATATATATATATATATATATATATATATATATACAGTTAACTTCTAAGTCCCCGGCAACGGCACCAAAAATTTGTTGCTCCCAAATGCACACGCAAGTATACGCGGTCGATAAGTAATATAGGATTTTGAAGTCCATATATCGTACCCACATGAACTTATGATTAACCGTTAGCTAAATTAAACTGGTTCTAATTATCTAAACAAGAAATAAAATCCAAATTTATATTTATAAACTAATTAAAATGAAAGAAAATAAATAATTAACTTCGGCCAAGAAAGAATGGATTTTTATCGGAGAAGAGATAGATTCAGGGCTATGACCACCAATAATCCAGTTGAGTCTTCCAATTGTTATACCAATCTATTTTTTGGGTTACTAGTTGACGGGTTGAAGTTAACTTTATGATATTCTTTCGAACTACTCACAAGCTTGTAGATGCTACTATAACTCCTATATTTCTATGGTCGTCATAGGTAACAAGAACGCATTTATATCTTTGTATCCAACTAAGTAGTGCTAAAGGGTATATTTCTATTCTCATTAGCGAAACGATAAATCGAACAAACTCTATTTGTTCTTATTACGTACGTGAATTCCCTCTTTCAAGTCCAACTCACGCACCACAGATAGTGCTCAACTATTTCGTCAAATAATCAAACAATTAAAACCAAGAATAAATAAATAACTCAAAAATGGAAAACCAATAGATATAACGATAATCAAACGTCAACTTTCATGATAGTGTCAAAACCCTAGAACTAAAGAGTTTAGCTCCACATAGACATGGAAGAAAAATAACAAATCATCCGAATAAAAACGTAAAAATTGAGTATTACAAAGAAGAGAAGGTAAAACCCAATAATTACAGCCTCAAAGGCGGCTTCAAACTCTCTCTAGGTCCAAAGTTCTGAACTCAGGGTCAAAAGTAATCTCAAAGTTATGTAAAATCCATGTAGAATATGTATTTATAAGGTACCAAAAGACCTAGGTTTTTAAAAACCAAATTCAACTCGAATCGGAAAAAAATCACGGGCTCGTGTACGCGTGCGTCGCGCACAGGTAATGAAGAACGAGAGACCGTATTTCTGGCGTTGCTCGTGCGACGCGTACACGGTTTGCAAAACGTTGTCAGAGGTAAATCAACTGAAGTCCAATTCTTGCAAACATATTGTTGTGTATGCTGCTACGTAGATACCTCAATTCCAATTGCACCTTTGTGAACTTTGAAATATTTTCCAGCCAACGATTACAAAAATCATTATGTCTCTTTCTCCCCCCAACTCCCCCCCCCCCTACCACCACCATTCTTCTTGTTCTTTATTTTTTCCCGCATTAATTTAATTTTAATCCAAATCTTTTCAATTTCACACCATATTATTCCTACATAAAATCTTGACCCCTTACGAAATAGACATTTATGAGGCACCTACGCCCATTAAAAGGTCTTCATTATCTTGTCTATTCCAAGTAGACATGTTCCTGCAATTAATACACAAAGGAGGGGCGGCTGAACAAGTTGATGATTTGGATTAAAAGCAACAACGTATTTAACACGGTACAAGGACATGCATTGCTATAAATTACCACTCTTGAGATTTTTATTGTGTATAGATCTTTGCTTATTTCTTTATCTTCTTTCCCACCTTCAACCTGAACCATTTTTATATTTCTCTCTGGTTTTTGGACTAGAAACTCTAAATGAGGTACTCAACAGAAGTTGCTCCACCAAAGTTTATCCCTGTGGTGAAGGGTCCACCAAGAAAAAGTTTGGACACCATTAATGAAGAAGCTTATGTATCAACCACTGTTTCATCTTTTGTAGACAGAAAGATGGAACAAGAGAGATACCACAAAAGTTCTCTTTCCACGTAAGGTCTATGGATTTGTCACTGCCTATAATAAGCGTTTCAAAGAAACAGGAGGAGCTAATTCATACCCCTCTGTAAACAAAGAACAGCCCCACGTTCAATCCCGCTTTTTTTTACCATTAGCAAGAACTTGTTTCAGTTGCATATCATAGAGTTCAAATACAGTATCAAGAAGTACCACTTAGGAGCTCTTTTCCCGCTAAAGTAGCAAGATGTACCTTGTTTTTTTCATTTTCCATTTTTCCCTGTTGTGAGCTCTACCATTCACAGACTATTTTTTTGGCAGTGATAAGTGTTGTTTACAAAAATGCAGGAAACGGAAATGAGTAACTTCTAAGTATTACAACACAATGAAATTACAATAAACTGAAATTTCAATGAACTTGAACAAGAAACTGGAACAGTTTTGGTATGCTGAGTCGAGTGATTGCATTGTCTTTAAGACAAGATTGCCCCGTATATATCTTTTCTACGTCCTAGACAATAGTCTCCCAAGATAAAACAGCAACTGAACAATTGAGCAAAGGAAACTCAAGTGCTACCTTAAAGAATTTTGAGTAATGAAATGATGCTTAATGAAGGAAGAATCTGATTTCGTTTCAGTTTTGTGTGTCTCAACAATTGTGCAAAGGGTCCTTTATATAGTTGAAGGAGAGGTCTTACCGACTGCCCATTGATGTGCAACGGATTGACATTTAGAGAGAGTTATTCAGCCAAAATAAATGACTGAATTGAGTGCATATTAAGGCTGTTGACGTTCCAAAAACCCAACAGCAAAGTTCTCTGCCCAATTTTGACTTACTTGAAACTTCAGGGACCAAATTGCAAATACAAAACAATTCTGGTCCAAAAAGATAATATTAGGAGAAGCACAGCCCACAGCCCGTGACCCGTGACCGAGACCCGAGACGGGCGGCGGCGCGCGTGTGGGCTTATCCTCGAACCGAAGCACATCTAGGTCCTCCCTCCTTTAAACACATGGGATACCCCTTGGGATCCCAAACCCCAAGACAACTTTGATACTTATTAACTAAACAAATCTTTCTTTCCCCACCGATGAGAGAGGATTGCTCTTTAACACCTTTTTCCATGCTTCAAACACCTCACTTCGTAGATCAATATCTCTTTCATTTCTCAACGAAATTTGACGATCATTGGCCCTACGGTCATCTACTTACTTAATAGATTATGCACGTGTGAAGAACCGAAGGTTCCAACATGCGGAACACTAGTGTTTAAGTCATTAAAGATGGTTGGACGCAACTCCCGCCAAAGGCAAATTTCCAACAATCCCCTCTTGAAAGAGATTTTGGCGCACTCACATGGTGCCTTTTCCCAGCAATATTTCAGCGGACCGATGTTGCATAAGGAAAGGCAGCTTCAGCTTTGAACCTTTCATAGTTAAATACCATCGGACTTACTTACTGCGCGGTGAACGTGATGTCTTGAACCGTCAGTGTTTAATGTAAGTCAAGTCAATAGTACCAACACAACAAATTCCCTTACTCTCTTCTTCGTAATATTTTGTCTGTTGTGGTCGTGGACAACTTCTTGGATTCTTAAGTGTGTTCATTTGAAGCGGCCTTTCCTCGCACTTAAATAGGTGGTCTCCTACAAGGTATCATGATATACCCCACTTCAGGAGTGTTAGGAACCATTAAAAGTTTCTCCAAACCTAACATCAACTGTTAAGGATCATTAAAGGTTTTGAAAACTTAACCTTTACCCACACTGCAGATAGTACTTAACGTCTATTGTGGGAATGGCTTTGGATTTGGTGTTTCTTTACAGAAATCACTATCCGAAGTGATCATGATTCCACTGAAGCGATCAACTGAACCTTTACAGCTTAGTTTTCCCATTGAACCAAATTCCTGGGATCTCCAGTCAGTAAGGTTGGGTTATCACCGTATTGGTCCTTATACTTTGGGTTTTAAGCCCATTCCCCTAGACAGGCAGACCATCTGATCCTTGGTAAGCCCTTTGTCAGGGGGTCTGCTATATTATCCTTTGACTTTATGTAATCAATGGATATTATACCCGTGGTGATCAGCTGCCTAATGGTCTTATGTCTCCGTCGAATATGATGAGACTTACCGTTGTACATAGCATTATGTGCCCTTCCTAGAGCCGATTGGCTATCGCAGTGGATCATTACTGAAGGTACGGGTTTGTTCCAACACGGAACATCCTCTAAGAAGTCATGAAACCACTCAGCTTCTTCTCCTGCTTTGTCTAAAGCGATAAACTCCGATTCCATTGTGGATCGGGCGATGCAAGTTTGCTTAGAGGATTTCCAATACACAGCCCCACCACCAATCGTAAATACATGCCCACTGGTGGACTTGGTGTTCTCTATATCAGATATCCAGTTTGCATCACTGTACCCCTCTAGTACAGCTGGATATCTCGAATAATGTAACCCAAAAGTTAACGTGTGTTTCAGGTATTGTAATATCCGATTCAACGCCTTCCAGTGATCATCACTCGGATTACGGGTAAACCTAGCCAACTTATTGACTGCATAAGCAATATCAGGTCGGGTGCAGTTTGTTATATACATCAAACTACCGATTACATGTGCATATCGCTCCTGGTATACGGGTGCACCATGATTTTTATCAAGATTTTGATTTGTATCCATTGGTGATTTTATCGGTGAACTGTCAAACATCTCGAACTTTCTCAAAACATCATCTATGTAGTGAGACTGAGATAAGACTAATCCGTCAGACGTCTTAGAGATTTTAATCCCTAAGATGACATCTGTGATACCCATATCCTTCATGTCGAAGCATTGTTTCAACATGTTCTTAGTCTCTAGGATTACCCCAGGACTGCTTCATGTGATCAACATGTCATCTACATACAGGAATATCATGACGAACGAGTCAGAGTTACCTTTCGTGTAGACACATTTGTCACACTCATTAATGGAGAAACCCTTTGATAGTAATGTACTATCAAACTTTTTGTGCCATTGCTTCGGGGCTTGTTTCAGCCCGTACTGAGATTTGACAAGCCGACAGACTTTCTTCGCTTGCCCTTGAACCACATACCCCTCGGGTTGGTCCATATAAATTTCTTCTTCCAAATCACCATTTAGGAAGGCTGTCTTGACATCCATTTTATGTATCTCAAGGTCACGCAAAGCTGCGATCGCAATGAATACCCGTATGGATGTCATCCGAGATACCGGGGAGTATGTGTCAAAGTAGTCAAGACCTTCTTTCTGCCGATAGCCCTTGACTACCAACCTGTCCTTGTACTTATCTATAGACCCATCTGTTTTATATTTCCATTTGAGTATCCACTTACAACCCAACGGTTTATTTCCCGGAGGAAGATCAACCAACTCCCAAGTATGGTTATGCAGAATAGAGCCTATTTCACTCTCAATAGCTTCTTTCCAGAGTGGTGCCTCTGGAGTTGACAATGTTTTAGCAATTGTCCGTGGTTCATCATCAACCATATAATCTACAAAGTCATGACCGAATGATTTATCCTTTCTGGCCCTTTTACTTCGCCTTAGTTACATCTCTGGGGTCTCCAAGTTCTGAGAATCTGGAACACTAGATTCCGGATATTCAGCCACTTCGAGATCCGCTAGATCTGAACCATCTAGATCTGGGCCGTCAACGACTCCCGGTTCCTGAGAGTTTTGTTCATAACTTCGTTTGCGAGAGGTTATGTCGTTTTCCTTTCTAGGAAAGATACCTTCAAAGAACAGAGCATCCCTTGATTCCATTATTGTACCCCGATTGATATCTGGAATATCTGACTTATGCACTAAAAAGCGATAAGCACTACTGTTATTTGCATATCCGATGAATATGCAATCTATAGTCTTAGGCCCAATATTGACCTGCTTTGACTTGGGTGCTTCAACCTTTGCCAGACAACCCCATACCTTTAAATATTTATATGTGGGTTTCTTTTCCTTTCATGATTCATATGGAGTTTTGTCCTTACCCTTATGTGGGACTCTGTTAAGAATCGTACTAGTGGTAAGGACGGCTTCTCCCCACATATTTTGGGGAAGACCGAAATTGATGAGCAAGACATTCATCATTTCCTTCAATGTGCGGTTCTTACGTTCCGCCACACCATTGGATTGAGGTGAGTATGGAGCCGTCGTTTGATGAACAATGCCTGATTGGGCACAATATTCCTCAAACGGTGCTACGTATTCTCCCCCTCTATCGCTACGAATTGATTTAATCTGCATGCTTAGTTGGTTCTCAACTTCTGCTTTGTAACGTCAAAACGCTTCAAAGGCTTCATCCTTACTTTTCAACAAGTAAAGGTAACAATACCTTGTGCTATCATCAATGAATGTCACAAAGTACGTGTTCCCCCCTCTAGTTTGTGCGAACTTCAAATCATATATATCTGTGTGAATAAGTTCTATATGAGTGGTATTCCTTTCGACGGATCGAAAAGGAAGCTTTGTGAGTTTTGCCTCTACGCACACCTCACACTTATGTTGAGGGTTTACGTTGATAGACGGCAACAACTCCAATTTTACCAACCGTTGGATGGACTTGTAATTAACGTGTCCTAATCTATGATGTCATAAATTAGAAGACTCAAGCAAATAAAAAGAAGGTTCAATTTTATTACTTGGACGCATTACAGACATGGCATTGACTTTGAAGAGGCCTTCACAGACGAAGCCTCTCCCCACAAAAGTGGCATTCTTAGTGAGTACAAATTTATTGGATTCAAACACTAGCCTAAAACCAGCATTAAGTCCTGAAATTAAATTTCTCCTAATCTCAGGGACATGCATCACGTCCTTCAGAGTGAGATCCTTTCCAGAAGTCATCTTCAAGACCACCTTTCCCACCCCAGCACGTCAGACGAAGCGTTGTTGCCCATGAACAGCTTCTTGTCGTTGACCGGTGTATACGAGAAGGCATTTCTGTTGGAACAGATGTGTCTGGTAGCACCTATGTCCATCCACCACTGCATTGGATTCTCAACCAGGTTTGATTCAAGTACCACTGCTGAGAACTCCTCAATCATGTCATTCATGAGCGTGTCCTTGACGACGTTAGCATGCGCCTTGCCTTTAGCCTTGGCTTTCTGTTGTTGCTCAGTCTTGAGCTTGCGGCATTCCTTGATCTTATGACCAGGTTTCCCACAGTGGTGACAGTTACCTCTGAACATCTCCGCTGCGTGGGCTTTGCCGTCTTTCTGGAACTTCCGCTTCTTGCTTGGGTTCCCTTTGGCCTCAGCCAGATTTGCCTTTGCCTCAGCAGGTTGTTTACCTCTTGGCAAGGCCTTCTTATTATCTTTTTGAATTTGGAGTTTGATAATAAGTTCTTCAAATGTCATCTCCTTTGTCTTGAGCTTTAAGTAGCTCATAAACGCATTCCACGAATGAGGTAACTTTTCAATCAGCGATGCAACCAAAAATTGCTCATTTGGTTTCATTCCTTCCAAATCCAGGTGATGTAAAATCATTTCGAATTCCTGGACTTGGGACATCACTGTCTTACTATCCACCATTTGAAATTTTAGAAATTTTTCAACGATGAACTTTTTAGTACCTGCATCTTGTGCGTTGTACGTCTTTTGCAGATTTTCTCACAACTCTTTGGCAGTGCCAATGGTGCAATAGACCGTGTAGAGAGGGTCTGCCAAGCAGTTCAATATGTAATTCTTGCACATGAAATCACTATGATTCCATGCATCAAGAACCATCTTCATCCCGTTAACGACATGGATACCAAGGACCCCTTCAGCCGTTTCAGTAGGCGAAAAGTCCATTTCATCTCCAGATTTTGGAGGATCTTCCGTTAAGAACCGGGCCATGCCCATAACAGTTAAGTAGAACAGCATCTTTTGCTGTCATCTCTTAAAGTTTGAGCCTATGAATTTTTCAAGGCGTTCGTGGTGGAAGGCAGAAGGTGGAAGCGGCGGCGATCGGGAAAAGCGGCGGGCGTGCCTTGGGCAGCGATGGGGAAAGCGGCGGAGTTCTTTGCCTTGAAACGATAGCGGCGATGCGAGGTTAGCGAGAATTGCTGCCTTGATTGGCAGCAGCAGCAGCATCATCATTCATGTTTCCAACCATGTTTGGAAGCAGTTACAGCAAGCAAAATCTTGTCTTAAAATTGTTGTTTACAAGGATGCAGGAAACGGAAATGAGTAACTGCTAAATATTACAACACAATGAAATTACAATAAACTGAAATTTCAATGAACTTGAACAAGAAACTGGAACAGTTTTGGTATGCTGAGTCGAGTGATTGCACTCTGTCTTTAAGACAAGATTGCCCCGTATGTATCATTTCTACATCCTGGACAATAGTCTCCCAAGATAAAACAACAACTGAACAATTGAGCAAAGGAAACTCAAGTACTACCTTGAAGAATTTTGAGTAATGAAATGATGCTGAATGTAGGAAGAATCTGATTTCGTTTCAGTTTTTGTGTGTCTCAACAATTGTGCAAATGGTCCTTTATATAGTTGAAGGAGAGGTCTTACCAACTGCTCACATAATTGTTGTTACTGGCCAAGTAATGGCAATTATGGAGGTAGTAATTCACCAAAATAAATGGTGAATTGATGTGCAACGGATTGGCCTTTAGGGAGAGTTATTCAGCCAAAATAAATGACTGAATTGAGTGCATATTAAGGCTGTTGACGTTCCAAAAACCCAACAGCAAAGTTCTCTGCCCAATTTTGACTTACTTGAAACTTCAGGGATCAAATTGTAAATACAAAACAATTCTGGTCCAAAAAGATAATATCAGGAGAAGCACAGCTCACAGCCCGTGACTCGTGACCGAGACCCGAGACGGGCGGCGGCGCGCGTGTGAGCTTATCCTCGAACCGAAGCACATCTAGGTCCTCCCTCCTTTAAACACATGGGATACCCCTTGGGGTCCCAAACCCCAAGACAACTTTGATACTTATTAACTAAATAAATCTTTCTTCCCCCACCGATGAGGGAGGATTGCTCTTTAACACCTTTTTCCATGCTTCAAACACCTCACTTTGTAGACCAATATCTCTTTCATTTCTCAACGAAATTTGACGATCCTTGGCCCTACGGTCATCTACTTACTTAGTAGATTATGCACGTGTGAAGAACCGAATGTTTCAACATGCGGAACACTAGTGTTTAAGTCATTAAAGATGGTTGGACGCAACTCTTGCCAAATGCAAATTTCCAACAATAAGTTCAGTTTTTAAGAAGCTTCCCCCCCCCCCCCCCTCTCTCTTCACCACAAAATTATTAACATGCGTGAATGAGCTGATCAGCTTCTATGTAAAAAAGAACTTTTATTCCGTTATCTAATGATAAATAAAAAGAAAAACTTTATGTTCTGTTCTGCAAGCAGGAGGGTAAAAAATCGAACCAAGTAGATATTGACAAAAATGTCTGAAAACAGTAAAACTCGAGCAACTTTATATTTCAGGCAACATGATTTGTAACTTAAAACATAAGAAGTGAAGCTAATCTGCAATAACACTCTTATTCCTATTAGCTGTAGAATATAACAATTAGCATTTGCTAATTGTCACTAGAAAATAATGAAATCGGGAGGGAGGGGGGTTTGATACATAACCTACTTAATTTGAAGAAATAGAAGAACGAATTTTAATCGACATAACCTACTTGAAAAAGTGTGGAATAAGTAGAAATGTGTAAATTTATAACAGCAGAATAGAATACAACATACCCAGTGAAATCCCACAAATAAAATTTGGGGAGAATAAAGTGTACACAAACCTTATCCTACATTGGGAGATAGAGATATTGTTTTCAAGTAACCCTATGTACACGCAATCCAAAGCAGTATAAAAGTCATGACAAAAATATATTATAAAAAACAGAATAAAGCCGTCTAAAAAAATAATAAATGAAACAAGAAACAACATATATCAAGTAAAAATAGAAGAACGAGAAACTACAACTACTAGTATAAAAGGATAAATAGGACACTCAACTACCCACTAGCCTTCTACCACAATCTGTGTCCTCCATAATTTCTTATCTAAGGTCATGTCCTCGTTAAGCTGGACCTGCGTCATGTCCCATCTGATCACCTCTCCCCAATACTTCCTCGTCCTACCTCTACATCTCTTGAAACCATCCATAGCCAACCTCTCACACCTCCGCACTAGTGCATCCGACATCTCCTCTGCACATGTCTGAACCATCTCAACCTCGCTTCCCGCATCTTATCCTCCACCGAGGCCACTCCCACCTTGTCCCATATATCTTCATTTTTAATCATACCCCTCCTAGTATGCCCGCACATCCACCGCATCATCTTCATTTCCACAACTTTCATCTTCTGAACGTGATAATTCTTTACTGGCCAACAATCCGCCAGTCGGGAGGAAAGAAAGGGCGGTAGATGATAATGAGAAAGGGCGCCGCGTCTGGACGGGCGGAATGGATGAGCGAAAGGTGTCATGACATGCCATGAAGTGGGGAATAGCCCTCGTCTGCCCGATACAACATAGTCGGTCTAACCACCACTCTATAGAACTTGCCTTTAAGTTTTGATGGCACCTTCTTATCACAGAGAACTCTGAATGCGAGCCTACATTTCATCCACCCTGCACCAATATGATGTGTGACATCCTCGTAAATCTCTCCATTTCCTTAGATAATAGACCCAAAATACTTTAAACTTCCTTTCTTTTGTGACCTGAGTACCAAACCGCACTTTCACGCCAGCCGCATGCGTTACATTACTAAACTTGCACTCTAAGTATTTTGTCTTAGTCCTACTCAACCTGAACCTTTTAGATTCCAGGATTTGTCTCCAAACCTCCAACCTAGCATTAACTCCACTGCGAGTCTCGTCAATCAGAACTATGTCATCCGCGAATAACATACACCATGACACCTCACCTTGAATTTGTTGTGTCAGTCCATCCATCACCAAGGCGAATAAAAACGGACTAAGAGTTGATCCCTGGTGTAACCCCATTATCATTGAAAAGTGCTCTGAGTCTCCTCTCACTGTCCTTACTCTGATCTTGGTTCCATCATACATATCCTTGATCGACCCTAGTGTACTCCACACGTACACCTCTAGCCTCTAAGCATCTTCATAAAACCTCCCTCGGGACTTTGTCGTATGCCTTTTCTAGGTCGATAAATATCATATGTAGGTTCCTCTTCCTCTCCCTATAATGCTCCACCAGTCTCCTTACAAGATGAATGGCTTCTATAGTCGAGCGTTCCATCATGAATCTAAACTGATTCTCGAAAATAGAAACGCCTCTTCTCACCTCATTTCCACCACCCTATCCCAAACTTTCATAGTGTGACTTAGCAGCTTGATACCCCTATAGTTGTTGCAACTCTGAATATCACCCTTATTTTTGTATAAAGAAACCATTGTACTCCACCTCTACTCTTCGGACATCTTTTCAGTCTTAAAAATGACATAACAGCATAATAGAATATTTAGTCAAATACCATAGGCAAAGGGCTAAGTTACAGCCTTCCTAAGCTTTAAACAGGCTGAACTAACACTTAATGTTTTTTAGGCTAAAGCACATACACAGATAACAAATACCTGGTTAACCTCAAATTCTATTCGTATCACGTTCATCACTGCTCAACTGCCACCCATAACAAAGCCTGCATAGGTTTAAAAGGGTGCCAGAATTTGACACCTACATTGTACTTTTCACTCAACGAAAGCTTTCCACCAATTGCAGAAAATTGTAGAAGTTAGACAACAATAAAAATTGTAATCAACGAAATGGAGGGAATTAAACTTGGTTAAATCTCTGAATGTAGATGATATCCATTGAGATCTCCAAAGCAGTTTTCTACTTGATTTTTTCAATTTGATACTTGCACCCTTTGACAACGAGTAAATAGTGAACGAATTACATTGTTGAACATCAAGGCACATACCATGTAATGGAAACAGTAGAACTATTTGTTCCTTCGCTTTCTGAATTTCATTTCCAATTGAATGATATTGAGTTTACAAGATAACGCGTCTAACCTAGAGCATCCTAAAGATTTTAAATTATGGAACTTTTTTCTCCATGCTACTATTGACTACATGTGTTATCACCATTCATCTTGAACAATTCAAACAAATGATGGACTCGTCGCCCTTTACAAAAGAGGAACTCAAATGATATGTATATCACTATATACATTGCAACTGCACACAACAATGGCCAATTCTCTGCAGCTCACCTTCTTCATCAAGTATGTTCGACAAGTTTTTACCCACGTGATGTGCTGATCATCGTTACTCCTCTAGCAATTGATTAAACTGATGCATGAGGAGAGGGGCCCGGTACAACTAGCACGCAAAAAGTTATTAGGCTATCACCTCTGGTTTCCTTGTAGGTCTCTCCCCACTTCATCAAGTGCTGCTGACATTGAGGCTGAGGCCTCCTCGAGTGTTCGTCTTTTCTGAACTGAGTTAAAAGCCTCCAGAATATCACCCTCCTCAAAGTCATCAAAATCCTCAACCCCAATTCCACACTCCAGTCCGGCATTAACCTGCCAAAAAACACAAATGGTAATATAACATGACAACCAACCAAACAATCTTTTGGGCTTTGGCTACTTGTGTAAAGATATATACGCAGCCTGAATTTCAATGACACTATGGAATTTAGACAAAATAGAAACTTAGGATTCTGATTTCAAGAATTTCAATTTTATTGGTCCTTAACCAAGAATTGGAATAATTTTTCCTGCATAAATCCAACAAAGGACCTCTCCTTAATATGTTGACAACATCGTTGTATCTAGACCATTTTTTATATACACTACTAAATGATTTCAAAGAGTATACCTAATCTCAAGGAAGAAAGACCTATTTTGCTGAAATAACTGCATCGTACACAAAGGGAAGTAACTCCAGATGCAGAATCCTTTATGTCTAACGCATAATCAAATGAACTCCAAGTTGATTAAGCAGCTAAGACGAAAGTTAATCATGAATAAAGCAGTTAGAGCGAGTCTCAGTGCCACTTCCACCAGTAACTTTTCTATTTTTTGTCAAGGACAACAAACGATGACCTAACTACACTTTAAAATGTTCAGAATATCAAATTGTCACTACAGGATTCTTCTCAGCTTCAAGTAAGCAACTAAACAAAATATTCTATAAACTGCAGTGCTATCTGCACCATGAAGGGAGGTTGCAGAAGGATGGAAATGGAAAGACAAAAAAAAAGTGAAAGAAAGTAAGAAGAGGACCAAACAAAAGAGCTATCCAGTTGCAGAGGTTATTATGATTCAATTGGAACCTGGAAGTATACAAAATACCACAAGAGCTTTTTCATATTCGAGGTGAATATTTTAGCTGAAAGATGAGGAAATGCTTTTGTATTCAGTAATATTACTGCTGGAGTATCTTATTACACAACGACTAAATACCTCCTCCGTCCCATTTTAGCTGTTGTTTTAGCTATTTTCACGCCCATTAAGAAAATCACAAATTCAAGGTATAGGTTCCCCTTATTTGATAAAGGTAGACTGATTTTTCCCCTTAAATTGTGCATATTTCTTTAACGTTAAGGATATAGTTGGAAACAATTGTCAACTTTAGACTTGAATTCTAACAATTATTTTGGGACAAATTTTTTGAGCTAAAACGACAGTTAAAATGAGACGGGGGAGTACAAAATATCAGGACTCATATAAATACTTAAAATCCACAAGATCCAATTGTCTGGCAGTCCCATTCCAGGTAACCCTTAAAGTCGGCAGAAAGTGTTAGCATGTTCACCATTCATTATTGCCTTCATTAACTCAAATTAAGAAGTTTAAATTTAAGAGCACACAAAAAAAAAATCCTTTTTCTTTTACTTCTTTTTCAATTTCTGATTCTTTCTTGATATAGAAAAACTGAAGGTATAGTATTTTTTTTCCCTACATTATCTAACGAAGGAAAGTGTTTGTTTGTATACCTCTTTCACAGCTTCCTTCACCCGTCTTAAAGATTCTAGCACACCAACATGAACTTCTTTGCCTTTTCTAAGGACACGAATACCACAGTCTTCCACTACTTTTCCCTCTGTTACCATGCATCCAGCAACACGACCACTACCACTGCTGAACACAGCACGTACTTCTGCTGAACCAATTGGCACTTGTTCCTGGAAAAATATACAAAGGGAGTCCCGTGATTTTGAAGTATGTAGGATCTCACAGAAAACATGAAAACATTTTTTTCATTGTTTAAAACATGATAACATTTTGCCACGAAAAAAGAAAAAAAAGAAACATTTTGCCACAAAAAGGCTTGGTAGCTATGTTCCTTTACCATCAAAAACTCCAATTATTTTAACATTTTTAAACTCAAGTGATGTCATGAGATTAAACCCTTGAAACTCTACAAGTTGCTGCAATCTTCAATTCACCCCTTCCCCTCAATCCTCAGGAAATTTCAGAAAGAAACAGAAAGCAAATTTAACATCATGTGATGAAGATATCACAATAATAGGTTCTTGAGTTTTTTTCCAATAGAAAGCAAATACTTATCCAAATGTCATTAAAATTCAATTGAAGTCATGATATTAAACTCTGTGACTGTGAAAGAGACTGATCTACAAAAATCTGACCCACCCAATGCACTCACAAAATGTCACATTCCTTACCAGGAAGTAATTAAAAGACACATAACGGACATATTATGAATGTTTACCTCAACGGATTCCAGAAGTCCCTCCATTGCTTTTCGCACATCATCAATAAGATCATATATAACTTTGTACAGTCGGATCTCAACACCTTTGTTGTCTGCATAGCTCTTGACAGAACCCGGAGTTCTAACATTAAAGCCAAAAATAATAGCTTTACTTGCTACAGCAAGATCAACATCACTAGCGCTAATATCACCAGTAGCTTGCAGTAGGAACTTCAAAGTGACATTATCCTGTGGAAGAACCTGAAGAGCTTGTCTGACCGCCTCAATGGATCCCTATACAGGATTTAGGGATTGTAGTTAGTAGGTAGCAAGGCAACCTCATCTTAATGAATGATCATCAAACGTATTACACATTTGTGATTGACATGATACAGGTATAGCAAGCCAAAAATAATTCACTGAACTGTCAATTGCTGTTTGTGGAAACAAAAAGGGAAAGATATAGTTTAGATTTTCTTCAATAAGCTGAGGTCCTATTCATGATAAAAACGCAACAAAAAGTTAACTGCTAAAGATTAAACAGTAAAGCTGTCTACCAATCAAAAAATTCGTCCAGCTAAAATGCACCACCGGAAGCTAAATGTATGCATTTAAACTGCTAAAGACCAACAACAACATACCCAATATAAAATGCATCCCACAACAAGAAAAATAAAATTCCATTATTGTCTTTTGAGGCCTTACAGCTACGTAAAAGAACAGAGACGAAATTTGGAGCACCTAAGCAAATAGACTCTTATTCATGACATAACTTTATTAGTTGAAGACCTCCAGAAAGTTAACTGAGCTGAGAATTTCATAATAGTATTCATTCACGTAAATTCTTGAAATACCCAAAACCATATGTGCAACCTTATCTACAGCATATCTCTCTAGAGTAGTAGCAAATGATTTCTTGTTAAAGCTTTACCGCCTTTTCTAGAGAAACAAATATATACATACCTGAAGATCAACTTTCAGAATAATATTTAGTTGGTGCAAGTCTAGACCAGTTCCTCCTGAAACAGCAGAAGCAAAAGAAGAAAGAGTAATTTTCCCATCTCCCGCCTTTGCTGATAAACGCTCACTCCGCAAGGACTCGGCTCGTTCTTCGGCCTTTTCACGAGCAGCATCAAGGGACCCAACAACCTCAAACTCGTCACCAGCAAATGGAACATTGTTCAGTCCAATCACCTGTGTATTGACTAATCATGTTGAGAATTTATACAGATACATATACAATATACACATAAAAAGACAAAGCAAGTGGTCTTTTTTTTTTGTTCCTGATAAGGTAAATAATTTTATTAATCTCGGGGAAACACAGACGGAGTAACCATCAAAAGCTAGTCAGAGATGCTGTGTTCAGTCAAGAATTTCACTATGTATATAAGACACAAATGGCTATGAGCAAATGGGAAGAAAAGAAGCTACAATAAAAAGAAGCATACCTGCACAGGTATGGAGGGTCTGGCTTCATCAACACGTTTTCCCTTATCATCAAACAGAGCCCGCACCTTGAAATATGTAAAACACGTATTACTTCAAATGGGGAAAATTCTAGAAAGTGATCAAATTAAGCAACATACTCACTGGTGAATACATAGGTAGGACTAGACTATGATTTCTTATAAGCCAAAAAACAACTTTCTTTAACCCTTAGAATCAGCCATATAAGGAAAACCAGACAGTGAATTAAATAAAAGCACTTTCCAAATTCTTTTTAAGTGCTTATTTGCTAACCTTTCCATAAGCTTCACCACAAACTACTACATCTCCTCCTTTCAGTGTACCCTTCTGCACAATGAACGTTGCTATAGGTCCTTTAGATTTATCGAGACCTGCCTCAATCACAGTCCCCTTGGCATTTCTTTGAGGATTAGCCTTCAACTCTTGCAACTAGAGCAGACAAAAAACGACGTTAGATAAGACCTATAACTCTTGCATATAATGTTCTTATTCTTTTTCTCTTCCAATAATAAGGTTTTAAACAAAATTATGGCAGAGAGATCAGAAAATGGAGGACAATTTTCAGAAGAATAGTTTATATTTTGACCTTCTTTTCTAGTCTGTTTCAAAATGAAGGCCACCTTTTTATATGTATTAAGTTTTTAATTCCAACATTTCCATTTTACCCTCAATGATACTTCTTATAGGAATGATGACATGTTAAAAAGAGGGCAGCCCGGTGCACTAAGCTCCCGCTATGCGCGGGGTCCGGAGAAGGGCCAGACCACAAGGGTCTATTGTACGCAGTCTTACCTTGCATTTCTGCAAGAGGCTGTTTCCACGGCTTGAACCCATGACCTCCTGGTCACATGGCAGCAACTTTACCACTTACTCCAAGGCTCCCCTTCAGTGATGACATGTTAAGACCACAATATTTAAAAGGTATATTTGGTAAGTTATACACACCTTAAATTCAAAAGCCTTGTTTACGTTATTAAATTGCATACTCAGTCAAACTAAGACACATAAAATGAATGGAGGAAGTAATAGAACAGGTACGCATAATGTGTAAGAAGACATATATTACACCTCCTAAAATGGTATTGTGTCAACATGTCTTGACACCATCAGGCAGTCGACACATATAAGATGGAATTTTCAAACAGTACGGTAAAAAAAACCTAGTAAAGCATCAGAGAAAACAGACAGTCACAACATCAGCTTACCTCCGCAACAAGCATGACCGTTTCCAGCAAATCATCTATATTCTCTCCTTTAAGAGCACTGATCTGTTCAATCAAAAAGAAATTGATGAATGCTGATATAAGCAGAAAGGTGCTTCCGTGTAGTTTGCAGTTTGACTACCTTAACCATTGGAACGTCACCGCCCCAATCTTCCGGCATTAAACCAATGGTGGAAAGTTCTTGCATGACTCGATCAGGATTTGCTCCATCCTTATCAACCTAAAATCAGATGGAGACAAGGAATCAATGGATAAGATTTTAAAACAAAGAGTAAGAGAAAAAGTGAGACTAAGCACATCTATGTGAAAAGACCTTATTTATGGCAATCACAATTGGAACTACGGCTGCCTTGGCATGTGCTATAGCCTCGTTTGTCTGAGGCCGAATTCCGTCATCAGCAGCTACAACAATGATAGCAATGTCTGTTACTCTTGCTCCACGAGCTCTCATTGCGCCAAAAGCCTGTGGTAAAATTAGAAAACCATCTAGCTGAGTTTAAATTTGAAAAAGTTGCTGCTTTTAACATTATAGAGTAGCTTCTTTCATCAGATCATAGAGATCAGATGCAGTTGACTTCTGGTAAATTTAAGCATTTAAACTGTATTGAGTACCTCGTGTCCAGGTGTATCAAGAAAAACACATATCTGGGGCTTGGAGTCAATAGGCACTTGCACCTTATATGCCCCAATTCCTTGAGTAATTCCACCAGCTTCAGATGCCGCCACCTACACATATCTACTAGTTAGGATTCAGTTTCCAACTAAAGTTACAGTGATCTCAGACAATAACCATACCATAAGCAAATTACAAACTTCAGTATAAGACCATGTGCGGAGCTAGGGTACCGCAAGGGGGTTCGTAGAAAAATTACAACTGTATATATAAGGTCAAATTATTTTTTATGTATATATAGTAGATCTTGAATCCCCTTGGCTTTTATGGTGTTTGCTTCTTTATTTTTGAATCCCCTTAGAGAAAATCCCGATTCCGCCACTGTATAAGACAATAATAAAAAGGAGCTATCAGTCTACCTTGGTCTTGCGTATATGGTCCAAGAGAGTAGTCTGTCAACAAACAACCCAGAAACACATGTCAGCTAGAGCCTAGTATGCAAACATATAATCATAAATATGTGCATAACAAGTACAGACTATGAAGTTTTATTGGTCACCTTTCCATGATCAACATGACCCATTATAGTTATAACAGGAGGTCTATCTTCTAGTTTGTCTAAGTCTTCTTCATCGAAAATTTCCTTCTTTCTTGCCATCTCTTCCACTTTAACAGAGGCAGCATCAATAACTTCCACTTCATATTCTTTACAAACCATCTTCACCATGTCATTGCTGAGAGTTTGCACACCATCAGGCTTGATTCCTTTTGAGTATAGAAGACCAAGGATTTCACCTTCACTAGTAGCTAAGTTGTACGCCAACTCCTCAGTCGGCATGCCTTCTTCACCAACCTCTAGAATTTCTACTTTGACAGGTGCAGACTCTTTAGCAGCCTTAAGTCGGGCTGCCTTGCGACTTGCCTTGGTCCACTTTCTTCCCTTCCTTGCTGAACCAGGAATATCAAACTCCGATGCTTCCTCGTCTTGAATCCCATCATCAACCTTACGCCTTCGTTGTCCTCCAGGTACACCACTCTTTCTACGGAAATCCTCCCTGAATCTACCAGGAGGCCCAGGGCCCTTTCCAGGTTTTGGAGGGGCTAAAACAGCTTGAGCAATCATAGGATCAACAGCTGGTTTCTTGGACGCAAATTTGTCGACCAATATTGTCTTGCGTTCTTTGGTAGTTCCAGCTGATGCAATTGCATCAGCTGGTGGGGACGCGGGTGAGGCCCTCGCCGCAGCACCGACATCCTTCAATATCACCGGTTTCTTTACAACAGGAGGAGAAGGAGCTACAGACGGTCTTGCTTGTAACTGTGGTTGAACCTTCTGGGGTAGCTGAGGGGGGTTTAGAGGAGCGACAGTTTGAGATTCACTCTGTCTTATCGGTTCCTGTTTAGGGGGTGGTTTTACAACTTTTTGTATAGCAGCAACCGGATTCCCTTTTTTCCAAACACTCTTCAAAGTTTTTGACTTCTTGGAAAAATCATCAGAATCAACTGGATTGCTATTTCTTTTGTACTGTGCATTGGCAGACGACTTGTTAACCGACACATTTGTTTTTCTGTTAGTTTCTAGCTTCTCCACTTTCTCTAAGGCCTCTCCAAGTGACTCAATGACCTTGATTCTCTCTTCTTCATTAGGATTATTTCTTTTTTCATCATCAGAATCAGAGCTAAGTACCGGTTCATTCCCTAAAGCCGGTCCAGGTTTTAACTGTGGTCTCGGGGCCGGCTTAAGTAAGGTATCAGCATCATCCTCCTTATTACTACTGGAAATCGACGTCCCCTGATCAGCAATGAAGTCCGTGGTAACCGAATATCTACATACAGAAACATAACGCCATCTTTTCCCAACCAAAATTCTATTTAAGCTTCTAAAGTTGGTGTTAAATGAAACCCTCCTCACTAATGAAAATGACCCTTCAAACTGTCCAGAAGAACATCCACAAACACTCCCCAGACTCACTAGGGAAGCCATACTACTCATTTCTCTCTACACTTATATCTTAAAACTCAACCATGAATTACCTAACAATGCACCAACTAAGAAGCTCAATTCCCAAAATTCTTCACCAAATTTCAAAAAACAAGAACCTGGGTATACAATGAAATTCAATTCAATAACAAGAATTATAAGAACTAAAGCAAAAAAAAATGGAAAAAAAATCTTTTTGTAATCAAGAAAACAGCCCCAGGTGGAATTTCATGTATTTATAAGCATGGGAACTGAAAAAGATGTTACCTTTATGAGGTAGTGACTTTGTTCTTGCATAATACTATTGGAAGAACAATACACAGTTAGGTGGTGTTAGTTTGTGTGTGTACAGTGTGGAAGAGAGAGACAAAGATAGGACATGGAATGGGGAAAAAAAGGGAGCGAGTGGCTGAGAGGGAATTGAAATCAAAGCTAATGGAATGAATGAACGGTTGGATATACAAATGTGTGATTTTTGATAAGGCTTCGGGTAAGGTTTTCTCCCTCAAATTATTTCCTGACAGGATAACAAAATTTTGGTCCCTGCTATATTCCTTGACATATATTTTTTAATTTAGTATAGCTTAAAACTTAAAAGTGACAATTTTAGTTTTAAGATTTAATGATTTTATTCAAAAGGTAGGTTAAAATTAAGTTAAATTTATATGTAAATAGCACGTGTCCTCTCGAAATAAAAAAGATCGAGGAATATCATCGACCTTCAAAGATTCTCCATAAACTCTAAAATTAAAAAGACTTTTAAGAATTCTCTCTTTATTATGAGATTATAGTGTACGGAAAAAAAGTACTATAAGGGGGAGGGGGTGATGAAATATTCTGTTTTTAATTTTGAGAGGCCAAGTGCTACTTACATGTGAAATTATATTTTTAGTAAATTCATCAAGTATACGATTTAAAATAAAAAAATATTGAGGACTATATATGTCATGGGATATATCATGGACCAAAATGATCCAATTACATTAAGGACCATTTTTGTCATCCAATTACATTAAGGACCAAAATGATACAATTACAGCCAAAAAAAATTGACGGGTCAGGGCTGACCCGTGACCCGTAGGGTCCCCAAAGGGTCAGGGTCAGGGTCGGGCCAGAATCGGGCAGGCAGAAAAAAATAAGTCACATGACCCGGCCCGACCCGACCTTTGGACAGATCTACTTGATACTATTAGCTACATGCCACATAGTGTTAGGTTAAAATGTGTTTATAAAACACATATTAACATGACTTAATATACTTTTCACACTTTTCTTAAGAGCGTGTATAATCAACCTACTTTTTATTTTTTTTCTTCGTCAACTTTGTATTACTACATTACTTTCCGCCACCGTCTAATGTCATTGTTTCTATCACTTTAACCACTAGCTTTACCATCACACTTATTGTCCCATCGACCTCTGCGCATCCACTATGGCCATTGCCTTCCTATCTTCACCTTCATAGGCATGAGTGTACGCACCTTGATCCCTCTTTTTAATGATATTATTCATAAAAGTCCGAAAAAAATATCAACAGGGTGAATCCTTCGATTGAGAAATTAGTAGTAGAGGTGATAGTTAAAAAGAGTGAGTTGGAATCTTTCAACTACGAGGAAAGCATCATAGGCGACAATCACAAAGGCTTTTTTTCCAATGCGTCCTTCAATCTATATTAATGTTGATGGTGTTTGGCAAAATGATGAGGACAGTGAGAGAATCTTCTCACCAAAATGTGTGGAAAGAAAAATCGAATTTGTGTCACATGGAGCAAAAATTAGTTAAGAGAATATTACATATTGCGATGTGTATAGCGTGCGTGAACTGTGTGTTACAATTTTCAATTGTGAAAAGAGTGTTGGAAATTTACTAGTGTGGAATTAAGTTTATCCCATTATTTATGACTCGAACAATTGAGGCCCCGCACGTAGGAAAAATCGTTTCCACACACGTGCAATCTTAGTGCCAAGTATCGTAAATTTCGTTAATGAAAGAGATATTTGTATGTAAGTGAAATGTTTGAGACATAGAATGATGAATGGTTATTGGATAAATAACAAGTGTTCCACGTCCGTAAACGAAGAAAGGATTGTGCGAGGTGTAAGATGGAACGGGTCGGAAAAGGGTCACGAAGCCGAGAAGGGCCGCGGCGCCTCCCGGACTGGGCCGCGGCACCGGAGCGCCACGGTGCCCCTTAGCTGAGCCGCGACACTAATTGGTTGTTTGGCATTCTGTAGCCGCGGCGTCACGGCGCTAAATGCTGTAGCGCCGCGGCGCTTCCTAGGCAGTGTTTGCTCGACGGAATCCTAAAGGTTTGGCTGTTGAGGGTGTTTCAATGGCATTGAATCCACCCAATAATGACCATTACTTGGACCATTATGTTGTTGCATTACTTGGGGGTTAAATGTTATCCATTACATTGAAATTGATTGCCATTATGGGGCATTTGAAAGGTCATCTTGCACACCTATAAATTGAGGCCTTTGGCTCAATTCTATAGATGACCATGAACAGAAAAACAAGTTAACAACACCACAAAGAGATCAGATTTTCCTGATATCAATCATTCTCTTAGCAATCTTCATTATTCGTGTTCTTTGCTGAGATCATTTGTGTAGGTTTTGCACACTTGATAGTTTGTTGTTTCATATTGGGAGACTATTGTCCACACTTCCGTAAAGCCTATATACGGGGGCAATCTTGTCTTAAAGACAGAGAGTCATCTCTCGACTCAGCCGGTGGTATTGTGTTTATCTAATTGGTTGCTAAGTGTTTCAGGTGTTAATTTAACATACAAATGACTCTAACCGTTCGTATTCTCAACGGATCTACAAGTCACAAGTGCAGCAGTTCATGTTCTTGTATTTCCTAATACAAGTTCCATATTTGAAGTTTCAATTCAAGATCAAGATATTGACAACTTGTTATTGTTCTCTTTGTTGTTTATCCTTTCGATCACTGTAATAGTTATTTACTATTCATGTACGTCCTTTATATATCCAACAACTTTAAGACAAGATTGTATTAGTATTCGAAAGACGTTGGTCAACAAGTGTGTGACCAAATCTGGCTGTGGTTTTCTTCTTGAAAACACTTCGGTTGACAGTTCTGCTAATAGTTCAAACACTATCTCTGTCTTCAAATCTGGTCCTAGTTTTGGTTCTCTCTTTGACGACAGTTACAAATCTGTTTTCGTCAAAGGTGGGATCTCTGGATCTAATGTTGAGCTTCAAGATACTGCTGATAGTCATGCTAGTATGACCAAAGATCAAGGACGAGTAGGTGTCACCGCTCCCGAGGGTGGTGGAAACAAGCACCCACGAGAGGCTGAAGATCTCAACTGGGACAAGAGGATAAGGCTGAAGATGATGTTCTATCATGTAGCAAAAAGCCTATATCTGTCCCAAACAAAGGATCCGAATTATGGTAAGGAGGATATGGACACTCAGTCTAACTGAAGTGGGCCAGAATCCAAAAAGGTCTAAGTTAATTATTCTTCCTTATCTATAATGTGTTTAGTTAATATCTGAATAAAAGTGTGTAAAGCAAGGCTGGGAATATGAAAGTGTTTTCATTAAAAATGTATATTCCCTACACTCTAAAATCAGATATTGAATCTCCTTCCTTCCCGGTTAAAGATTGGACTATTGTAAATAAAACTTAAAAGATCCATTCTTTTGGGTGTAATTATTAAAAGTGTGTAAAGTATGTTCGCACATACGAAGGAGAGAGATCCACTAATTGTGCGAAAACTGTTACCACTCTTAAGTAAGCGCCAGAAACTGTCTGGGCACCAATCTCAAAGGAAGAAGACTAAAAGCTAATGACTTATCTTAAGATGTTGAACCTGTCACACTATTTGATAGAAGATCCTTCATTTGATAGGATGATATTGGACACTCAATCGTACAAAGCCTACGGGCGACTTGAGTGGGCAAGAATTCATTTGATAAGATGATATTGGACACTCAGTCGTACAAAGTCTACGAGCGACTGGAGTGGGCCAGAATTCTGTTGATAGAATGATATTGGACACTCAGTCGCACAAAGCCTACAGACGACTGGAGTGAGCCAGAGTTTTCAGGTCTTATATGATTTGAAGGCCAAAAAAAGGCAGAAAAGTAATGGACACCTAGTGAGGTAGGCCAGAGTTTTTAGGTCTTAAATGATCTTAAGGCCAAAAGAAAAGCAGAAAAGTAATGGACACCTAGTGAGGTGGGCCAGAGTCCCAGGTCTTAAATGATCTGAAGGCCAAAAGAAAGGCAGAAAATAAATTG
Source organism: Anisodus acutangulus (assembly GCA_029783415.1). NCBI lineage: Eukaryota > Viridiplantae > Streptophyta > Magnoliopsida > Solanales > Solanaceae > Anisodus > Anisodus acutangulus. The sequence continues at coordinate 9,239,724 of CM056508.1, forward strand.
GACACTCAGTCTGCCAAAGCAATTGGAGTGAGCCAGAGTACCCAGATCACATATGATCCGGTTACGCCCTAACCACGGGCAAGATATTGTTCATATGAAGTAACGCCGCCTCTAAAGTAGAAGGAGTTGGAGAGGTTGTCCTCAATAGGACTTCAGGGAATGAGATCACTCTAAAATGAGGTGATACATATCCCAAACTTGGTTTAAGGGACGTTGTTGGTCAAGGTGGTTTGAGACTAGTCCAACAGGTCTGTAATAACTAAGAATGGTACAGTATGTCTGTAGCTAAATGAATGATATATTTGTAGTCCGTGCATCTATGCCATCATAGATTCAGACACGTTAAATATAAAGTCATTCAAAAGCTAACAAAGTTGAGATTGTTGTCTTCTGTCGACATAAACCCTCAAAATGAATGTGAGGTAGGCGAAGAGGCAAAATCACCTTTCCAAGTTCCGTAAAAGGAATAGCGAAAGAAGCACTGCTCCTCTAGAACTTAATCATACCTACATGGGTGATTTGAAATTTATACAAAATAGAGGGGTGATATAAGTACTTTGTGACCTTCATTTATGATGGTACAACGTATTGCATCATTTATTTGTTGAAAAGAAAATATGAGTTGTTGAAGCAGATAAGCGCTACAAAGAAGAAGTTGAAAATCAACTAAGTATACAGATTGAGGAATTCGTAGTGATAGAGGGGGAGAATGTGAAATATTGTTGATCAAACGACTGCTCATTACTCACCTCAGTCTAACGGTGTTAGCCAAGCGCAAAGCCGTACGCCCAAAATATGTGGGGTAAGACGATCCTTACCACTAATGTGATTCTCAATAGTACTATGCATAAGGATAAGGATAACCCTCCGTGTGAAACATGGAAATGATCTCACCTATAAATATTGTGTTGTGTTGTAGGGTGGCTTGGTAGAGGTTGGAATACCGAAATAGGTCAAGTTGGACCTAAGACTGTAAATTGCATATTCACTGGATCTGTAAATAACAGTAGTGATTATCGCCTCTTGGTGTCAAAGAATGCTGAATTCTTTAAGGACAACTTTCCTTGAGAAGGAAAAATAAGTAATTGCTCGAGGTTAACAAGAACCCGAGAGTGCCTGATTGTCTGGAACTAGACGTTCCAGAGCTACAAGACTCGGAAGTTGCTGACTATCCGGAACTTAGTGTTACAGATCTATAAAACTTAGAGATTCTAGATGTTGAACCGAGACGGAGCAAAGAGGGGACAAAGACTTGTTCCGGGCCTTCTAGCTTGTATGGTTGAGAATGAACCATGGACAATTAACAACGAATTGTCATCTCCAGAAGCGCTGCTTTGGAAAGAAGCTACAGAGAGAGAAACAGATTTCATCATATAGAACCATACTTGTGTAATGATTGACCTTCCTTCGAGAAAAGAACCTTTGGGTTGTAAAAGTGGATACTCAAAATGAGTACAAAATAGATGGATCTACTGTCGAGTATAAGGCCTCGGTTACTTGGACATGTGCTCCTCTGTGAATAGCTTAACATCCAGGGTCATTGCCGTCTTGCGTGACATGAATGTTGAAACAACCTTCCTAACCGGAGAGTTGGAAGGGGAGGATCAGAGTTGGTTTGTTGGATTGCTGGGCTTCTTCCCGAACTTTCATTTTGGTCCATGAAATGTTTACATTTTGGTCCTGGAAGTTTCAGTTAAAACAGAAATAATGAATCTGACAATAGAAACATTGACTCTGAAGTTAGAAAGCCAACAGTTGAAAAACCTAACAGTCTGAAAGTGAAAGTCATATTGGAAAAAAAATCTCGATATAAAAGACATGGGTATCATAGATGACATCTTAGGAATTGGGATTTTTAAAACATCTAACGGACTGGTCTAACTCCAAACTCAGTTGTGAGATTGTTGACAGTCTCGTTGTAGCCACCAATGGATATGAATCATAGAACTGATTGGAATCATGGTGCACCTATATACAATGAGCGATATGCGCAGGTCACATGTAGTTCAATGTATTGTACACACTACAACCGACCTGGTATCGGCCTACAAAGCAGACCAGTTGAACTAAGGTTCACTCGTGATTTTGGAAATGATCGATAGAAGGCGTTAAGTCGGATATAACGATATCTGAAATATCCGCTTATCTACGGATTATGGTATTCTGGATGTCCAGCGGTTCTGTGAGAACACAGTGATGCAAACTGGACATCAGACTTGAAGAACACCAATGCCACAAGTAAATGTGTATGGTGGGTCTTGGAAAATCCTCTAAGCAAACTAGCATCGGCCGATTCATGATGTAATAGAAGTTTATCGCTTTAAACAAAGTATGAAAAAAGTTGAGTAACTTCACGACTCCTTAGAGGACGTCCCTTATTGGGAGAAACTCGTGCCTTCAGCAGTTATACATTATGGCTAGCCGGTCGGCTTCAGGAAGGGAACGGATGACGGCGTCTGAACATATCTGTCGGAGACATAAGACCGTATGGTAGTTGATCATCACGGGTGTCACTTTCTTGATTACTAATCAAAGGATATAGCGTACCCTTTAACTAAGAGACTACTCTAAGATCAAGAGTTTTGCCTGTTTAGGGGAATTGGCTTAAAACCCAAACAAGACGAACCTTTGCGGTGGTAACTCAACCATAATGACTGGAGATCCCAAGAATTTGGTTCAATGGGAAAACTAAGCCGGAAAAGGTTCAGTTGAGCGCTTCGGTGGAAGCAAGAGCACTTCAAATGATGATTTCTGTAAGGAAACATGAATCCAAGGCCGTTCCCGCGATAGACATTAAAGTGCTACCTACATGGTGGGTAAAAGTTAAGCTTCCAAACCTTTAGCGATTCTCAAACGGTTGAGGTTAATGTTGGGGAAACTTTTAATGATTCCTAACACTTGTGAAGTTGGGTATAACAGGATACCTTGTAGGAGATCACCTATTTAAGTGCGAGGACATACCGCCTCAAGTGAACGCATTTAAGAATCTAAGTGTGTCCATGGCTACAACGGACAAAACAGTAAGAAGAAACGAATAAATGGGAGGTATTGTGTTGTTACCGTTGTCTTGACTTACATTAAACAATGACGGTTCAAGACATCACGTTCACTGCGCAGTAAGTAAGTCCGATGGTATTCAAATAGGGAAGGTTCAAAGCGGAAGCTACCTCTCCTGATGCAATATCTTTTCGCTGAACGATTGCTGAAAGTAGGCACATTGTGTGTGCGCCAAAATCTCTTTCAAGAGGGGATTGTTGGAAATTTAATAGTGTGGAATTAAGTTTATCCCATTATTTATGACTCAAAATTGGGGCCCCGCACGTCGCAAATATCGTTTCCACACACGTGCAATCTTAGTGTCAAGTATCATAAATTTCGTTAATGAAAGAGATATTGGTACGTAAGTGAAATGTTTTGAGACATAGAATGATAGATGGTTATTGAATAAATAACAAGTGTTCCACGTCGGTAAACGAAGGAAGGATTGTGCGAGGTGTAAGATGGAACGGGTCGGAAAAGGGTCGCGAAGTCGAGAAGGACCGTGGCGCCTCCCGGACTGGGCCGCGGCACCGGAACACCGCGACGCCCCCTAGTTGAGCCGCAGCGCTAATTGGTTGTTTGGCATTCTGGAGTCGCGGCGTCGCGTCGCTAAATGCTGCAGCGCCGCGGTGCTTCCTAGGAAGTGTTTGCTCGACGGAATCCCAAAGGTTTGGCTGTTGAGGGGGTTTCAATGGCATTGAACCCACCCAATAATAACCATTACTTGGACCATTATGTTGCTGCATTACTTGAGGGTTAAATGTCATCCATTACATGGAAATTGATTGTCATTATGGGGCATTTGAAAGGCCATCTTGCACACCTATAAATTGAGGCATTTGGCTCAATTCTATAGATGACCATGAATAGAAAAACAAGTTAACAACACCACAAAGAGATTAGATTTTCCTGATATCAATCCTTCTCTTAGCAATCTTCATTATTCGTGTTTTTCGTTGAGATCATTTGTGTAGGTTTTGCATACTTGATAGTTTGTTATTTCATCTTGGGAGACTATTGTCCACACTTCCGTAAAGCCTGTATACGGGGGCAATCTTGTCTTAAAGAAAGAGAGTCATCTCTCGACTCAGCCGGTGGTGTTGTGTTTATCTAATTGGTTGCTAAGTGTTTCAGGTGTTAATATAACATACAAATGACTCTAACCGTTCGTATTCTCAACGGATCTACAAGCCACAAGTGCAGCAGTTCATGTTCTTGTATTTCCTAATACAAGTTCCATATTTGAAGTTTCAATTCAAGATCAAGATATTGACAACTTGTTATTGTTCTCTTTATTGTTTATTTTTTCGATCACTTTAATAGTTATTTACTATTCTTGTACGTGCTTTACATATCCAACAAAGATGAATTGGTTCAAGAAAAACCAAGAAGAATGTGGGAAAAGAAAGAATAAAATAAATTTTTTTCTGTCTTTTATTAAGGCTGCGATGTGTCTTATTTTTATTGTTTGCAGTCATTTCAGAAGCATTTGAAGGACACACACTATATTTTTTGGTTGGTTGATTTCTTGGGATTCAATAGGCATGTTATTACAAGTTCAATTGAGATATTTAAGTGAAAAGTTATTATTCAGAATGCTGGTTGTTTATTTCTTTTGACATATCTAAATACTATGTAGGAATTACTCCTTACTTTAAAGGGTAATTTGATATATTAAATAAAGATAATAATTTCATAATAGAATTTAAGATTAATATTAAATTGATATTTTGAATAACTTTTACGCTAAAATGTTGTGATTAGCAATTCCATATAAAAAGTAGGATAATTATTCTCATGAGATATTCTCATATATTCCATCTATCGTACCAAACGACCTTTTTAACTTTAAATACTTTTATGTTTATATTTTAATTCACATATTATCCGTATATTCTTTGTAAATTAACTCTTTATAACTGTCGTACTCAAATATTGTGTAATAATATTTTGTAAAAAATATATTATGTATAAGAATAAGATATTAAAATATTTATGATAATCATCATTAATATCATGCGCACAGTTTAATGCAAGTACGAATATCTAATGACAATAAATTCAACTTACGACAAACAGTTGACACTCTTGTAGAAGCATGAAATGATGTCAAGACCTCTACCATTCTCCATTGTTGGAGAAATATCAAAATTATACCTACAAATGACAATTCCTAGTGAAATTTAGAACTTGTTGAAGATATTGGTAGTGTGTCATTACTTATAGCACAAATCTATCTCACAACACCAATCAAACAATGGACACTACCACTTATATGGAGTTTGACGCAACACTTTCAATCCTTAAAACTTACACCGATGAAGAGCACAAGTGATTGGAGTGGAAGAACAAGAGATAACGTATGCAGAAGGTGACAACGAAAGTGTTGATGAAATGCCTCAACCTATTGCTACTTAAACAACATTTAAGGAAAGCTATTGAATTTCTTTTGCTGAAAGTTTGGACAACATTTTTCGTCAATTCAAAGGTTACATTATCGCTAAGAGACTGAAATTTATGAAACAACCAACATTTGTAAAATTCTTACGTCAAACTTGAAATATTAAAATTCTCAATTAATTTTAAATGCATATGTTTCTTAGATTTTAAATATTTGTCGGTATGACAAATTAGTTATAAACTAATTTTTAATTAATGAGATAGAAAAATCAATTGAGATTTTAAAATTAATAAATATATTATTTTCGTTTATAATATAAAAAATATAAAAAATTAATTATTTACGTATTTTTATTTATAACCGTTAAATGAGATGTGAATATCTAATATCACGTCTCACTATAAGACTCCCGAAAATTTCAGACAAATACTGCCATTAAGTTTGACTGTATTGCGAATATAAATGCAGGTGGTGAGATAGTTCCCCTTGACCCGAGGCTCACGCTTAGGCACAATACACCCCATCACACACCACACAACTCCAAACTGAAAATACAGAAATTAGTCTTCAGCAGAGAGAACGCAAAAAATATCCCAAAAATACACGCACTCGCACACAGTAGAAGGTGAAAAATCATGAAGGAAGAAGCTATAAGCTCTTCCCATGATGCTCAATTGCCTCCCAAATCATCATCTCCTCCCCATATCCCTACACCTGCAGCTAGGTAAACCAAAAAAACCCTAGCTTTCCAACAATTTCCCTCAATTATTACTTGAATTTGTGCTTTGAGCTTATTGTTTGCTTTAGTACTTAATTTGTTGATTTAATTCGTTTCTAGGGTTCTTAATTCGAGCAATGCTGTTTGGAAATTGCAATACGCGTGGTTAATTATGAGAACAGGAACTTATGCTTGTTCATTAATTTGTTCTGTTAAACGAAGATATTTTACTTATTCTGTTAGCTGTTTTTTGTAATGGGTTATTGAAAGTAATTTTAGACATAAATGAGATCAGTACGCATAGAAAATTATACTCTTTCCGTCCCAATTTATGTGAGTTAGTTTGACTGGCCATGGAGTTTAAGAAATAAGGAAAACTTTAGAATCTTGTGGTATAAAACAAGCTAAAATGTTTGTGTGGTTATAAATCATCTCATTAAGCGTAAAGGTAAAGTTTAAAGTTAAATTGTTGCCAAATAAGTAAATGTGTCATTCTTTTTGGGACGGACTAAAAAGGAAAGTGTGTCATATAAATTGGAACATAGGGAGTACTTATTAAGAGCTTTGCTTGTCTATCTGTTGTATTTACTATTTACCTTTACTGGCTTGATTCTGGATACTCCATTCATGTGGGTTGGTGACATTTCTATGTTTTGCTAGCATAATTGTGAATTCTACAGTTTAGGGAAGTGTAGAATTTGTTTGTATTAGTCTGATTTCTGTGTGATTAAACGGGCCTGAATAGAGTGGGATGTATCTAAAGGCGGATATAGAGTATAGATATATGTTTAATAACCTATTAAAATCTTTAACAAGTATTAGATTTGTATCCATAATTTTAACAGTACAATGAGTTCAATGCTGAGAATTTTAAAAGTTGAACCCATTAAATTTAATTCTTGGATCTGCTTCATGGATGTAGACAAACTCACAAAGATTTAATATAGTACAGACCAGTTAGTTTGTGGTTGAGGAGCAGTTAATTGACATATTTATCTTATTTCTGCATGATATGTGTAGAGATTGAAGGTCTTTGTCACAGAAAAGAAAAAATGTGTAGATTAGAAGGCACTGGTCAAAGTTGATCGCTGTCCTTCAACATTTTAGATCTGTTAGGTTAGAAATGAATTAATAATTTAACTTTTCGATGCAGTTC